>CAWUFW010003333.1:0-600000 GCA_963921515.1 Calotriton arnoldi
ACTGAGGTCCTGTTTTCCTGCGCATAGTTCTGTGTATGTGCAGAATCCCCGCAACAGTTGATGAGTTCCTAAAACACAAACGTGGTCAGCACCCTCAGCCAATGCCGAAGGTGTGTCATCCTGCAGTGAACCTGCATTAGAAGAGCCGGGATCCAAAAACACAGGAGCCGAAACATCCAGATCCAAGGAGAAGAGTGGCATATTATTCTTTGCTTTTGAAAGAGTAAGTTTAAAATTTAAGGTAACAGGGTCTTGGGAATTATGACAAGAAACATATGCAAACTTGTCCATATATGTCTTGGAGCTACCCGCTGGAGGAGTCAGGCAATGTTTCCATTGTGTAAAAAAGTGAAACCTATACATGGAACACTAGTTGTGTAAATAATGATGTGCATAGTGATGATAACAAAACATCTCTCCATAATTAGCAGAGTTAAAGTACAAATCTTCACTCTCAAATACAGTATAATATTCAAGCTCTGAGAGTATTGAGGTAGCTGTATTTACATCCCAATCATCAGAATAAAGCCAGAGATAATGACTTCACCCATCGCAACCTTACAGACATGAGAAATCTGCAGTGTGTCTGTAGGACGAAAAATACCAAATGGGACCTTATCCCAAACAACTCTATCAAGGCCCATATGCCTAACAACACTTGGAAATACGGGTAGTGGGTCACCATCAATGGGCAGAGGGTGGAGGCTCTGAGAGACATGGGAGCTAGCATGACAACTGTCAGGTGTCATCTGCTGTCCTCAGAGCAGGTAGTCTCCAATGTAATTTACCAGGGGCTGTATTACAGAAGTGTCCCAGGGGCACAACAGGCGTTTGCACCTGCTTTGCACACTCCCGGGGAACTTTGGAATTACAGAAGGGACCGCAAACGGCTGTGCGTCCCCTTCTGTATTACCAATAGTGCAGTTGCACATAAAGTCCCAGCGCTATTATCAGAAAGCGTTCATTCATTTGCCTGGGAGGGTGGTCCCATGCAAATGAGGGAATCCCTTTGCCTTTGCACCACATTACAGACGTGGGCGCAGAGACAAAGAAGCTGTCAGGAGGCCCCTGGCAGGCGGGTGCAGTCACTCACTGTACTCGCCAGGAAGGGGATCTCTAATCCCCCTTAAAAGTGCAGGTGGGTTACAGCCTGCACTGTAAAACATGGAGTGGCTTCAAAAAGCGGCTCCATTTTTCACATGAATGCACTGCCCCCAGGGCAGCACTAGTTCACAGCTACCCTAATCCTAATATGGTGCATTTTCCATGATTGCGCCGGGTGCACCTTTTAAAAGGTGCACCCGGCCCAAACAAGGAAAATGTGCTATATGTATGATATGGCCCCGAATTCTAGTAGCTGACAACCATGAGAGTCACTATCCAGTGGGTCTGGCTCCCTTTGAAATGGGGGGACCTCAGGTTCCTTGAGAGCAGCTGTGAGTCCATCCATGCCTGTGACTTGTCTGCTCAGTAATGACTTGGAGCACACCATATGGAAAGAGTTGGAGGTTTGGTCCCACTTGGAAATGCTAGGGTTGTCTGAGTGGGTGTGCAGGACCACATGGTCCATGGCCACCGTGGGGCAATCAGGAGGACCTGATGCGTGGAAGAACGGACCAGGTACTTGACAAGAAGGGGAATGGCAAAGGGCACTGGAAATGCACTCTTGAATTTCCCAAGGTCCAGGAGGAGGTGGAGCCAAAGAGCACAACCACGGAACCTACAGGGAAGGACATTGCCGCCCTGGGGAACCTACCTGAACTTACCAATTGGTAGAAGGAAGGAGGTCCACCAGGGAAGAGTTCTGCAGAGTGCAGAAGGAGTGCCCTACTCTGCAGAGCTGAAGGTGGCAGGCCAGAGCCCAGGCAGCCGATGACACGTCTGGTGATCACACGATTTACTAGGAGAATGGTCTCCTGTATAGCAATCCTAAGGTTCCTGAGCCTGAGGCAACTCGTGTGTTGGTAGTGTCTCAGTGCTACAGGGCCTTCCTACCAGAGCTGGCTCACGATGTTCTCCAGGCAGGTTATCTAGGGCAAGACAAGACCTTGGGCAGGCCTGTCACCCACAATTACTTGCCCGGGATGAAGATGGCCTCAGATTCGCTCTGCAGGTCATGTTCCATCTGGTAGGCCAGTGAGAAGTCAGAAGGGAAGCTCAAGGCCCTCCCGGTTCCCCCTCCAGAGTTTGCCACCCCCGTTGAAAGGGTGGGCATCAACCTTGTTGGGTCACTGCACCCCAAGACAGGCCTCAGCAACAAGTTCATCCTGGAATTGGCGGACTATGCCACCAGGTACCTGGAGGCTATACCTCGGACCACAGTGACTCCTCCTACAGTGGCCAGGGCACTGATGGGGATATTTACCTGAATAGAGTTTCCCAAGAAGGTAGTATCTGACCGTGGTACCAACTGCATGTCAGGGTATATGAAATCCATGTGGGACAAGTATGGGGTAACATGCAATTTATCCACAGCCTACCATCTCCAAATGAAAGGGCTTGCTGAGAGATTCAACAAGACACAGATAGGCATGATCATGAGTCTTCCAGAGCCCTTGAGGTGGAAGTGGGATGTCCTCTTGCCATGTCTGCTGCTTGTATACTGGGAGGTACCACTGAGGGGGTTGGATTCAGCCCCTTTGAACTTCTGTATGGGCACCCTGTCAGGTCAGAGGGCCTCTCAGTCTGGTGAAAGAGGGTTGGGAGCAAGCGCTCAAGAAAACCCCCCAGGATGTGGTAAGCTACATGCTGGCCCTCTGCACCCAGATGAAGTTCTTCTGGAATAAGGCAAAGGAGAATCTAGAAGCCAGCCAGGAAGTTATGAAACAGTGGTCAAGTTTCATCTTGCCCAAAAGTGTGGGTGATGAAGCCTGTGAAGTCCAGGGCCTTACAAGAATGATAGTCTGGGCCCTATGAGGAGAAAGAGCGCAAGGGGGATTTCACCTACTTGGTGGACCTCAAGACCCCCAGGAACTAGCTATGGGTTCTGCATGTCAATAGCCTCAAACCCCACTTTGAGAGGTCTGAGGTCACCATGCTCCTATGCACGGATGATGAAGAGAAGGAGGAGAGTGAAACTCTACCCAACCTCCTTTCTTCCAAGGATCAGGATGGGTCAGTGGAGGGTGTCAAGCTCTCCCGTACCCTGACTCTAGAGCAACAGAGGGACTGTTGCCAAATGCTGGGACAGTTTGCCTCTCTCTTCTCCACAACCCCAGGGCTCACCATATGGTGTACCCATGATATTGACACTAGGGACAGTATGCCTGTGAAGAATAAGATCTACAGGCCATCTGAAAACCAGCATAAAGGAGGAGGTCTCCAAAATGCTGGAGATAGGGGTAACTGAGCCCTCAAGCAGCCCTTGGACCATCCCTGTGGTTCTGGTCCCCAAGGCCGCTCCTCCAGGTACCACCCCTGAACTCCCAGATTACCAGAGGCTTAATGAAGTCACTAAGACTGGTGTACACCCCGTCTCCCGAGCTGATGAGCCTATTGATTGGTTAGGTGCTGCTCTTTCCTCAGCAAGTTTGATCTGACATCTAGGTACTGGCAAATCACCTAAACTGAGGTGGCCAAAGGGAGGTCTGTGTTCTCGACCACCAAAGGCCATTTCCAGTTCCGAGTGATGACCTTTGGGTTGAAGAATGCCCCTGCCACCTTCCAGAGGATGTTCAACCAGATTCTGTCTGGGTTGGAGAACTTCAGTGCACCTACCTAGATGACATCGCAGTCTTCAGTTCTAGCTGGGAGGACCACTGGTGCCACCTTAGGGAAGTGCTTTAGGCTTTGCAGAGAGCAGGCCTGAATATCAAGAGCAGTAAGTGCTAGATGGGGCAGGGTTCGGTGTTCTACTTTGGTCGCCAAGTGGGAGGGGTCAAGGTGCAGCCCCTCTAGGCAAACATTCAGACCAACCTGGCTTGGGAACCCCCAAGACCCAGACAGAGGTGAGGGCCTTCCTGGGCTTCACCAGATACAGGAGATTTCTCAAAGGGTATGGCAGCATTGTTACACCCTTTACAGAGCTGACTTCTAAGAAGCAGCCCACAATGTTAAACTGGACAGAGGCATGCCAGACTGGTTTTGACACCATGAAGAAGGCCATGTGCACAGCACTCATGCTCCAGGTCCATGATGTCTCCCAGGAGATCATCGTGCAAACAGATGCCTTAGAACATGGCAAAGGGGTCCTGTTCTCACAGCTAAACAGAGGGCCTAGATCAACAAGCTGCCTTAATTAGCAGGAGGCTACTTCCCTGGTAACAGATGTGGAGTGCAATAAGAAGTAAAGCAATGGCAGTGGTCTGAGCAGTGAAGAAGTTGAAACCATACCTGTTTGGTGCTCACTTCTGGGTGCAGACAGACCACAGACCCCTCAGATGACTAATACAGATGAAAGGTGAGAATCCCAAACTGTTGAGGTGGTCCCTACAGGAAATGGACTTTACGGTGGAGCATCACCCTGGAAATGATCACACCAATGTTGATGGTCTCTCTAGGTACTTCCACCTTAGCGACAAGCACTTCCATGAGGGTAAGCAGTTCTACCTGTTTCAGCTGTGGGGGACACATGTTTGACCTGACACCCTTGGCGTGGTTTTCCCCCCAACTTTTAGACTTCCAGCTTCCTGTTTTTGCTGACTTAATGACTCTGCATACTTTCCCAATGCTAACCAGTGCTAAACTTCTTGTGCTCTCTCCTTTAAACATGGTGACATGGGCTTACACACAATTGGCAAATTTAATTTACTTGTACATCACTAGTAAAGTGGCACTACCTGTGCCCATGGCCTGTAAATTAAATGCTACTAGTGGGACTGCAGTACTGATTTTGCCACCCACTTAAGTAGCACTTTAAGCATGTCTCAGGCCATTGCAGCCTGTGTGTGTAGTTTTAAATTGCCATTTCGACCTGGCAAAACAAACCTTTTGTCAGGCTCAAACTTTCCCTTTTAATACATGTAGGTCACCCCTAGGATAGGCCCTGGACAGCCCAGAGGGCTGGGTGCAATATAGTTGGGATATACTTTTTAGCATTACATGTCCTGATAGTGAAAAACCCCTACATTTGTTTGTCACTATTGCAAGACCTACCGCTCCCATAGGATTACATGTGGTTAACTTATTACATTTGATGAGCTGTAACTTCAAAATGGAAACAGGTAACTTGTTCAAGTATGGTCTTTGGAATTGCAATGGAAAATCCTAGCTTCTGGTGAAGTCACATTTTAAATTTAAATTTTGTAAATACCACTTTTAGAAAGTTAAAAGATGATGCACGGAATGCTGAACAATGCATACATTTACCCCGAGTCAAAGATATGGGTTTCATATTTTTTTGCACACCATGCCACCCCAGTTTGGAACCAGCCATATGCAAATCAGTTTTGACCCTGCTCCTCATGGGAACAGTCCAGCCCAAACGTCCAGACCAAGTCCTCCCTGGACCAGAAACAGGCAACCTGGGACTCCTTTTGGGGTATTACCCTTCATCAACCAGGGTAGCTTGAATCCAATGGCACAGTGAGCACAAGACCCACATCTGTGCATACGCTTCCCACTTAGGGTGACAAAAGCAAAATGAACAGATGATGGACGAAATGCTGAACAATGCAAACATTCACCCCAGTCAATGATCTGGGTTTAATCTACTGTTTTTCTGCTCACCATACCACCCCAGTTTGGACCCAGACATATGCAAACCAGTCTTCACCTTCATCCTCATGGGAACTCTCCAGTCCGAACTGCCAGGCCGGGTCCTCCCTGGACCAGAAACAAGCATCCTTCGACAGGTTTCGGGGTATCACCCCTCATCAGCCAGGCTGGACTATTCCCATGGGGAGCAGGGTCAAGACTGATTTGCATATGGCTGTGTCTAAAATGGAATGGCCTGGAGAGCAAAAAACCAATGGATTTAGGCCCAGATCTCTGTATTGGTTGGTGAATGTTTGACATTGTTCAGCATTCCTTCCTTCAATTGTTCTTTTTGCATTTGTCACCCCGAGTGGGACTAGTAAGCTCAAATGTGGTTCCCGTGCTCACCTTGCCACTGGAGTCAAGCTATCCTGGCTGATGAGGGTTGAAACCTCGAAACTGGTCCCAGGATGCTTGTTTCCGGTCCAGGGAGGTCCTGGAATGGTAGTTTGGGCAGGACTGTTGCAATGGGGAGAAGGGTCAAGGCTGATTTGCAAATGACTGGGTCTAAACTGGAATGGCATTGTGAACAAAAACAATGGATTTAGGCCCAGATCTCTGTACTGGGGGTGAATGTTTGACATTGTTCAGCATTCCGTCCATCAATTGTTCTTTTTCCACTTTTAGAAAGCTGGCATTTTCCTGCCTTAGCCATTTAGTACCTGCAGCCTGTTTCTGGGTCACGTGACTGAGTGTATTTCTCCTAGACAGCCACACACAATGGGGAGCTGTGTGCCTGGATGGGCCATCACTGGCTGGATGAGAGGGAGGAGCTGGGCCCACTCCACTTACATTTGAATAGGCTGTCTCCTGCCTTCACACAAAGGGTTGCGTACCCCTTGTAGATAGTCTGGAGCCATAAAGGCAGGGCACCTGGGCATTTCAAATGCAAGCCTCTAAAAGCTCCTCCCCACTTTAAAGGCAAAACTGGGTATAAATATTGGACCTCAGATGCTATCCATTCAGTACACTTCTGAACCGGTGGATACTCTGCCAGGCAGGATTGCTGAAAGGACTGCTACTCGGCTGGACTGCTTCTCTGAAGGACTGCTGCCCTGCTGTGCGAACCAGCTTCTTGCTGCCCTCTTGCTTTGGTGCCTTGGTGAGAAGAGCTGGACTTGCATCTGTTGAACCCAGGACCCCAGAGTGACTCCAAGGGCTAGTTGGCTGGCCTCCTGACTTGAACCTCAGGGACAAAAGGCTCTGACAACCTCAACCCCAGCACCTGGACTCTTCCATCTGTGAGCCTACCCTGCCGAGTGGGGCCACCCCAGGCCTGGACTCTTAGAAGTGGGCCTAAGGTGCTCTGCCAGCTTCTGTGGATCCAGTGGAACCAACGCATTTCCTTTGCTGTGTGGCGCAACCATGAGCAGAACCGATGCATCATGTGGATTGAACCAGTTGCAACCACCCACATCGCCTCTGCAGCCTCTTCAGAACTGACATTGCACGATGCCTCACATGTTCTCTCATCCCTCATCAATGGAAGCCCTGACTATGATGCCGGACTATGCATTGCAAGCCCTCATTGACGGGATGCTCGACGACAATGCAGGACCTCACATCACAGTCTCGCGCATTTCGGAAATGACGCATTGCTTTGGCTGCACGATGCATCTTTGACATGGATCCTCACAACACTCCACAAACTAGGATTTAAGGTACTTTCTTCAGAAGGCCTAACTGAGTTTCTGTAGCCAGCTCATGCTCCATCGCGGTCTGCCTGCACTTGTGACTTTGTCCTGGTTTGGTGTGACCAGATATCCACAGTTGGGGCTTGGTTCATTTTTTTCACTTTTTTTCACTGAAATCTTCGAAATTGCATATCTCCAATTCTACTGATTGAAGTTTTGTCATTTTGGTCTTGTTTTATTCATTAAAATACACTCTATTTTTCTAATCTGTTGTGGGATCCTATTTGTGTGGTATTTTCACTGTATTACTCTTTGAAGTCCTGCACAAATATACTTTACATAGTGCCTCTAAGTTAAGCCTGACTGCTCTGTGCCAAGCTACCAGAGAGTTGAGAACAGGTTAATTAAGGGTTGGCTTGTTCCTCACCCTGACATGGATTGTGATTGCTGGTTGACAAGGGCTCACACCCCAGTCAACCAACAACCCAGTCTCTTACATGCAGCAGTTCTGCTTGGGCTGGGTGGGTGCCAGACTTTTGGCAGGGGGCTGAAGAAACTGGAGCATGCTGGGGCATGCTGCGGTTCCTTCACTGGGTTTAATGATCTGCTCCCAGTTGAGGGCATGCCAGTCACACTTGTTGCAAAACTCTAGTGGACAGACCAAAGTTCTAGGGTCAACGACTTCTGTCCACAGCAGCAAGTATTTCCTCCGGTGGATTGGCTCACTCTTTCCCTCTGGTTCTAGTAGAACTCCTCAGGAATTTCCAGGACCAAACAGGCAGTTGTTCTTCCTGCAAATCAGACTCCAGGTGATGTTGCCACACCTCTGTGAATCTGGCATAAGACAGACATCAGCTCTGGTTGCTCAGTAGTCGTCTGGTGGCTCTGTGATCTGTAACAATTGGATCAACAGCTCCCACTCTTTTACATGGATGACAGACAGAGATGTGGATTTCTGTCTGCACTTTCAGACCCAGTTTAAGTTGGTTCTCCCTTCACGTCTTGCAAACTATGCCTTGGTTTAGGTTAATGCTCTATACAGCAGGATTTTCTCCCAGCCTGAGCATCCATTACAGAGGCACAAAGAGGTGTGAGCAATCTGCACCTGACTTCCAATAGCCACAGCTGATAGTGATCAGGAAGAGAGACGATAAAGGGCTGACCCCTTTTTAAAAGGCCTTTAACACTCAAACAACAATGCATGCAGCTACACCCTTCACTCCTACTATCCACCAAATGGGAGTTTCAGGAAGACTAATCAGCAGCCCTCGGTATCAAAAGTGCCTAATCGAATTTCTAAGGGAAGCCAGTCTCCTCTATCCCCGCCTCAAGTTACAGGAATGTCAACAATACATTTAATTGAAAGTTGAAATAATCAGTCAGACTAAGTGGTGCGACTGTTGGGAAAAAGTCTCACGCTACTAGCCACAAGGGAAGGTTTAGAAAATGTCAAACCACATGCATACTTATGCCAATATGGTGATTAGGCCTACGTTTGACTCATACCAAATGCTTGACATGATGTGCTGTCGAGGATAATAATATATGCATCTCAGCCTCTTTGTTCTGTGAATAGCCTGATTTTCCAGCTATGTCTTGCACTCACATCAGCTTTTCTCTTGCTCTCTGTCCGTGCTGAAGATTGAGGAGGTACCTATATTGTGAGCAATATACTGCATGTCAAAGATATTGTATCACCTACAATGACTACAACTTGGTAGATGTGGAGTTAATAATAGTAATTATATTGTTACCTTGATAAGCAGTGATAGGAAATGCAGT
Organism: Calotriton arnoldi; assembly: GCA_963921515.1. Classification (NCBI taxonomy): domain Eukaryota; kingdom Metazoa; phylum Chordata; class Amphibia; order Caudata; family Salamandridae; genus Calotriton; species Calotriton arnoldi. Next base: position 9,111 of record CAWUFW010003333.1, read on the forward strand.
TCATGCAATATTTTGGTAGGTTGATATTGTCGTCCTTGATACATTGGCATGCAACCATGATGAAGAGCTCAGTTAGTATGCTGTTATTTGGAAGAACATAAAATACACAGGCGGAATCATCTTTCTTTGCATTGTCCTTATTTTTTATTCTGTGTAGATGGAGCCCTTCTTACCTCTGCTGCCTTTATTCAAAACTTTAAAATCACTGGGCGCCATTTCAGTTTAATCTATCTGTGTGATTCTGTAGAACAAGCTTGTGGCAAATGTTTGCTTTGCTGCCACGACTTAGAAAATGCTACTGACGTTCTGCCCATTTTTGCACTGTGTTATATTATTTAATTTTTTAACTACCGTTGTCTAACTCATCAATCATCAATATAACACTGCTCGTTTCCCAAGAGAAATTTCAGTGATGCTTTGAGTGGAAGTGCTATTGAGAGTTGGCAGAACAGTGCACCATTTTGATATGGCCACAGCAAGAAACTGCGCTAGATGATTCATTATTCAGACCTCTTCTGCCAGCCCTATGCATATTACATTTGTTATAATAGATATGTATTATATGTTTATCTATAATTAAATGACCTATAGCTTTCCTCTAACTGATGTCTTGGCCTTTACTTTCCTAATAGCAAGGGTTTTGCCAGTGCAGTGCAAAGCAAGTACTAGTCTGCCTACCTATATTTAGGGCAGGTCCACTGGCTCAATTCTGTGGTGATGACACTTTCTGTGTAGTTATGAAATTGTGTTGTATTGTATTGTCATTGTATTTGTATAGCGCTTTCTACCCCTGGCAAGGTATTGAATTGCTTTTCTGTTGAATAGGAAAACCCAGGGTGAGTGGATGAAACATTATAATCATTATTATTATTTTTATAATTATTATTTGTTTCTTTTTTTTAAGCTTGGATGAAATATAATACTTCTTAGTCTCATGTCTCACATCTAGGCCCTTGCTAGAGGGATTTAGTTTAAATTGGATAGCCAGGTGATTAAAGTGTAAATGATTAACTGTTCAGGACCTATTCCCAAACTGCATTTTATTGTATGTTTATTGATACTACAATAGTACAACTAAAGTTCTACAAAATGCTAATCACAACCTACAAGTGTAAATCTCCACCTCTGCCTCTCCTATCTTTTCAACAGTAAGTTCCTCACACATGTAAGTTTACTACTTAGTAATAAATGTGGGAGGGACCAGGTGGCATGGCTGGAAAAAGGGGGCATACATACTAATAAATGGGAGAGGGTTAAGAGAGGAGTAATGAGGGATTTAGGGAGGTTTATGGAGAGGTTTAGGTTAGGACATGCACCCGCCCACAAAAAAGAAAGACAATCGTTATGCACAAACTGCAGTTCTAAAGTTATTACAGCCAAAAAGGGACCCGGAATTGTAGTAAATAGCTGCAGTTCAATGATGAAGTAAATCCAGCACCACACATGGCCAATCACTGCTACTGCAACACCCTCCCATAGACAAAAATGAAGGCAGGGACTAAAAATAAATCCCTACAGAAAAAAATGTTAAATAAATGTAACTTTTGAAACTAGTTCAAAATATAATTAAATATAATTTAATGTTAAAAAGATCTAAAAATAGAACAATTACTATTTAATTATAAAATGTTTATTGATATATAATTAAATTACTTTTAGTCAATTCTTTGTATCACTTGTAATAAATATTAATACAACATAATTTTACTTTAGGCGGGATTTATTTTTTTAATTTAAATTTCAGATTTTTTTTATTTAATATTTTTAAATTAATTGAAGATTTAAATTAATAGTGCTGTAGCATTTCTTATTTCTCTCTACATTTACAATAAATATATAAAATTCATTTACATTAATATGCAACATATCGTTTTTAAGCTAAAAAAACTGTTTTACTTTTCCCTATACTTTTCCATAGAGAGATCCCATGGTCGGGTGGCGATCACCCTATGATAAAGTAAAGGCAAAATGTAAAAAGTTCATTATCATTAATATAATATATTTTTATGTTAACTATTATTTTTAGTTAATTTTACATATTTATTTTAAATGGAAAATAAAATAATAAAGACTGTAGTACTATTAACTTCATTGTGAATTACATCTTTACTTAATATAAATATATTAAATTACAATTATTTTGTTGAAGTTTAAATTGAAAAAATAAATTCCTGCATAAAGTATTTAATTTTTACCAGGCATAAATAATTATGATTTAACATTAACATTTAACATTATGTCCTATGGGGTTTTATTTTAAATCCCTAACTCTAGTATTTTTTATGGGAGGGTGTTACAGTATCAGTGTGTGTGGAGCTGACCTTACTACTATTTTTTTGGTAGACTTAACTAACAATCATAAGTTTGACTACATCCAATTTTCAGGGTGTGGAGATGTGTAAGTCGACATTTTTGAGTAAATTACGCTCGGGTTTTATAAATAGCTAAAAGTAGTAAAGTTACTCAAACGTGTAAGAATTACTCATAAGTGTAATTTACCTTGATAAATTGCCCTGCAAGATGAAGTAGTTCACTACTATTTTGGGTCTTTTTGGCTACGGTAGCTATAAAAATGCAGTTTGTGAATATCAATGTGCGTACTCAATAGTGGGTGAGTGCCCGCTCCTCTCTAAATCCTTCTCTAACCCTCCTTTAGCCCTTCTTAACTCCTCCCTAAACCCCACCTATTTTGAAATAAGTACTGCTTATTTTTCAAGCACTCCCCATGGTCCCTCCCACGTTGACAATAAGTAAACTTACATGTGTGAGGATCTCCCCACAGAAAAGATAGGAGAGGTTGAGGTTTACCCTCTCAGGTTTGTGAATAGTATTTTGTAGTACTTTATTAGTGCTATTGTAGTACTACTAAATGTACTACAAAATGCAGGTACTCAAATGTTTAAATGTCATTCAACCTCAATGAAATCTATGATTCTGAACTTATTATGAAAATGATTAGGTTTCTTTCTGTTTACATCACAGACAGTATTCCTATTGCTGAAGTTATTTCAAGAGGGCGCTTAGAATTTTGAAGATTCCATAATATTGTGTACTTCTTTTGATGTATATTTTTAATCTTATGTATCCTCCCATTGATTGGTGGTCATAATAAGTGTGCAATCTACAAACTGTCCATTGTGGTGGTTTCTTCTTGAAAGTAGATAATTTCAGAGACCTCTCAGAGCCCTATTACGAGTCTGGCAGTCTGAGACCCGCCAGACTCATGGTGGCGCATTGTTGGTGGATCCAGCCACCGCCACACTGGCCATCCGACCACCTGATTACGACCCGGGCAGTCACACCGCCCTGGGACCACTGGCTCTGCCAGGGAACTGCTATTCCCTGGCGTTGGAGTGGTGGTCAGAAGCCGCAATATGCTTGGAGGGACCGCCACAGTCCCACCAAGCATATTATGAGTTTTCTCTCTGCCAGGGTTGAAAACCCTGATGGAGAGGAAACAAAGGGGGCCCAACAGCGCTCCCTGTGCCTCCACTGCATGTGGATGCACACAGGGGGGCATAACATGTGCCCCCCTCTGTGCATGCACATAGGTTCCTGCACAGCATGGACTTTGACTGCATGCTGTGCAGGAACCTTGTAGTGCGGTCCCATTGCGGTGCCTTTGCCACCTTTAAAAGAGTCAACGCCATGGGACTGCCACAATGCCCGCCTGCCAGACCACTTGTTACTCGTAATCTGACGGGCGGGCGGGGCTACGTTCGTCAGGGCAGTGTCGCACTGCTCTGCTGAAAAGTCATAATCAACCCCTTAGTGTTAACGCCAAGTGACCAAAACATAGCTGTGGTTAATACAATAAAATAGGTGCACCTTTTATTACTAAAATGTGTACATGTAGTTGTTTTTTATAAAACATGTGATTTTACGCTGGAGGATAGGACAGTATTAAGAGTGATTATCCTCTCCTCTGCTCCCATGGAATAATACATTACTATTTGCTAGTGTATAACAGTTTAATATGATTTATTGTATGAATATAGTTTTCTGTCTTAAGACAGCATTTATTTCGGGTCAAATGTGAAACCATAAAAATCAATAATCAAACAACACTATAACAAATCAAAATGCAGTTCATTAATAAGAAGCATTTACAATAGATAACAATTACTGTGAAAGAAACAATACCACTTATCATTATATATTTAATTGTTCTTAATATTCCACAAATGCAAAAATTACACTTAAAAAATTATTTATTGGCTACAAACAATCAATATGACTAATATTAATTTTAAGGGATCAAGCTGGAAAGAAGCTAACATTGTGGTCCAAATGACACAAAATGCCCACAGGCCCTTTCTAATAAAAATACCCTGGCATTAATTAATCAGCTCATTCCTTAAATTAACTTCTGCAATTAAAATCCTTCCCACCGCATGACTGATCAATGATGACGATATTAAGAGAAGTTGTAAAAATGCTGCAAGGCTTTTTCTGAAAAAAAGGTTACAGAAAGAAGTGTCACATTTACAAGATTAATTAAATTCTATAGAAAGAGGTCCTTTGTATAGAGACAATAAATGAATAATCTTACCATATCTACATTTTGTCAACAAATGCTCTTTCATTCATAGTTGTTGCCAACCCTTGCACAAGTAGTGCTCACAGTTTTGAAGGAATACCCCATACCCAACTCAAAATGCCAAAGCAAGGTAATTCCTATTAGTTCAAATGCCATACTAGCAGGGGATAAGTAGGAAAACGAAGGTCTGGACTATGACAGGCTTTGCAAAGGCAATGGTTAGGTACACCCACATGCACACTGATTCCCTTGGTGCTTCTGTGAGCCTGTGGTAGTTGGTGAGCAAAGACCACGCTGTTGAAACGCCTGATATTTGTCTTACCTATATGGTCTGTCACATTTCAGCTCTGCTGGCACAGGGTTCTGTATGCTTCCTTATATATTTTTCTATACCATTGAGTTTACGTTCATATTAATGTGAATTCAATAGCCAGTTTACAACATAACAATACCACAGATTGCTCTCTGATTTGCCTAAAATTACATGACATGATGTACATTTTTCATTCCATGGAAGATAATCTGCATTTCCACCATTGCCACATAATGTTGTCAACCCTTCTCCAAAATTAAGACATCCATTGTTACATGATTTTTGTGTTTCTGACTCTAATTAAACCTCATGAAAGAGTCAAACCTTGAAGATCAGCTAAGGGAGTCTGGCCCTTCAGATGACCTTCTGGGGGTTATACCCCAACATATTTTGAAACACATTGAGCCAAAACATGGACTTGACAGAAAGATTTCTAAAATAATCAATAGAAATAGTGTTTGGTTTATCAGACAGTTCAGATTAACTGCACATGCAATGTTACAAGGTGTACCAATATGTGTGTTGCATTTTTGTTCACCACTGACCTCCAGTTGGCCTTCATACTACTGTCTTGTGCCTTACACTTTGACCTCTCTTGCAAGGTGCAGGAAGGGTAAAATATATACATATATACACACACATATCATCATCATCATCAATAAAACTTTATTCGGTATTTGTCAAACCATAAAAGTCACAGATAAAAAACACAATACAACATGTACCTTTGATACATAAATTCTAGAAAAAAGCAGCTTTGCTTGCTTAAGGATCATGAGGACACATCAGGACCATCCAGATCAAATCCTTTAAAATTCATTATCATTATTCAAAAACAATGCTCATTCAATTCTATTTAAAATAAATTTTTTGTTAAATGTTTCGGGCATGACACAGAACCCTGAGAGTAAACATTTTGTTTTTTAAAGTGCAAAGTACCTTTACCTAGCGCCAAAAGAATTTCGGACCCGACATGCAGCCTTAGAGACAGACATTTCTAAAATTGCATAGTGACTTTTTAAAGTGGCAGAAGAGAATTAGAAATTCTAAAAGAGAGAAACATCATTTACCAACTAGCCTCCTTAAACGAATTGCGGCAGAGATAAATCTATATATCATTTCACAGGTATATTCTGTTTGAAGCAGCCGAAGGTGGAATAGAGCTGGCCTGCATTTTCTAATATTCAACACCCTCAAAAGTGGTAAAATGAATTCCCTGTGTGGAATGTCATATAGCTGACAAAAAAAAGAAAATGCATTATATTCTGACATGAGTTACAGTCACAGGGGCAAGGAACCAAATGGCCATCCTGATATGTTTTACTAGGGTACGACACCAGAAAGTGAGCGATGCCAAGTCTAAATCTTAAAAGATAAAAAATTTTAGACTTACTAAAAGGGTACAAAAGATATGGCTCAGTTCCGTCATTGGTGACCAAGGGTAAATAATCGGCTACATGCTTTTTCCTAGCCTCCACGGATTCCCTACGCTCCATTAAAGAATTTAAAAATGCTCTTTTTAATTGAGGTTTGGTAACGGAGATAATAAGATAAGGGTTTGTAAAACAGTCCTGTCTCCCTACGAGTGCGATCTGGGTCTTAACATAACCAAGCCACGGTATTTTATGTACATGGTCACACTTTAAGCAGTCCTGAATTATTGCTCGATTAAGGGCTGGTTCTTCATTTGCCGAGATTGAGCGTCGTATATATGCTCGAAACGCGTCTGACGGAGGTGTGTGAAGAAGAATAAAATCTTGCCAAATCTGCTAACGGAGTCCGATTCCTCTCTATTTCGCCGGTTGGAGGTTGGAGAGGTGCTGTGTTTACTATACATATATATATATATATATATATATATATATATATACATCCACAATGGCAAATGAATTGATTTCAGCCACAAAACGAGAGCACTCACGGAAATTGGTAGCAAGCGCATTTAATGTGCAAGCCTCCTCGCACTGACAGACGCACTTCGGCACTACGCCTTTATCTAGACATAGATAAAGGCGTAGTGCCGAAACGCGTCTGTCAGTGTGAGGAGGCTTGCACATTAAATGCACTTTGCAACCAATTTCCGTGAGTGCTCTCGTTTTGTGGCTGAAATCAATTCATTTGCCATTGTGGATGTATGTACAGCGGCTCACCACCACTGGAGATTAGCATCCGGGACGTGTGGTGTGGCGGCGGTGACTTTTTGTTCTTGGAATATATATATATATATATATATATATATATTCACTGAAAAAACCATAGGTTTCAGACACGTTATAGTTAGAAATTAGCATTTAAAAAACCTTTGAAATTCACTGAAAAAACCATAAGTTTTAGGGACAGTTATACTTAGTTGGACATTGCACTCGTACAAAACCCGTGAAATTCCCCCGTTATAGTTAGTTCAGCTAACTATAACTCGCGCCCGCAATGCACTGCTGATGACGTCACATATTACATCACTCATGACATGGTCAGTGACATCACTGATGACATCACTGATGACATCTCAAATGACATCACTGATGACATCATCCAGTGACTGTGTGTTTTTGTAAAGTTTAAATATGTTTAATATATATAGGGAAAGGCGTATTGAAGAATGAGTGGGTGTATAAGTGTCTGAATGGATGATTTAGTACGTGCGTGACTGACTCTACAAGTGAGTGATTAAACGTATCTTACTGAATGCATGGGTTAGTGACTAAACTGTGTGAATGTCTGTATCCGTCTGTTGGTGTGTAAGTGGATGCATGGATTTGCGAATAGCTACATGAGTGTCTATATGGGTTATTGATTGGTTCTATGAGTATCTGTATGGGTGCCTGAGTGTTTGTGTGGATGGGGTGTGTGCGACTGTGCATAGATGTGTGAGTGGGTGATTCACTGGGTGGATGGTTTCAAGAGTGCATCTGTGATAGACTGTATGGGTGGGTAAGTGTGTGTAAGAGTGTGTTAGTGAGTGAATGTATGTCCCAGTGGTACATGTGTGAGTAACTACATATGTGAAAGGCAGTATATATGTGTATTGGAGTATATAAATAGCTATAAGCGAGAGTGAGTGATTGTGATAGTGGCTGTATGGATGAGTGTGTGCTTGTGTTAGACTTGGCATCTTTTGGCGTGTTTCCCCTGACTTTTTGCTTTCTGACCTCCCGGTTTTGACTCTGTTTTTGCTGGTGTGATGATTCTGCGCACTTTCCTCACTGCGGTCCAGTGGGAAAGTGAAAGTGCTCCTGTATAAAATGTGTTATGGATTGGTGTTTCCATGATTGGCCTATTTGGTTTATGTGTCAGTCCCTTGTAAAGTGCACTGCGAGTGCCAGGGCCTATAGACCAAATGCTGTTGGTGGGCTGCAGCACTGGATTGTGCCACCCACGCAAACAGCCCGTAAAGTGTAACTCGGGCCTGCCATCGCAGAGCCTGTGCGCAGCCTGGGGCTGCCATGTCGACTTGGCAAGTGCACACACTTGCAAGTCCCCAAACCTTCCCTTTGCTACATGTTAGTCACCCCTAAGGTAGGCCCAAGGTACCCCTGTGGGCAGGGTGCGTTGTACGCGAAAGGTAGGACATGCCCGGGTGTGTGCGGCATGTCCTGATAGTGAATTACAGCCTAGTTCGTTTTTCACTATTGCAAGGCTACCTGTTCCCCCTAGGCCAGAACGGGCGGTTTTGATTATTACAGTATATAATCCTAACTGACCCCGGGAACATGGTAGAAATTCGAGTTTAGTATGCCTGGACTCAGAAGGATAAAATGCAGCTTTTAGTAAGGTTGGTTTTAACATTCTGTGTTTGAAAATACCACTTTTAGAAAGTGGGTATTTTCTTGTCTAACCATCCAAGCCTGCCTCTGCGAGATTGTGTATTCCTTGTCTGGAATGTGAGTGACAGGGGCTGGGGGATGCCAGGAGACAGGGTGAGTCAGCGCAGGGCTGAATAGCCAGATCGACCTGTAGATGGGTGGGAGGGGTCGCACCTGGGCCCTGAATAGGACAGTGCCTTCCCTCCACAATGCTGGCTCCACCTCCTGTGGTGCGTCTGATGTCCCTGGCCCACTCACTGAAAGAAGGGACGGAGACTTGTCAACAAAGTGCCCCAGAACTGGTTTGGACTAGGCAAAGGCCTCTCTGCCTTCAGAGAACAAAGGAATTTGGGATATAAATATTGGGGCCCTGACCCCATGAATTTAGATCTCGCTGGAATCAAGGAACCTGCCAAGACGAAGAGCTGGAAGAGCTGCCAGGAGGAGTACTGCCCCTTTGCTGTGTTGTTGCTTTGTTGGGTTGGCCTGCAGTTGCTGCTTCTGTCTTGGGCAGTGAAAGGACTGGACTGAACTTTCTACAAACTTGTGCTGAGTATCTCCAAGGGCCAGGAACCGAGCTGGCCTCCTGTTAAGAAGTCTCAGGGACTACAAAGACTTCACAAGCCTCTGGGTACCGCTTCTGGAACGCTGTTTCCAGTTGCCACAGAGGAAGGGAACCGCAACCGACTCCGTCAACCGAATCCATTCCTGGCCGGTGACCTGTTTGCACCGCAGACCGCATCGCCCCGCTTCGCATCGCAACCCTGGTCTCACCGTGGGCGACGTCCGACGCCACCAACATCGAGCCGCTGCTTGCACCGTGACCTGTGGGCACCGCAGTTCGCATCGCATCGCTTCACTGGGCCAGCCGGACCAGACCGACACTGTCGCTGCAACTGGCTCAAGAGTCGAGACCGCACCGCATTTGGGGCACTGCTCGCACGTCTGCGACGCACCGCTCCGACTCGCACCGCTGTCCGACGCCAGCTCCCGCACTCCGGCTAGGTCGCCTGCATCGCAACCTGTCAGCACCGCATCGAGCATCGTCTCACCCTGCACCGCACGCCTTGGACTCACCGACTCCGTCTGCACGACGCTCATCGAGCCGCTGCCTGCACCGCATCGAGGGACACCGCACCTTGCATCGCTCCGTCTTGCACCGCAACCGCGACGAACGCCGACCGGCTCGTACACTCCGTACCAGCCACAACGAGAAAAGGTACTGTGACCGAGTCTGTTCATGACTCTGCTGGCCCGTATCGACGCGGTCGGCTGGAACTGTTAGACTCTGTGGTTTTCAGCATCACAGTAGGCTCGGACGGAGCTACCGACTCGTACGAACTTTGCTTTTGTGCTATTCCTGCAAAGAAGAAGTTAACGTATCAAGTATTCATTCGGAAAGTATAGTATTGTGGATTTTTGTCGTAATTGGTCTTGTCTTGAGTATATAAAATATTGGTTATTTTTCTAAACTGGTGTGGTGTCCGTTTGTAGTGCTTACACTGTATTACTGTTGGTTATGTGCAAATGCTTTACACACTGCCTCTGAATTAAGCCTGACTGCTCGTGCCAAGCTACCACGAGGGTGAGCAGTGGTTACTTCACGAGTGTAACAACCCTTACCCTGACTAGGAAGAAGGGTCCCTACTTGGACAAAGGTGCAAGCCCTTGCCAACTAGAGATCCCATTTCTAACATTGGTGGTCAGCGGTGGGATAGGACTTGTGTTTGCACTTGACTTACAGTGATTGGTGTGCACTACTACCATATCGCAGACCATTACGTACCACATACTGGTTCTTTTTCTTTTGGCCTATTTTTGATCTTGCCAGTTTTCAACTCACGACTTTTGTCATGCCTGAATCAATTGCATCATCCGTTGCATCTCTGGAAGTTATCTTTGAGGAGGACAGGTTGGAATCCTACGCCGTAAAGGAGTTACGAGCGATTTGTAAAAACCTGAAAGTCCAAATTAAAGTCCTCACAAGGAAGGAGGAGCTACAGAAGGCGCTGAGGGCCTGGGTAGCAGCCAGACATGCCAATGGGCAGCCTGGTGATCTCAGTGAGGAGGCGGAGGAGCCTATTTCCAGGGTGGATGTGCTTTTGGGTAGGGGGAACCCGCCAGGTCAGGCAGCAGCAGTCTGTCCCCAGAGGAGCTGGAGGACAGGCGGGAGGCAAGGCAGTTCGAGCTGCAGAAGCTCAGGCTGGAGAGTGAGCGGGAGGAGAAGAGATTGGCCATAGAGGAGAGGAAGATGCTCTTAGAGCATGAGAGAGAACTGAAGGAGCTAGAACTTAGGAGTAAGTCAGGCTCAGATGGTGGCAGCAATTCGTCCAGAAAGGCAGACAGGATTGTGCACATTCCCAAGAACGTAGGCAAGGAGTTCAAGAAGGGGGATGACATACAAAGGTGGTTCCAGGGTTATGAGGCAGCCATACACATGAATGGGGTCCCTGAGGAGAATTGGGGAGCAGGATTGTGGCCACTTTTCCCGGAAGAAGCAAGGGATGCTCTGATAGCTTTGGGTAAGGGGTATCACCTCACCTATGCTGACATGAAGGATGCCCTTCTCACGAAGTATGGTCTTACTCCTGAAAAGTACAGGGATCAGTTCAGGTCCAGTAAGAAGTCTGATGTCAACACTTGGTTGGAATGTGTGGATGTGTTCTGCAGGTCTCTGGATGGTTGGGTGAAGGGCAGTAGTGTAACAGATTTTCAGGGGCTCTACAACTTGATTGCATGGGAGCACTTGTCTAGTCTATGTTTTGCAGATCTGCGCCAGCACCTAGTTGATAGTAAGCTAACTGACCCCAGGAAGCTTGCTATGGAAGCGGACCGCTGGGTGAGTACCAGGGTCCACAAGGAAGCGTTTGGGGAGACTCAGCCAAAGGTGGGCAGGGTCCCCAGCAGAAAGGTGGGGGGACAAGGGTAAAGCACAGGAGTTCTCTAAAGGGCCCCAAACTAGTACCCAGGGTAAAGGTTCCCAGCCCCCGGTGATAAGAAGAAAGGGGTCTCTACAGGGAAGCCTGTTGAGACCGGCCCCGCAAGTGTTATGCATGTGACCAGGTAGGTCACTTTAAGGGGGACCCCAAGTGCCCGAAGGGGACACAGCCACCCACCGGTGGACAGTCCAAAGTGTTGGCTAGTGTAGCGCTTGGGGAGGAGGGGTGCCCACAGGAGGGTGGGGATCCCGCAGAAATGACCCTTGTCTCACTCGGGGACAGTGAGATGGTCCCAGGAAACCAGGTGCCCCCTAACACAAAGAAATATAGCACCTGGGTGACCATTAATGGGAACAGGGTAGAGGCTCTCAGAGATACTGGAGCCAGTGTGACCTCAGTCCGGTGTCACCTGGTGTCTGAGAAGCAAGTAGTCCCAGGAGCATTCCACCAAGTAGTTGCTGTCGACAACTCAGAGCGCCAATGTATGGTGGCGCAGGTTCCCTTTGAATGGGGGGGGTCTCAGGTCCCTTAAGGGTGGTTGTGAGCCCTACCATGCCTGTAGATTGTCTGCTAGGAAACGACCTGGAGCAGTCCTCATGGAAGGAGGTTGAGCTCAGGTCCCACTTGGAGATGCTTGGGTTGCCAGAGTGGGCATGCGTGTCTACTCGGTCAATGGCGGCCAGAAAGGGTGATCAAGAGGACTTGGAGCCTGAAACAGTGGCCCAAGTCCCTGCCAAGAGAAAGGGCAGGGCGCGTGAAACCGGCCCCCGAAGTTCCCACGGACCGGGAGGAGGCGGTCCTCGAGGGGACGCCCGGTGCCTACAGGGGAGCAAGTAGCCGAACTGGGAGACATCTCTGAGCTGACCCATTGGCAGCAAGAAGGGGGTCCCACCAGGGAGGAGTTCTGCAGGGAGCAGAGCGAGTGCCCTACTCTGGAGGGTCTGCGGCGGCAGGCTGCAGACCAGGCAGCTGGTAATCAGTCCGGGTCACATCTGATCTACTGGGAGAGTGGTCTCCTATACAGTGAGCCTAAGGTTGCTGAGCCTGGGTCAGCCCGTGTGCTGGTGGTACCCCAGCGCTTCAGGACCTTCCTACTGGGTCTGGCTCATGACGTGCCTTTGGCAGGACATTTGGGGCAGGACAAGACCTTTGACAGGCTTGTCACCCACTTCTTTTGGCCCCAAATGCGAAGGCAGTCCGATGCCCACTGCAGGTCTTGCCAAACTTGCCAGGCAAGTGGTAAGAGTGGGAGGAAGGTCAAAGCTCCTCTCCAACCTTTTCCGGTTGTTGGAACACCCTTTGAAAGGGTAGGGATGGATATTGTGGGGCCACTGGATCCCAAGACAGCCATGGGCAACAGGTACATCCTGGTCTTGGTGGACCATGCCACCCGGTACCCGGAGGCAATCCCTCTCAGGACAACAACGGCGCCAGTGGTGGGCCGGGCGTTAATGGGGATCTTTTCCCGTGTGGGATTCCCCAGAGAGGTGGTTTCTGATAGGGGGACCAATTTCATATCGAAGTATATGACATCCCTGTGGAAGGAGTGTGGGGTAACCTACAAGTTCACCACTCCTTACCACCCACAAGGAAACGGTCTGGTGGAGAGATTCAACCAGACCTTGAAAGGCATGATCAAGGGTCTAACAGAACCCATGAGGCGTAAGTGGGACGTCCTCTTGCCATGCCTACTCTTTGCATACAGGGAGGTGCCTCAGAAGTCTCTTGGGTACAGCCCCTTTGAGCTCCTGTATGGCCACCCTGTCAGAGGACCTCTGAGTTTGGTTAAGGAAGGCTGGGAGGCAGCTCCCAGGAAAACTCCCAGGATGTATTTAGCTACATGCTGGCCTTTAGAAACCAAACTGCCCGCTTCAGGAAACTCGCTCAGGCGAACCTAGAAGCAAGCCAGGAAGAAATGAAGAGATGGTATGACCAGAACGCCACTCTGCTCGAATTTCAACCTGGACAAAAAGTGTGGGTCATGGCCCCAGTAGCACCTTGTGCCTTGCAGGACAAGTGGACTGGGCCATATGAGGTAAAGGAGCGCAAAAGTGACGTCACCTACCTGGTGGATTTGCAGGCTCCAAGGAACCCTTTGAGGGTCCTTCACGTGAACCGCCTCAAGCCCCACTTCGAGAGGTCCGAAGTGAGTATGCTCTTGGCGACAGATGATGGGGTGGAAGAGGAGAGCGAGCCTCTCCCTGACCTCCTGTCTACCAAGGAGCATGATGGGTCAGTAGAGGGTGTGATCCGCTCCCCTACTCTGACTCAGGAGCAGCAGGGGGCTGTCGCCAGTTGTTGGGACAGTTCGCCCCGCTGTTCTCTCTGACCCCCGGTGTTACTCACTGGTGTACCCATGACGTGGACACCGGTGACAGCCATCCTGTGAAGCACAAGATTTACAGGTTGACTGACCGGGTCAGCGCCAGCATCAAGGAGGAGGTCTCTAAGATGTTGGCGTTAGGGGTGATTGAGCCCTCCCACAGTCCTTGGGCCAGCCCAGTGGTCTTGGTCCCAAAGGCTGCGGCGCCCGGTGCCACTCCAGAACTCCGGTTTTGTGTGGACTACCGTGGGCTCAATGCCGTCACCAGGACTGACGCACACCCCATCCCCAGAGCTGATGAGCTCATTGATCGGTTGGGAGCTGCCCGGTTCCTCAGCACGTTTGATTTGACGTCTGGGTACTGGCAGATTGCCTTAACCGATGGGGCCAAGGAGAGATCAGCATTCTCAACCCCAGAAGGTCATTACCAATTCCGGGTGATGCCCTTTGGGTTGAAGAATGCCCCTGCCACCTTTCAGAGGTTGGTCAATCAGGTGTTGGCTGGGCTGGAGGATTTCAGTGCCGCCTACCTGGATGACATTGCTGTGTTCAGTTCCAGCTGGGAAGAACATTTACAGCACCTTGAGAAAGTGTTGAGGGCTCTGCAAGGTGCAGGCCTCACGATCAAGGCCAGTAAGTGCCAGATCGGGCAGGGTTCTGTGGTGTACTTGGGACACCAGGTAGGAAGCGGCCAGGTGGCGCCCTACAACCCAAGATTGACACCATTCTGGCTTGGGAACCCCCAAGACCCAGACAGAGGTGAGAGCCTTCTTAGGTCTCACCGGTTACTATAGGAGATTTGTTAAGGGCTATGGCACCATCGTTGCCCCCTTAACAGAGCTGACCTCTAAGAGGCAGCCCAGGAAAGTGATCTGGACTGAGTCCTGCCAGAAAGCTTTTGATGCCCTGAAGGCAGCCATGTGCACGGCGCCCGTGCTCAAGGCACCTGACTTCTCCAAGGAATTCGTCGTGCAGACTGGCGCTTCAGAGCATGGTGTGGGAGCAGTGCTCTCACAACTGAACGAAGAGGGCCTGGATCAGCCCGTAGTCTTCCTTAGCAGGAGACTACTTCCCAGGGAACAGAGGTGGAGTGCCATAGAAAGGGAAGCTTTTGCTGTGGTCTGGGCGCTGAAGAAGTTGAGACCATACCTGTTTGGGACTCACTTCCGGGTTCAGACAGACCACAGGCCCCTCAGATGGTTGATGCAAATGAGGGGCGAGAATCCAAAACTGCTGAGGTGGTCCATCTCCCTACAGGGAATGGACTTTACGGTGGAACACCGTCCTGGTACAGAACACGCCAACGCAGATGGTCTGTCCAGGTTCTTCCGCCTTAGTGAAGAGAACTCCCATGGGGTTGGGTAGTTCTCCCTACTTTCAGCTGGAGGGGACATGTGTTAGACTTGGCATCTTTTGGCGTGTTTCCCCTGACTTTTTGCTTTCTGACCTCCCGGTTTTGACTCTGTTTTTTCTGGTGTGATGATTCTGCGCACTTTCCTCACTGCGGTCCAGTGGGAAAGTGCAAGTGCTCCTGTATAAAATGTGTTATGGATTGATGTTTCCATGATTGGCCTATTTGGTTTATGTGTCAGTCCCTTGTAAAGTGCACTGCGAGTGCCAGGGCCTATAGACCAAATGCTGTTGGTGGGCTGCAGCACTGGATTGTGCCACCCACGCAAACAGCCCGTAAAGTGTAACTCGGGCCTGCCATCGCAGAGCCTGTGCGCAGCCTGGGGCTGCCATGTCGACTTAGCAAGTGCACACACTTGCAAGTCCCCAAACCTTCCCTTTGCTACATGTTAGTCACCCCTAAGGTAGGCCCAAGGTACCCCTGTGGGCAGGGTGCGTTGTACGCGAAAGGTAGGACATGCCCGGGTGTGTGCGGCATGTCCTGATAGTGAATTACAGCCTAGTTCGTTTTTCACTATTGCAAGGCTACCTGTTCCCCCTAGGCCAGAACGGGCGGTTTTGATTATTACAGTATATAATCCTAACTGACCCCGGGAACATGGTAGAAATTCGAGTTTAGTATGCCTGGACTCAGAAGGATAAAATGCAGCTTTTAGTAAGGTTGGTTTTAACATTCTGTGTTTGAAAATACCACTTTTAGAAAGTGGGTATTTTCTTGTCTAACCATCCAAGCCTGCCTCTGCGGGATTGTGTATTCCTTGTCTGGAATGTGAGTGACAGGGGCTGGGGGATGCCAGGAGACAGGGTGAGTCAGCGCAGGGCTGAATAGCCAGATCGACCTGTAGATGGATGGGAGGGGTCGCACCTGGGCCCTGAATAGGACAGTGCCTTCCCTCCACAATGCTGGCTCCACCTCCTGTGGTGCGTCTGATGTCCCTGGCCCACTCACTGAAAGAAGGGACGGAGACTTGTCAACAAAGTGCTCCAGAACTGGTTTGGACTAGGCAAAGGCCTCTCTGCCTTCAGAGAACAAAGGAATTTGGGATATAAATATTGGGGCCCTGACCCCATGAATTTAGATCTCGCTGGAATCAAGGAACCTGCCAAGACGAAGAGCTGGAAGAGCTGCCAGGAGGAGTACTGCCCCTTTGCTGTGTTGTTGCTTTGTTGGGTTGGCCTGCAGTTGCTGCTTCTGTCTTGGGCAGTGAAAGGACTGGACTGAACTTTCTACAAACTTGTGCTGAGTATCTCCAAGGGCCAGGAACCGAGCTGGCCTCCTGTTAAGAAGTCTCAGGGACTACAAAGACTTCACAAGCCTCTGGGTACCGCTTCTGGAACGCTGTTTCAGTTGCCACAGAGGAAGGGAACCGCAACCGACTCCGTCAACCGAATCCATTCCTGGCCGGTGACCTGTTTGCACCGCAGACCGCATCGCCCCGCTTCGCATCGCAACCCTGGTCTCACCGTGGGCGACGTCCGACGCCGCCAACATCGAGCCGCTGCTTGCACCGTGACCTGTGGGCACCGCAGTTCGCATCGCATCGCTTCACTGGGCCAGCCGGACCAGACCGACACTGTCGCTGCAACTGGCTCAAGAGTCGAGACCGCACCGCATTTGGGGCACCGCTCGCACGTCTGCGGCGCACCGCTCCGACTCGCACCGCTGTCCGACGCCAGCTCCCGCACTCCGGCTAGGTCGCCTGCATCGCAACCTGTCAGCACCGCATCGAGCATCGTCTCACCCTGCACCGCACGCCTTGGACTCACCGACTCCGTCTGCACGACGCTCATCGAGCCGCTGCCTGCACCGCATCGAGGGACACCGCACCTTGCATCGCTCCGTCTTGCACCGCAACCGCGACGAACGCCGACCGGCTCGTACACTCCGTACCAGCCACAACGAGAAAAGGTACTGTGACCGAGTCTGTTCATGACTCTGCTGGCCCGTATCGACGCGGTCGGCTGGAACTGTTAGACTCTGTGGTTTTCAGCATCACGGTAGGCTCGGACGGAGCTACCGACTCGTACGAACTTTGCTTTTGTGCTATTCCTGCAAAGAAGAAGTTAACGTTTCAAGTATTCATTCGGAAAGTATAGTATTGTGGATTTTTGTCGTAATTGGTCTTGTCTTGAGTATATAAAATATTGGTTATTTTTCTAAACTGGTGTGGTGTCCGTTTGTAGTGCTTACACTGTATTACTGTTGGTTATGTGCAAATGCTTTACACACTGCCTCTGAATTAAGCCTGACTGCTCGTGCCAAGCTACCACGAGGGTGAGCAGGGGTTACTTCACGAGTGTAACAACCCTTACCCTGACTAGGAAGAAGGGTCCCTACTTGGACAAAGGTGCAAGCCCTTGCCAACTAGAGATCCCATTTCTAACAGCTTGTATCAGTGATTGTATAAGAGCGTAACAATGTGCTAGTATTTGTATGATTAAGTGAGCTGGTGTGTGTATAACTGTATAGGTGAGTAAATGGCAGTGTGTTTAATTATTTGCATGACTGACTAGGTGTGTGAGTACCTCTATGGATGAGTGGCGGTGTTTGAGTGTCTATATAGGAGTAAGAGTGCATATGATAGTCCTGTACTGAGTGACCATAAGTATGAGTGACTGTACGGGTGAGTGAGTGGATGTGTGTGTGTAGACCTAAGAATCAGTGAGTGGGTATGTAGTTATTGGTGTTGGAGTGTCTATGGTTTTGCGAATGGCACTCTGTAATTTAGATTGGGTGTATCAAAGGTTATATTAGGGTGTGAGGAGCTGCATCAGATTATCACGTGGATGATGTCATCAGTGATGTCATTTGAGATGTCATCAGTGATGTCATCAGTGATGTCACTGACCATGTCATGAGTGATGTAATATGTGACGTCATCAGCAGTGCATTGCGGGGCGCGAGTTATAGTTAGCTGAACTAACTATAACGGGGGAATTTCACGGGTTTTGTACGAGTGCAATGTCCAACTAAGTATAACTGTCCCTAAAACTTATGGTTTTTTCAGTGAATTTCAAAGGTTTTTTAAATGCTAATTTCTAACTATAACGTGTCTGAAACCTATGGTTTTTTCAGTGAATTTCAAAGGTTTTTAAAATGCTAATTTGTAACTATAACGTGCCTGAAACCTACGGTTTTTTCAGTGAATTTCAAAGGTTTTTTAAATGACAATTTTTAAATGTATTAATTTTTATATTAATTTTTTTCATACTGATTTACTACATTTTTAGAAACAATTTCTTTTACATATTTTATTTTTTAAATTACATTGTAATTACATTATACATTACATTACAAAAAATACTTTCTCAGAATGAATTACTTTAGTTTAAATACTTTGCACATAGGCAATAGACTTTTAAGTACAGTAGTTACAGTTGTTGCAATGGGCAACACATTTTCAAACACAATGCAACATTCGGCTCAATGTGAATTTCTAGTTAAATGCAATTAGTTACTTTATGGATTACTTTTCTAACCACAGGACTGGATCCTAGATTCAGTCCTGGTACATCTCCTGTAAACAGTTGAGTAAAAGCGTTTTGGTTACAGTCGTGATTTTTAAGGAATATTATTGTATTTTAAAAGTTGACACTTAGAAACTTTTTCTCATAGAATCACCAATGTTATCCTATGGAAGGAAATTCACTTAGCAGGTAAAAACTGTTATCGTTACTTTTTCTTACTCAGTGTTGGATCCTGGATCCAGCACTGGTGCATCTCCTGTAAACAGTTGAAAGATTGCGTTTAAGTCATACAGGCGATTTTTAAGGAATATTTGTAGTTTGTGAAAATCGACACTTTGAAACTTTTCTGCTGAAAACCAGACAATGGATTCCTATGGAAGAAAATATAAGTTACTGGTAAGTACGGTTAAAATTACTTTTCAGGACCAGTACTGGGCTGAAAGATACAGCACTGAGGTCTCTCCTTATAACAGGTGAGTAAATCGGAATTCGTATTTTGGCTGATTTTAGAGGAATATTTTAAAGTTCCAAAACTCCACACTTAGAAGAATTTCCAAGTGAAACCAGTCAATGTTAGCCTATGGAAGGAAATTCAAGTTACTGGTAAGTACGGTTAAAATTACTTTTCAGGACCAGTACTGGGCTGAAAGATGCAGCACTGAGGTCTCTCCTGATAACAGGTGAGTAAATCAGAATTCGGATTTCGGCTGATTTTAGAGGAATATTTGTATGTTTCAAAAATCAACACTTAGAAACTTTTTCAGCAAAAAGCAGGCAATGATATCCTATGGACGGAAATTCAAGTTACTGGTAAGTACGGTTAAAATTACTTTTGAGGATCAGTACTGGGCTGAAAGATGCAGCACTGAGGTCTCTCCTGATAACAGGTGAGTAAATCTGAATTCGTATTTCGGCTGATTTTAGAGGAATATTTTAAAGTTCCAAAACTCCACACTTAGAAGAATTTCCAAGTGAAACCAGTCAATGTTAGCCTATGGAAGGAAATTCAAGTTACTGGTAAGTACGGTTAAAATTACTTTTCAGGACCAGTACTGGGCTGAAAGATACAGCACTGAGGTCTCTCCTGATAACAGGTGAGTAAATCGGAATTCGTATTTCAGCTGATTTGAGAGGAATATTTTAAAGTTCCGAAACTCCACACTTAGAAGAATTTCCAAGTGAAACCAGTCAATGTTAGCCTATGGAAGGAAATTCAAGTTACTGGTAAGTACGGTTAAAATTACTTTTCAGGATTAGTACTGGGCTGAAAGATGCAGCACTGAGGTCTCTCCTGATAACAGGTGAGTAAATCAGAATTCGTATTTCGGCTGATTTTAGAGGAATATTTGCACAATGGTGAAGGGAGGGGGCGGGGCCTGAGGTGACATCTGTGCAAACGCGCGCCGTGGCGCGTTTTAAGTTGGGGGATTAAGTCCCCTTGAATCATGAGGGTCCCTACGGGCCAACTAGCACACCAGGAACCTCCAGTATGCGCCAGGGGCTGCGTTGCAGAGACAAGTACAGAGGCCACACCCTTTTTACACCTCTCTGCAACGCAGCTCTGTGGCGCTTTCTGGACGTACCTGTTGGGCTAGTTGGCCCCCAGGGACCCTCAGGATTGAAGAGGATTTAATTCCCCATCTTAAAACGCGCCACGGGGCCTGTTTGCACACATGTCACCTGAAGCCCCGCCCTCCCTTCACCACTGTGCAAACGCGCCCGTGGCGCGTTTTAAGTCGAGGGATTAACTCCCCTTGAATCCTGAGGGTCCCTGGGGTGCAACTAGCCCACCATATACCTCCAAAAGCGCCATAGAGCTGCGTTGCAGAGAGGTGTAAAAGGGCGTGGCCTCTGTACACCTCTCTGCAAGGCAGCCCCTGGCGCATACTGGAGGTTCCTGGTGGGCTAGTTGGCCCCCAGGGACCCCCAGTATTCAAGGGAATTCGTTCCCCTCTGCAAACGCGCCAGGGGCGCGTTTGCAGAGTGGTGAAGGAAGGGGCGGGGCCTACGGGCCCGATCGTTTTTTTTTTTTTTTCCTGAAGGGGGCTGTGTAGCCCCCTTCCTTTTTCCTATTTTTAGGCCCTGGGGACACCATCCCCCAGGGCCTTACCCCTTTTTAAATTAAAATAAAATAAAAAAAACGGGAAGGGGGCCGCGTGGCCCCCTTCCCTGGGCCTGTATTGGCCCCGGGGACCCCATCCCCGGGGCATGGCCTCTTTTTTTATTTGGAGGGGGCTGCGTGGCCCCCTCCTCAGGCCATTTAAGGCCCCGGGGACCCCATCCCCGGGCCGGCCTTGCACTTTTTTTGATTTTTTTTCAATTTTTTTACTTTGGGGAGGGGGCTGCGTGGCCCCCTCCGTGGCCACTTATGGCCCCGGGGACCCCATCCCCGGGGCCTGGCCTCTCGTTGGGGACTGTGGGGGTCCCCAAGCCCCCCACAGTCCCGCCGGCTCCCCGTGTCCTACGGGAGCCGGCATTGCTTACACATGGGGAGCTGCTAAGATGCAGCTCCCCATGTGGAAAGCAATCGGCTTTGGATATTGGAAGAGAGAGCAGGTTTCCTGCTCTCTCTTCCAATATCCCAAGCAAGTTTGCAATGACAGGACGGGAGCCGCGAGGCTCCCGTCCTGTCATTGCAAACAGCAGTGTCCCGGGGTAGGCACCCGGGACACTGCAGGAGCCGGCCCTGGGGGTGGCGGTCCCCAGGGCCACCACAGGCTCCAGGAGGGGGGCCGCGCGGCCCCCTCCCTACATTTTGAAAGCCCCGGGAGGTGGTGGTCCCCGGGGCTCCAAAACGGACCCCCATTGTAATTTTTCTTAGTGCCCTGGGGAGGTGGTGGTCCCGGGGCGTGTGGGAGGTGAGCCCCCCACACAGGTTTTGTTAAATAAAAAAGAAGCCCGGGGAGGTGGCGGTCCCCGGGGCTGCGGGAGGGCTCAGAGCCCTCCCGCACCATTATACATAAAGCCCCGGGGGTGGTGGTCCCCGGGGCTTGGGGGCCCTTAGAGGCCCCCACACATAAAATTAACCCCCCAGCATGCCCCCGGGACTTGGCCCACCCGGCGGCCAATTAACATCGAAGCGGGAGACCGCGCTTCGATTTTTATTTTCGGCAGGATTCGCGCACCCTGAGCGCATCCTGCCGATTTTAAAAAAATGTATTTATTTTTGCCCAGGGGGTCCTTGTGGGACCCCTGAGCAAACCCAGGGGGTCAGGGTGTTTCTACCCTGCCCCCTTTGTGCGCTTTGCGCACTTGTTTCTGTCCCTCGGTTCTACCGAGGGACAAAATGGCTGCCAACATTTCCTGAATCGGAATGTTGACAGCCAGCTGACAGCCAATTAACATGCAGCTCGTGATCGGGACGGTGCGCGCAGGGTGCGCTCAGGGTGCGCGAATCCTCCGTGCCCATAGATATCACTATCTTTTTACTTTTGATTTTCTCAGCAACTACTGAACGGATTTACACCATTTAACAAAAAGGGTTCTTTCTGAACCAAGAACTACCTCTTTGCCAAATTTGGTGTAATTCCGTTCAGCAGTTCGGGCTGTAGCCGTGTCTAAAGTTTCCTATGGAAAATTGCATGGGGAAAACGCGTTTTGGGACCCCCTTTTTCTCGGCCCCCACTTGACGAATCCCCCGAGACTTTCAGGGTAGGAGCGGACCGGAGCGGGCCACAAAGTTTGAAAATTTTGCGAAGATACGTCAACCGGCAAGAGAGTTATTTCAAATAGAATGTCGCGGATTTCCTATGGATAATAGGTTGTAACTATAACTATCTACTGGCGACCGCCAGTAGATAATATATATATATATATATATATATTCACAACAAAAAAACAAAGATTACGTTGGCGTTATAGTTGGGGTCAGATTTCACTCACACAAATCCAGTGAAATTCAGCCGTAATAGTTAGCTGAGCTAAGTATAACTTGCACCCCTGCAATGCACTGCTTATGACCTCACATATTACATCACTCATGATATGGTCAATGACATCACTGATGACATCTCAAATGACATCACTGATGACATCATCCAGTGACTGTGAGTGTTTTTAAAAAGTTTATGAGTGTTAATTTCATATACCAAGGTGTTTTGGTGAATCAGTGGGTGTATGAGTGCCTGTATGGATGATTCAGTGGGTGCATAACTGACTGTATAAGTGAGTGATTAGGTGCCTCAGTGAATGTATGGGTGAGTGACTAGGTTTTGTGAATGTCTTTATCAGTCTGTCAGTTGGTGTCTAAGCGGCTGTATTGGTTGGTGAGTGGGTACTTGACTGGCTGTATTAGTGATTGATTGGTTGTCTGAGTACCTGAATGGGTGTATGAGTGTCTATGTGGGTGGGTGGGTGGGTGAGGGAGTAGGTGATTGCCTGCATGGATGAGTGAGTTGGTGAGTCAGTGGTTGTATGGGTTAATAAGTGTGTGTGTGTGAGGGGCTGTATGGGTGAGTGAGTGTGTGTATGGTTGTGTGAGTGAGTGGATGTGTAAATGGTGCATGGGTTAGTAACTGGGTATGTGAAAGGCAGTATAGGTGATTGATGGGGTAAATGAGTGACTGTATGGATGAGTGAGTGAATGTGAGAGTGGCTATATGGGTGAGTGTGTGCTTCTGTCAGTGACTGTATAGGTGAGTAAGTATGTGTCAGTATTTGTATGAGTAAGTAAGTAAGTGGGTGTGTGTGTGTGTAACTGTATGGGTAAGTGGCTGTGTGATTGACTCTATGGGTGACTGACTCAGTGTGTGAGTGGATGTATGGGTGTATGAGTAGATATGTTAATGGCTGTATTAGTGAGTGAGTGGGAGTATGAGTGACTGTATGGGTGAGTGAGTGGATGTGTGTGCTGATCTAAGAATCAGGGAGTAGCTGTGTAAGTACTGGCATGGGTGTGTGAATGGGTTTGAGAATGGTAGTGTGGAAGTTGGAGTGGGAGTATGAAAGTTTATATGCGGGTGTGAGTAGGTACATCAGAGATTCTGTGGGTGATGCCATCAGTGATGTCATGAGTGATGTATTATGTGAGGTCATAAGCAGTGCATTGCGGGTGCATGAGTTATAGATAAGCTATATAGCTTAGCTAACTATAACGGCTCAATTTCACAAGTTGTTTATGAGTGAAATCTGACCATAACTATAACGTCCCTTTAACCTTTGGTTTTTTTAGTGAACTTCTAGGGTTTTTTTATTTCTATTTGCTGACTATAATGTCTCTGTAATCTTTGGTTTGTTGAGTGAATTTCTAAGGTATTTTAAATGCTAATTCCTAACTATAACATCCATGTAACCTTTGGTTTTTTTCAGTGAATTTCTAAGGTTTTTGACTAGCAGTCACGTTTGCAGAGTGGTTTAAAAAGGGGGCTGGGCCTCCGACCAGCTCTCAGGAATCCCACTGTGTAGGACTTACAGGAGGTACCAGGAGGAGGATTCTTGTCCTCCAAAGTCCCTCAGAAGTAAAGTGGACTCCATGCCCCAACCAGTAGTGCACCACAAGCCATGTTTGCAGAGTGGTGGAGAAAGGGGGGTGGCCTCTGAAGACCTCTTAGAAATCCTGCTGTGTGGCACTTACTGGGGATAACAGGAGGGGTAGTTGGCTGCCAAGAACGTCCCTGGGGTCCAACTACCCCTCCTGTTACCTCCAGTAAGTCCCACACAGCAGGATTGCTGAGACCTGGTAGGAGGCCACGCCCATTTTCTCTACCACTCTGCAAACGCACCTCCTTGTGCACTACTAGTAGTTGGATGATGTTCCCTTGGCTATTTAGAGTCCTTGGGGGCCAACTACCCCTCCTGTTACCTCCAGCAAGTCCTATACAGTGGGTTTGCTGAGAGGTTTTCAGTGGCCACGCCCCCTTTCTCCACCACTCTGCAAAATTGCCTCCTGGCGCTCTACTAGTTGGTAGTTGGAGTCCCCTTGGCTCTTGAGGGTCCTTGGGGGCCAACTAGCCCTCCTGTTACCTCCAGTGAGACCACACAGCTGGATTCCTGAGAGGTTGTCATAGGCCATGCCCCCTTTCTCCACCACTCTGCAAACGTACCTCCTGGTGCACTCCTGTTTTTTTTTCTTTCTGTTTTTTAGGAAGGGGGCCTTGTAGTCCCCCTACCGTGCAGATTTTGGCCCCAGGGACCACATTCCCCGGGGCCCGCCCTTTTATTTTTTTATTTTTTGGAATAAAAAATGGGGACCATGTGGCTCCCCTGGGCCATTTTTGACCCAGGGGAATACCACCAACGCATCAGAACCACCAAACAGACCTTCATCCCCAAAAAATCCTCGCCAACTTCAGCAACTCCAAGGAACTCTTCAGCGTCAACCAGGAATTAACCAAGCCCCCCAGCGAAACCACGGACTTGACCCTCTCCCAGGACCTCTGCGACAAGCTTGGATCTTACTTCCATCTGAAAATCAAGAGCCTCTACGACAACTTCAACGACCGGACACCTGACTCCGCAGCCACTCCCTCCACGGGCAACGCCAGCCATCCCACCATCTCCATCTGGACACTGGCCACGACCGAAGAGACCGCCTTGACCATGAAAGGCATCCACTCGGGGCCCCCACAGACCCCTGCTCACCGCACATCTACCACAGAGCCGCCACCACCATCGCGCCAGATTTATGATGCACCATCAACGCCACCTTCCCCGACGACTGGAAACGCGCAGAAGTCAGACCCCTGCTCAAGAAGCCCTCAGCAGATCCCACGGACCTCAAGAACTACCGACCCATCTCACTCCTCCCTTTCGCGGCAAAAGTCGCTGAGAAGACCGTCAACGCACAACTAACAAGGTTGCTCGAAGACAACTCCATCCTTGACCCCTCCCAATCCGGATTCCGCAGCAACCACAGCACCGAGACCCCTCTACTCGTCACCACAGATGACATCCGCACCCTCCTCGACCAAGGATACACCGCCGCCCTGATCCTGCTCGACCTTTCAGCAGCATTCGACACCGTCTCCCACCGCACACTCGCCGCCAGACTCCATGACGCCGGCATACAAGGAACCGCCATCGACTGGATCCGCTTGTTCCTCACTGGCAGAACCCAAAGAATCAAACTGCCATTCTTCCTCTCCGAACCCACGGAAATCAACTGCGGAGTACCCCAGGGATCATCGCTCAGTCCAACCCTCTTCAAAGTCTACATGGCCCCCCCGCCACCATCGTCAGACAGCACGGCCTCAGCATAATATCCTACGCCAACGACACCCAGCTCATCCTCTCCCTCACCAAGGACCCACCACCACCAGAATCAACTTCCAGGAAGGAATGCAGGACATCGCTTCCTGGATGAGCAACAGCTGCCTGAAGCTCAACTCGGAGAAGACAGAAGTCCTCATCCTCGGAACCTCCCCATCAGCATGGAACAACACCTGGTATCCCACTGCCCTCGGCAGTCCCCCGACCTCCACGAACCATGCCCAAAACCTCAGCATCGTACTCGACTCCTCCCTCTCCATGAATCGACAGGTCAACGCCGTCGCGTCCAGCTGCTTTCACACCCTCCGCATCCTCAGGAAGACCTTCAAATGGATCCCCCCGAGTCAAGGAAGACCATCACCCACGCACTCATAACCAGCAGACTGGACTACGGAAACGCCCTCTACGCCGGGATCAACAAATCTCTACTCCGCAAGCTCCAGAAAATACAGAATACCGCAGCCAGACTCGTCCTCGGCATCCCTCGACACGAACACATCAGAGAACACCTACGGGACCTCCACTGGCTCCCCGTCGAGAAGAAAGTCACTTTAAAGATACTCACCCACACCTACAAATGCCTCCACAACACCGGACCCCAATACCTCAATGAGAGAATCTCCTTCCACGTACCCAAAGGATCCACTAACCTCGCCCTCGCCGAAACCCTGTGCATTCGCAGAGCCAGAACAGGAGGAAGAGCCTTCTCCTACATCGCGGCCAAGACCTGGAACGAGCTCCCAATTGACATCAGACACGCCCCCTCCCTGAACATCTTCAGGAAGACACTCAAGACCTGGCTCTTCGACTGAACAGAGCTGCTCACCCCCCCCAGCGCCTTGAGACCCTCACAGGTGAGTAGTGCGCTTATAATCCCCTGATTGATTGAGGGGACCCCATCCCCCGGGGCCTGTCCCTTTTTTTTTTTTTTTTAAAGGGAGGGGGGCTGCCCCTACATCATATCATCAATGCACAATATACTTAATGCAAGTAAGGAGAGATTCTTAGGAAATCTCAAAGGTTGTAAATGAAACAATGTCTTCAAATTTAAGTTTTCTTAAAACAAAAGTGGTAAATTCTGGTTTGTACATAGTTCAAATTACTCGAGGGGCAAAAAGAGAGTCCTAGATATAAAAGTTCAATTCCCTCTTTGGACAACTCATTGTTGGATAAGTTGACTAATGTTTTTGTGGTTGTCTGGCCCTCGTTGTTATTCCCACATGCGTTGTTCTTTCTTTTTCTTTAGTCTTGCTTTTGGCTTGCTTGTTCCTCTTGTTCTTCCTCACCCTTCTCTGCCCCTCCAAAAGTTATGTTCTGTGTTTTGCTCTGTCCCTTCTTTGTTTAACATTTGAAATTGCTTTAAAAAAGTATTTCTGTTGGTATTGATGCTTGTTTTTGAGCCATGGCTGAGCATTGTCTCCGAAAAATCTGATGAGCTGCTGTCTGACACATCACTTTCCTCTGGATCTGAAGTCATCGGGTTATTTGTGCTTTTTTGGGGTAGTTGGTGGTCTGTTTCCCCTCCGTAAATAAATGGTCATATTTTCTGTGAAAAGTCAAAGTTCTGCCTGTAGTCTTTGAAGTCCCATAGGAACTTGCGTTGTTTTTTGTTTGTTATTTCCTCTTCGCATTTGGTTAGATGAATTTGAAGTTTGGAGGAGAAGTCCTTGAATGGCTCTTTGGAGATTAGCCCCTGCAGTTCCTTTGTGAATTTGGCAATTTCCTCTAACAGTTTACTACGGTCTTTCAATGCATATTTGATGAGGATTTTCATCATGGTCAGTGAGCATTCCTTTGAGTTGTTAGCCCACTCATCTAGCATGTCGGGATCTGGGTCTTCATAGGTTGGCATAGTAAAAATTCTTACGCCTCTAGGTTCCCGCTCAACATCAATATACTTTTACATGGACTTTGCCTACCACCACTTGGTTAGGTCCTTTTTATGTAGCCTTTCTAGTTATTCTTGGAGCATTTGAACTCTCATGCCATTATCAAAACTCTCATTGGTATTGAGGGTATTCTTGCCAGTGATGCCAAAAACAGTCTTTTTGACATTTCCTTCCATTTTGCTTCTAAAGTCAGGGCCATACTTCTGATACTGCCAAGTCAGTATCAATTTAATAAATCCAGGTGGTGCTAGATGAGGGTAAGATTTCACTCATACAAAACCATTGAAATTCAGCAGTTATATGCCCCTGCAATGCACTACTTATGACCTCACATATTACATCACTCATGACATGGTCAGTGACATCACTGATGACATCTCAAATGACATCACTGTTAGTGCAAAAGTTAAATTAGGATACTTTGCATACTAGTAATGATTGATGCTATTTATAACACATTATGTGAGTGGCTGTGTGAGAGTCTGTATCTGTGTGTTAGTGGTTGTCTGAGTAGCTGTATGGGTGTGTGAGTGGCTATATGGGTGAATACGTGGGGGTGTGAGTGGCTCTATGGGTGAGTGAGTGGCTGTGTGAGTGTCTGTATGGGTGAGTGAGTGGCTCTGTTGAGAGGATGTATGAGTGAGTGAGTGGCTGTGTGAGTGGCTGTATGGGTGGGGTGTCAAATGGCTGTATGGGTGACTGAGTGGCTGTGTGAGTATCTGTATGAGTGTGTGACTGGAAGTGTAAGTGGCTGTATGAATGAGTGAGTGTCTGTTTCCTTGGGTGTTTGGTTCAGTGAGATGGTGTGTGAGTGACTGTATTGGAGAGTGAGTGTCAGTGTGAGTGGCTGTATGGGTGAATGAGCAGGTGTGTGAGTAGCTGTATGGATATGTGGATGGGTATGTAAATGGTTTTGTGAGTATGTGAGTAGGTATGTGAGTGGTTATATGGGTGAGTGGCTGTGCTGAAAACCTGCTTGAGTGAGTGAGTGGGTTTGTGAGTGACTGTATGGGTGAGTGTGTGGCTGTGTGAGTAGCTGAATGGGTGAGTGAGTGATTGTATGAGTTGCTGTATGAGTGAGGGAGTGGGTGTGTGAGTGGCTCTATGGATGAGTGAGTGGGTGTGTGAGCAGTTGTATGTGTCTGTGAACAGGTATGCAAGTGGTTGTGTAGGAGTGGGAGTGGGCATATGAGAGGTTGTATGGAGGTGTGAGTGGGTGTGTGAGTGGTTCTGTGGATGATGTCATTAGTGATGTTATTTTAGATGTCATCAGTAATGTCACTGACCATGTCATGAGTGATATAATATGTGAGGTCATAAGTAGTGCATTGCAGTGGCATAAGTTATAGTTGTTCGGGGAACTATAACTGCTGAATTTGAATGGTTTTGTACAACTGCAATCTGACCCTTTGCATATTGTGTTATGCGACAGCTATATACAGTGTGTTAAAGGACATACATCTCATACTGGGTAGTTATAGTTAGGTCAGTATTTCCATAGGAAATGCATTTATTGTGTTGCTAATAACTTTGTCACCATTTGACAAATCTCCACTAAACCTTCCAAAAAAGAGCTCTTTTTTGCTTAGATTTTTCTTAGAAAGTCTTGGGGTGATAGGTCAAGTGGGGGAGAGAAAAAGCGGGTCCCAAAACGCAAAATCCCCATGCATTTTTTATAGACTTCTTTAAGAATCACTACTACATAAACTGCTGATTGGAATTCCACCAAAATTTGGTAGGAAGCAAGATCTTGCTACTCAGATTGTGCTTTTTGTGATTTGGTGTAAATCCGTTCAGTTGTTTTTAAGAAATTAAGGTTTAAATGTGTTTGTATATTTAGACGTTTGGGTGCACGAGAGGTTCGCTAGAGACTCGCAGGTGCACTAATTTAAGATAGAGCATTCTGATTGGCCAGGGAGCTTTTTCCCTTGGGCCAATTCAGTCCAGTGAGAAGCCAGAGTGAAGGACTTAGGGCCAGATGTGTCAAAGGGTTTTACCCATGCTGTGTCTGTAGGAAAATGTATCCACACATTTGGCCCTTAGTTCCCTCTCCTGAAATAAAAAATACTATAGGGAGCACACTAGCGATAGTCTGCCCCCTTTGGCCCCATGGGGGGACCCAGAGGGACCTACGCCTGGAGCCAAATGTACCCCTGGAGCCAAATGAAAAAGAATCTGCGTTTTTTGCTGCGATCCCACAGAACTGTCACAGGATTGCGACAAAAACAAAACGTGTTGGGTGCCATTTATTTCAGATATTGGTAGGAGGCCCCACCTCTCCTTGCACAATTTTGGACCCGGGGACCCCATTTCCCAGGGCAGTGTATATTATTTAAGGGGAGGGGTGGCAGACCCCCTACCTGAGCTGTCTTTGGCCCCTTGGACCCCATCCCCTAAGGCCCAATCTATTTCTTAAGAGGGGGGGTGCATGGCCCCCCACCCGAACCATTTTCAGCCCTTGGAACCCTATCCCCCAGGGCTTAATTTAATCAGTTTGGTAAGGGGGCATGCAGCCCCCCTACCAAGCTGTATTCGGCCCTGGGGACACATCCCCCAGAGCCTAATGTTTTAAGAAGGGGATGTGGGCCACACAGGCCCCCTCCCTGAGCCTTTATTGGCCCCAGGGTCCCCATCCCCTGGCCTAGCTCACTTAATGTGTCCCGGGGAGCCCACCCTCAGGACACAGTAATTTCCCTGCTGGCACTACTGCGGGCAGGAAAACATATGTTCGCTCCCATCTAGCAGGAGCATTTTCAAATCTCAAACATTAAGTTTGCTCCTGGCCGGCGGAAGCTTTAAAAATTCTCTCAGTGGCTGCGGGCAGACTTGAGAGCGGTTTCCAAGCCCGCACTGTGGCCCCCCTACTTGAGCCATCCCCCGGGGCCAGCTCACTTACTGTGTCCCAGGGAGCCCACCCCCGGGGCACAGTAGTTTCTCTGCCCACGCTACATCAGGCAGGGAAACATATGTGTGCTCCCATCTGGAGTAGCATTCTCAAATCTCTTGCTAAACAGGAGCAAACACTAAGTCTGCTCCCAGCCGGGGGTGCTTTAAAAATGCTCCCACTGGCTGGGAGCACAGTTGAGTTCTATTTCCCTACCCGCATTGATGGAGGCAGGGAAACAGAATAGCATATGCTCCCGCCTGGAGGGTGAACAGTAAATAGCTACTCCCTCTAGAACGGGAGCAGGGCTGGATCCTATACCATGCAGGAAGACTGCGGAGACCATGGGGTCCCTGGGGCTGCTCCTGCAGCCCCCACATGTGGTTGGTGTGTTCCATGGGTGAATACCCACCTATTTAAAATGAAAGTCCCTTCCTTTTCAAAAAAATAAGTGTGGCCCCAGGGAATGGGGTTCACAGGGACTATTAAGGCTTGAGGTGGTAAGCTCCATGCCCCTCTCCCCATAGATTCTGGCCCTGGAGGATGGGGTCCTTGGGGCCTAAGAAGGCTCAGGGAGGGGGTCAGTATGGGCCCCTCCCCTTTATAAGTATAGTGGGTCCTAGGGGATGGGCTCACTGAGGCCTGAGAAGGCTCAGGAGGGGGGGCACTCAGCCCCCCTCCCCTTTAAACAAAAATGCACGTCCCCAGAGATGGGGTCTCTGGGGCCTGAGAAGGCTTAGGGAGGGGAGCTGTGCTGCTGTCAGGAATGTAGTTGCAGGAGTCAGGCCAAAACATGTAGAATTCAAAAAGAGTCACAAGATGGTCAGAGGTATCCACCTTGGACACATGAGCAACATTACCTAAATATCTTCCTGAGGTTGTTTTTGATATTAATCAGCAAGTCTGGCAGATGCATGAAATCCAAGATTGCAGTCACATTGAGGAATACAGCAAAGCAGCGGTCTAGATGTCTGGGCTTGTGCAAACCCAGAGTGCAGAAATGGATGTGTTCTAGAAAGATGTGGTGCACTTCAACTGAACCCTGACAGGAACGGGCAGTGACAAGAAAGAAGCAGAACGATTACCCCCACACAGATGATATGATTGCAAAATAGAATTGGAACCTGGGGCTATTTTACCATGTTGCTGAATATATGCCTTAACTGAAGCTGAAAACCAATATCTAAAAGCATATTCGGAGAAGTATTTGCAAAATGGTTTTATTCGTCCATCTCAATCATCTGTGTCGTCACCTCTGTTTTTCATACCTGAAAAAAATGGTGACCTTTGAACGTGTAGTGATTATAGGACCCTGAATCATGTAACAATTAAGAACAGGTATCCATTACCTTTAATATCAGTGCTATTCGGTCAAGTAAAAGGAGCTACCATCTATACCAAGTTGGATCTGAGAGGAGCATATCATCTCATAAGAACAGCCGAAGTAGATGAGTGGAAAACAGCATTTCAAATGAGATATGGCTTATTTGAGTACATGCCCTATGTCCTCTTCAATGCTCCAGCTGCATTTCAGCATTTTATAAATGTTATACTGAGAGAGTTTTTGGACAAGATAGCAGTTGTGTACATTGATGACATTTCGATATTCTCAAAAGATTGAGAAGACCATGTAAAGCATGTGAGAGCCCTAGTAATGAGATTTGCAGGAAAACCACTTGTATGTGAAATTGGAGAAGTGTCGCTTTCATGTCTAGCAAGTAAAGTTTTGGGGATTTATCCTCTCTCCTGAAGGGGTGTCAATGGACCCAATGATGGTGAAGGCAATTCATGATTGACCAACTCCACAAAATGTGAAGGAAACTCAGAGTTTAATCGGTTTTGCCAACTTTTACCAACGCTTCATTGAAAACTTCTTTTCAAAGATTATTTCAATTACACGGTTATTGAAGAAAGGATTGAAATTCGTTTGGACAAAAGAGGCGAAAGAAGTCTTTCATTTTTTAAATGAAGCTTTTACCTCAGTTCCAATTCTATTACACCCTTATACAGAGGAACCCTTTTATGTTGAAGCAGATGCGTCAGTTTCAGCTAGAGGAGGAATATTGTCTCAGCGTCATAAAAGAACAAGGCAATTGCATCCAGCTGCTTTCTGCTCCAGGAAATTAACAGCTCCAGAGATCAATTATTCAATTGCGGGCAAGGAACTACTAGCAATTAAAGACACCTTTCAGGAGTGGAGGCACTATTTGTTGAGAGCTAAGCATGTGGTGACAGTTTTCATGGATCATCATAACCTCCAATTTTTTGCATCAGCTCGAATCCTCAGTCCGAGACAATTAAGATGGTCCTTATTTTTTGCAGATTTTAATTTTGTGATAATGTATAGGCCAGGTACTGCTAATGGAAAGGCAGATGCCCTTTCTTGGATCAACAGTGATAAAGGCTCAGAGGTTTTGGACAAAGAGACAATTATTCCAGATGAGAAGTTTGTTTGCGTAACACAGTACTCCAACTTTAAAAAAGGTGTACAAGAATCCTTATCAACTGTAAAAATGGAAGTTTGGGCCCAAGGAAACCTGGATCGACAAATAAAAGATGATCTTTCATTCTGTAAAGGAGCATTATATTTGCCAAATAAGATATTGCAAGAATTGGCTCTTAGAAAACGCCATGATGTTCCCATGGCTGAACACAAAGGAATAAGAAAAACATTGGAACTTGTCAAGAGACTTTTTTGGAGGCCAGGAAGGAGCCCTCAAATAATACAGTACGTGCTTACTTGTGATAAATGTATGAAAGGAAACACAGAGAGGCAGGCACCACAAGGATTCCTTCAACCACTGCCTCTTGCACCACATCCATGGGACAGAGACACTGTGATCTAATTGAAGACCTCCCATTATGTGAAGGTTACAATCCCATTTTAGTGATAATAGACACTTTTACAAGATGAACCATTTTATTCCCTTGAAGTCAATCCACAGTTTGTCTCAGCTAGCATAGATAGTCATCCAAACTGTAGCAAGAGTGCATTGAATCCTGAAAATAGTGATTTCAGACCAAAGCTATCAGTTTGTGTCATATTTTTGGAAGGCATTTATGAAAAGAATAGGAATAGATTCCAGATGCTTCACCAGTTATCATCCCACAACTGATGGGCAAATAGAGTGAGTAAATCAGGAATTCGAACAATACTTGCATCTCTAAATATTAGATTAAGACAATGATTAGACAGAGTAAATTCAGACAGCTGAATTTACATGTAATAATGCCAAACACAACCCCGCTGGGTACACCTCCTTTTATTTAAATTCAGGAAGACATCCTTATACCTTAGTGGGTAAAAATGATGATTCAGTTCCAGCAGGGGAAAACACGGTACAAGAGTTACAAAATACCTAACAGTTAGATAGAGGGAATTTACAATAGTCCTAAGTTTCTTAAAAGAAACAAGCAGACAAAAAGAGACATGCATGCCACATTCATAAAAGATGATGCA
The DNA here is from genome assembly GCA_963921515.1 of Calotriton arnoldi. Lineage (NCBI taxonomy): Eukaryota > Metazoa > Chordata > Amphibia > Caudata > Salamandridae > Calotriton > Calotriton arnoldi. The sequence goes on from CAWUFW010003333.1 coordinate 43,346, forward strand.
AGGTCTGGTGATCCACACGCCACCTACATTTAAAAGAGAATCGGAAATTTCTACCAAGAGATCTCGGTCCTATTAAAGTAGTCAAAATGGTCAATCCTGTAGAGGTAAAAATGCAAGTACCACCTCAGTTAAAAATTCACCCAGTTTTTCATGTGTCGCTTTTGAAGAAAAGTCCCCCAAATCTGAGAAGGCACACACCCCCTTCTTCTATCAAGATAAATTCAGAAGAGGAATTTAAAGTTAACAAAATCTTGGATCCTAAAACAGTGAAAGGAAAATTGTTTTATTTGGTGGATTGGAAAGTTTATGGTCCAGAAGAGAGATCTTAGGACCCCTTTTCAAATATTTATGCCCCAAGGTTAATAAGAAAGTTTCATGATAGTTTGCCAGAAAAACCGAAACAGGGAGGCCTTTTTTTGGAAGGTGGTACTGTCAGGAATGTAGTAGGGGAAGTCAGGCCAAAACATGTAGAATTCAAAAAGAGTCACAAAATGGTTAGAATGAGAAGGTATCCACACTGGAGACATGAGCAACTTTACCTAAATATTCTCCTGAGGTTGTTTTTGATGTTAATCAGCAAGTCTGGCAGCTGTGCGAAATCCAAGATGGCGGCCACATTGAGGAGTACAGCAAAGCAGCCATCTAATTGTCTGGGCTCGTGCAAACCCAGAGTGCAGCAATGCACATGTTCTAGAAAGACGCGGCGCACTTCAACTGAACCTTGACAAGAACAGGAAGTGTCTCTTCATTGCGATGGTTTCTTTGCAGAGTATTGATGTATACAGGAAGTTTGGAGCAACATTTCATTTCTGAAGCATGTGCAGAGGAGAATTGATAGTGTCTTATCTACACACAACCTTTTGAGTGCAAGGTTTGAAGAACCAAATAGAAGGTAGTGTCTGAGCTATTAAATAACTGTACCCACAGTGTCCTTTGAGACAGAATCTTTGGAGAACACTACTTCCTTCAGAGAAAAGAGAGTAGCATTCTGTAAAGCTCATTTGCAGAATATCTGAAAAACCTGTCAGTACTTTGAAAGTCTAGCGAAACAAATTAACTGAAGTAGAGAAGATCAACAAATAAGCAACAAGGATTCAGTGTACATATTTAAGAAATAATATTTGTCAAGAATTTCAACATTTTGACAAGATTGAACTGTAAATACAAAGATGTTCTTTAGGAGTCAAACAATGTAATTAAAGACTCTTCTAATTCCTCAGTAGTTCTCAGGAAATACAAGCTATATTCATAAGAACTACTAAAAGGAAATATCAACAGAGAAGCTAGTCCTCAGAATGTACTAGGTAATGTTCTGAAACGATTCCAAGAAATGTTTAGATTGTAATTGAGTTTATATTTGGGTAATTGCTCATATTTGAATCAGAATGTATCTTATATTAACTGCAGGTGCAGATATTCCTTTTCAACTCCACAAGTGTGTTAAAAGAAAAATCCCTATTGGAGAAAAGAGTAGAGTTGAGAGGCAAGAAGGTCGAATAGGACGCATCTATATTCTGAGGCAAACTTTCTGTTGTCCCATCACATTTCCCCCCTGCTGGTACTGGAAGGAGAAATTGGTTAATCTGCTCCTAGTGATAGTGGAGGGGTATTGGGGTCAGTGTCTGCTCCTGTGGATTCCATTCCCTCTCCTTTTTTATTATATATGGCCCCAGGGAATGGGGTCCCCGGGGCCTAATAATGCTTGGGGAGGGGGGCCATGTGGTCTACCTCTCTTTTTTTTAGGTTTGGCCCCAGGGGATGGGGTTCTAGGGCCTGAGAAGGCTTGGGGAGGGGGGACATGCAGCAGCCCCCCTTTTTTATTATATTTGGCCCTGGGATTGTTGTCCCTGAGGCCTAATAAGCCTCAGAAAGGAAGAACCACATGCCCCTCTCCTTTTTTATTGTATTTGGCTCCGTGTGACTGGTTGCCAGGAGCTATTAAGGCTTTGGGTGGGAGGGCTGAACACCCCCTACCCTTAGATATGGCACTGTTGACAGGACCCTCGGGGCCTAAGAAGGCTCTGGAAGGAGGGCAATGTGGCCACCTTCACTTTTTTAATGTATTTGGCCCAAGGGGATGGGGTCCTCAGTGCCTATTAAGGATCAAAGAGGGGGGTAACTTGGCCCCTATCCCCATTTTAAGTGCATTGGTCCTAGGGGGATGAGGTTCCCTGGACCAGAGAAGGCTCAGGGAAAAGAGCTGTGTGGTCCCTTTCCACTTTTAAAAAACACATGGATGGATGGGTCTTCGGAGCCTGAGAAGGCAAGGGGAGGGGGGACACGTGCCCCCTTCTTTATTATATTTGGCCCCCAGGGGATGGTTTCCCTGGGGCCTGAGAAGGCTCCGGGAGGGGGGCTACTTTGTGGAAGAGGTGTGGCGCAGTGGCCAGGGTGCCTGACTCCGGACCATGGGGTTCACGGTTTGATCCCCGATGCCGGCAGCAGGTTAGCCCAGCACCATGTGACTCTGGGCAATAGCTTGCTTAATCTTCCAGAGAGCCCCCAGCACCGGGACACCTCTCCGGAGGTAGCTGTGTGCTTTACAAATGCTGGTATTTCATTATTATTTCATTACTTTCCCTCTCCCCTTTTTTATTATATTTGACCCTCAGTGATGAGGTCCCCGGGGGCTATTAAGGCTCGGGTGGGGGGGGCTGCACGTCCCCTCTCCTTAGAGTTTTGCCTCATGGGATGGGTCCCCAGAGCATAAGAAGGCTTGGGGAGGGGGCTGAATGGCCCCTCCCCTTTTTTTGATGTAATTGGTCCTGGGGAATGGGGTCCCTGGGGCCTAGTTGGCTCAGAGAGAGAGCTGTATGCCCTCCTCCCCTGTTTAATTGTATTTGGCCCCAGAGGATGGGATCCCCGGGCCTTTTAAGGCTTGGTGAGAGGGCCATGTAGCCACCCTCCCCTTCTTAGTGGAACTGGCCCCGAGATGGGGTCCCTGTGGCCAATAAAGGATCAAGGAGGGGGGCTGCACATCGCCCTCCCCTTAATATATATGTTATGTCCCCAGGGGATGGGGTCCTGTGGGCCTGAAGGCCAACCCAAAGCTGTGCAGGCAGAGGTTGTGCACGGTCTGGGGTTGGCAGCCTGCTGTGGATTGAGCTACAGGGTCTAGCGGCAGGTCAAGCTATAGCCAACATCCTGCTGAGCACAGACATAGGCTGTGCATAGCATGAGGTTAACTGCCTGTGGGGAACTGGAAGCAGGCCTGGCTGTAAACAGTCCCTGCGGCTAACCCCAAACCACACATGACCAAAGGCCATGTGCGGCGTGGAGTTGGTTGCCTTCAGGTGGCTTCCAACGGCCAAACCAACACCAGGCACGATGAAAGGCTGTGCATAGGGTGGGGTTGGCTGCCTTTGAGGGGTTTGCCGCGGCCGGCAGTTGGATTTACATATGGGAAAAAAATATTACTTTACCTTAAGCAGGTAGAAAAACAAAGGTTGAAGTAACATTATAGTTAGGTGTGACAATTTTTTTTTTCTGTTTTTAAAAAAACCTTAGAAATTTACAGAAACAAACAAAGATTAAAGTAACGTTATAGTTAGGTAAATATGTCAGTGACAATATTAATATTTTGAACTAAAAAAAAACAGAAATTCACCAGTTACTGTTAGCAGAGCTAATTATAACTTGCTACCTGCCATGCACTGCTTATGACTTCACATACTACATCACTCATGACATGTTCTATGACATAATTTATGTCATCACTGAAACCATCTCAAACTCTACGTTACCGTCCACCTCTAAATCAGGCCCATAGACTGCTGAACTACTTTTGAAATTAGATAGTGTCTCACATGTATTAACCATCCTTTCCTTGTTCAAGACGAGGAAATTCCTGTCACCCAGTCTCCTCCTTTCCTCTCTTTATTCTTCACTTAGCCATTCACTCCTTTCTGTCATCTCCTGCTGCATTTTGCTTCCCACCCTTCTGGCTCTCTCCATATCCCAATCTTTGACTCTCTTTTCTCTTATTCATCTCTCCATTGTCGTGTTTCTTCTGCCATCTACCTTTTTTCTCCCCATTTCACTAATTTTCTAGCTCTGCTACCCTCTCGCAACTGTTTTCTCGTCCTCTCTCCTCCATCTTCTCACCTTTTTCTTGTCTCTGTTCTCCCCTCCTTGTGTATCTCTCGCCTCTCATTTCACTCCTCTCTTTCCTCCTTTTCTATCTCCACTCTCCCTTTTCCATTCTGTCCTAGGAAGGGATAATATTATCTTGCTCACTAACGGCTAACCATTGACATACCTCAGAAACCGAGTATTCTGCTAATTAAGCTTGAGATAATAATTAATGATAAAAGTTGCACTAACAATTCAAGAACCTAAAGTTGTGCTGTCAGACAGAACTGGCTGACAGTGTCACACAACGACGAGCTACTTATTCTCATTTAAATGTTCTCAAAAAAACAAAAAGCATTGATAATCTATCCACTATTAATGTAACATAGAAGAAATTACAATTTCGTCACAGTGAGCCACACTGTCAAAGGGACAGATCTATGAACCTAATAAGAACATGTCAAGTTTTTTTATTTCACTTGAGGTAAACCAGCACGGCTGACAAAGCAAAAGGCTGTATGGACACCAACCTTTTCAAAGCTGGTTGACCCTCCTAACAATACAGGTTCTTTAAAATCCAGTTTTTCTATGCTTCTGCTTTCGAGTCTGTGAGACAACACCCATTGGAGAAGGCAACATTGGAGAAGGCACTGTTGTGGCAGTTGCAGCTCACTGCAGAGCAGTTAGGCCCTCAGAAATGCCTGAGTCCCTCTTTCTGCAAGGCAGGGCTCTGCCAGTCACGCAAAGTGAGCACTGACTGTGAAAAAGAGGGGTCGGATGGGACGGGACGTCTCCAAGCTGCAGTTCTCTTTTTTTTTTTTCTCCTCATATCACCAGTGTTTGCAAAGCAGAGCCTTAATATGCGACCTATTCCGCCCTCAGGCTACTTGCGATTAAACATCTAGCCCTGCTAGTCCAGTCCTTCCAGTTTCCTGGTTACTGATTTCACGCAGGTGTAATTATAGGACATCGTCTTAGGCCCTTGTTGTTCCATACCAACTCACATAATCGTCCCAAACCGAGCTACGAGGGCCTCCCTTGAGACCAGTATCCATTTTACATATGGTTCTAACCACCTGGAGCCAGTCAAAACCCTGAGGGGGGAGAGGATCTGTCCATCTCTTACAGATCTCTCTCCTGGCTAAGAGTATCATATAAAAAAGGAGGTCCCTCCTGCTTGCCGAGAGGGGCTGACTAGAATGGTCCTCCAACCCCATCAATACCAGTGTTGGACTCATTGTTATATTTAACCGAAAAATATCATTAACAACTTTTTCGACAGCCTGCCAGTAATCCTGAAGTTTTGGGCACTCAAAAAACATATGTAAGTCGTCGGCTCTTAGCATGCCGCATCTACAACATCTTGGAATTGGTACTGATACGAACTTGGCGAGTTTCTGGGGGGACCAGTACAACCTATTAATTGTAAAAAAATGATTCCTTTTCAAATTTGCAGGTTTCACCACCTTATAAAGTAATTTTAAAGAAAGTTGCCATGTTGTTTGTGGCTCCGTCATCTGCATGACACCTTCCCAGATCGCATATGGAGCTTTTAGCTTCTTATCTTCGGTTTCTAACGAAGTCCAATACCAATCAGCAACTTCCTTTATTCGGGGGGCCTCATTTTGTAATTTTGATTCAAATTCCCAAATCCCACTGATCTCTTGTCCATTGGCCACCACCCAAGATGATAGCTGCAGGTACTTGAATCACCCGTTTTTGCCACCAGCACTTCCCAGGGGACTATACCTTGTACCGTAAGGATATACCCCCATACTTCAATCCCCGCCCTCCTTAGCGGGACCGATCTTGCGGGCACTCAGGTGTGCCTGGTGAGTCTCAGATTGGGGAGAAGTCCGAAAAGTAGCCCATTCCAAGAACCTTCCTTATCCCCAACCAAAGAGTAAGTGCTGCCTTTAGGATCTTCAACCTTACTTTTTTAAAGAATTTCCTTGCCCCAAACTTATAAAGAAAACCTTTAGAGCCCCACTCCTTTACCATTTCTTCCAAGAGGCCACCCCATGCCAGGGACCCAGGTTTACTGAGAAGGATTCTACAATTCTTAAACTGGAAGGCCATACAGTATAGCCTTAGGTGTGGGAGAGCCAGACCACCCTTCTCCAGCTTGCGCCTCAATTTCTTCCAGGCAAGCCAGGCTCCCTTAAATGCCCAAACAAAACTAACCAATTTCCCCTGTATCTTATCAGTCATGGATTTAGGGAATGTCAGAGGGATACAGTTGAAGAGGTATGTCAGTTTAGGGAGTATCACCATTTTAATTAAATTCACTCTTCCATATAAAGTCAAGGGGAGATTCTTCCACCTAACCAGTGATGTATCCACCTCTTTTGCTATCCTCTCCAAATTATACTGGGGGATTTCCTCCAGTGGTTTAATGATACTGATTCCAAGGTATTTAAGTTCGTTCTGTACATCTCCCTTCCAATCTGGGACATTCCAACACATTATCCGGTCTTCGCTTTGTTTACCAAATAACCGGATAGTGCCCCAAATTCTTTCACCAGGGCTTCCACCCTGGGAATCGTTAGGACCGGGTCCTCAGTAAAGATTACAAGATCATCTGCATACTTTGCGACTTTATTTTTATAGGTGCCTGAACTGAAAGCAATGACCTGATCGTCCTGTCGCAGTATCTGGGCAAGTGGTTCGATATAAATATCAAATAGCAGTGGCGAGCTAGGGCAGCCCTTTTGTGTACCCCTGGAGATCGGGAAACTACTTGTGAGGGAGCCGTTGAGAAGAATCCTGGCTGTTGATTGTTCATACAAAGCTTTGAGCGTTGTTATGAAACAAGGGCCAAGCCCCACAGCCGCCAATACTTCCCATAAATAGGCCCAGCAAACACGGTCAAAGGCCTTAGCGGCATCCAGTGTAACTACCGCCAAGGGAATCGACCGTGCCGTAGCCAGGTCTTTACTACCAATTAGTTGCTGGGTCAGTTCATGAATCTGCCTCCCGGAACAAATCCTTTCTGATCCAGGTGTATAAGCTGGGGAGCCAATTTAGCCAGTCTCCCTGCTAAAATGCTAACAAAGATCTTATAGTCAGCATTAAGCAGGGAAATCATGCGGTACGGTTCCGCCTTTCCAAGATCTTTAGTTGACTTTAGGATCAGGACCATAGTGGCCTCTTTCCATGATCCCAGGACCTGCACCTTCCCCATGTGCACCAGGTTGAACAGGTTCTCCCAAACTGGGAGAACTTCCCCTATTAGCAATTTATAAATTTCCGATGGGATGGCGTCAAAGCCAGCAGCCTTCCCATTCCTAGCTCTAGTCATGGCCCCCCTAATCTCTTCCTGAGTAATCTGTGCTTCCATACTCTCTTTCCCTTCTCTTGTCAATACGGGGAGGCCAATCGCCCCCAACCAATCTTTTAGCCATCGGGGTTCAGGAAAGATATCTTTCTTGTACAGCAGGGAAAAGAGGGAGACCACATGATTCTGCATTCCTTCCCAATTATGTAGCACCTCACCTAAAGGTCCCTTCAATTCTTTGATTGTGTTCCTAGTTCATTCTACCCTGACCTTCCAATCCAGTAACGCCCCGGCTTTTTCCCCATATCTAAACTGCCTCATGTTTCCTGCCTGCCACCTTGCCTTACTCTTGGAATCCAGTTTAATTTTATAATTTAGTTGCGCCTCTTCTAGTCTTCTTACCAACCCCTCCATATCTTCCCCCTCACTTGAAGATTGTATAGAAGCCTCTAGAATACCCACTTCCCTTTCTATTCCTTCTAGTTCTGCCCTCTCTTCTCTTCTCTTAGTACACACAAGACTTTTTAATACCCCCCGTATGCATGCTTTAAAAGCATCCCACTCAACTCCAGGGGTAGAGGTGTCTTTATTAATCAAAAAGTACTCTGATGTAGCCTTTTTTAGAGCGAGCACCACCTCCTCATCTAAGAGGAGAGCACGTTTTAGTGTCCACCTTATGTTGACCTGCAATGTCATAGTGACAGCTGAGTGATCCGAAATGTGTGCTGGATGATGTATAATCTTTTTAATATTTACCACTAAGCCTCTTTCAACCAGAAAGTAATCCAGTCTGGAATAGTGGCAATATTTTTTACTATGGTAGCTGTAGCCTCTCGACTGCCCTCTCAGCTGTCTCCAAACATCCCCTAGCCCTAGATCTTGCATCAAGTTCTTCAGGGCACGTCTCGTTCTAGGCACCGGGGCACTATCCCTTCGTGTGGAACGATCCAGAACGAGATCCAACAAAATATTGAAATCCCCACCCAAAATCAGTGGGACCGAAGCCTCAACTAACCTTAGCTCCAGATCTACAATATGCTGTGGGTCGTCCTCATTAGGGCCATAGAAGCCGACACAAATAAATTCACAGTCTTCCCATTTCATACCGGCTAAGACCCATCTACCAGAGCTATCCATGCTTGCAAACTTAAGCTCTATCCCAGCACCCCTCCTGATTAAAATGGCTACCCCCTTACATCATTGTACTTGGTCAGAGACTAAAAAATTCTGGACCCAATCATACCTACGAAATAATTCCTTACTCTCACTTGCAACCAAGTGCGTCTCCTGTAACACCATGATGTGCACCTGGCTTTCTTCCAGATACCTCAGCACCACCCTCTGCCTAGATCTTGACCTAAGACCATTTACATTCCATGTAAGAAAATCTATATTAGCCATATTAGCCATCATACCTCCTCTCTAGTTCCCACCTCCTGCTCCATAGCTGGCTCGCAAAAACATTTCTGACTAAGTGATAATGAGGACTTTTTTCTTATTTTTACCCCAGTGCTCCCCACCCGTGCACCTTCACCCCTCCACCACCCCACCCAACCCCTCTAACCCTGCCCTGGGGAACCCTCCCTGTCTTAGTAGGCATTAAAATGCCTGACGGGCTAGCCATTTGGGGGAATATTAAGGAAAAAAAGAAGTAAGAAAAAACATATTTGCCACACTTTGAGCAATCCAAGTTGCATTGACCAAACTCCTGACACGACCGGTCTATAGTCAACTGTTTATCATTTAGCAGATTCCTGCTTCTTTTTTATTGCGTCAATTAGTGCATCAACATAGTCCACTGAGCGATAGTTATACATTTGATTATCCCACATTATGCGGAGCATTGCGGGAAATTTTAATTGGACCTTGGACCCAAGCTTCCGTAGATCCTCCATCTTGTTTCTTAGCCCCCATTGCCTCTGTTCCGTAGATTTGCAAATGTCTCACCTAATTACTACAGAAAATCCTTTAACTGAATACGGCCCATTTTTTAGGGCCCCACTGAGAATTACCTCTTTAATGGTGTAAGAGAGGAAGTTCACCAGGATCTTCCTGGGTTTGATCTTTTGGGGTTGCGGCGGAAGGGCTCCCTATATGCTCTTTGAATTTCTTGCTCGAGATTTATGTCACTGTTGTCATTTAGGACCATGTTCCGGATTATGTTAATTATGAAGGCCTTCATATCTGTACCCTCCCCAGCTTCTGGAATGAAGAGATGAGGAGAACATGGCGGCTGTGAGCTAGGCGGCCACGGGCGCCAGTGGGGGAAGTGGAGCCGCTCGCACACTACGTGACTCCTGATCGCGGTCTGAAAACATACCCGGCTGAAAGCTGGAATGTTGACTGTGCGGATCCCATCTCCATGCGCGGCTGTTGCAGAGTAGGCTGGTTCCTGGGCGCAGAGGTGCGCCGCTTCGGGTTCGCGCTGGAGAGAGGCGGCTGGGGACCTTCGGTGCTGCAGGGAGGCCGGTGCAAGGCCCGGTGGCAGAGGCAGCACAAGTTGAGGCTCCTCACAGTCCCTCGAGGCAACATGCAACATCCGGTCTTCCTCTCTGGTAGACCTGAGGAGGGGAGAGCCGGGTGAGAGAGTTACACCAGGGAAGAGAGGGTAAGAAAGCTCCATTCCCTGCCTATGGAGAAAGGCATTTCAATAGAAGGTGAGGTTGGAGATAAACCTTCTAGATATACCTTAAGAGCCAGGAATATTGGGGGGAGTAAGGTTGGAAATCTACCGGTCTCTTTAGTATCAGACCCCCCTCTGGGCGTGGTGCAGGAAATAAAGGACACGACTAAAGGAAGGCGAGGTCGGCATGGCAGAGGGTTTTCCCAAAGCAGGAAAACAGGCAAATCCCCAATAAAAAACGTAGGGGAAAGGAATAGAAAGACAACTACTATACCTATCAAAATAACACCCTTGCTTAAGTCTTTTTTTCGTGTTCTACCTAGCATGCAGAGGGGAAGCTTGGGAGAAGTGACTGCTAAAAACGCGGGAGTGAAGGTACCCAATATGGATCTCAATGTTAACGAGAGTGGTACAAGTAGAGCCCCCCCTAGAAACGGGGCGAGCGAGCCCTGAATTGAGCCTGGAACAGCCAAAGAGAACATAGCTACAGTTCCTACTAGCAACAGGTTCGAAGCTTTGCAGTGATGGGTTCACCAGAGGAGTCTGAAGACACCTACACAAGGAGGGGTAAGAACGATGAAAGAGGAGAGGGGACCCCGGGGAATGCAGACGACTCACTGGCAAGTATCCTATTGGGGCTGAAGAATGAAATCAAGAATCGTTTTGAAGTTTTGGAGGCCAATCAGGTTGGCATACAAACTTCATGCTCTGAGCTAACACAAAAACTAGACGAGGTTACCCTCCGTACTAAGATCTTGGAAGATGAGGTGGGTTCAATCAAACAAGACGTGACAAAAAACACCTCTGAGATCTCTAAGTTGGCCAAGCAAAATCAAATCCTAAGGGATGACCTCGAGAGATTGGAGAATCAAGCTGCAGTTCTCTGATGAGCGCTGCAGGCAAAGAATAAAGATACCAACTGTGTCTAAGCTGATCGCAATTGCTCACCTCCTCTTGTCCTGTGGTGCAGGAAAATAACAAGGCAAGATTGACACTTCCCAGACCCACGTATCGTTGGCACAAGGCAGGTTCTGCTATTTTAGTTTTACCAGTATTCAGACAACGCGGTGCAGCCCATTATACTCAGAGCCTGAGCAGTACCCGACATCTTGATCTGAAGCCTGAGATCTGACCCTAAAATTATTGATTTTAGACTCTAGTGAGAATGCTCTGGGCAAGTTTCTTCCAATTTAACTCTGGTCAATAGTCTTTGATAGTAGACTGAGAGAAAAAGGGTTAACAACAATTTAAATCTCAAGGTACAGTGTGATCATTAAGACCACACAATAAAAGTCTAAATCAGTGACTTGAAGTTAAAAGGTTTATTGCAAACTCAAAGCCAGACTGATATAAATCAATCTCAAAAACATACTATAAAAATACAAGATTACCAAAGGAAGACCAAAGCGCCGTACAATATTGATCCTCAACAGCAAAGAACATATAAGAATTTCTGTGGCAGCAATACAGAAAATAAGCAAAAGGACTTGATGACTCGACGAATGGTTTAGATCCTTATCCCCATACATGGAAAAGATTTGCAACATCTACTAAACCCTACACTAAACTAAGAATAGGGTATACCCTATTGTATCAAGGAAGCAAGAAAGGTATCAACATGAGAACCTCGGTAGGTAAGGAATCATGTATAGCATGATGCCACACAATCAGAGATGTCAAGAGAGGTCTGTACCTCTCAAAGTATAAAGGGCATCTGACTAATCCCAAGGTAGGTTCTCTAATTAAAATGCACAAAGAACATTCGAGAAATATGACCTCATACACAGCACAGTACTTTTCCAGTTCCCAGAAAAGAACTTGGAGCTTTAAACACTACTCCCATGTAACAGTCTCTGCTTCCAAAGTGTCCTTAGGCTCCTCCCTTCATATGAAAGTACCCACTGGTAACACTCCCTTTGTTATTCATTAAAATTATTTGACCTTGCCAGTTCTTCCTCGCCTCACTATCTCAGAAATACAATGTGCTTTTTTACTAACTAATGAATGCCTTTGGTCTGCACCTGCAGAGGAGAAAATATGCAGGAAAACAACTTTCACGTTAGTGTTAAATGTCTCAACTGTGCGCTTAGAGACCACAATCATGCTAACTTAACGGTTTTCTTTAAATGCATATTAATTCTACAACCTACATATAAACCAATACATGAAATCTTTAATAAGGAGAATGAAGTTATATTTACTGTACTCTTATATGCAGCACAATAAACTACTATATATATTATTAAACAGAAACAACAACTGGTCACAATTTATATAGAAAGCTTTGAACACACATATGATTAATTCTCACTAATCCCTGGCAAATGCACTGCATTAAATCCATTTTGGCACACCACCTTACAATCTAAACCTATAGAAGATTAGTATCAGCAATCCAGACTTTTCTGAAAAGGGAAAACGTTAATTTGCACACACAAATATGTCAAAAACGCACAATAAATGGCCTTTCTGTACCTTTGGTGCACCACATCTCATTGGTATTATTGCACCACACGAGTACATAAGGCCAATTGTAAATATATATGTGGCCTAACCAAACTTAAAAGGATGGAGTCAAAATGATGCTACTCCAATCCCCCTGATGGCAATGAAGCCATCAAAGAGTACAATCAGATCATTATCAGATTAGACTTCTCTAGATGCTTCATATCATCATAATATTTTCTATGACCTTCTTCTAACTCCATATCTGCTCTTTTTATCTACACTTTCTGCACTCCCTGTCTAACTTCTGTATGTTGATATCCCTTAAAGACCAGGAAGAGGAATATCTCACAAACAGCGATTATCAAAAGAGGTTTCAAAATAGGGCCCATAATTCCGCTTACCAATCTTCCAAACCAACGGTCTGTGAAGCACTTCAAAACCATCTGGCTATCAAAGTAAAGCCATTTCCAATGGCTTCCCAAGAACCCGTCACTTCCAACTCCTTCAAATCCTTTGTCAACCCAGATATATTATTAATGTATTTCTCCGGGTCTGTACTTTAATCTGGGATATGAGTACAGCATTGCTGAACCTTTAACATCCAACAGAGTCTGCCCTCCTTTGCGAGTAAAAGGTCCAACTCATGTCAGTTTTGTAAAACCGTAGACCTAATTGCAAGCATCTCAGTATTTACAAGTAATAAGGAATTTGCGGTACTACTAGTCAATTTGTCCACTGTGGTAGACAGCTTTCTAATTTTCAAATCATTCAGAATTACTACAGACGGGATTATGGCACCAAAAATATCTTCTACTACTTCTACTGCACTAACACCTCGTTTAGTTCTGGATTTCTTTTCCCATACAGGATCATTAAAATGTTCCACATGATAAATCTTCGGGAAAACTATGCCAAGATAACATGATATGCATTTTGTCCACAAATAAAATAGACTCCAGGAATCACAGGATCCTGTCCCTCCAGGAAATGAGAATTCTTCCCTCTCACTTCAAAAGTATGTTCACATTTGCTCTCCCCTGGAAACAATGGATCAATATAACGCTGATCAACATGTATACACAACTTTCCTTGCGTTTCCAATCTAAAACTAAAGCAGGTAAATTTCCTTTTTAAGAACAACCTTAGGGCAGCAAGATGGCGGCAGCGTGATTACTGCAGCAGCAGCGCCTCTCCCCCGCTTCGCGCTTTGTGCCCCGCGCTCCTTCGAGCATAATCGAGCACACTCACCTGGGCTTCACGGACTTGCGGACTTGCGGATTCCGCTTAGGGTTTCGTCTGAGTCTGCCTCGTCGGCGCCCAGAGCTCACACGGATGCCCTGGCTGGGACTGGGTCTGAGCAGGCGATTCGAGACTGCAGCGCCGGCAGGGATATCGGACTCCTGCGTGCATAGAGGCGGTAAGGGCGGTGGTGGGAAACCGGTGGACGCGCTGGTGAGAGCAGCAAGGTCATTGTGCTCCACCTGGTGGGCGCTAGCAAGAACTGCAGTCAAAGTGGGACATAGGCTGTCTTCACAGATCTTTTGCATCACAACAAGATACAATTTGGAGTTTGGGAAGATGCCACCCAAATCGGCAAAGCAAGTGAAAGAAGCGGCGATTAGAAATTCACCGCAAACACATCTGCTCCAAGGTAACAGTCGGGACTCCCCCATAAGTACTGGTGCTTTGGCAGGCAAACCCAATGAGCCCCGTAACGCTAAAAAGCAAGCAGAGAGTGGAGGGGTAGGGAGACGGAGGATTCAGAATGAGCGCACCGCGGGGCGGAAGGGGATGAATCTAAAAGTTTCAGAAGAAGTGGGGGCTGCCGCTGAAGGGGATAAGATAAACACACGTTTTATACCACCTCAACCTACTATTACTGAATTTTTCAAAAAAACGGGAGATGGAACTTTGGAACATATAATAGAACCCCTTGGTAATTTAGACTCAGAGATGGCTGTCCACAACCTGAGCACAGATCCGGTGGATGTTATGGGTGAAAATTTTGTAAATGCGGAAATACAGGATGAGATTGCCAGGAATAGCAAAGATGTTCGGAAGGAAAAAGAAACAGGAAAAGAAACAGAAAAAGACACAGAACCTGGTGATAACAGGGAGGATGATAATGAAGCTATGACTGACCCCCAAATTTATGGGCCAATAATTGACGAGGCTTCTGGGGGGGTGGGAGCTGTTATAGGTCCCGAAGATCTGCTTTTGGCAGCAGGAGATATCATCTCTGATGGAACAGATAAGTTTTACTCCCTCACCGAGGAGTCACTATCAGGTGTAACCGATTCAGACCACAGCGAGTTTGACGATAGCTTGTCTTCGTCCGGCTCCAGCACTTTGGAAGCACCAGAAACAGCACTAAAGCAACTGAAAACTCGAACGAATCCTAAGGGGGGCAAAGGTCACACTGAAGCCCAGAAAAATAAAGGAAGGCGCTCAGGCGGCCCCGGTTTGAAGTGGGACTACTCACACACAAGAATAACCGGCCCAATGGTATCGACAATTGAACAGACGGTATCTCCCACTGGTGCATCTCAGGCAAAGGGAACAACAGATATGAATTCTGCATTGAGTATGATATTGGATACTATAAAAGAACATCGTGCTGAGACTCGGGCTGACGGAAAAAAAGCAAGGCAGGCCTCTAAAAAACTGGAGGGGGCAATACGGAAAGTTGGAAAAACCTGTGTAGAGATCGGGGAGCGGATGAACTTTCTGGAAGAGAGAACAACGGTGGTCAAAAAGGAGCTGTCTGACATTAAAGAGGATACTAAAACTCATGATGCTCAGCTCACCGATGCTATGTGGAAGTTGGAGGACATGGAGAACCGCATGAGGAGGAATAACCTCCGCTTCTTAGGGATAAAAGAAGGCTTGGAAGGGAAGGACATACGTTCCTTCATCGTAAATCTTCTTAAAGAATCCTTCCCTGAGCTTACAGGGTGGGAGTGGGAGCGGGAAGTCCAGAGGGTCCACAGGTTCCCCTTCACCAGATATAAACTCTGGTAGAGACATGAACCAACCAAGGGCCATATTAGTCTTTTTTGGTAATTACATGCTTAGGCAGGCTATTTTTGAAAAAGCCCAACCCGATGCCAGACGACAATATAAAGAGTCTTCTTTTTTTCTACGCCCAGATTTTTGCCATGTCACCGTAGAGCGTAGATGGCGACTTCGGCAAATGATTAAGCCCTTTCAGGATGCTGGGTTCGAGGCCTTTTTACTTTCCCCTGCTAGACTAAAGACGATTGTCAGAGGAGCGGTGAAGTTTTTCACCTCGGAAATTCAGGCTAGAGAGTATCTAGATCAAATCCGGTCAGATAAAAGAAATGTCTGAGGTATCAATGTAACTGTGGGGTTAATTTAAATAAGAATGTTTTTTTCGTTTTTTTCCGACATTAGTAAAAGGTTATATATGCATCTTTCTTACTATGTGTTCCTTCTTTTTCCCCTCTGTTTTTTCTCTTTCCTCCTTCTTTCTTATTGATGCTTTGGTTTGATAAAGTGCGGAGGAAGCTTAGGGGGGAGGAGCGCTGTGATGTTTTTTTCCTGTCTCCATACGCAGACCTTTCTCGTTCTGGCTGCCTCTAAAGGTAGGGGAGGGAGGGGGGGTGGAGAAGGGGTGGCGGGGGGCTGGGACGGGGGGGTATGGCGACAACGAGAAGTGTAAATTGCAGCAGAAGCAAGAAGTTTACTATGGGTATTACTTTATTTGGTTACTAACGGGTAGAGAGCAGCTTGGTAGGAAGACTGTACAAGACGGTTTGCAGGATCAGTACAATATTTGTATCAATTCAGACATCGTAGAACAGCTGGAAATAATCTTTTTTGGGAACTATGGCTAAAGTTTGTATAGCATCTATTAATATATGTGGGCTTAATGATGGGGCGAAGAGGAGGAGGATACAGGAAGATCTCAAGGTATTAAAGGCAGATTTCTATTGTCTGCAGGAGACCCACATTGCCAGGAACGATAGCAATCTACTTAATTCCCTGGGGCTGAAGGTAGCAGCCTACACTACACAAGATGTGAAGACTAAGGGAGTCGCAGTTCATATTAAAGGCAGTGTTATTAACCCTGGTAGGAAAGCTGTCGACAGGAATGGTAGATGGGTATTATTGGAATGTAGGCACACAACTGGTTCTTTCACACTTTGTACAGTCTATGCCCCTGTTCTAGATGACCCAGGGCTACTCTGTTTCTTGGCCAATGAATTACCATCTTGGCCAGCCCCGTTTGTGGTGTGTGGGGACCTGAATCTCAATGGGTCCAGAGGCACTCTGGGAACAGGAGGGACCTCTAGTAAAGGGCGGAAGCCACATTCTATGAGGGCGCTCAAAAATCTTGTAATGGATATCAGTTTGGTAGATGTTTGGCCTAAACTTAGACCTACTGAGCCTGGTTATACTTTTTATACAGCCCCACATGGCAAGTTTGCCCAACTGGATTACTTTTTAACCTCGCCATGTGTACTCCAAGAGGCACGAATTGAGCTCTTCCCCCAAGTTATGTCCGACCATAACCCGGTAGTCCTAGAGGTTTCAGTAAAAAGCATAAGAAAGGAATATTCTAGATGGACTTTTGAGAGGGCTCTGCTTTCAGACCAAAAATTTATCGAATATATGAAGGACTGGATCAGGGAGTTCTTTGCTAATAATAGTGGTAGTGCCCCCCCAGGTATGGTCTGGGATGCTTTTAAAGCGGCAGCGAGAGGTGAGATCCTGCAATATTGTTTGAGTGAGCGAAAAAAAGAGGTAGAACAGATTAAACAGTTTTATCAAAAGCTTGCCCGACTAGAAACAGAATTGATCAGTACCGTGTCGCGTGGTGGGGAGGTGGTAAGAATCCTGAGTTCTATCAACATCACTAAAGCCTGCCTGAACGATTTTAATACTGAGAGACTCGCAGGAAAATACTTAGCTAAGAAGCAGGATTGCTATGAATATAGCGAGACGGTGGGCAGATTACTGGAAATCAGGGCGAGACAGCAGGCTGCAGCAGGACATATAGACCGGATCAGAAATATGCAGGGTAGAGTCGTGACAGAGCCTGCGGAGATTAGAGAGGCTTTCAGAGAATTTTATGAAGACCTGTATTCAGCTTCATCTAGTGATGGTTATTTGTCAAATTTGGAAGTACAGGAGTTTGGACAGACTGGAAGGGTCCCACAGGAGGAGGGTGCCCGGCTTGGGGCTAAAATTACACAGGAGGAGCTATTTAGTGCCTTGCAAGCCCTCCCAACGGGCAAGGCATCGGGAACTGACTGTATTCCTATAGAGTTTTACAAAGTTTTCGTTAGCGAGATATATCGTCCTATGCTTAGTTTATTTCAGGAGATCAAGGAAGGGGCCACACCGCCGGGTTCTTGGGGTATCGCGAACATTGTCATCTTTCTAAAAAAGGGTAAAGATCCAATGAACTTAGGCTCATATAGGCCTATAACACTGTTAAACAGTGATGCTAAGCTTTATTCTAAGATCTTTGCCTCACGTCTGAACTCTGTGATGCACCATCTTGTTTCAGTATGGCAGCACGGTTTTATACAAGGAAGAGGGACTGTAGATCATGTTAGGAGGTTAATTACCCTCTTTGACGCTACTGAGATTGCTGCTTAACCTATGGGGGTAGCTTTTTTAGACGCGGAGAAGGCCTTCGACAGGGTGTCATGGAATTTTTTATGGCAGACCCTTAAGACCTACGGCCTAGGGGAACCATTTGTGAAAGCAATACAGGCCTTGTATGTCAACCCTGTAGCAAGATTACGAATTATGGGGGAAGAGACGGCTCCTTTCTCAATCGGTAGGGGAACAAGACAGGGATGCCCTGCTTCCCCCCTACTGTTTGCCCTGTATCTAGACCCCCTTCTTAGGAGTCTGGAGGCCTCTACAGAAATTATCCCGGTCAGCTTGCAAGGCGGGGACACCAAGTTATTGGCTTATGCTGATGACGTGGCTATCATTTCATCTGACCCAGACCGGGCAATGACAGCAGCTGAAAGTATCGCTGAAGGCTTTGGGACCCAATCGGGCTTTTTATTAAATAAAGCTAAAATGCAGATCGTGACAAATAGATTCGTCACAGGTATGGAGAATAGAACTGTTGAAAAAGCAGTTTACCTAGGTATTACCATCACGGCTAAGGTGGATGATATAATGGACTTAAATATCACCCCTATAATGGGGAAAATTAAAAATGATCTCCAACGCTGGGACAATCTGAACTGTCAATAGTAGGGAGATTTAATCTCATCAAAATGATGATCCTGCCAAAACTTTTGTATATTTTTCGTGCAATTCCTTTGGAAATTCACAATTTTTGGTTTAAGCAAATAGAGAAGGAGGTAGCTAGGTTTATTTGGAGCTACCAGAGGACTAGGAGAGCGAATATATATCTCTCCCTTCCTAGGGATAGAGGAGGATGGGGGCTCCCGTTTTTTAAGCTATATTATTTAGGGGCTTCATTCCAATATTACTGGCCTCTCTTTGGAGTCAAGGAAAAGGACAGGGGGGATCCTGGTCAAGTACCAACAATATATGAACTATTGATAGGCGCTTGGGCTAACGGCTGCCTTCTGAAATTCTATGAAGCAAGTTATTTTAAGAAAACGCGCTTCAAGGTTTTGATCGCTGCCTTCCGTAATTGGGTAGGCATAAGGAAGAAACTCGGGGTAGGTAGGTTCAATCGTTATTCTCCTATAATCGGGAATGACCAATTGCCCAGGGCATTACAAGATACATGCCTGGTAAGGTGGGGTAAGAATGGTGTATATAGGTTAGGGGATCTGTTAGCTGGAGATCACATAACATCATTTGAAGTAGTTGGGGAAAGGTTTGGTGTCGGCCCCCGGGATTTTTTTAAATTTTTTACAGCTGATTGACTTTCTGCTTAAAAAGGCAGGTGGTGCGGCAGGGTTTGGACAAGTACCTCTGATGGAATTACTAACTAGTAATACCAGACTCTCAATTACACAAATATATAGATGTTTGCAGGAAGGTGTGCCAGATGATTTGAATAAACATAGCCTGAAATGGCAGGTTAGGTTGGGAGTTGAGGATTCTGGCTTTATGAGATCATTAGAACTGTGGGACACTGTACTGTGCTCTGAAAATCCTCCAGTCCAACCAACACCTGGTTGACCAACCTCTGAAAGGTGGCAGGGGCATTCTTCATCCCAAAGGGCATCACCCGGAACTGGTAGTGCCCATCTGGTGTGGAGAATGCTGACCTCTCTTTTGCCCCATCAGTCAAGGCGATCTGCCAGTACCCAGACGTTAAGTCAAACGTGCTGAGGTACCGCGCAGCCCCTAACCGATCTATGAGCTCATCAGCTCTGGGGATGGGGGTGGGCATCAGTCCTGGTGACGGAATTGAGTCCCCTGTAGTCCACACAGAACCGGAGTTCTGCTGTGGCACCAAGTGTGGCAGCCTTTGGAACCAAGACCACTGGGCTGGCCCAAGGGCTGTTAGAGGACTCAATCACCCCTAGCGCAAACATCTTGGAGACCTCCTCCTTGATGCAAGCTCTTACCCTGTCAGTCACCCTGTAAGCCTTGTGCTTCACAGGAAGACTGTCCCCAGTGTCCACATCATGGACGCACCAGTTAGTGACACTGGGAACCAGGGAGAACAGGTCAGGAAACTGCCCCAACAGTTGGCGACAGTCACCCTGCTGCTCAGGTGTCAGGGAGGTAGAGAGGTTTACTCCCTCCACTGATCCATCTTGCTCTCGGGCTGACAGGAGGTCAGGAAGAGGCTCAGTCTCCTCCTCCATCCCATCATCTGTAGCTAAGAGCATGCCCACTTGGGACCTCTCCAAGTGGGGCTTTAGGCGGTTCACGTGCAGGACCCGTAAGGGGTTCCTGGGAGACTGCAAGTCCACCAAGTAGGTAACTGGACTCTTGCGCTCCACCACCGTGAAAGGGCCGGTCCACCTATCCTGGAGCGCACAAGGCTCCACTGGGGCCATGACCCACACTTTCTGACCAGGCTGAAGCTCGACCAGAGTGGCATTCTGGTCGTACCACCGCTTCATCTCCTCCTGGCTGGCTTCCAGATTTGCCTCAGCAAGCTCTCTGAAACGCCTAGTCTGGTTCCTGAAGGCCAGCATGTAACTGCATACATCCTGGGGAGGTTTCCTGGGAGATTGCTCCCAGCCTTCCTTGACCAAACTCAGAGGTCCTCGCACCGGGTGTCCATAGAGGAGCTCAAAGGGGCTGAACCCTAGAGACTTCTGTGGCACCTCCCGGTATGCAAACAACAGGCAAGGTAAGAGGACGTCCCATTTACGCCTCATGGGTTCTTCCAGACCCATAATCATGCCCTTGAGGGTCCGGTTGAATCTCTCAACCAGCCCATTTCCTTGAGGGTGGTAAGGAGTGGTGAACTTGTAAGTTACACCGCACTCCTGCCACAGGGACTTCATGTACTTGGACACAAAGTTGGTACCTCTGTCAGACACCACCTCTTGAGGGAATCCCACACGTGAGAAAATTCCCATCAGTGCCCGTCCCACCACGGGGGCCGTCACTGTCCTCAGAGGGATGGCTTCAGGGTACCGGGTGGCATGGTCCACCAAGACCAGGATAAACCTGTTGCCCATGGCTGTCTTGGGGTCCAGTGGCCCCACAATGTCAATACCCACCCGTTCAAAGGGGGTGCTGACCACAGGGAATGGCTGGAGAGGAGCCTTGTGCTTCCTCCCACTCTTTCTACTTGCCTGGCAAGTCTGGCATGTCCTGCAGTGAGTGGCGGCACTCCTGCGCATCTGGGGCCAATAGAAATGGGTGACAAGCCTTTCAAAGGTCTTGTCCTGCCCCAGATGTCCTGCTAACGGTACATCATGAGCCAACCCCAGTAGGAAGGCTCTGAAGTGCTGGGGTACCACCAGCACACGGGCTGACCCAGGCTCAGCAACCTTAGGCTCTGAATACAGGAGACCATTCTCCCAGTAAATCCAATGTGATCCAGACTGATCACCTGCTGCCTGGTCTGTGGCCTGTTGCCTCAGAGCCATGAGAGAAGGGCATGCGTTCTGCCCCTCGCAGAACTCTTCCCTGGAGGGTCCTCCTTCTTGCTGCCAATGGGTCAGCTCAGGTAGGTCCCCCAGTTCAGCTACCTGTTCCCCTGTAGGCTCCAGGGCATCCCCCTCAGGGTCTGCCTCCTCCTGGACCGTGGGAACTTCGGGGGCCGGTTTCCCGTGCCCCCTGCCTCCTCTCTCTCCGGCAGGTACCTGGGCCTCCCTCTCAGGCTCCAGGTCCTCTTGAACACCTTTAGCTGCCATTGACCGGGTGGTCACACATGCCCAATCAGGCAAGCCCAACATTTCTAAATGCGCACTCCGCTCCACCTTAGCCCAAGGTGAGCTCTCCAAATCGTTCCCTAACAAACAGTCAACAGGCATGGCTGGCCTCACAGCTACTTGAAGAGTACCCGAGACCCCCCACTCAAAGGGAACCTGAGCCACCTTGCAGTGACTCTCTGTGTTGTCAGCGGCAACAACCGGATAGAATGCATCAGGGACAACCTGCTCTTTAGACACCAGGTGACACTTGACAGCTGTCACACTGGCTCCTGTGTCTCTCAGAGCCTCCACCCTATGGCCATTGATGGTCACCCACTGCCTGTACTTTTTAGTGTTCTCAGGCAGCTGGGTCCTAGGGACCATCTCAGAGTCTCCTAATGAGACAAGGGAAAACACTGGGGGATCCCCCCCACCTTGGGCACCCAACTCCTCCCCCAGGGCTACACTAGCCAACTGCTGGGGGACTGCACCAGTGGGTGCTGGTTTTCCATGCAAAGGGCAACGAGGATCGTTTGCCTTGTGGCCAGGGGCGCCACACTTGTAACATACCAGTGGTCCCTGGTGAACAGGGGGCCTGTCAGGGCCACTGGCTTCTTCTCAGGGGAGGCTGGGAACCTTTCCCTTGGTTCCCTTGGGGTCTACTTTGGGGCCCTTTATGGAACTCACTCTGTTTGCCCTTGTCCCCCCACTCTTCTGCTGGGGACCCTGCCCACCCTTGGCGGAGACTCCCACGTGACCCTTGTGGACCCGGGTACTCACCCAGCGGTCCGCCTCCTCAGCAAGCTGCCTAGGGTTAGTCAGCTTACTATCAATCAGGTGCTGGCGTAGCTCAGGAAAGCAATTACTGGACAAGTGCTCCCATGAAATCAAATCAAAGAGCGCCTGAAAATCAGTCGCTTTGCTACCCTTTACCCAACCATCCAAGGCTCTGCAAAAGAAGGTCACATATTCAACCCAGGTACTGCTTTCAATCTTCCTACAGTTCCTGAACCTCTGCCTATAAAGCTCAGGGGTCAAACCATACCTAGTCATTAAAGCATCCTTCATGTGGCTGTATGAATTATAGACTTCAGAGGGCAAATCCAACAAGGTATCCCGCCCTTCACTGAGGAACCGCCCCCACAACCCCGCTCCCCAATCCTTCTCAGGGACCCGGTGGGAAGACATGGCTACCTCATAGGCTTTGAACCACTGCCCAATGTCATCATTTTTAAAAAACTCCTTCACCACATCTTTGGGAATATACACCCTAGCTTCAACAGGCACATGCGGTACACTGCCACCAGAGGGAGTAATCTCTAAGCTTTTGGCCTTCAATTCCAACTCCCTCAAAACTTTCTCATGTTCAAACTGCATTTTCTTTTCCTCTAGGGCTAATTTCCTAGTTTGCATTTCGAATTCTAACTGCCCATTCAGCTTGAGCTTGGTCAGCTCCATTTCGTGCATCCTACTCTCTTTCCTGTCCTCCAACTCCTCTGGAGACAGTCCTCTGGCAGACACACTGCTACCTACTGGGGAGACTGCTTTCTTCCCCCCTGGACCCAATAGCCCTTCTAGCTGCCCATCTGCATTCTCATCCCCTTCCATAGGTATAGGGGTGCTCCTTGATTCTATCCAGGCCCTCAGCGCCTTTTGGTGCTCATCCTTCTTGGTGAGCCCGGTCATGGAGACTTTAAACTTCCTGCAGAAATGCTTGAGCTGCTTGAGGGTGTAGCATTATAGCCTCTCCTCTTCCCAATCACACTCAACAGAGGCTACTGATGCTGGTATCTCCATAGTGATTAAACTTGGCAGTTGCAAAAATAGGAAATCCCAGAAAAAATGCTATAAAAGTATGTGGTTGCGTTTTGGTCTGCACTCACTAAGTAGTGTTCACCAATCACTGTACATGAGTCACAAATGCAAGTCCAGAATCCTCACCGCTGACCACCAATGTTAGATTTGGGGGTCTCTAGTTGGCAGAGGTAGGTACCTTTGTCCAAATAGGGACCCTTGAGTCTAGTCAGGAAAGTAGGTACACTCCTGAAAGAACCCCTGCTCACCCTCTTGGTAGCTTGGCACGAGCAGACAGGCTTAGTTCAGAGGCAGTGTGTAAAGCATTTGTGAATACATACAGTAATCAAGTGACAACACTACAAATGGACACCACACAGGTTATATATTTATAAAAATAGGTATACTTTATATAGATTTATCACAAGACCATAAACGACAAAAATAATCCACAATACTGTCAAGAGTGCTTAGTTCTTATCAAAAATCAAGAGTTCTGGTTAAAAATGCTTAAATCAAGGTTCTGTGCGAGTCGGTAGCCTTCTCTGGCTACTGCGATGTAAAGAACAAACAGAGTCTATCAAATCCAGTTGACCGCGTCGATACGGGCCAGCACAGCGTAGACGGACTCGGTCACAGTACCTTTTACTTGCAGCGGCAGGCACGGGCGTGCGAGCCGGATGGCTGTTCGTCGCGGTCGCGTTGCAGAAATGGAAGCGTTGCAGGACGCGTTGTCCCTCGATGCGGTGCAGGCAGCGGCTCGTTGACGTCGTCAGGACGGAGTCGGTGAGACCAAGGCCGTGCGTTGCAGGGCGAGACGGTGCTTCGAGGCGGTGCTGGCAGGTTGCGGTGCGGCGACGGAGCAGGATTCAGGAGCTGGCGTCGATCAGTCCAGACAGCGGTGCGAGTCGGGCGGTGCGTCACGAAGCGTGCGAGGCGGTGCCCAACTCCGGTGCGGTCACAGGACTCGAACTCAGCAACAGTGACCGTGTCGGTCGGACCAGATGGATTCGGTGTAGCGAGGCGTTGCAAGGTGCGGTGCTCACAGGTTACGGTGCAGGCAGCGGCTCGTTGACGGAGTCGGTGAGACCAAGGCCGTGCGTTGCAAGATGCAGGCGTTGCTCGTTGCGGTGCCAACAGGACACCGAGCCGGTCGGGAGAGTCGGTCACAGCTCCCTACCTCAGTAGCCACTGAAACAGAGTTTCCAGCAGCAATTCACAAAGGGGTGAAGTCCAATGGTCCTGGGACTTCGATCAGGGGAAAGCTCTCTTCCAAGCCCTTGGAGATCCTTCACAAGTTGATGAAAGTCACAGCAAAGCAAAAGTTCCTTTCTCCTTTCTTTGGCAGTCAGGCAAACCACTGCAGGCCAATCCCCCAAGCAGCACTTCAGCTTAGGGATAGTCTCTCCTCAGTTTCTTCTTGGTTCCGCTCCTCAGCAAAGGTTTCTTCTTGTTCCCCAAAGTGATCTAAAGTTCCTGGGTTTGGGCCCCAGTACTTATACTCCTTTTCTCTTTGTTCTCTGAAGGCAGAGAGGCCTTTGCTTAGTTTAAACCAGTTCTGTGCAGCTTTGGAACACTCTGTGTACATGTCTCCTTCTTTTCCTTTCAGAATGTGGGGCAGGGTACTCAGACGCCCGGCAGGAGGTGGAGCCAGCATTGTGGAAGGCAGGCATAGCCCTATTCAGACCCAGCTGCAACTCCTCCCTCCACTCTGGATGCAGATCTCTCTATTCAGCCCTGTGCTGCCTCACCCTGTCTCCTGTAGCCACCCCCAGCCCCTGTCACGCACAAACCAGACACACAATACACAAGCTGGCAGAGGCAGGCTGGATAGTTAGGCAAGAAAATACCTACTTTCTAAAAGTGGTATTTTCAAACACAGAATGTTAAAATCAACTTCACTAAAAGATGTATTTTATCATTCTGAGTTCAGGCATACTAAACTCGAATTTCTACCTAGTTCCCTGAGTCAGGTAAGGATTATAAGATTTTATAATCCAACTGCCCATTCTGGCCTATGGGGAACAGGTAGCCTTGCAATAGTGAAAAACGAAAATGGCTGTAATTCACTATTAGGACATGCCACACATACCAGGGCATGTCCCACCTTATCCTTACAATGCACCCTGCCCATAGGCCTACCATAGGGGTGTCTGATATGAAGAAAAGGGAAGGTTTAGGGACTGGTAAGTAGGTTCACTTACCAAGTCGACATGGCAGTCACAGACTGCACGTAGGCTCTGCAATGGCAGGCCTGAGACACACTTTACAAGCTGCTTCTGTGGGTGGCACAACCAGTGCTGCAAGCCCACCAGCAGCATTTGATTCACAAGCCTGGGCACACTTAGTGCACTGTACTAGGGTCTGACAGTAATTCAAATAAGCCAAACATGGAGTCACTAATTCATAACACAATTTACAATAGGGAGCACTTGCACTCTGGCACTGATTAGCAGTGGCAAAGTGCCCATGAGCATCTAGTCCAGCAAAAACATATCGACAACAGTGGAGGCATTATGAAAAAATGGAAGGGAGACCCACGCCAAGGATGCCAGGTCTAACAAATACACTATAAACAACTCCACTGTTTCATATGACACCAACCAATTCACAATCACACCAAGAGATCCCACATCACTTATTTACCCCAAATGCCCTTTATAAACTAACTTGCAGTGCACCTTGGATCGTTATTCATTATACTGACACCACCCATCACTGCATCTTGGCATCATACCATAAAATATTGTCCCCACATTATGGACCACATTACATCCCCTAACCCCATCACACAACATATGACACCACACACAGCCTTTCACATTGTGTTGGCCACACTCTTCATGATACATTCCACCAATCATGCTCTTTAGGGAATCATTGAACAGGGAGAAGTTACACTAAGCAGGATGCATGAATCCTAGTGTACGATAACTCTTACATATTCCTGTAATAAAAACATTCCTACGCCACAGATCCATACGACGCCCAATCACTCAGCATGTGCTCCAATACAGCATTACACCAACCTCTTTGGTAATGACATCCTACTGTTTGACAATCTCATTCAACAGTTTATGACACCCGATCACCTGGCATGAGCTCCACACTCTATTACACAAACTTATGTGGCAATTACATTGTTCTGTTTAGCCATCTCATTTAACAAATGATGGATCACACCATTAAAGCACCTCATTCAGCACCTTCAAAATACACACACTGAAGGTGTTAGATTATCATAACATACAAGAGACGGAGGCCCAATTTAGAGTTTGACAGACAGGGGACTCCATTACAAACATGGCAGAGTACCCTGCCTGCTAAACTCTCTGTCCCTGCGCAGTAACGTCTGGCACACCAGTACTTACCAACAGTGGTGTCCCCACTGGCTATGCTGACTAAACACGTACTTAATTGGGCCGATGGAATAGAGTCGATCCGAGTGTATATAGGCCATGTTTAGAGTGGATGGTCTGAAATGTATTTTTTTGTCCATCACTGCCATGATTATCCTGGAGGTACTGAACCGAAACAAAAGGAAAATTGCCCTCACACCCTGGGGGAAAACTCCCAAAGAGTGGGGTCTCTAGTTTTTTGTTTTTCAAAAGCAAACTCCAGTTTTGGGAGCTTGTTTTTCAAAAATAAAAAAATGTGGTCCTTGGCTGCCTAAAGATGGCATTTGTATACCAAACTTGCAATGCCTTTAGAGGAACCGTCATGACCGAGGTTCCTTTGGTGGCACAGAGATAAATAATGGACCAATGATGATCTATAAACAAGACAGGCAAAAGTTTGTAAGGGTGGCAGATGTAATGTTCTCCTCATCCTTGATGAATGGCGGGCCGCCTGCCAAACACTAAATCAGGCCCTAAGTAATGGATGAACATTGGGCTATATCAAAACCATAGAACATTGCATGACATAATATAATGGTACCAATGTACCAACAGGGCATGCTACGACCGACGGAGACGTGGGAGCACTTTATAGGGTGTTGACTATGAGGGTATGGGAGTGGGAGGGTCAAGCAAGTGCGTATTATTAAAAAATACCTGGCTACGTGGGGTCTAACATTTATTAAGTCCTGTAGCTGGTACTGTTAAAAAGGGGTGAATGGAGACTTACATTTTGATGGGTGTTTATCTCCTGGTCTACATGTTTCAAGCCTAACCCCTAAGGCTTTTCATCAGGACCAGAGCAAATGATACCATGTACCACTCCTAACAGAACCTGATTGGTCTACTTAATTATTAGTAAGGTGAAAAAATAAATATAGTTGATGAAATACTATTTTCATGCAAATACGATACCTATTAGGTATGTTCTTTGAATTAAGACCTGCAAAGATAGGACATCATAGAATAGTAATATGTTAAATGCATTTACATATACAAACACATCACCAACAAGTGGAAAAAAGTGATATATTTTTTACTTGTGCACGACTAATCTTCTTGATTAATAATGATGACTGTGTCGTGCTGCCCTTAAAAACGAACAAGACAAAACAAAACAAAACAAATAACATGAATCACACACTCTGTGTTGAAGTGGGTGATTCATGTCATTTGTTGAAACTTGTAGACCAGGAGATAAACACCCATAATAGTGTAGCATGAGGCTGTGTCCACATTGAACCTGACCTCTCCCCCCCCCCCCTTTGTTTGCTCTGGATGTAATGGGTTCCCCACGGTGTCAGTTTAATGGTTAACAAAAATAGTGGTAAAATTCCACAAGCAGGACCTTAAACTCTCATAGTCATTGCATGTTAATATTGGGGACAGTTGTGCTCTGCACATTGAGCTATTTTCCAGGCTCTGCTTCTAGCAGCAAGTCTTGAAATAGGCTATTCTTCACTTCATGTTTGTTTGAAGCTTGTGGGGGGAGTAGTTCTCATCAGAAGCCAGTGGTATGACTTGAGTTTAACAACAAGAATTATTCAGTGGACTCTATGCTTTTTAAACAGTTTATGTTGCTGATCTTTTTTAAAAACAATGAATGGGTCAGCCAACTCTCCTCCCAAGCCCATAGCTTTATCAGTTCCATAATGACAACCGCATGGACTTCCTTGTTCCCAGTGACAATGACCTTTTGATTGGTCCACATTTGAATGCATTCATAACTGTCTTGGAAAATATCTGTGGATGGATGCATGAGCCGGCAATCTCCCACCTAAAAGTCCAGCACATAGTCAACTACATCTCTTATTGGTGATCTCAGAATGCCCCACTTGCCCCTCTAGTGAGCTTATAAAGCATCTATCAGAACCTGACAGTTTAATGAAAGTGCACAATTAAACAATTGTTCAGGTGGTGGTACATGGCTGAGAATTAGTATGTAGTTCTACGCTCACCCCACATTGCCTCCATAAATGCAGGCATGAAGTTTGTTCCCCTGTCAAAGACATCGTCCTCAAGGAAACCATCTCAGGTGTAAATTTAAATCAGGGGACAAGTTTCACTGGGACAACTGTTATTATGAGGGGTAGCACCCCAGCATACCTGGTGCCATAGTTCACAACAAGAAGAATGTGCAATTTGCTCAAATTACAAAGGAGTTCAGATGGGAATGACAATGTCCATCCCTAATCCGCCAACAAACGCAGGTTGTGGTACCAGGGGTTCTGTCATCTGGCCATCATGCATTTTAGATTCCTAGAAGCCTATACAGATCCTGCAGAATATTCCCACATTCCTTCCCAATTTACAGCAGTAAATGTATGAGAGCAGTCTCTTTGAGGTATATTGGCACTATCCATATTCTATTGAATGGAACCATGAGCACCTATGGTGGCATCAGGGAAGCAGCTGTCTGGCCATAAGGCTTTTTAGACCCCTGATAAGCTGTGTAGCTCCCATAGAACATTTCCCCATTTGCACACAAATTAGGGCCGTAAAACTGTGGAAGGAGTCTCTCTTTGATCTTCTTGAACCTGAGGTGCCCTGCCAAGTGCACCCTCACAGAAAACTCAGAAGGTACCTGTTGCTTCACCCTCTGCCTGGGCAATCATGTGCAGATTAATTTCACTGGAGCAGTTTTTTTGACCCTTGCAGCATCTGTTGCCAATCCTTGAGAGCTTTCAAACTAGATACTGCTGCATCTGACACTACTGCAGAGCCTCCATCTTGTGGGATAAGTAACTATGCTCACTCTCCAGAAAAATAAGCAAGTGCAACCTATTATTCACTGTGGCTCTCTTAACCCTCCCTTCCAAGATGGTCTCATTCATACATTTTCCAGTAGGCCTGCCTACAATCTTGATAGCATGAC
This sequence comes from Calotriton arnoldi, assembly GCA_963921515.1. Taxonomy (NCBI): domain Eukaryota; kingdom Metazoa; phylum Chordata; class Amphibia; order Caudata; family Salamandridae; genus Calotriton; species Calotriton arnoldi. The sequence continues at coordinate 73,125 of CAWUFW010003333.1, forward strand.
ATCCATTATCATCATTTTATGGATAATACATAGAAAGCTTAATCTAGACACCTACTTTCACAGGTTCAACTATGTCTCATTTGGATAGACAAGCTAGAGTGAACTACGTTATTTTCCTCCTTTTTCTGAATTCATTTAAACAATAGCTAACCTAACTGCTCCAACTCTTCTTGAGACTGGTACATGTCTCATCAATATGGGGACTTTAGCAGCTGAAACATTCAAAGCTGTTATTCTCTGTTTATTTACATAAGCTTCCTATAAAACGTGATGTATGTTTCTGGCCTCTTTGTTGACATCCTTATGATCATAGGCTTGCCTTGTAAGGGGTACTACAACCATACCAGAGGCTGTACCCATTGGTTACTTGCTAACAGGTCTGCTGTCAAAGTAATATGTTTTTGGTCTGCATTCTGGATGCCAGCAAGATGATGCCAAAACTCTACTGGGCAAAACAAGATTGAAAATATAGGATTTGTCGTGTTCCCATTTATTTAGCCATTGAAAGTAATGGGGCATATGTACAAGCCCATATCGCCAGCGGGAAGTCACTTTTTTGATGCTCCAGTGGCGTAGCGCCATTTCCAATATTTACAAGGTAGAGCTAAGCTTAATGCCACCTTGTAAATATGCCCCTTTCCACCGCAGTCCTCTGCGGCAAAGGGGCGTGCAATGGGTGTTGCTGTGGGCGTTCCACCACAACACCCATTGCTTTTTGACGCTGTCCCAGATTTACAAGGCTGAAGCAGCGCCACAAAGAGTGCCATTCTAATGCCATGGATTACCAAGCGTTAGAATGGCGATACAAGGAGAAATAATTAATTTCCCATGTTTTTTGCTCTTTCCATGTGTGCTGCATTCTGCAGCACACTTATTAAGAGCAAATCACCATGAATGATTGTTTATGTGCGGGAAGGTCGCCCCTGTAGCGCAGGCACCCTTGCTACATGGTGGCAGGGTGCCTTCACTGGCACTAGACAGCTTTTTTTGCACCAGCGCTTCTTGTGAATATGGCTCATCCCTGCATTTTAAAAATGTCAGAGCGTGGTGCTGCTGAATTTGGTGCAGCTCCACGCTCCAATTTTTTTTGTAAATATGCCCCTAAGTGACATCATACCTTTTCTGTGACTTCTTTTAAGTATCTTTGAAAAGGAATCTGCTCCCACCCCATCAAAAGATTGTGGGTGAATAAGGGAAATCAGGCGCACAAGGGCATTGTAACCGACATATACTAAATCACAGCAGTCCGCAGTGCTCCAAGAGTAGGGATGTCAACCCTTCATCCCCAGAAAACATAAAAAGAAATGATGCCCTGAGCACATGCAATATTAAAATACGAAGAAGGAAGTAATCCAGTCATCTTCCACTTTTCATCAAATCTTCTTTTTAATCTAATATATACATCAGCCTCACACCAGCCAACACGTGTTTCGTCCTCAGGATTAGTCACCCTACGACTTCTTCAGGGCTGGAATTATCAATTGATACAACATTGTCTGGGATTAGAATATCAAATATTACTTGTTCTCAACACCATACCCAGGTGCTCCTGTGTTACACTCAAAATGGTGCTTGCCGCAATCAGATTTGCCCAGAGGCTCTTTTTCACTAATAGTGCAACAATACTTATTTGGTGAGTAAACCTCAAAGAGATTCTCCAAGTGAGACATGTTTGACAAGAAAGTACATACTTTGTGTATTTTGTTTTAGTTTATAGTATTTGTAATTGCCACTGCCACCTGAGAGAAGTGTGCATTGTCTAAATGTATCCCCATTGTTAGAAATGGGATTTCTGGTTGGCTAGGGCAAGCGCCTAAGCCAGGCAGAAACCACCACTCTAGTCAGGGCAAGGGAGTTACACACCGAAGATAACCCCTGCTCACCCCCTTGGTAGCTTGGCACGAGCAGTCAGACTTATCCCAGAGGCAATGTGTAAATCGTTTGCGCAACACACTCACACAGCAGCGACATACTTGGCACACCACAAAAGAAACTCCACACAAGGTTATATAAAAATAGCCTTTGTATTATCCATAAAACACATCAGAGCTTAATCACATATGTACACTGTGCCACCTGGCACTAGGTATGGTTTTACAGGGGATTATATACATTACAGGGCCAATTGGGCCACTGTCATCACCATTAGAGCAGGTAAGTAACAAAACAACCAGTAACTACTGGTAAAGGCACCTAGCATAAATACATTATGCATCAATCACATTAGGCATGAACCACATTATGAAAACACCTTAGGCATAAACCACATTATGAAACCACCTTAGGCATAAACCACCTTATGAGACCACATTAGGCGTTTATCATAATCAGCCTAAAACTATCTCGTCGATGTTAAAGTGAAGAGAGTGACTAGACAAAGTATAACACAGTAATCACAACTACCCTTAATTGCAATAGAGTAAAAAGTAAAGCAAAAAAGTAAATAGGAAAAATCACAAACCAAACATAACCTTTAAGTACTTTTACGTTACAAATCAAGTCAAGGAATGTGATCACTCTGCTGTTTGCAAGTTTTCAATCAATGTTCTGTTCATATACCACGGTTTATCTCGTCATGTCTTTAGGCCATTACGCATGTCAGTTATTGAAATATATTCACAATATTTGTTAAGTTTTCAGCTTAAGACATGGAATTTGCTAATTGCGCTTGAATATATTTGTTAGTCCAATATTTACTTTTTCTTCTAATTAAGATTTGCCATGAATAGAGGTATTTGATGCACCACCAGTACTGCTAACAGGAACAAAAATAACTACAACAGCAACAATAACAATATAAAAAAAAATTATCGCATATAGTGCTTCATACTAAACTTTTGCCATTTCTTAGCGGTATAAATGATATATATCACTGCCATCGAATTTCATGATACAAAATGTAATTTCCGTAACCAGGTCATCAAATCAAGAATCTCAACAAACTCAATGATTTATCACTACAAGACTGATACTTTGGTTAAGGTCCTTGTTCAGTCTTCATACACTGAAAATAAAGTCCTTCGGGGGGTTTCGCTAAGCTACCCACATCAAACGGAAGGCTTTTGGTAAGGTCGGCTTCCGTACACTTTGGCCCCGGCGGGTTGTGGGAGGAAACCTCCGCGCGCACGCTGTTCTCCACTTCCAAAGCACTGGTGATGGAAAGGACTGCAGATTGATGATCGCGTCTTTGAGCAGAGCAGTTTATCTAATTCCTTAATCAGTTTGTGCTAGCTAATTATGTGTGGGGAGGTTTTTTTTCCCGGGCTTTCAAAGGCCTGTCAATGTGTGGGATGACAGTGCGGGAGAAGGGAACGGCTCTTGTTAATTGCTTCCAGCACCGACTACTCCTATGGGCATTGCTGGGATTTGTGATAATTTGCTTCTCATTGCCCTGCTAGTGCACTCCCCGGCAGTTTGCAGTATGAGAAGTGCGGCCTGCTTGTTTTTGCACGCCTTCTGCGGGAGATGATAAATTGAGAGTGATTTAGAGGCCTCGGTAATCCATATTGTTGCATGTGTTGATCGGGGGACAATGATGGACTGTTGCAATTTCTAGCATATTCTCTCGGCGGGCCTAAATACTTGATCATGGGACTCGAAGAGGCAGGTGTAAATAAATCTAAGCCTAATTTGCTGTGTTTGCTCTTTATCCGTGTTGTCATCCAGTTGCAGGAGTAGGTGTAATAGAACTAAGCGCACCGTTACAGAAGATTACATCTGCACCTTTAATATTTCATTCAATTAATGCGTTAACATAATGCAATCTGAATCTACCACTGGCAAAGCTATCAGGCATAATATGGTTCCTTCGTGGTAAGTATATAAACCGTTAAACCGAGGATCACACTGTGCGTGCAGACTCTAGAGCCAATGGGTATGGCATTTATAAGCATAGTTGAATGTCCCTGTGGTGCTTGTGCCCTTTACATCTGTAAATGGACATTGACTGAGCATTATACTTTAATTGGAATAAGAAAGCTTCCCCAGGGAAAGCACTGCGCTCATTTGTGATTTGTGAAAGGAGCGTATCTGGCCTTTTAATCATACCTTGCTATTTCAAAAGGCACAAAAGGTCATGTGACAGGTACCATTATTTCCTGTTTGTGCCCCGACACGTTATTCATTTTATCCAAAACAATATCCTATTTTAGAATTGAGGCAGCGGGTATTTTGGAAAAAAAAGCCGTGCTGGATTCATATACACAAAGGGAGCAATAACTCTAAAAATGCAATTCAAAAGACAATATTTAAATGTGAGTGTGACAGAGTCCACTTACGAACAATACCTATAAAAAACAATTCTGATCAACAATCCTGCCGCTATCCATTGGCAAGTAGCCAAGTGGAACCAGCAATTTTTGGATTTTTGACTAGTGGTCAAAGGCAGTTCTCAGTGCCCAAACTTTTTTTTATTTTTTTATTTCAAGTAACAGACTTTATTTTCCCTGGGATGTACACCTTCCGAGGATATTTCCATTCGTGCAAATTAAAGGGGGTACAGGGATAGATAAAGACAAGAATTAGAATTCTATCTAACATCTGGCATAGATATTTGGACACAAGTCACTTTATAAAAGTCGTTAACTCCCAGCGAATAACTCATTTTTGTGGCAGGATATCAAAAATATTTAAGCACAATAGTAAGCAGTATGAAATAGATAGCATGGCTGTAAACACTCACAGTTTTTTTAGAATTAGTTATGCTTAAAGATATTTAAAGTCAATACCAACTCATACATTAGCAACTGTCAATAAGAAAAGACAATAAGATTCAGGAGGTTTAAGGGAACTGACAGAACAGTGATGATAAATGAAGCAAGGTGTTAATATGAATTCGTAGAGAATGTGGGCTCATTAGTTAAGCCTAAAAAAATGAACCTTAACATGACGTGTATTTGTAAAGCACACATTCACCCAGAAGGCAGCGACAGCCGGCACAGGTAAACGTGGTGGGGCGGGGCGGGGTGGGAGGGGGTTAAGTCGATAGACGACGGAATAGGTATAATTAAATAAATAATACCTATTTCGTCATCTGTCGGCATCGCCCCGCCCACCTCACTTATCTGTGCCAGCCGCCATTGCCACAAGGGTATGTTTGCACTGAATAACCGATGTTTATTGTTACCCAACAGCACACATTTTATTGACCTCAGAAGGATGAAAGGCTGAGTGAACTCATTGGGATTTGAACCTGTGAACATGAGTTTAAACACAGGCCCCCTACAGTGGGCACATTAGTGCGCTAGGCCACCTGGCCCGGCTTAACAGAACAGTGGTATTAAGTTCACTCTCTGAAATTTCCAGGTTTCATTAAAGCAAGTATCAGAAGGTCTCAGTAGATCCCAACAAACACTCCCACTTTAATTTAAAAAAAAAATATATTCTATCTTATTACTTTTATTATGGAATAATAAAAAGTCTTGTATGTCTCCCAACAGACTTTAATGCAGTAGGCAGCAAGGAGGAGTTTGTTTCTCAAATTTCCAATCTTATCATGCCGCTTTCTTTTTTAAACATTCAGCTCATTACTTAAATGAATACTCTACACAGGATCGCCCCTTATGGACAGAACTAGAATTATCTTTTATTCAACCTTTTCTTTCACAGAATTTCTGTCTTCTACCCATTGCCCTCTCTCTATGTCACTTCCTATCCTCAAAAACGCTTGTAGACTGCTACACCCCATTTTTAACTCTAGTCTCTCTACCCTAGATCAATTTCTGCAGTCTTCTATTTGGTACAATAGACATTCAAATTAATAATAGATCTTTATTTTGGAAATCTTGGCAGGAAAAAGGTTTGCTATGGACTCCTCAATGAATACACAATCACTCCCTGATCACTTTTACTCAAGCTCAATCCTTATTTAAATTTCCTAATTCATATAAACTGAAATACCAACTTTTAATATCAACAATCTCTGACTCCTATATTTCCCTACGTATGAAGATATCTTCAGTATCCACCCTATTATCCCTGCAAACATGATTACAACCTTCTCCTCTGCTTCCATGATATATACTCCGTACCTGAACCCAGACAAAAGACATCACTGGAACTAATGTGGGAAACAGACTTGCATACTTCCTATTCTCTTTCCTTATGGAATAAAATATGGTTAAATATTCGCAAAACTTCTTGTATAGTTAATGCTACCCAAACATTGGGGCTCATTACAATAACGGACCCACTACCATGTCAGTCAGGAGACCGTCCGACAAGCAGGAGGGGGTCCGACCGCCCAATTCAGATGAGTCCGCCATGCTGGCAGTTGGAAAAGTGCTATTTTACATTGCAGCTTGTTCTGTGGCCCAGGAAAAGGGCCACAGCACAAGCTGGTGGAGACGTTTGTACAAGGTAGTACCCTGGTGCATGTAAGTACGGCATAGCCACTATAGGGAAGTCGGCCATTGGACCCTCGACTTGTCAGTTTTTCAAATCCTGTCTATATCCACAATAGACTGGAGACTATTCTAATGCATATATTTTTTCACCTGCAGAGTGCAAAAGGCACCTTGTCCCCCTCGTTTCAAAGGCTCATGAGGCATTCGCCTTCCATACAACAAGTATGTATCCCTGTGTAGCATCATTTCTTATTCCCCATATCTGATTACAATGTTTCTCCAGACCCTACAAAGTCAACCATGGAGTACTTCATGTAGAGTGTGTGTTTTCTGTTAAATGTTTGTGCGTCTTGTATTGTCTCTTTTTTACAGGACACTGCACCAGTGTTAATTGATCACATCTAGTCAACGATGATTAAGAAGCAATGTATATATCACTCTTTTGCAGTTCACCACTATTGCACACAGAATGCATTGCATACCTGACGTTTCTAAATGCTGTGTTTCTCTTTCAGATTACTCTTAAGGACTTTCCTTTTGGTATCGTATTTGATATTAAGACTAATCTGTCTTTAACACGTGGCCTTCACCACCTGTTAATATAGCACCACATTATTTTTGACATTGTCAAACGAGCTATGTGAGATTGGTAGGGATCTGTTATCCAGTCCTGAAGAAGAAGCAGCACGCTTCGAAACATGTTGACACAGACAGGAGGCTTTGTACATTGAAACAATACACCTCCGACCCACACCTTTTTAACAATACCGGAACCATGGAATATTAAAGTTTTTACTCCACAGGAGCTAGGTATTTTTTAACATTCACTTTTTCACTCACCCCTGACCCTTCCACTCACTTATTTCTACACCACACATAGTGAACAAATACCAGTGCTCCCGCGTACTCGCAGGTAGTAGCACGCCACGTCCCGTAGAGGGGCGCGAAGACCCCTATGATGAAGCATGACACCAAGGGCCCTTTTGGTGTGTGAGGGGTATTTAAGAAACACTATGTGCTTCCAACCATTGTAGGTAATGCACATATCCCTTGATTTAAGTAATCCTCTATCAAATCCCTCAAAGGTGGATCCTAGTGTTTATGACAATTTGCAAGGGGAGGTCGAATCCACCCCCGGTGTCCGGTGAGGACACCACCTCTCTACTCCCTCCTTTGTTAATTATAGTATTAAGACAGCATACAGCTGTGGGAGTCAGCCAGAAGTCCTGGCAATAGACCTCCGGACTCAGTACTGAAGTTCAGAAGTGGTCATTGAACCCCTTCTTTTACCTACACACTTACATGGAGGCACCATTTACACAGTAGACACACACGCTCTCAATACCCTCCGCTTGACCAAGTTTTTCTTTACAATGACTGAAGGTACTGGCCTCACCTTTGGAGAAGAAGAAGTGGATAGAATACTAGCAGCTATCAACCCTTTTGAGGGACTAAGCAGTACTGATTCAGGTCCTAACAAGGCAGACTGGGATGAATTAGCCAACCTGAGAAGAACCCAAATCAAAACAGCCCTACATGGCCTTCTAATGACTGAGTACCTGAGGGCGAACGCGGCACCACAGGGTCTAATTGTCCGCAACGAGCCATTCATTTTCCAGAACGACAAATCATTCAAGAAGGACTGGTCGCTTATATCGTGGCACTGTACCCGTGATTGGCTGGTTTTAATAATAAAGACGGCAACTCGACTGGCACAGGAACTTAAGATAGACATTCAGAAATTAGAGGTACAGCTGAAGAGCTATCAATCCCCGACCGGAGGAACTGAACCAGCAGATGACGGAATTCGAGGTCACACTTAAACAAAGTAAGTTTAACAAACTGAAAAAGGACACAGCCCGGTTCAGCCACGAGAGAGTGTACCCGTATACACAAGATGACTACACGACCAAAGACATCAACAGTGACCAGGACAGTGACGGATCTGACACGAGTACCAACAGCTCAAACTCCAGCAAGAGAAGCTCGTATAGAAACCAACGAGGTGGGTCGCAGTATCAACGACCCTATAATCCCAGACGTAAAGGATGGGGCAACTATCAAGGACCACCCTCCTACCCACCATACCCCTATGGACCACCACCGATGGGGGGCCCGTATCAACAAGGGCACCAGATTATGACTACAACTACTACGGACCGCCGCCTTTTTTAGGGTCACGCCCTGGCCCCCGAAGGGGCAGGAACAGGAGAGGCAACAATGTACATTGGACAATGGAAAAAGAAGAGAACCCACGTGTCTCGACGAGGAGCATGACGGGCTCACTGAACAACCAGCCCTCCACCAGTAGAAGGGACAACTAGTGGTCAACCTAACGGAGTGCGAACTCACGGAGGTTCAGACTCGAGTACTGGAAAAAGGGCTTGGTTTCGTACCTACCAATAGGATGGATAAGTTCAAGGTACATGCAGAAATGAAAGAATTCATACGCAAATTGAAACTACGGGCATTCTTCAAGGAGAAGGATACCGCCATGGAAGACTCATCCGATACAGGATTACGGCAAAAGTCCACCTTCACCCCACCGGACTCCACACTACCAGTTGAATTACTGGCTTTTGAGAAAGCGGTCATGGAAGAACTAGGGCAGATTTCCACACAAGGCAACATCCATTTCCAGAATACATCAAAAGTCGAAAAGGAAGCCATACAACAGCTGTCCAACAACACGGAAATCATAATCAAACCAGCGGACAAAGGGGGTGCACTGGTGATCCAAACAGTAGCGGCCTATGACAATGAATGCAAGAAATTTCTGGGAGATAGAAGGAACTATGAGATCCTTAACAATGATCCAACAGAATCCTTACGGATCCGGATAACTGGGATGGTGGAGGAAGCAATGGCACACAACTGGGTGTCTAAAAAGGAGGCAGAATTCTTGATTCAGAAATCCCCTAGGACACCCTATTTCTACACCATCCCTAAGATACACAAAAACTTGCAACAACCCCCAGGGCGTCCAATAGTCTCGGGTATAGGCTCCATTCTGGAGCCTTTATCAAAATTTGCCAATGCTTTCCTCCGTCCCCTCATTCAGAAAACCGGAACCTACTTAAAAGATACAAAAGCTGTTCTCCAACTGCTACAAGACATTACCTTTGATCCTAACAACCAACTGTTATTAGGGCTCAACGTGGAGAGTCTCTACACGAGTCTACCCCACGACGAGACCCTAAACATAATTGAGGAGATCCTTTTCTCGACGACTTGGGATTACCAAACACCGCGTAATCTAGTAATGGAGTGCATTTCTTTGGCCCTCACTAAGAATTTCTTCTTATACGAGGACACTTTCTATCTACAGAGGTATGGTACCAGCATGGGGAGCATCTTTGCTCCCAGCCTGGCTGGTCTCTAGGTGCACCATCTTGAGACCAGCAGGATCCTACATTGAGATAACCCTTTCTGGCATAACATCAAAACCTGGAAAAGGTACATTGACGATGTGCTGGTTATCTGGGAAGGCGATATACCGTCAACCGAAGCCTTCATGATTTGGCTCAATCAGCAAAATGCTTTCCTTAAGTTCACCAACACCACGTCACGTGACAATCTAGTATTTCTAGATCTTAACATATACCACGACAGAGGCACACTCAAGACTACCACACATTTCAAACCCACTGCCAAGAACTGTCTGTTACTATATGACAGTTTTCACCCGCGTCACCTCCGTGACAACCTTCCTTACGGACAGTTTCTACGCTTGCGGAGGAACTGCACTGAACTAGTAGACTATAAAACACAAGCCTCCGACTTGAAAACCAAACTCACCAATCGGAAATACCCCACCAAGATCATTGACAAAGCTATGAAAAGGGCCCGCAATAACAACAGAGAGGCCCTCCTGGAAGAGAGAGTACAAAAAGATCAAGAAGACAGACCAATCTGTGTGACAACGTTTAACACTCATTCTAACCAAATATCAAAAATTGTGAATAAATACTGGAGAATCCTGAACTGTGGCAATCTAAATCTAGAAAAAACAATGTTCGCGCACAAGAGAGGGAGAAACCTGAAAGATATGCTTGTCCATACACGACCCCGCACAGGAACACCAACAACCATAGGGAACCCTACTCTTCTACCCATCCAGGGCCACCAGCCTGTTGTATATTTCCTAGGGTGTCCATAAACGGGCTTTCCAGACTCATGTCCTTATATAGCCACAATTCGCCTTGCCCTTATATAGGCATAAAATCCCAGACCTTATTTAGGCATAAAGCACGCACTCCAAATACAGGCATGGATTCCGACATCCGTCCACCCTAGCCTCACAACGAGTTCATGAAAAAACAGACTCTTAGGCTGCGGGAGTTTCCCTTTCCCAGGACTATTGATTTCTTCAAGGACTCATATATTATGCATGAACCATTATTCCTTAGGGGTTCATTCATGACGTCTTTCGCTGCCCAACTCACGTCAATGCTAACATTTTCAGGTATAAATATACCTTCCCAAACCCCTGTAAATCAGAGGAGACCTCGACTTCAGAGGAGCCCGATTCCCGACCGGACGCACTGAGAAGACACTGTCATTCCTGCACGCAGAGAGTCCAGCTTCCAGTGATCTAACTTCCCTTGTGGGGTGTTGGAGTTCGAGTCTAGGAAAGAGATTCCTACCTCTCTCATTCTTCAGGTATGGAGCAGACTAGAACCTAGAGGGACTCTTGGCATACTAGACTCTTGGCATGCTAGGCGCAACATACTTTTAGTATACTCTAGTCAGGACTACATCACCTACTGTAGAAATAAAAACCTTCTTAGGGGTTCACTGATACATCTGGTCCTTAAGACCAACAAAGAAGAGATTGGCACAGAAGCTGTAATATCAAAAAACATGTTTTATTAACCTCAGATGAGGGAGATTGCATCTTACGGTACCCGCAGGCCACTGTAGGAGGCATTCTAATGAGTGCAGAGAACAGGGTCCTTATATATGTATTTGTTACATAGTCAGCATAAAATCAAGGGAGGTCCTAGCACATACAAGCATGCTTATTGACTAATATGGGTATACAAAATTTGCTTGCTCCACAAAGTGGGAGGGGAGACTAATCTGCTTACATGAGTAAGAATAGCCTGACAGTTCTATACTAGGAGCAGGTGCATTCTACCAGCTAGGCCTCTCTGAGCATGTGCAAGACTCTGAAAGAGGGAGAAAGCACATGGCGAGCACATGGCTAACTAAAATGGCTGCCAAGTACAAAATGGCTTTCAGCTCATGCTAACAGCGATTCCTGCAATCTTTAACAGATGATCCTTTTAGCATGAGCTAAAGACATTCCCATGATCTAGTAGAGACATAGAAAATATTTTGCACATTTTCTTCTCATAAATTCATCAATATCCTATGCTAGGTGGGCATTTACATTCTAAACATTTCATTAAGCAGGTATATACAAGGTATAAGCAGGAGTACAAAGTGAACAGAGCATTGGGTCATACAGGTAGCAAGAGAGAATAATGACTATTATCTCAAACAGAAATCTCAATATTTTCCAATCCTAAGCAGAACGCAAATACCAAAACTATCTAGTCTAATTTTAAGTTTCAGGGCTCTGATGTATTTCAATGACTATTAATGTCAATTTCAAAATAGCCAACAGCACATACCTAATAAAAACATTTTCAATAGACTTTCTCAGTATTTTTTATGAGGGCTAAATTATCAATTAATATACTTAAGGAAAGAGTAAAGTAACATGCTCAGATGAACTTTTCTCGTGCAGAATAAACATTACTCTTAAAAAATATTAAAGCAATCAGACATATTATTACAAAAACAATTGTGGCTCCGGGGGACCAGGAGGACCACACAGGGCCATAGGAATTAGGACAAGGAGCCGCAAAGGGCTGCTCCTCCAAAAAAAATGGGACGACCAAAGGGGTACATTACTAACAAAAAAAGAGTCCTTGGGAATTTCTAGAACCAACCAGCCAGAGGGAGTCTTCTCCCTGTGTCCGTTTGAGCCTCACAGGCAGGCTCTTGTTGTTCCCACGGTGGAGCTGCACAACTCGCAACTCAAGAATCACGGAGAAGGAAAAGTCTTTCTTTCAGGATAGGGCAATCACCCCCAGGGCAAATACCCTCAATGATCCTGTCCAGTGTCTCAGGCAGTGCACCAGTTTTCTTCACTTTAATCTAACAGGCACCAAGGGCACAGCACCTGTACCCTAAACTCAAGTCCTTCCCTAACTCCTGTATTGCACCTCTGGCGCACTGCTCTTTTGTTAGGGCCACAAATTGTACCCAGTGTGCTCGGGCATCTCTTGATCAACAAACAAAGGCGTAGACTTGCATTCACTTGGGACCAGGACTCAAAGGCCTGAAGCAACCCTTGTTTCAAAGGGGGTCACCTCAAGCAAAAGCCTCCTTGCCGTCCTTGTCGTTCTGTGACTCTCTCAGCTGGGCATCAAAAACTGGATCCACACAAAGATTTCTCCATCCTGATTTGTAACCCCGTCTTTCGCCCAAGACAGTGGCAGGGGTACACACTTCACGTCCCAGTGCTTCCGCCTTCACTGAGGTCCTAGTTGCCAGCAACGCCTGTGCTGGTTCCTTTTGTTTTGACTGTAGGCTGGACTGGTCCTGACTCCCAGGCTGGATCTGATGTCCGGGCCCCTCTGGCAATGGTTGTAAGGCAGCAAATATCTATTGGTGGACAGAACAAGAGGTCTTTAGACAAGGCACAGAAATAATCTAACAACAGAGAGGATAGTCTCAGAATACTCCCTTAGTCTCGGGGCGCCCCATACATTAGCAAGGCACCCAAGAGCCACTTCATCTATCTGAGAGTAGAAAACCCTGGACCTATTGGCAAGTATAAAAGGAACGTTTTGGTGAACTGACAAGAGTAATACATCACCCAATCCCAAACAGCCAAGGAAGTCTGTGTTCATTTACTAAATTCTGAGGAAAAGAGAAAAACAATACAGACATACTCCAAATACTTACATTGGTGTATTCCTATATTACCAATCTGAAGAACCCTCAAGAAAAAGGAAATGTTCTACACTTTTACTCATAGATTTTACATTACTTGTACAGGACTGCAGACACTTGTAAAATAATTTCTCTTACATGTTATGCTTAGGACCATGCTCTCATGTTATAGGTGCAGCAGGAAAATCTAAAACTGCTAATTTAACAGGGATTCTTATTGCAAAAAGAACTAAACTTCAACATAGTGAGTACATTTTCTCCAGCAGAACATGTTATGACAAACAAATTCCTATAAAACAATATTTTCCTTCAAAATGTTTGCTAAGGATCACATGAGCGTCTTTCCTGCATTGTACTTTTCACGATCTGGACTATGCAACATCATTTTCAAAAGGAAAAAAACCCTATCTCCAGCTCTAATAAGGGCTGTCAGCTTATTGACAGAGACTAGCTAATAAAAAACTAGCAATGCCCTTGCAAAACTGTATAGAACATGAGAATAACATAAACAATAATAGTGTTGCCACCTGAGATTTTTGAACAGAAACCGCCACTATACAGTTCCCCTTAAAGATCAAATAAGGGAACATCAATCTGTTCTACTCATTCTTTCATACAGGATGGGCAGTAACATAGCTTATGTGTTTCATCTTTTTATTAATTCTAACAATTTTAAAACAGTATTACAGAATAGCCAATAACTATCACATGGCCATTTCCTAGACAGCTTAGACAGACTCAAAAAAAGTGAGAAAAGAAGAGAGAAAACATAATTTTGCCTACCCTTAATTTGTAGAGGAGCTAGCCTCCTTCCCCCATTTTGACAGTAGGAAAACCTGAAACAGGTTTTACTTCTGTCAACACTTTCAACCCCTATTTGTAGCAACTGGGCACAAACAAACCAATGTATCAATTTCTTGAGCAATTGTACTAGATTAACATGAGGGTGCATGAATGCAAACTAAAATCCATTTCCTCCTTATCGTAGCCCCTACACAGTATTCTTTAAACTAAAACCATTATTTTATATACCTGGCAGATCAATGCTCAACTGAGGGCTGTTTTCCTTCGTTTCATATGACTGCGCTAAACGTGTGTTTGCCAAAAATAGGAAGCAAAGCTTCTCTTTCTCTCTTTGCGCTATCATCTCGTCTTTCAAAAACTTTTCGAAGGTCGAAGTGTCCCAGCAAACATTACCCTTCACCCTGCTAAGTTGCTAAATGCAGAACTCCGACCTTTGACCCGTTCAGCAGCTGCTCATTTTGTTTGTGCAAGGCTTGCCATGCGGTTTTCGTAATGCAAAGCAACTGGAGAATTACAGCTAAAAGGCAGTCCTGTCCGGTGTGTTTGCCAGCAATTTAAAGGTAGGATAATAACGTCTGCTGGTTTCTGTATACTTATTTTCATTTATGTACAGTGTGTTGGGTGCAGTAGGTCAGCTGTTTATTCTATACTTGCATATACTTTATTGAAGCCTGAGAGCACGTTAAAACTGCCTTGAGTGGTAGAACTGCTTGTAAAATTGTGAATTTAGCTCAATTTCGACTTTGGTGGTAGGGGCACTTAAAAATGAATATCCTACAATATTTTTGCATAATAGGAACCCCCAGAGTGTTCTCTAGATAGCCCAGGAATGGGAAATCAGAAATGTATAAGATATACCCTTATAAAAATGAGTTTTGTACGGCTGGGTAAAGTGACATTTCACATTTAAGTTCCCTTCTTATTGCGGTACAGCACTGCTTAAATTCAACTTTGATACTAGGAATTCACAGTATGATGATTAGGCTTTATAAAGATGAAAAAACGAATTTAAAGCATTTATGTTTAACAATATATTTTTTTTCATATAATTAATTTTATTTATTTCTTTAATCAAAACCAACCATTTTGATGATTCCACATTGGAAAAGCAAGCTTCATTCCTAGCCTATCATATTTAAACACATTCATTCATAACCCTAAGCACAAAAGCCTTACTTGAAACATGAAAAGTCTGCGCCACTTTTTAAAAGGACAGTTATCATTTAACATCAGAACCACAGATGTACTTATGTAAAAAGGCATTAAGAAAGGAAATCCCTACTTTCAATTTTGTTCTCTGTTATCCAAAATAATGAAACTGGTTTTTTGAAACTTTTAAAATAATGCAGGCCCTTATACCAGTTTTACACTGACTTAAAATTTCGCTGACTCAGCATTCCTGTCTGTGGCCGTGATCAGGAATAGCCATATGCTATTTATGCAGCTGTTGTTTGTCAGCAGGCGTCGAATTTTCACGCCTTTCTCAGGAAAAAACCCCTTTATTATTTGAAATACCCTGACAGAGTTAAATCCCCATTTGCTGTGTCAAACAGTTTCTTTTCAGTTAGTCAGTTTAAACACAGCTGTTGGAAAGCTTTTTTCTCGGGTGCTGAAAGAAAAGCATGTCACAGTCTATTTAAAAACTGAGGCATTTCAATGCAGTCAAATCTATCTTTCTATAATGTGTATTTAGTTCAGCAACGACCAAATTCACTCATATGATGTGCATGCCTTTTAATGTCTAATACAATGTATTTAAGGAAAATGCTGTAACATGTATTTTAGTCTATTGATTACAAAACACACAATTTCGTTTTTTTTCCTCTGTATGAGGCCTATTTTAATCCTATTGAATACGAATTCTAATTTTATCTTTAGCATTGTGGCAATTTGCACACATGTACAGTGTCGTACTCTGTCAATTTAATAGTAACATGCAGCTGTTTAGCATATGTTATATAATTCATTTCTGGATTTTTATTTAATATGTAAGTAACTAAATGACATTTTGCATAACAGAATGATGACAGCAAAAAAAAACATAAACAAACTCATTGAGCTCATTCAGATATTTACAGAAGGGGGGTCATACACGCAGAGTACACAACACAGCGCGCTTAAAGCTAGACATTCTTTCACAAAGAGTACTCACACAAGTATTACCAATGTCAAACCACAAACCCCACATAGACATTGAAACACATATTTAACCCACAAATCAACACTTAGGACTGCTTACAAAGTGTACGCAAGACCAACCTATTTGTAAATACTAATTGTAAGTCATATTTACAAGAAGAGCTCTCAAAAGTAGCCCAAAAAACTGTTCCATGGTCAAGAAGCCAAAATACACCAAATTCGCCAGTTTTGGCTGGTAGAACACTCAAAAAGCGCTCTGCATATCACCACTTATGAATGTTACTAAGTGCGCAGATCCGGATCCTTTTATGTACATATTTAGTTCCATGGGGTACTTAGTCACCAAGGAAGAAATATCTTTTTACTATACGTAAACCTATTTAGGTATCCCCTCTGAGGGAGTCAGCTGAGTACTTACTAAATCCATATCGGTACCTCCAAAACAGCAACACTTTCAACAAAGTGTGCTAGAAACAGGCATGCCAAAAATATTATAGCATATATAATATTATACTCCAAGTGACACTTAACACAATGTGTGCCGTTCAAGTTTTCAAAGTTAGAGAAAAATCTCCTCATTACCTGCCTATATGAATTGCAATGCATATATAACTTACAAAACAAATTCCAAAATTGGCCAATCATACAAACAAAGCCACAGTAAGTGTTACTAAAACTACCTTACCAATCAAAGGCATCAAACCAACAGCAAGTGCCGCAAAACGGCTCTTACCAATCAAATGGTGTCCAGGTTCCAACTGCCAAGTTCTGAGTGACCTAACGGTCGTTTTAAAATACTCACGCCAAAGAAGTTCTCAGTCGGGAGCGGCAAACACTTGGAGGATCAGATCAGGAAGACCAGAAATATACTGGGCTGGAAGACAAACAATCTCCGTGCGCAGGGTACCTCCTCAGTAGATTCCTGTCCTGTACTCCTCAGTAGATTCCTGTCTCCCTTCAAGACCACTCCCTTGGATAGCCGCTGCACCGATGAGGTCCACTTTCGGGCGCCATTTGTAGAAATAAAAACCTTCTTAGGGGTTCACTGATACATCTGGTCCTTAAGACCAACAAAGAAGAGATTGGCACAGAAGCTGTAATATCAAAAAACATGTTTTATTAACCTCAGATGAGGGAGATTGCATCTTACGGTACCCGCAGGCCACTGTAGGAGGCATTCTAATGAGTGCAGAGAACAGGGTCCTTATATATGTATTTGTTACATAGTCAGCATAAAATCAAGGGGAGGTCCTAGCACATACAAGCATGCTTATTGACTAATATGGGTATACAAAATTTGCTTGCTCCACAAAGTGGGAGGGAGACTAAACTGCTTACATGAGTAAGAATAGCCTGACAGTTCTATACTAGGAGCAGGTGCATTCTACCAGCTAGGCCTCTCTGAGCATGTGCAAGACTCTGAAAGAGGGAGAAAGCACATGGCGAGCACATGGCTAACTAAAATGGCTGCCAAGTACAAAATGGCTTTCAGCTCATGCTAACAGCGATTCCTGCAATCTTTAACACTACTTCTACTTCTCCCTACACCTAGGACAGGTTAGGTACACTGGGGTAGAACTAGGCTAGAAACGCATCGTATGAGTACTCGCATTTTTAGGCTGTGTCATTTTATGTAAATGCATATATGCTGAAAAGATAATGCTAACGCAGTATTATTTATTTCTACTGCTCACTCTGTACATTATTTATCTCTCATACTGTCTTGTGATCGTAACAGCACATTTAACTTACAACAAAAACAAGACAGTTCAATAAACCTTTTTATTGAAAACGCCCGTCTGTTATTTCTGTGTAACTTTGAGAGTAACCAAGATATGCACGACTGAGCTGAGTGAAATAGTTATCTATTGTTTCTACGACTCTGGGACACGTCCTGATTCTGTAAGGGAAACACAGTGGTCATGTTTTGCGGCTGCCAGAAACTACTCCCTTCTTGTCGTCAAGAAGTTTCTAGTGGCCTCTGAGCTAGCTGGCACAAGTAATTAAGTTTAATATACTCGATAGGGACATACCGACCTTAGTCCTATGTCAAACCTATAGGATATATTATTCCAATGCGCAGAGCCTATAAGGGAAATAGGAGCTACACTACATGGCGCCCAACGTTTGGTAAGGCAGTAATTCAACGTTAGATACTGAGTAACTCAGCCGTGCTTCTTCTTTTTTTCTCAGAGACCCCTACCCATATACTCCAAAAGACGTCTGGAGTGGGCAGGGTTAAGTATCCGCCACGGCTACATAGGGCAGTACCCTATATATTAGCTGTTTGGTTTGCTCAACGTTGAAGGATACAGTGTTCCACAATATTGTGCACCTTATCTTTGTTTCCTTGAAACTTGTTCTACATTTTTCATAAAACAAAATGTCCTTAAACGGGGACAATCCCGCCGGAAACGGTGGAGCTGCGGCTGATCCAGCCCAGCCAGCACTTTTTAACAACACAGGTTTAAATGAAACCGAGGAGGGGGTCATAAACATCCCTCCAAACTTAAGAAGAGCCATTACTCTAAAACTTATAAAACATGGCCTATCACCGAGAGGAGGTAGAGCAGTTTTCGTGATTGAGGCACATGAATCCTTTCAGACAGAGGTATTCTATTCATGGGTAATATTTCCTGAATCCAATTCAGTAACTCACACATTTCACTTCTACACAGAAGATGAACCACCAGAGGAATACATTCCTTTCGAGGATTTAGAAATTCCATTAAAATACCAAGAGCATCAGCTCTGGTTTAAAGGCGCCCTAAAACATCACAAAAACATAACCAGGCTCGGTCCACTAGGTAGACCAGGAGCAACATGGCCGATTCTAACCGGCTATACACCTCATCCCGACATCGAAATAATGTCAGATGAGGAACTACTTACTCAACTCACAGAGTTAATAAAAATCTACAGACAATTGGTTCAATATGTCATGCAGACTTTTACTGTCCAACCACCATTAACAATTCCAAATCAAACCCCTCACCAGGGGAATACTCTAAAAATTACACCACAGACTCTATACGCAGTCATGGGTAAAATGCCCACTAAGCGGGAGCAAATTCCATTTTGAATAGCTCAAAAAATTACTCAAATCGAAGCAGTATTTCCAAATACTAGCCAACATGAGAAACACAGAATCCTAACTATTAGTTTACCAATGGGGATCACACCACAACTGGAAGACTGCACCACTTGGGGCTCAGTCTTTGCTGCCATCTACACTAAAACACACGGCATTCCGTCAATTGCGGTAATACCTGATGTCCTAAAACAAATTCAAAACGAATACGGGGCAGAGCCTGCTTTAAATTTAGGTATGAAATTACTGAAAAATGTTGACCAGGTCTCAACAATAATATTATCTAATATTAAAGGAGAGGCAGCAGCAGTGGCGATCCGACAAAAATTAAGGGAATTTGATGTTACAGAACATCAAACAGAGCTACCCAGAATTATAGAACAATCTTATGCAGAATTAGGCAGAGATAGTTTGGGTGGGAGACCAGTTAAACCAAAACTATCTGAAAGTCCTGAGAAGGACTCAATTAAACAAACTCCTACATCCTCTAAAAAGAAGTGGGAGTCTAATAAACAAAATTCAAATGAGAAAGGTTCTCAATCCCGAGGTAGGTCTCCTCAAAAGGAGCCCTTTGAAAGGAGGTATAACCTCAGGAATAGGGATAATTTGAGAAAACCTGATAGGTATCAAGATACTGATACACGTTCCTCTCGTCCCTTTCAGGTCTCATCACAGACTTCGGAAAGAAGAGGACGAACAGAACATAGAGAAGAACGCGTGAAATCGAAAGACGACAAACACGCTCCAAAAACTAAGGCAAAACCTCAATTCTCCAAAAGAAAGTAGCAGGTCTGAAGATCAGAAATGCCGAGAATACTGAGAACACAACTCAAGAACGGAGAATGGGCTCAGACAATGCTGGACAGTGCAGCAGAAGTCACAATAGCTCGCCAGAACCTGAAGGAACTTCTGGAGATAGTGGACTTGAATGAGTACATTACGGTAGAGACTGTAGACACCAGGGTTAGTACTCCACAAAAGTTATTTGACATAACACTCCGGATGGAGGGAGACAAACCTAGACAGGTTAAAGCACTCTTTTGGGAAAAACTATCAAAGGGTTATGACATACTTCTAGCAGAAAAGGACTGGCCACCACAATTTGTCAGGGAGTGCCCACATGGCGAGGACATTATTATGCCTGCCTTCTCCAAACACATACCAATTCACCTAAAATATACATATGCCAGAAAATGGGCAGTGGCCCAGGCTCCAGCATTATATAAAAATCATGTAGGATGGGATGAGGACTCACCTCACCATAAAATAAATCTGAAACATGAACCAACTGCACAGAGGCAGTATCCTATTAAGCAAGAAGCTAAAAACAGGTCAGGGAGATCTTAGATCAACTTGAATATCAAGGGGTGATTGAAACATGCACCTCCGCAATGAACAATCCTTTGTTTCCTGTCTCCAAACCTGACAATACATATCGTCTAGTTTTGGACTACAGACATTTAAACACTTGTTCTAAAACTTTTGCAGTGCAAAATGCACATAGCACAGCATTAATGAATAACATTGTGCGTAAAAATACAAAACAACATTAGACATCTCAAATGGTTTCTTTTGTCAAAATATAGCACCTGAAAGTAGGTACTTAATGGGCATTCTCCATAATGGGGACCCAGCGTCACTTTTGTCGACTCCCACAAGGGTTCAAGAACAGCCCAGGTTTATTCTCAGCGAGAGTAACTGAGTTATTACAAATTTATGACAACGAGGCATTGTCCTATGTCGATGACATTTATCTGACAGACGATGACTTGGAAAAACACTTGAACAGGGTGAGCACCATTATACTGGGATTCGCCTCTGAGGGCTACAAGTTCAACTTTAAAAAGTCCCGAATTGCCCATCTCAATGTCCTATTTTTGGGATATGAGCTTTCAAGTGAAGGCAAGAGCTTGGCAGCTAACTTTTAGAGAAATGTGCGCTGCTCCAACCTCCAAAGACGCTAAAAACTTACAATCCATCCTGGGTTTCCTAAATTTTGGAAGAACATACATACTAAACTATGCAGAAAGGGTTAAACCTCTCTATGCATTAATAAAACCTGATTTTTCTATCAAAAACTGGACACAGGAACACACAGAAATGTTGCGTTCACTCCAGGCTAACATTTTAGCAACCAAACACTTACAAACACGCGTAAGTCAAAGAAATTTGGTGATCCGAATAATTTCGGGTCAATGTGGATTCACCTACTTAACCTTCAATGAGGGTGAAAAAGTACCAATTGCGTACAAATCACATTTGTACACACAAGCGGAAATGCGATTCAGTTCTACTGAAAAAATTCTAACAGCAGTTCAAACAGCTGTAGCAAAAGAAAGAGCCTTAGCCCAAGGGAAACGCATAATTGTCGTAACCCCAGTACCAGCTTTAGAAGCGGTCACAAAAGCAAGCATTCCAAATGCTAAAGCACTACATCCGAGATGGATACAATGGGTTAATTCTCTTGCTGCACCTGATGTTGAATACGTTTTTGATCCAGATTTAAAAACACAAGCATTTCTCCAATATGAACAAGAATGTCCTCTGCCCACTGAGATTCTGCCTCTCGATCAGTATGAATTCATAATTTACACTGACGGATCCGCACAGCCCGCAACAGGGAGTAAGCAAGCTTACAGTGCAGCGTGTGCTATCGTTAAAGGTCGCATGCGAAATGGCATCTTCAGACCTATGGTCACAAAAACTCAATCACTAGGTGATTGTACAGCTCAGCGAGCTGAACTACAAGCATTCAAACTGGCACTTGAGAGTACGGATCGAGAATTCCTCACACTAATCGTGTGCGATTCCTTTTACTGTATTCAGTCATATAATGACTATTTACGAACCTGGCTTGAAAATGGTTTCAAAGATGCGAAAGGTGGCACAATAAAGCACAAACTGCTTTGGGAACAAGTAGTTCAGTTGAAAAACAAACTACCAAAGGCTCACGTGATTCACACACTGAGTCATCAGCGTGATGGCGTTCACGTTGCAGGGAATTCATTGGCTGACAAAGCCGCAAAGGGGGCTGTGCAGACGGCTTCCGTAACTGCGATCACTCGTTCAAAAACAAAAATAGACGGTGAGATAATGTTAGCTGTCAATGCTTCGAGCAAAGGCAGCAGTGCAGCGTTACCAAAAAAGTTTCCACTCAAGTACTCTTATGTAATTGATGCGAATAACGTTCCTTTTGCTCGAATCCCTGGAGTGGGGGATAGGGTAATTCCAAACATGGAACGAAGAGCAGCTTTGATTTATGAAACACATTTGGGGGAGGGTATGTCACACCAAGGGATCTCTAAAACAATTTTGACGTTAAAAGAGATGTACTGGTGGCCTGGAATGAATACACACATTCACATATTCATCAACAACTGCTTAGACTGTAAATTACAGCGAGAGAGCCACCAGACACCATGCTGCGAATGCGGCAGCCCAGTACAGACACCACTGTTAGACAGCATTAGGCTATCTACTCGCCGGCGTCCCACTGGACAAAGGCATTCCCGCAAATACTAAATCTAGGTTCCTATGGTTATGGCTTCAGCGCCGGCTGACGCTCGAACTGTTATAAAAGATTTGCGAGTCTTTATCGGCACATACGCAATAGGCACGCTACATTCTGACCAGGGTCCTGCGTTTAGCTCTAGGGCTTACAAGGAGGCCATGGCCAGTCTGGGCGTTGCATTGCGGTACTCCTCTCCATTCCATCCTGAGGGAAATTCTGTTGTGGAAAGGAAAAACCGGGACATAAAGCAGTCTATAACAGCTAGGGTATTAGGTTCGGGTGATGGGTGGGTCAAACACCTCAATAGCGTACAGCGCGCTCTCAACAATCTGCCAAGAAGTTCTCTAGGGGGGGTCGCTCCATATGAGGTCCTATTTGGGACAAGAATGTGGGTTCCAGACTTAGAACACGTAGGCACAGTGGTGGAAAATAAACCATTTGATATCAAAGATCGTTTGGCTGGTTTACAGGATCTTAACAAATTAAGAACGAAACAAAGCAACATATCCCTACAGCCAACCACCACTGGGGAAATATCGGCGGTCCCAGCAAGGCCTGTCTGGATTCCAAAAGTTGGGGATCTAGTCAGAGAAAAAATCGCGGACAAGAAGGAATTTGGACCTTCTTACAGACAACCGGTACCTGTTCTAGCTGTTCAAGGAACAAGGACAGTACTTCTGCCGCCCCTTGCTGGAAGAAAGGAGAAAAGATTTGTGTCCATCGACCTGATCAAACCACAGTATGTGGCCAATACTAAGCAGTAGGCCTCGTGGACTCCGACCTAGTAGCAGACGCACTCCTCTGGCTACTATTCAAGAGGTTCAGACTGAAAGACTGATCACGATCGAGAATTCAGCTGTAACAAATGAAGGACTAAGCAACCAAGCTATGGAACTCATCCCTCTTGACAACCAAATAACAGTTCGTCCAAATACACCTGTCTACACCAACGTGACACGTGATGAACTGTCTCCTGTGATTTCTACAAATCCTGATGCAATTCCAACAATTGACAGAACTGCTTCTGGCTATTTCATTGACTTTGATACGTTCTCAGAAGATCCAAGCGAACCTGAAACGACGCCAGCAACTTTCAAACTAAAGCAGCAAGTACAAGACTTTATTCACTTTCTGAAAAAGACTTATCTGGTTTCTCTATGGCTTGAACTCTGGATTACATCTGGACTTTTTGTTTTCCTGCTCTGGTTAGCTTTGGTAACAACTATAAGCGTACTTATAAGTGGCAGATACATCCATGTGGATAGTGAAGGAAAAGGCGTTAACGTACTTTTGAAACCACATAAATCTTCCCATCGTGAAGCAAGAGACTTGTCATCAGTAAACATCACAGCTGTTCCTATACAGGATGGTATAGTGTGGGACAAAACAGATTATGAAATTTTCGGACCAACGGAACAATTGAACATTCCACATTTGTTTAAAATTTCACTAAGTGATTTAATTACGTCCAGTACCTATTCAGATGATTGGGACTTTGAGACTGTGACTGACATAATGTTTGATCTAGAAAAATCTGCTGCATTTTCTAAAAATGAATATTTAGAGGGTTCATCAGACTATGAAGAACTGTATTGTTATAACCACTATGGTCATCATTATTTGCATAAAACTGCATATCCAAGAAATGTGTTTATGTTTAACCAATGGGAACATTGTCCTACACCACCACAAGGTAGTTCAAAAACTTTTGCTAGTAAGTTTCCATATTTTTTAGGTTACAATACATCTGACCCAGCAACGTTTTACTACAGAAATGTAAACAAAACAGGACTGTAAATTATGTTAACAAATACGAAACAGATTTACTCTGCAGCATTTATTGCCCAACTGTCAACACAGGGTTTCGACTTATGGAAAGACACAATAGAGACAAAAACTGTCTGGGGTAGTAAAGATTGGCAAGTACAGGGTATAGAAGCTTTATTTAGAGCCTGTATCATCCCTGAACAAGTACTGTTTTTGAATGAAACCGTCCAACAAACATCTTGTCTTGGATTGGCCAAGATCAAAGAGATGAAATCACCTTCTGTGCCAACACCTGCCAGTGATAATAATACAAAGGCAGTGGTGACAGTTGACAATATACTACAATTCAACAGATCTGATCCAAATTGGAAGAAATGGTTGATCTGGCCCTTAGACACAAACAACTGTCAGGAAAGGTTATTGACCAAAACTCAGGGCTTTACTATTCATAGGCCAGACCCAAGATATGTCCAAAGACAACATCCGGGGGTAGTAACAACATACAGTGTACTAAAATTATGCCTCGAATGGCTGCATAGATCTACACTACAGGATGTGAAACAACACTTATCCTTACTTACAGGAGACGCAGATCTTAGGGAATTCTTGCTTGGACCAAGAAAACCGCGTCAAAAACGTTTCATATATGCCGGCATTTATGCTGCTTATAATGAAGCATGGAAAGTGTCAGATATAGAGGCCGCAGAACGAATACGTGAACTTGATCGTATTAATTTAGAGAAAGCGCTCTCTGTGGTCGACAATGGGTTAACAACTTTGTCCTCCAGAATATATTCATTGGATGGCATTGTATCATCTGCTATTGACATTCTAGAACAAGATTTGGCTATGTTACAACAAGGTCAATCTCAATTACGTTCTATAGTGTTATTGAGCTGGACGCTGCAATCTTTGCGAGCGGGCTATGTGCCTTGGCGTTTCATCAACACGTCGTCTCTGTTTTCAGAATACAATCTCACTGATAAACAGGTCGAATTGGCACAAAGGGGAGCAAGGTATACAGTGCTAAGCATTGAAAAACTGGAGAAGTTACCATTCACAGTGGCAGAAAAACCAGCTTCAGAATGGGTTATTCATGGCAAAATAACATTACCTGTGACAACTTTTCAGTTTCAGTATTGCCTCAGACAAATGCAAGCAGGCAAATATGAAAGGTTGGGTAAGGAATACATTAAGACATCTTGGGAGTTACCGTATACACATAGATGTTGGAGTGGGGATCGTGAAGTGTTTCTTAGTGGTACCAACTGTAAAAATGCACTGACCGGTTCACTTATGTGTCAGGACATTTCTTTACACGGGACTTGTAATGGTTCAGTGGCAAATTTGTCTTGCCATCAGCATGGTACACCAGCTGCTGTGATTAATCCAACGTTTGGACAACTTTCTAACGGGAGTTACCTCATGCTGAATGATCAGAGTTGCTGTGGAATGTTGCCAGGCATCCCATATCTAGTAACGGTCAACTCCAGGGTCACTTGCTGTATGCAAGTATTGTTTGCCCCAATAGACACAGTCAGGGAGTCGCCGCTACGGCCTTCGCTGAATGTCTCTTTTATAAGATTTGATACTTTAAGCAGAATGAAAGCCATGCTTTTACAGCAAACAGTGCCTTTGACCTCGGCCAAAGAAACCTATGATCTACAAGTAGCAAGGACTTCGGCTGAGATACAGACTTTAATACTTACAAACTGCCCTATACATTTTGTAGAAATGGTATCACGTATCTTTAACATGTCAGATACGACCGGAATTGTACATGTATTTAAGAGAATTTGCTCCGGTCTGTTAGCACCTTTCCAGGCAATACTCGGAATCATCCCCAACTTTGCACATTCGGTGTTTGGTGGAATACCATTAATTCTCGCACTTGTTGCCGGAATTTTATTCATCTTTCTGCTATTGCGCTATGGCCAGCCTATTCGCAGACATCACTCCGAGCGAAATGGAGAAAGCTCTCCTTGAAAGAAAGTGCCGTGAGCGAATAGTACAGCTATTGGGCATGACTCGTCTAAGGGACCTTAGTACAACTTGGTTCCTGTCATTCAGACCAATCTGGCAAGATTGCATCTTACCTGTTCTACGATGCCTGCTATGCGGTGAAGAATGCGTGTTGGACGCTTGTCTAACATATCCATCAGCCACGCCAAAGGACGTCGATACTTTGCTGGTCCCGATAACAGCCCATGCTTTGTGTTGTCCCCAGAGGCTACCAATCCTGATGTCAGCATTCATTGAGATCTCACAGACGCTTCCGGCTGCTGCTGAGGTACGAGAGACAACTCCAGGCACACAGGTAACAACGGACGCGAACATTGCTGCGACGACCTATGCTGAGAGCGATGCTTCACATCTTTGTGCGGTCAATCTCTTACACGAGGTGTTCCAACTTACACCAACGACTGTGGATGATGTTTTGTCTATTGAAATAGATGATCTCATGTTTACACCAGACCCATAAACTGACTCTGAATCAGCATACTGTGTTCCAGAGATGCAGTAACAATTTGGCCTTCATTTTTCAAACACTTGGAACTCTACCAAATTTGAACTTTTGTCCCATTTTTTCGAACGAAAATGGCACTTCGATCTGCTTAAAGTACAACTAGCTTTATAATACGGACTTGGCAGTACTTCCAGGGACACTTAGTCATCTTGTGTGTCAAGAACAGTTCATTTAATTTTTATGACAGGAAATAACTTCGATTTTGTATTACGTTATCGATCATTTTCGTCATATGTAATTATTGCTTTTATGTTTCATTCCGATTGCATTTATTTCGAACTTTATGCTGGAAATGAAGACATTGCTTAATGATGTACGGAAACCTTTGCATTTTCATTATGTTTTTAATACTTTTAGAAAATATTTTTAATATGCAGTACTCCATTTTAATGTTTTAGCATTTTTATATGTTTAGCATTTTAGCATTATCGTACACACGAAAGAGGAGTGGGTGTTGTATATTTCCTAGGGTGTCCATAAACGGGCTTTCCAGACTCATGTCCTTATATAGGCACAATTCGCCTTGCCCTTATATAGGCATAAAATCCCAGACCTTATTTAGGCATAAACTATGCACTCCAAATACAGGCATGGATTCCGACATCCGTCCACCCTAGCCTCACAACGAGTTCATGAAAAAACAGACTCTTAGGCTGCGGGAGTTTCCCTTGCCCAGGACTATTGATTTCTTCAAGGAATCATATATTATGCATGAACCATTATTCCTTAGGGGTTCATTCATGACGTCTTTCGCTGCCCAACTCACGTCAATGCTAACATTTTCAGGTATAAATATACCTTCCCAAACCCCTGTAAATCAGAGGAGACCTCGACTTCAGAGGAGCCCGATTACCGGCCGGACGCACTGAGAAGACACTGTCATTCCTGCACGCAGAGAGTCCAGCTTCCAGTGATCCAACTTCCCTTGCGGGGTGTTGGAGTTCGAGTCTAGGAAAGAGATTCCTACCTCTCTCATTCTTCAGGTATGGAGCAGACTAGAACCTAGAGGGACTCTTGGCATACTAGACTCTTGGCATGCTAGGCGCAACATACTTTTAGTATACTCTAGTCAGGACTACATCACCTACTTCTACTTCTCCCTACACCTAGGACAGGTTAGGTACACTGGGGTAGAACTAGGCTAGAAACGCATTGTATGAGTACTCGCATTTTTAGGCTGTGTCATTTTATGTAAATGCATATATGCTGAAAAGATAATGCTAACGCAGTATTATTTATTTCTACTGCTCACTCGGTACATTATTTATCTCGCATACTGTCTTGTGATCGTAACAGCACATTTAACTTACAACAGAAACAAGACAGTTCAATAAACCTTTTATTGAAAACGCCCGTCTGTTATTTCTGTGTAACTTTGAGAGTAACCAAGATATGCACGACTGAGCTGAGTGAAATAGTTATCTATTGTTTCTACGACTCTGGGACACGTCCAGATTCTGTAAGGGAAACACAGTGGTCATGTTTTGCGGCTGCCAGAAACTACTCCCTTCTTGTCATCAAGAAGTTTCTAGTGGCCTCTGAGCTAGCTGGCACAAGTAATTAAGTTTAATATACTCGATAGGGACATACCGACCTTAGTCCTATGTCAAACCTAAAGGATATATTATTCCAATGTGCAGAGCCTATAAGGGAAATAGGAGCTACACTACAATCCGTGCGGTAATTGCAGCACTTGCTACCTCACTAAAAAAAGCAGACTGATCCGATTTAGGAACGGCAGTGAGTGGGAGCAGAGAAGATTCACAAACTGTAATAGCCGGAATGTCATTTACATGATTACATGCCCCTGCATGTTGGAGTACGTTGTCATGACATCACGACCAATTAAAATCCGCATTGGTGAACACAAGAGCAACGTCCGGTGCAAGAAGAGCACAACCAAATTTGCAACACACTACCTGTCATCAGCACATACTGTGGATGACTTACGATGGACAGTCATTGAGCAAATACAATCTGAGAGTGGCTTACTAGAGAAAGAACAACGATGGGTGTTCCGTCTGGGCACCCACATAGAGGGCCTCAATGAAGACATACCATGGAGCCAATTCACCTGAACTGAAGAGACATGAGATACTGCCTTATAGGATACCAGCCTCTAGTGTTATTTACAGAAAAGATCATAATTCACTTTCTTATGACACCAGACCCTCCAGTAATGTCTATACTTTAATTAAGCCAACATCGATGAGGCCTCTCAATGAGCATTTTCTTTAATCAAACCAACATCGATGAGGCCTATTAATGAGCATTTTCCCTATGGGAGACCCTGGTGACTGTCAATTTGGTATTCAGGTTTTTTCCCATTCCTTCACCGACCCCAGACTATGTGCCTCCTACTTAGGTGACCAGTAGGGACTAGAATACTGTACCCCCCACACTGGGGTATCCATTTTTCTTTCATTTGAGTTCTTTTACCTGTTGTACCAGACTAGACCCTCTCCCTTTAACTATAGCCCAATAATCGTGAGGTGACGCGATCGCGTTTCACCTCCATTATATGGGGGTTTAGACTTTAAGCCTTTTATCAATGTCCGTCAAAAATATATATTTATTTTACACTGCAAGATGC
Organism: Calotriton arnoldi; assembly: GCA_963921515.1. Lineage (NCBI taxonomy): Eukaryota > Metazoa > Chordata > Amphibia > Caudata > Salamandridae > Calotriton > Calotriton arnoldi. The sequence continues at coordinate 102,870 of CAWUFW010003333.1, forward strand.
TGATATCCTTTTGTCCCCTATTCACTCATCGGTTGTTTCAAACAGAGACAATTTGCTTTCACACGTACAGTCGAGCACTAACAATAAAGGTTAGCGCTCCAGTGGCAACATAACCGGAAGTCCCCGCAGTACATTCCCCTTCCGGGTCCATCAGGGCAGTGAATACCCTAAACAGACACCACATTTGGTGCTCTAGAGGTAACGCCCCTCTTATCATAGCCGGGTCAATGAAGGAAGCGTGCACCCACACACAGACACACGACAGCGGGCAGCACGCTACGTTTCTCCCGGTTCAACACGCGCAGCAATTAGATCGCTGTCGGCGGGAGAATCGAACCAATTAAGGCCAGTATAAATAGAGGCCCCTCGCGGTCTCATTGTATCTACGGAGCCGCGAGGTGGAGACGTTTGTACGAGGTAGTACCCTGGTGCATGTAAGTACGGCATAGCCGCTATAAGGAAGTCGGCCATTGGACCCTCGACTTGTCAGTTTTTCAAATCCCGTCTATATCCACAATAGACTGGAGACTATTCTAATACATATATTTTTTCACCTGCAGAGTGCAAAAGGCACCTTGTCCCCCTCATTTCAAAGGCTCATGAGGCATTCGCCTTCCATACAACAAGTATGTATCCCTGTGTAGCATCATTTCTTATTCCCCATATCTGATTACAATGTTTCTCCAGACCCTACAAAGTCAACCATGGAGTTCTTCATGTAGAGTGTGTGTTTTCTGTTAAATGTTTGTGTGTCTTGTATTGTCTCTTTTTTACAGGACACTGCACCAGTGTTAATTGATCACATCTAGTCAACGATGATTAAGAAGCACTGTATATATCACTCTTTTGCAGGTCACCACTATTGCACACGGAATGCATTGCATACCTGACGTTTCTAAATGCTGTGTTTCTCTTTCAGATTACCCTTAAGGACTTTCCTTTTGGTATCGTATTTAATATTAAGACTAATCTGTCTTTAACATGTGGCATTCACTACCTGTTAATATAGCACCACATCATTTTTGACATTGTCAAACGAGCTATGTGAGATTGGTAGGGATCTGTTATCCAGTCCTGAAGAAGAAGCAGCACGCTTCGAAACATGTTGACACAGACAGGAGGCTTTATTCATTGAAACAATACACCTCCGACCCACACCTTTTTAACAATACCGGAACCATGGAATATTAAAGTTTTTACTCCACAGGAGCTAGTATTTTTTAACATTCACTTTTTCACTCACCCCTGACCCTTCCACTCACTCATTTCTACATCACACATAGTGAACAAATACCAGTGCTCCTGTGTACTCGCAGGTAATAGCACGCCGCGTCCCGTAGAGGGGTGCGAAGACCCCTATGATGAAGCATGACACCAAGGGCCCTTTTGGTGTGTGAGGGTTATTTAAGAAACACTATGTGCTTCCAACCATTGTAGGTAATGCACATATCCCTTGATTTAAGTAATCCTCTATCAAATCCCTCAAAGGTGGATCCTAGTGTTTATGACAATTTGCAAGGGGAGGTGGAATCCACCCCGTGTTCGGTGAGGACACCACCTCTCTACTCCCTCCTTTGTTAATTATGGCATAGGGTTAACACCTACGGATTGGGCAGTATAAAGGAAGCATAGGTCATACGGAGCAATAAGAATAATAAAAGTGACACTATAGTCAGATAGTACAGAGAGCTTTTTGTGGTATCCAGTAAAAAGCAATGTGGGTCTTACTGAAAGCAGCTTTTACTATTTAGGGCTGCATTTGTAACAAAAATAACTTATGTTTCCAGATTACTACCGTACATTTTGCTGATTTGTAGAGACGGCTTTGCATAACTTTGCAGTACTTCTTTATCAACATAGGAAGGACAAAGGGAAGAGTCAGCCCTGCAGGTTCAAACCTCAGCAGGTTTCTGCACAGGGCGTCCTAATCACTGAGCTGTTTTACAAGTCGTTTAGCGCCACATGCATCATTTCAGAACGTTCACGACCTGCAATTTAAAAGTGAAAAGAAGCATAATTATTCAAAAGTGCAAATAGTAAAAATACTGGGTGACTCCTTTAGCCAGTCCTTCCTGTCATATATAAGTTGAATATTCTGGAGAGCAATACTTCGGTTTGGGCATTACATTAAATTGAATTTTAATGATAAAGTTCATGAAACTGGAAAAGAACAATTCAAGCAAAATGTCCACCAGCTCAGTAGAAAAAGTGGCAAATGTAAAACTAAGAACAGGAATGTTGGGTACAGCGCTTTATTAAAGAATATTGGTTCAACAGGCATTCTTAGACACAGTGATCTTTGTAGCCCCAATAATAGCACCTTAGCTTTCAAAAAGCAAAGCTCCATCCTGCTCTCAGTAAAGAAGATGACACATGCACAGCTCTGATGTTGAATAGGCTAAAAAAAAAATTCTCTTAATCGGAAATGTTCTACTTGCCTCGTCCCTGTCTGTGGCTGCCGTTGAACTCTCTGCCTGCTCCACACCCTCTCCCTCGGGTCGCCACAGTACACCATACTCCATACCTATATACCTAGAAAATGCACGTCCCTGGCACCTCCATGGCTGACTCCCAGCGCCACCACTCCCTCAGCAATGGCCACTCCTCAGCAATAGGTACATCATCAGATGTATTTTTGTTGCTAACCTGTGTAAGTCCACCTATTCTCACACAAATAGGATTGTTGCAATGGTGACCGCTAATAGCTTTTAGATTAAGTAATTTTTTATAACATAACTTAAACACATTGGCAGTGCCAATAGCTCTGGCTAAACACTTACAAGGTCCCAAAGGCGAGACCGATTGCATTGCAAATGCTTGTTACTATGCTGTTATTCATCAGAAGGAATGCTTTCTCCGTCTTTGCCTCGTTACCCTCAATCAATCAATCAGTCAGTGGTTTGTAGAGCGTGCTACTCACCCGTGAGGGTCTCAAGGCGCTGGGAGGGGTGGGGGGGAGCAGCTCCGGATCAGTCGAAGAGCCAGGTCTTGAGGTCCTTCCTGAACGTGTGCAGGGCCGGTGAACGTCTGATGTTCACAGGGAGCTCGTTCCAGGTCTTGGCTGCGATGTAGGAGAAGGATCTCCCGCCTGTTCTGTTTCTGTGGATGCGGGGAACCTCGGCCAGAGCGGAGGTTCCTCTTGGGTACGTGGAAGGATACTCTCTCGTTGAGGTATTTGGGTCCGATGTTGTTGAGGGATTTGTAGGCGTGGGTGAGGAGTTTGAAGGTGACCCTCTTCTCGACGGGGAGCCAGTGGAGGTCTTTTAGATGTTGGGTCATGTGTTCGTGACGCGGTGCCCCGAGGACGAGTCTAGCCACAGCATTCTGGATGGTCTGGAGTCTGTGCAGAAGAGTTCTGTTGATTCCGGCGTATAGGGCGTTTCCGTAGTCCAGTCTACTGGTTATGAGCGCTTGGGTGACGGTCCTTCTGCAATCGGGGGGGATCCATTTGAAGGTCTTGCGGAGGATGCGCATGCAGTTGAAACTGGTGGAAGCGACGGCGTTGATCTGGCGGGTCATGGAGAGGGAGGAGTCGAGGATGATGCCGAGGTTTCGTGCGTGGTCTGTAGGGATGGGTGGATTCCCGAGGGCGGAGGGCCACCAGGTGTTGTCCCAGGCGGAGGTGCAGGGTCCAAGGATGAGGACCTCGGTCTTCTCTGAGTTGAGTTTCAAACAGCTGTCTTTCATCCAGGCTGCCACGTTCTTCATTCCTTCCTGGAAACAGAGTCTGGTGTCTTCGGGATTCCTCGTGAGTGAGAGGATGAGCTGGGTGTCGTCGGCGTAGGATACAATGCTGAGCCCATGCTGTCTGACGATGGCGGCGAGGGGGGCCATGTAGATGTTGAAGAGCGTGGGGCTGAGCGATGATCCTTGGGGAACTCCGCAGTTGATGTAGGTGGGTTCGGAGAGGAAGGGAGGGAGTCTGATCCTCTGGGTTCTGCCGGATAGAAAGGATTGGATCCAGTCGAGGACGGCTCCTTGTATCCCCGCGTCGTGAAGTCTGGCTGCGAGTGTGCGGTGTGAGATGGTGTCGAAGGCTGTGGAGAGGTCTAGGAGGATGAGGGCCGCAGTGTGTCCCTGGTCGAGAAGCATGCAGATGTCGTCAGTGGCGGCGAGGAGGGCGGTCTCGGTGCTGTGGTTGCTGCAGAATCCAGACTGGGAGGCATCTAGGATGGAGTTCTCTTCGATGAAGGCGGTCAGCTGGGCGTTTACGAGCCTCTCGGTGACCTTGGCCGCGAAGGGGAGGAGAGAGATGGGCCGGTAGTTTTTCAAGTCCGTTGGGTCGGCCGTTGGTTTCTTGAGGAGGGGTTTAACCTCTGCCCGCTTCCAGTCGTCTGGGCAGATGCCGGATCTGAAGGAGGCGTTGATGGTCCGTCCTAGCTCGGGTGCGATGGCGGCGGTGGCCCTGTGGTATATGTGCGGTGGGCAGGGGTCCGTTGGGGCTCCTAAGTGGGTTTTCTTCATGGTCGCGGTGATGTGTTCGACGGTGGCTGGGTCCCAGGTCATGATGGCTGGCTTTTCGGCGGCGGTGGGTAGGGGGGTGGTGGTGTCCGGCATCGGTTCGCTGAAGTTATCGTAGAGGACCTTGATCTTCAGATGGAAGTAGGCGCTGAGCTTGATGCAGAGTTCCTGGGAAGGTGTGATGTCCGTGGCTTCGCTGGGGGGTTTGGCGAACTGCTGTATGACGTTGAACAGTTCCTTGGCGTTGGTCGCGTTGGTATGGACTTTGTCTCGTATGAAGGTCCGTTTGGTGTCTCTTATGCGCTGGTGGTATTCCTTCAGGGTGCTCCTGTGGTTATTTCGTGCCTCCATGGTTCTCTAGTTTCGCCAGGTTTTCTCTAGGCGTCTGCAGGAGCGCCTGGCTTCTTGTAGTTCTGTGGTGATCCAGGCGGCCTTCAGCGGTCGTTGTTTGGCGGGGTGGCGGAGGGGTGCGAGCTTGTCGGCGCAGCTGGAGATCCAGCGGTGAAATTCTCCCCTCCCCTCTTTCTGATTCTTCATGCTTTCCTTTATCCTTTTTGTGACATAACTTTTATATTTTATTATACAATTTTATACAAAACTCAATGTGTTCTATCATATGGTTACTTCAACATATTGTAAAATGTAATCACTATTTTACTTGCTTCATATATATTTCAATAAAGTTTATTTTAAACGTAAAGAAGGTCTCAGTAGACCCTACTTGAAATACAAGGTCAACAAGCATTGCTGGTGATTGCTTTCATAGAATCGTTCCTTCTACTAACATAGACCCTATAACAATAGACCAAGAGCTGAGTTAGGACAGAGTAGGTGAATACCTTGCTCAAAATGTACTCAAAGGTCATACAGCTGCCAGTGTCGCTCACTGGAGTATTATGATGTGCTGTACTCAGTTTGTAGGTGTATTTTCAATCTAAACATTTGATGGTGGATATGCCTTGGTAGACTTAACACCATAGGTTTTCTTCACAAAGTGCATTTAAACATGTTGGCTACAAATATGTTGGTCTAGAAGGCTCCTCTGCCCTGGTAGAACACCTTAAATATGACTTTTCTTCTGACACCATATCTGTAGACAGAAAAACAGTTCCACAGACATGGATAGAAAGTCCATTATCTAAACCTGTGATAGTGAAAAATTCGAATGAATAAAATTATGTTTTAATTAACATGGATGAGACGCTATTTTCATACAGAAGCATTTTAAAGTTGAAATAACAAGGCCTCAGATTTATTTGCAGTGTGACACACTACACATTTTAAATGTTCTTTCTAAATTCTCTGTCTGTGCAATTTCCTGTGTGGATTTTCCTGTGTGGGCTCGCTGGGTTTTCTTGTAGTTTACAAAAAGGGCTCTCATCCGTAGGAAAATGATTTCACGTAATTACTAACAGTTTGTTAAAACATGTCAAATGAGTGATCTTTTACCGTGCATATTTCATGAGCACAGATATGAGACAGTAGCCCTCCCTATAGTAACTAATCATCAATCTGAGTGACATAGACAGAAACACTGGAATCTTGGCGCAATGGAGGATCAAATTAAGTCACAGCATTGACTAAAGTATGCGTCAAGAAAAAGCAAAGTATGTGGTGTAGTGCAGCAAATATTTCAGCGAAACTATTTCATTATGTGTCATTTTAGAACACACTAATAATGTTTGGCGAAAAGTTTCACTTCTTTAGTACCAGTTTAACTCGTAAATACAGCAATCAGCAACTACAAGATGAAGTTAACCTCAGCAAAGGGTCTGCCACTGAGCAGCATTACATGTGACAGATTTAAATAACTTTTCAACCTCTTGAGCTAGAAACTATTTATGTTGAAATATGCAAAATATGTAATAGATAGTGGAATAACTAACAAGGATGACAAATCCATAATAATGCAGAGAGCACCAAAGTTGCAAAATCGCTAAATGCCACTAGCCCTAGCTATAGAAAATAGTGTTCAACCCATGCTACTTCATTTCCACAGGGTTTAGTAGCCCCTAATTCTTTACCTGACAATTATCGCTACAACTAAGGGCCATATTATCAAGAACGGGCGATAAGGGGCTTGATAATATGCCCTATAGAATTCCAATAGAAGCCCAGGTTTGATGTCCTTCACACCAGAACCTGGGCTTCTATTGGAATTCTATAGAGCATATTATCAAGCCCCTTATCGCCGCTTTAGCAGCAGTTTCCTGCCGCTAAAGCGGCGATAATGTTATCGCCCGTTCTTGATAATATGGCCCTATGTCTTTCTTATTTCCCTGAGGAGAAATTACTATCGCATTCCCAATTTTGCATGTTATATGGGTAATATTTTCCAATTGAAGTATTTTTTCTACATGAGAAGACCCCATGTTTTACCCTGACCGAGATGCTAAAATTGCAAAAATGTTGCCACCTTTGTACTTTTTGAAATTTGTGTGAGAAAAAACTGTTAGGTCTCTGCAGCCTGAAGTTTTCTCAAGCAGCTAGGTCTAGCAGAAGAATCTCAATTAACGCTTTGCCCTAAATCCCACAGGAGTCAAAGACCTAACAAGAAAGGTTAACCACAGAATGACCCATGACTCTGAGAGACACAAAATTCTCATCTTGGCTGCACTAGTGCATATTACTAGATTCTCTATGAGACAATTGTTTAGGTTGAAGACAACACACTTCTTTTAATTTGACCTAGCAGTGGGAAGAACATAATCCTCATACTTTGGAGGTTGTAAGTGATCAAATAGGTCTCATCAAGTTAGTTCATACTAGGAATTTACTACCCTGAACTATGTTTTTGCCCTCTATAAAGGATAATCTCACAAGAGATTTGAACATTAGCATTACAACATGTATTTGATGGGCAAAGGTGGTCCCTGGGCATGCACCATATTATTGGCACCAGCTAGAAAGTGCTAATAAAGGAGAGGTTGATGGCTTGGACTGAATAATAATTTACTAACTCCCTTTTGCTCTTGATTTCAAGTAGCAGGTCACCAAACACCTTATTACTAAAAATGTCCAGGTTAAGCAACATTGGTGAATGCCCATTTGTTTGCAATTCCAGGGAATTTAGGTATTAGAGAAAGGACAAAATATGCTTATGTGGCCTCTTTTGTAATGTAGATTGCATCAGCACATATTTAAAACTAGTGCGATCTCAAGGAGTGTGAGAAAATGCCCCTTTTTCAGGTCACCCTCATTTTTGCTTATTGCTTGTTTTTATATTCTGCACATTGGGGCACTGCTGTCCAGTGTGCAGTGCAGGTGCCCTGTCCCCTAAAACACGTGGAAATTTGCTAATCCCTGACTGTCATTTATAACTGTCCCATGAGGCCATAGTATATGGTGTAAAACCTGCACAAATGGAATGGAAAGTTTAATGTCATCTATGGTCTCCAACACTTATTATGCCATTCATTAGTGGGACATGGAAAACATGACTTCAGTCCTCCCATTGTAGCCCGACCACTGCAGTGTGAACTGCAGTGCTACCAGTTAAAATGACCCTTTTAAGCTGGTTAAAAACTCCCTTGTGAATACTAGTGAGTCACTCCTATGTAAGCATGAAACCCCATAGCTAGGGTGCACGGTATTTAAAAGTGGGGAATCTAGGAAATTAATGTTGCCATGTCCCTATTGTGGCAACGTCCCAAAAACTATATTCACTGTGGCAGCCCTAGTGGTCATAGATTAAAATACTAATACTACTACCTTGGGAAAGGGACCAGCTAGAAAAACAATTAAACTACTATATTTATTAGTTATTAATGATCCAATTCAATGGTGAAGTCAGATTTTTAATTAATATTAAGGAAAGTAACTTTTAGAAACATACAATTTACCTGCCTTAGCTTGCAGGAGGCTAATTTAAGTTCTCCAGGTACTCCTAGCTCAACCTTGAATGAGGTGTGAAATTCCTCTCAGGGGCACACAATAGGCTGTCCTCAATGGGCACAGATGAATTCTCTGAGCTGAATAAGATATGCAGGGTGAGCAGGGTGAGGGCTGTGTATCTCCTGCTGACATCCCAGTGACAAATCCTGCAGGACGCGCCTGTCGAAAGCCCATGTAAATGTTTTGTACTATTAAAAGGGGGCACACAGGATGTCAGGATAATTCTTGTGAATCCTCTCTGGTTGCTAAAGGACCCTGCTTTTGTCCTCTACGCATCTCTCTCTAAGTTTGGTTTGGGTACAGTTCCTGCCTCAAACTAGATTTTAGTGTTAGCTGTGGGAAGGCACTAAGATTACCATAAAACACTCACCACTCGCACCACTTGCATCAGAGCTCAGGTTTAGTCTAGCCGAAGTCCTTTGCCATCTTGCACTTGCTGTGACATATTTTATTTTGGTCCTGTTTACAGTAAAGCAAACAGGAACAACTGTAAAAGCTGGTAGGTTAGGCCCTAGGAACCTTTACTGCATTGGTCAGAGAGAATCTGGGAGTGTCTAAGGGTGTGCCCCACCCACAGACTGGTGAACCCTATAAAGCTGGACCCCCACCTGGACTTTCTGAGAATACTGCTGGGCATGCAAAAGTATACCAGGCAGACTGAACCAGCTGCACGTGGCGTCTGTGACCTGTGAAAAGGAGCTGGGGATGTTGGACCCCCCCCTCCACTTGGACGGTAAGTCCTCCAAAGATCATAAGGCTTATTCCCTGAGCGACTCCAGGAGCATAAAAAAAAGCTGAAGAGGACATTCCTGTAAAAAAACAAGGTGACCAGTGGCAACTGGACCTGAACTGGACTTTGCTGTTGGCCACTGCCAGACACTCTGAGAATCTCTAAGTGGTCCTCTTGAGGTCCTGGGGGCCAAGGAAATGTGTTCCTGTGGTTGTTTGGGTGCCAAAAGACGCTTGAGAACTTTTTCAAAACCTTTTTGATCCAGAGCTCTAGAAATTCATTGGGACAACAGAGAAAAGTACGTCACTGGCAGTCCCATATCAGTGAACTTAATTTCATTTTGTCCCATGAAAAGAAGAGTTTTTCCTCAAAAAAACAGCAAAATCCCTCTTCAGTTTGGCACTTAGAAATTGTCTTGAACTTCCCTACTTTCAGGCCCTAACAGTGCCTATCTGCTTGTTGTAGCCAACCAGGACCCTATCGTGGTCGGGTTCAAATCATGTCTAGGTCCCAGTCTATAATGACCATTGACCACTATAGACTCTTTGTGCTTCCTAGTGCTACTTTATCTCAATTTGTTTTTTAAAATCATATATCCCGTTCCTCTTATTGTATTTTTGTCTTATCAATGTCATTTAGTTAATTAATTTTTACTCTGGTTTTATAAATCGAAGTGAGATTTTTATGCTGTTGTGTTTTTGACTTTTTAACTGTCTTGGTACTTCTAAATGCTTTGCATATTTTTGTTAAGTTTAGCCTCTATGAACTGTGCTGTAGCTACCAGAGGTTGTGCCAACGGTTTAAATTAGTGAAACCTTTTACTGGACCCTAACACGATAGTGACTTTGTTATTTGTGTTGAACACCAATCCACTACAGCTAATAAACTCCTTTCTCTCCTTGGTGTTCAGCGGTGGGTGTTTAGCAGTACAACTCTGTTTTAAAGGTTGAAATTAAAAATTCCAAATTTAATTGACAGTAAAAATGTACTTTTGATGTTTAATTGGCATTCAGTCTTTTTTTGGTAATTTTTGATTTTTCAAAATTATTTGAGTTCAATTTCTGCACCTTGAGCCCTTTTTGGGAACATGGAGTTGGATCAGGCTACCTTGATAAGTTTTACTGTAGTGAAGATGAGGCCCCAAGGTTGAGAATGGAGGCTGAAGATGGGCGAAAAGGCCCTAAGGCCCTAGAAAGAGGTCTGCCAAGTACAGATCACCTCAGTGGAGAATAATGAAAAGATTGCGGAAAGCTGGGCAGAAGACACGTCTAAAGCATGTCTAAAAAAGGGTTTTCTGGTGCACTTACAAGGGCTGAGAGTGACGCAGGCATTGCCAGCATAAGCCCTTCTGAGCAGGCCATCTTCCAAATGGAGTTCAGTGACACGCACTCTGCTAGGGAGCTGTAGGTCAAACTGGCAGCCATAACCCTAGAGGAAATGAACCTGGCACTGGAATAAAAGAGTCTGGCCTTGAAGGAGAAGAAGATCAGCTTGGAAATCCTGTGGTCCGAAAAAGATGGTGGCAGCAATGGTCAGGTGTGTATAGATGGGTCACACACCCATTATTTGCCCCAAAAATATTGTGCCTTGCTTTGCTGTGGGGGATGACACCAGCAAATGGTTCATCTACTATGAAAAGGTATTGACAATGCTATTTCTTTGAACAACTGTGAGGAGAGACGCACATTTGCTTGATGTATAAAAGACAAGTACCCCATAATCCAAAGTTAGTTTGTTACCAATCTTGAAAGTTTTTTGCTGCTTGTCAATCTTACTTACCCAGACAGTTGCTTATTTTGAAGTTAACACAGAGAAATTTGTGGGGGATGTTCACATAAATTTAAGCACTATTTAAATACAAAGATGGGAGAAATATGTCATGGGGACATTGGAGACTATGTAATTAAAGGGAGTTCCATTACAAGGGACTATGTTTAAATTATATTAGATCTACATAAAGGGCCTGTTTACGATGGCGGTGGGACGAGCGTTTGACTGCCATCATTTCGGGCAGGTGTCCCTCCGACAATGTGTCGGTAGTTCCACCTGCCTGATTAGGATAGGACCAAAATGCCTTTTTCAACAGCGGCTTGTGCTGCGGCCCAGAAAAAGGGCTGCAGCACAAGCCGCTGTTGAAAAACAGCACTTTGTGCACATCCCTGCACCGTGAGGCAGGCACCATGTGGTGCCTGGCACATGGTGCATGGATGTGCGTGAGTGAATCACAGGTACCCCTGGGCCACTGTACAGTGGCCTGTGGGGACGGTGGCCTTGCTTGGGACCCCCAAAGTCCTTTTCCGACAGCTTGTTCATGGTGGTCAGACCGCCATGAACAGGCTGTCAGAAATGGACATCCTAATCCAAATGGTGGTGCCTGTGCAGGCACCGCTCTCTTTGTAGAGATAGGGGTCCAACCGCCGCCCGACAGGGTCCTTGATCCTGTTGGACGTGGCAGTCTTTCCCCCCGACAACCAAGCTCCGACCGCCTGCATCCTAATGCAATGCTTGGCCCGACGGGCTGGATGTCAGTGGGTCCACCATCGACGGCCTGTCGGTGCTGGTCCCACCACCATCATAATCAGGCCCAAAGTGTGGTTCTTTAAAAAATAAAAAATTGTTTTTGGGTCAAATATTAGAAAAATTGAAGAACGAAACGGACCTCCAGCTTAATTCTGCAGTAAGGGTAAAAGCTTGGGATCATGATTTGTGAGCACTAAGGGGGACGAGTTTGGGAAAAATGCAGCTATTTTCCCAGTGGATAGTCTAATATATCCCCACATATTAAAATAAAAGCAAGCAGTATATTTCTGACTGGCGCTCTAGGTGCCAATGTTGCAGAACTTGAATTTATATGATATGGACCTGCCCGTTGCTCTGTGAATACTCGTGAGTGGTTTTGTCTAACGCCTTAGGCCAAGACAATGTCCCTGATGCTGCTTCGGTATTATTGGAAAGTTCTAATCATCTGGAAATATAACCTTCAGGGGTACGTTGTTGGTAGTTCATTACCATGGTAGTAGGTAGATTCATCATTTCAGGTCTAAAGAAAGTGAAAGGTCCTTCCAATAACAGATAGAAAAATGAATAATGCTTTGAGAAAAATCAATTTTAAATGCATTGTAGGACTCCATAGGTTCAAAACAATCTGCCAGTGTTTTGAGAATTATGAATAGGCTCAGGGCTCTTATTTTTATTGATGAATTCTCTTAAGTTGTTTATCTATATTTTATAAATCATGCCATGTAAAATTTGCATTGATTTTATGTAACTACATTTAAAACAAAGTCACTTTTTGAATCTAATATAGCCTATGATTTTCCTAATGTATTAATAATGTAATTTTCCAAGAGATCGAATAAAAATAGTTTTAAAAAAAATAGTTCTCATACTTATGTCCTAATCTACTAAACTATGTAAAACTACCAAGCATATTTGTTTATGACCCATATTTTTTGGCCCCTGTCTTATTATCCAGAATGTTCTGGGAGAGGCACATTTCACAGGCAAAGAAAAAGTTCTTGTCACTTCTTACAGGCTAAGCTGAAGTTATTTAGTTTTAGAGCCCAGATACTGTCTTTGTCTAGTAGCGTGGCTACTGATTGCTAGGTGTGGGTGCTCGGAAATCTATTATTGAGTGATGGTGCTTGATAACAGGTAGCTCAGTTAGGACACTTAGTAATTCCACTGCTGGGTTCATCACCTAATAACACATTGCTAGTAAGAAAGGCATTGCAAGAAACATGGCAGGGATGATTTGTACAGCAGCCCACAAAAGAAGTCATTTGTTAAAAGCACACACAATTAGAGGTAGAATGTAAATCATGTAACAGTTCCTTGTTGCAAAAAACATATCATATGGCAATATATACACAACCAAATATATATATATATTCTGTAATGGCTCTATATCATGAGAGGTAGTACAGTTAATCAATAAGGCACTATACCCTACAATGAGGGCGAATGTGTATTTATTGGAATGATATAATATGCTGTGCTATCAGTAATAAAGGAGAAAATTCGAAAGAAATATTTCTAGGACCACGCAATGCACCATGCGGTGAGAATCCTTTATTTCCTTGGCGTTTCCCCTGATTTCTTATTATAATACTTCATTCTGATTGTATTTCCTCTCTGTGGAGAAAAAAAGAGAAGCATTTTAAATTACAATTTCACTATAGTGTTGCATTCAACCATGAGTGAATGTATACTATGTACACAGAGGTGTGGAATTTTATTAACCATCAACTTGCCTAGGGAATGTGATGCATAATAAAACTAATTGTCCTGCAAAAATTCCACTTGTCCCATTTGGTGCCATGAAATGAGATGACAAGTGATGGAAACATTCTCATTATATTAGAGCTCTGAAAATATCCTCTCTGATTATGCCAGCAATCATATGTCTGCAGGATCTGAAGATTGCCAAATGGCCCACTGGTCATCAGGGTTGCGGAGGACATTATGTCTGCCACTGTGAAAGAGTGCCACTTGTCGCATCTACAGACCACTGCTGATCCAGCAGTAATCTCTGTGCAATCACAGGAGCTACAGCCAGGGTGGGTCCTCCAAAGGCACTGAAAATTTGGTGAGCCGGTACCATCTTCTCCAAACCGTTTTATTTTTCAAAGCCAAACACCCAAAGCTGGAGAGTCCATTTGAAAAACAAATAATTAATGACCCTGGCACCCGGGGAGCTTTCTCTAAAGTTATGGAGGTAATTTGTAATGTTATTTTATTTGGGACTGCCAGTTTTCACGGGTCCTGAACAGAAAAAAGGTCATCGGACTGTCCACTCATAATAGGGCCAGCAGACCAATGTTTTTGCACTGACAGTCCCTACTCTGTTAGGTTGTTGAAGTGGACTTGTGACATCAATTCGTGAGAAGGCACCACTGTCAGAAATCTGACGGACGCCTGACCCATAATAGAGTGGGTGGACCCAGTGACAGGGTACTCCGCCATGTTTGTGGATGAGAACCCTGTCTGCCAAACTCTAATTCTGGCCCATAGATTTTAGCAAGGCGCTGATTATGCCAGTTTTCTGATTTTACATTGGATGGCAATCACACTAGGGCTATATTTATGTAAAATAGTTAACTATTTATGGGGTCTGAATATACTGAGCCTCCATCTATGAATGATCTCTGTTTCGGCTAGTTTATTTGATGATGTAGGACTATGAATATGGCAGGACCTTCTTTATGCCTAAATTCTGACTATAGGAGAGTTCAGGTTATGTTAGGGGTCTAATTATTCCAGAGCTCTCTTTCTTACTTTAGTTCCTGAGAAAATGTCCTGTACAATGTTCTTGCAAATCTACTTTGAAGCATTCCATTGACTTCACAAAATTCTCCTGCAAATACATTTGCATTATACTTGCTGAGGATCAAGGAGCTCACCACTACTCTGAAATTCTCCAATCCACCACATTGTGTAATTCTTGGGCAGATCAGCTCATCTAACTGTGCTGCAGTTCTTTTGTTTGCCTTAATTAGGAGCATATTACCAGTGATACATCAGTGACTGTATACTTAAAATCTACCACTAGATAAACTTTGCAAAGACTTGTAAGAGTCAAAATGTTATTGGCCAGCTTAACATGTAAGTTTGGCTTGCCAAGCTCGAAGATTGATTTTCACTCATAAAAAGATTTAGGGCCTGATTTTGATCTTAGCAGGCGGGTTACTTTGTCACAACAGTGATGGATAGCCTATCCACCGAAATATAAATCCCATTATATCCTATGCGATTTATATTTCGGCAGCCGGGATATTCGTCACCGTTGTGACGGAGTAGCCCATCCGCCAAGATCTAAATCAGGCCCTTAGTCAGAAGAAGAGTTTTGAATGAGCAAATCTATTCATTGGAAGTGAACCTACATGGTGGTTTGATGGTTGGAATGCCCATTGAGGTTATGCACACCCACTAAATGTACACTTTCAAGGGCATTCTCTTCATTCTTTTCTCACAGGGAGGAGTAAAACTTGTTTGAAGGTGAGAAGGCAGCCCCTTCCCAAAAAAAAGGTGGGGATGTAGGAAAAGGAGTGTCTCCACTTCAGAAAATATTTCACAGTTGAGAAAGGAGAAATAGATTTTTAACAAGAGAATTTGCATTTCCTCAGTGGATTTTCTGCTTGAGCAAATATATGCATGTGCATTTACTCATGCAAAACTAAATTCACAAATGTTTACTAGGAGTATAGCTGGAAACTTCCAGCTGTCATAAGTTTCCAGGCCTACTTCTGTTAACTCTTGTGAATTCCTGAAAGCTGGAAAGCTGCTCCAATCTGGACACCTGGGCACCTAGCTTTCCACTTGCCAGTGGCATCCAGTTCCTGCTTGTTCCAGCCTGATTCAGTTGCTGCCTTTTGACCAAGTGATACTGCCGCTGCCCGGGATTTCCTGCATAGGTTTTCCCAATCATTGTTCTTCCTGCCAACAGAATCCCTGCCCACTCCAGGACCTACTTAATGCAGGCCATAGTGTGAGCATGCAGAAGACGCGCACATCGGCTGTGCCACTGGCGTGCCAAAGGCAAGCTTGTCTGCGCCCAACCACGCCTGTCCACACCTGGACCCCACCCAGCACCAGGAACCCTGGCCCCACGACCATCAAACGCAACACCACAACCGCAGCCACCACCGGAGTCAATGAATGCTGCCCCTACTCCTCCGCCATCCTCTGTGACCTCAACAACACACACCAGCAAACACGTTGCTGCCTGCATCTCCAAGTACCATGATAGGACCTTTCTATTGCACCCATTGTGATTTCACCTGCGACATCTCATACGCGGACACCACCACCTCCAAATAACTGGCACACGCAACCACTACCCCCCACACCAACTGTCCACCATGCTCCCCAGTGGAAAAACTCCAACCCAGCCTCCAAACTAGACATCTCTGCAGCCAACCTGCTTGCCTACAAAATCATAAACCTCAACCGAACCCACAAACCAGGCAGCAGACTTGTGATCATCTATAAAAACATAATTGACTGCACCTCCTTCAAGGAGTCGGACACCAACCGCATGGAAAACCTCTACTTCAAAATACGAATGAACTACAATGCCACCCTAAAGAGAACATTCACCTACCGTCCCCTGGGCCCTAGGTCCCAGAGTAGAATTCTACAACCACAGCTCAGACTTCATCGCTCCTTTTCAATCAGATCAATCAACTACAGCCTCCTCAGGGACCTCAATTTCCGCCTGGAAGACACCACAGACCCTAACTCCACGGTCCTCCTCGACACCCTCAGCATCCTCGGACTAACCCAGTGCATCCAAGAGCCAACACACACAGCAGGCCAGACGCTTGATCCTATTTTCTCCGCCAACAACCGGATCACCACCACCTACACAACCCCGCTCACATAGTCTGACCATCATATATTTCATGATACATGCCCACCAAACCACCCCACCAGAAAAACCCAAAACACCTTTAAGACACTGGGGCAAAATATCCAAAGACAACTGGACCAAGACCCTACAGGAACGCCCACCCAACCACACAGGGAACCTAAATGTCGACACCAAGCTCTTTAATAAATGGCTCACTGACTGCACCAACCGCACCACTCCTACCAGAAACAAGACCTACAAAAACAACAAATGACTCAGCTGGTACATGAACAACCTCAGGGAGTCCAAGCGCAACTGCAAACAACTTGATAGAAAATGGAGCTTCAACAAAAACACCACCTCAAGATCCACATACAAAGCCGCCCTCAAACTCTTTCACCAAAAACAATGAGACAAAGAAAAAAGCCCTAACTCTCAGACTCAAAGGCAGCTCCAACAACGGCAAGGAACTATTCACCATTGTCCAGGACTTCTCCAATCCCACAGCTGCCAACAACAACTGCATCCCATCCCAAGCACTCTGCAATGCACTATAAAACTTCTTCGAACAGAAGATTGACAAGATCTATAACACATTTGACACACAGCATACCAATATGAACTTCCCCGACCAGCCAGACACCTCCTTCATCACCAAACAGCAGCTAAGCAACTGGAATCCCCTCTCAAATGAAGACACCACTACCCTGATGGATACCATTCACTCAGGAGCCCCCTCAGACCCATGCCCCCACTTCATATACAACCTTGAAAGAACCATCATCTCTCCTGCACCTACCGCTATCATCAACACCTCCATAATCACCACCATCTTCCCGTCTTGCTGAAAAATGTAGAAGTCAACTCCCTATTGAAGAAACCAACAGCGGACTCCAACACACTGCAGCTACAGACCCATCTCGCTCCTGCCTTTTCCAGCGAAAGTCATGGAGAAAGCGATCAATAGCAAAATCACAAAATAAAATGATTGACAGAGTGTTGAAATTTTTCAAACACTCACTCCTCAGATCTGGGTTTAATCCATTGTTATTTTGCTCACCACGTCACCCCAGTTTGGACCCAGTTATATGCAAATCCAACTTGACCCTGCTCCCCATGGGAACAGTCCAGCCCGAACTGCCAGGCCAGGTCCTCCCTGGGGTGATGTGGAGAGCAAAATAACGATGGATTAAACTCAGATCTGTGACTGGGAGTGAGTGTTTAAAAAGTCCATATCCCACCCCGACTCCAAACCACATCTCTCCACACCTCAACAGTCTCCTGTGGCTCCCTGTTCAGGAAAGATATAAGTTCAAGCTACTCATCCACACCCACAAAGCTCTCCACAACACCGGTCCAGCTTACCTCAACCACCAGCTCAACTTCTACCAACCCACCAGACACCTTAGATGTGCATCCCAGGCAAGAGCACACCTCTCTCGCATTAAGAAGACTAGTAGCAGAGGATGGTCCTTCTCAGACCTCGCATCCAAGAACTGGTACGACCTCCTGAAACACCTCAGAACCTCCCCCTCCCTCATAGACTTCAGAAGGAAGCAGAACACATGGTTCTTCCAGACAAAACTGGCATGATCTCCTCCTCAGGCCTGCCCTATTCAGTGTCTGGATACACTCATGGGTAATTAGCCGCACTCTACAAATTCACATCACATCACTGTTAGAAATTGGGTTTCTGGTTGGCAAAGGTATGCACCCTGTCCAAGCAGGACCCACAATCCTAGTCAGGGTAAGTCAGATACACACCATAACTTAACCTGTGCTTACCCTCTGGTAGCTTGGCACAGAGCAGGCAGGCTTAACTTAAGAGATAATGTGTAAAGTATTTGTGCAACAAAAAGACTCCACACCAGTTTACAAAATAGATTATGATTTTATAAATATAACAAGAGCAAAATGACAAAATCCAATAAGTAGAAGTCAAGATATGAATTTTTAAAGATTAAAAGTAAAAATAGCACTTAGAAGCAATAAGCGTCTATGGGAGTTATCTGGTCACACTGGACTGGGGCAAAGTCAAGAGTTCAGGTAGACCGCGATGGAGTGGAGGCTGGGTACAGGAGTCACGCAAGGCCCACTGAAGTACCTTGATTCCGGGTCACAACAGTGAGATGTGGGGTGCAGCCTAGCGATGCGTCAGTGTCGATCCCGCAGTCGAGGTGATACATCAATTTTCACAATGATGGCGATGCGCCGGCTACAAAGAAGCTGAAATGTGTGGGTTCAGAGGCTGATGTGCCAATTTTCTCCACACAGTTGAGGAGATGCGTCGATTGTCTCTCACTGCAGCAGCAGCAATGCAGTAGTTCAAATGCGTTGGTTCCGATGGTGATGCGCTGGTTCTGTTCCCACAAAAGTAGTAATGCATTGATTCTGCCTCATGCAGCAGAGGATGTGTCAGTTCCATTGGAGCAAGCACATGGATCCACTTTCAAAGGCGCCAGGCACAGGAGCAGGGGGTAAGAATTTGATATCCCTGAGAACAGGAGGCAAGCCAGCATGCACTTGGAGATCACTCTGGGTTCAAGTAAGGTAGTCCAGTTCTTACTCAGCAGGGCAGAGGGTAGCAGGCAGCAGGGCAGCAGAAAACACAGCAGAAAAGCAGTTCTTACAGAGCAGCAGTCCAGCAGAGTGGCAGTCTTGTAGCAGCACAGCAGTCTTTCCTCCTGGCAGGGTTTCTTCACAGGTCCAGTAGCATCTGATTTGGTGGGGTCAGAGACCCAGTACCTGTATCCAGTTGTGCCTTTGAAGTGGGGGTGACTTCAAAGAGGGGCTTTGAAGTGCTCAGAGGTCCTCCCTTCCTAGCTCTGGCTCCAGACTTCCTACAGGGGGGATATTAGGCACTTTGTGTGGGGACAGGACACTGCCCATTCAGGTGTAAGTGTCTGCTCCCCCCTCCCCTCCTAGCCAGGATGACCCATCAAGATGTGGATGGCCTCTTAGTCACTCGTTACCTTCCTTTGTGTATAGGTGTCTAGAGGGTATGCACAGTCCAGCTGACACCCACCCCAGATGTGTGTTGGAGTCAAGCTGCAGACAATAGTGACATTTCAAAAATTGTAATGACAAATTCAACATTGCCAGCAAAGAGGATTTATCATGACCATTCCAATGATATGAAGCATGACAGAGCTACCCCATCTCAATCAGGAATTACATTCTATAAGTGTAATAAGACTGCACCAACAAACACGGAGGAGGCATCGCTATCATCCACAAAGAAACAATCCACTGCACCACCAACGATGACTGCACCACAATGATCATGGAACACCCAGCTCCACATCGATGACAAAATGACCATCAGAGGCACCCTCGCCTACAGACCCCCAGGACCATCTCCTAGCTTCTGCGATGCAATCATTTGACATCATCACCCCACTAGCCATCAAGTCCAAACACTACATCCTCCTTGGAGACCTCAATTCCACCTGGACGACCCCACAGACACCAACTCTGCCAACCTCCTGGAACGCCTGGGCAACAACAGCCTCTCCCAACTGGTCACTGACCCCACACATAGAGCAGGACACACACTGAACTCGACTTTCACGGCCAGCAACAGAGCCAAAGACAGCCATGCCACAGAACTCACCTGGACCAACCACTCCGTTCACTTCACCATCGCAGGATCCCCATGCACTGCCACCAACTCCCCCAGCACCCCCCACCGCAGCTGGAACAAAGTGACAAACCCAATGGATGGATGCCCTCAGCACTACCCAGCCAGCCCTGCAACTGACCTGGAACAAGCCATCCAGAACTTCAACACTTGGATCACCAACGACATCGACAGAGTCGCCCCCATCAAATATGCCAAGACCCGCAGACCCACCAAACAAGCCAGCTGATATACCCCAGAACTCAGAACAATGAAACGTGACTACAAATGACTGGAGAGAAGATGGCATACCAGCAGAGACACCACTAACCGAGCCTCCTTCAAGTCAGCCCTCAACAAATACCACCAATAACTCAACAATGTGAAAAAGAAGCCCCCACGGACCCTGCCCCCAACACCTTTCCAACCCTGGAGGCAAAGACATCAGCCATCAACTCATAACCATCCTCAATGCATCCATGGCCACAGCCACCTTCCCCAATTTCTGGAAATATGCAGAAGTCAGACCTCTCCGCAAGAAACCCTATGCCAACGCCAGTGAACCCCAGAACTATCACCCCATCTCGCTGCTCCCTTTCCCCACAAAAGCCCTCGAGAATGCCATCAACCAGCAGCTCACCAAACAACTAGAGAGAAATAACCTGCTTGACAGCTCCCAATCCAGTTTCCACGCCAACCAAGACCTCCCTGATCACTGCCACGGACGATATCTGTACCTTCCTCAACAGAGGAGAATCAGCAGCTCTAATCCTCTTTGACCTCTCTGCGGCATCCGACACTGTATCCCACCACACACTTATCAAGAGACTGCACCACATCGGGATCCAGAGAGACACCCTCAAATGGATCGCATCATTTCTCACAGTTTCAGACTCAGAGAATTTGCCTACGCCCCTTCGCCTCAGAACCCAAGAGCACCATCTGCGGTGTCCGTCAAGGTTCATCCATAAGCCCCACCCTCTTCAACACCTACATGACACTGCTAGCCAACATCATCAGATCTTACGACCTCAACATCATATCATATGCAGACGACACACAGCTCATCCTCTCTCTCTCTGCAGACCCCAACACCACTAAGACTAACTTCTGAAACTGCATGATGAACATCACAGACTGGATGAAGACCAACTATCTAAAGATCAACTGACAAAATCGAAGTGCTGATCTTTGGCAACAACCCTTCTCCTTGGAATGACACCTGGTGGCTGGCTGAGCTTTGACCCACTCCCACTCCCATACTGACTGACCACGCCTGCATTCTCGGCATCATCCTGGATAGCAAGCTCACCATGAAGTGACAGATCAACAGTCTCCTCCACCTGCTTCCACACTTTCCCCATGCTCCGAAGAATGTTCCCATGGCTCCCCATCGGCATGAGAAAAAGTGTCACCCAAGCCCTAGTCACCAGCCGGCTGGACTACGGCAACCACGACAATGCATTGTACGCAGCAACCACCACCAAACACATGAAGAGACTACAGACGATACAGAACTCAGCTGCAATACTCATCCTCAAACTACCCAGGCGATCCAACATGCCACACCTCAGGAATCTCCACTGACTCCCTGTCCTGAAAAGATACCAATTCAAAATACTGACACACGCCTTCAAAGCCCTCCATGACCTCGGATCAGCATACATCAACCACCGACTGAACTTCCACCATCCATCCAGAAACCTTCGATCCACTGCCCTTGTCCCAGCACAGACCCTGCACATTTGCCGAAGCCACAGCGGAGGACGTTCCTTCTCCTACCTCACTGCTAAGTCCTGGAAAGGCCTTCCCCTCCACCTCCATACATCGCCCTCACTGGCAAACTTCAGGAAGAGACTCAAGCCATGGCTTTTTGACTGAGCCACGCAGTACAGCACCTAGAAACCCTCACCGGTGATTACTAGCACTTTACAAATACTGATTGATTGATTGATTACAAATTCCTAATGTTAACCTATGAGAAGGGTAGGCCTCACAGTAGTGAAAAACGAATATGGGTGTTTTTCAGTACCAGGATATGCAAAACTTAACAGTACATGTCCAAGCTTTTAATTTCACAGCACCGAGCCATATGGGCTACCAAGGGCCTATCTTAGGGGTGACTTATATGTAGTAAAAGGGGAGGATAAGGTTTGGCAAGGAGTTTTAAATGCCAAATCGACATGGCAGTGTAAACTGCACACACAGGTTCTGCAGTGGCAGGCTTGAGACATATTTAAAAGGATACGTGTTGAGGTGGCACAATCAGTGCTGCAAATCCACTAGTAGCGTTTAATTTACAGACTCTGGGCACATCTAGTCCACTCTACTAGGGATTTATAGATAAATGAAATATTCCAATTGTGTATAAGTCAATCAAACCATGTTTAGGGGAGAAGCACATGCACTTTAGCACTGGTTGGCAGTGGTAAAGTGCTCAGAGTCCTAAAGCCAACAAAAAGAATACAGCAAAAATTGACGGTAAGCAGGCAAATGGTTTTGTGAAAGACCACCCATGACTGTCCGGTCTAACAATAAAATAACATAAGATAACATAAGATAACATAACATAACATGTAAGTCATAGACCTCCAAGTGTAATCTTGTGTCTTTCTTTAAGAGTGGGCCCCTAGTTCATTTATTTAATAATTTAACAAATTGTACTACTTGATGCCTTTGTAAAATTATATTTAAAGTCCTTTAAAACTGCACAATTATTTAGCAAATTTGTCCTTGACCCTGGTCTGTTCTTAATCAAGTTTCTAATATTTTTTGGGTACACTTTATTTTGGAAGTAAACAAATTGCCAAATAGTTGAGCACATAAATAGCAAACATTTTTTGGGTAAACGTTTTGCTTTCAAAATTAGATCACCACTCTTGATTCCATTCTTCTGCATGCATATACATAGAATAAAGGAAGATTATGGGGGGCATTATAAATAAACACACATAAGTACATTTTGTAATCATATGCACAGGACTCACTGTCAGTAAGGCAACCTAAGTTTACATCTCATTGTATTTCCTGAGATCACTGCTCTAAGAGTAAATATTTGAGTTAATGAACTGCATATAGGCTTTTGCATAAAATATACAAATGGATGTATGTCTTACCTTAGTAGCAGACAGTTGTCTTTCCCATAATAATACTCTTTCAGTGTATACGGCCACACAAAGGTTTTGTGCTGCTGGGCTTATTTGTCCACTGGGCAAAATAGCAATCAAGACTTGTTGTCCCTGACCCCAAACAAGATATACTGGTTGTCAGGCAACAATACTTCCACACCACTGGTACATTTATATATTTAAAATGCTTTTGTATGGTACAACTGGAAATCCAGTGGCTTAACCTCTGACTGTCACAGCTTCTAAAGAAAATTGATGGACTCCTTAGTGAATTTGAGAAAAGGCAGAAATATACTCCATACATATGATGATTCCATAACCAGTACATTTCCAACTATATTTGTGACTCAGGGTAAAGATTCCAGTGGAACGATGCACCCAGTGTTGGAATTTACCCTGAAATTTGATTGGTTATAATTTGTAGTAGTGTACGTAGGGACTACTTTTTGCTGCCATCATAATGCAATGTCAGGTGACCACAAATGTATTTAAAAGATAGAGGAAGAGAATCAGTTGACTGGGGAGTCCCTGTCCCATATCACCACTAGCCAGGAGGTGCCTGCAGCATTTGGTGGCTGGACTTCACTCAGCGCTCTAAAGTGTGACCCCCAACACCTGCAGCGCGAGAAGAGAAGTAGTTGACTGGGGACTCCCTTTCCCATATCACCATTTGCCAGAAGGTGCCTGCAGCATTTAGTAGCAGGACTTCACTCGGCGCTGAAAAGTGCAGCTCCACACCCGCCGCTTGGGACAAAAAGCAGTTGACTGGGGACTCCCTGTCCCATATCACCACCTTCTAGGAGGCGCCTGCAGCATGTGGGGGCAGAACTCCACTCAGCACTATAAAGCGTGGCCCTGACACCCGCAGGGGGGAAAGAGAAGCAGTTGACTTTGGACTCTCTGTCACATATCACTATGCACCAGAAGGCGCCTGCAGCATTTGGGGGCAGGAATTCACTCGGCATTATAAAGCGCGCCCAACACCTGCAGTGCAGAGCGTCCCCGTTGAAGACTGGGCCAAGAGCAGGCCCGTCTGCGCCCGTCCATTGCCCGATGAGGCTGGGCTGGGCCTACTCTCTTGGCCCTCTCATCAAAGACACCAAGCCAGCCCTTATTTAAGGTAAGCCTTTTATAGCATTTACCTCGCACTTACCACCTAACTATGGGAAAAACTACTGCCGTCACCCAGAGGAAGACCGGGGCCAAGAAGACAGGTTGCAATCCACCTATTACCTCTTATCTGTCTTCAGCCATAGGAGTTATTTCTTCAAAACTGGAGATCGTTGAATAGATGAAGTACAAAAAGACATTGAAACAAATAATCCCCCTGACCTCCTCGCTCCCCCAGCAAGGCCAGTCGATGGTCTACCCAAAGTCGCTCTGAATCCATGACCAGCAAGCCCACCACCACCTATAGCAGCTCTTAATTCCAGCCTCACCCCTAACTCTACCAAAAAATCCTCCTATGCTTATTACCACCATTTCATCTCTCATTGCCCGAAAGATCATATCGACAAAGTGGAAAAGGCAAAATGAAGTCATCCAAAATAACTATATAGACGTAAAAAAATACAAACAAATTCCAATGCAATGGCCCCTTTAAATGTATGTGACCCTTTATCAGAAATGGATCTCAGATAAATATTTCAGGTGGCATGTAAACCACTTTTTGAAAGGCTGGAGACCATATTGAACAATATTCAATGAAATCCGCTCTCTCATTTAAAACGCTGGGTGAGAAAGTACAAGCCCTTACGAACCAGTATTAAGCCAGCCAAAGCAGGGCCTATAATAGTCTCCAACCCCAAATTTCATTTTCAAAGTCCAGTCAACTTCGTCCTGTGCCTCCTGCTCTGCAATCTGCAATTGTTGGTCACCCAATTGCTCCTCCCCTGCCCACTGTGGCTAGCCATCCACTGCCTCCTAAAGCATCTGAAGAGGGAGAAGGCTTCCGCACACATGGAAACTTACATTCAAAAAGTTCTTCTCTCACTAATAAGTCATGTGAGGATCTTTTACAATTGCCACTCCTTCCAACTCAAGCAGAGACCAGGAGGGTTTAGGCGTTATCATCTCCCGAAGGTCTGAGAACTTGAAAATGTAAAACCTCTTGTGTATCCTGTGTTCCCAAATCTTGCACTCAGCATTCCTGGGCTTTTTGGATGATCTTTTAATTAATTTTTATTTTAACAATTTTTCCAACTAGCCATTGACCTGATAAATCAAGTAGACCACTTTATCAGAGGTTACTGCCTGAGATATCCAGATGAGGGGTCACACTATGGGTTGGTGATTTCAATATTTCTACCTCCCCTTTTAGTGGCGATAGTGCCTGTGGGATAACTGATTGGTAGAAGGAAAAACAGACGCATTTTATGCACACCCCATACAGGCCTGCTTTAAACCAGAGCATCATGAAACACAATTTATTTTTTAAAACTGACATTTTTAAGAAAAGTGAACTCATCCCTCAAACCTTTACAGGTAGAGGGAAATTATTTTAGTCTTCTTTCTTCCTATTGGATGACACATATATGTAGGAAGGTAGGATCTGACTGCATGGTTACCCCCACTTTTTGCCTGGTGTTTTGCTGGTTTTTGACTAGTCTGACTGGGATCCTGCTAATCAGGACCCCAGTCTATCTGCTTTCTCCCTTAAATTGACATACCTGTACTTTGGTACACTCCAGATTGGATACTGGGGTACCCTTATAAGTCCCTAGTATATGGTACCCATGTACCCAGGGCATAGGTACCCCAGAGGCCTCCCATGGGCTGAAGCATGTATTATGCCACCCATGAGAGGCCATGCAAAATGGAACCACAGGTCTGCTACAGCAGCCTGTGTAAGATGGTGCTTGCACCACTTACTTTAGATATAGGTCCACTATATCTATAGGTCACTACACTTAAAAACTATTAGTCACCCCTATAGCAGGCCTTATCAATCCTGAAGGCAGGGTGCTGGGTTTTTAGTGAGAGGGTGCCCCTGCATGAGCAGGGCCCCTCGGCAGCCTTCGGAGACCATTCTCCCGGGTTGTCTGTGACTCAGCCGGATATATAGGTAGAGGTGCATTATAACCTCGCGGTAAATGCTATCTCGAAAACGGCTGCATAGAAACATATCATGTTTGGTATCAAACACCTTGGAATCATACCTCCACACCAGTAACTCGTTTGGGAGGTATGATTCCACCCTTCAGAAGTGAGCTTCGTGGGGTCACTGGTCTAACCGGTGCCAGCCTTCTCGCCCCGGCAGCACAAAATGGATGCTGCCGACCAGAGACACATTTCTGCCCTCCTGCTGCTGAGCCAAGCTTGAGAAGAGGAAGGCAGCACAATAGGCATCCTGTCTCAGGGAGGTGAGACCACCTCCCAGATAGGGTTTAGTGTATTGGGGCTGGGTGGGTGCACTCTGAGAGTGCCTGAAAGTCTGTATCTGGGGCACATTTGAAGTCCCTGTGCATAGTCCAGTTCAAACCAGTTCTGGGAGCCATTGGCTCCTGCTCTGGCGCGTAACTGGACAAAGGACATGGGTGTAACCACCCCTCTGTCCTGACCCTCCCCTAGGAGGGTCCCCTGAATCTGTCTGTTGGACTTGGCCCTTTTTGGCTAAAGTTCCCTAAACTTTTTGCCTTCCCCCTAGACCTTTTTTCTGACATGGTGTTGCCAACTTAGATGCTTTGGGCACTTTGCCACTGCTGATCAGTGTCAAAGTGCAAGTGCTCCCTGTGCAAAGTATAATGGTAATTGGTTGTCCATAATTGGTATATTTGTCTTACTATTAAAGTCCCTAGTAAAGTGCACTCTGTGTGCCAGGGCTGGTAATACAAATGCTACTAGTGGGCCTGCAGCACTAATTGTGCCACCCACACCAGTAGCCTTAAAGAGAGATCTCAGGCCTGCCACTGCAGTGCCTGCGCGCAGTTTGCTAAAACTGCCATGTTGTCCTGAAAAAGTGCACCCACTTGCCAGGCCTTACCCTTCCCTTTTTATGCACATCAGACACCCCTATGGTAGGCCCAAGGTACACCCCTGGGCAGGGTGCAGTGTATGTGAAAGGTAGGACATGTACTGAGGTGTGTACCATGTCCTGACAGTGAAATACTCTCCATTTCGTTTTTCACTGTTGAAAGGCCATCTTGCCCATAGGACAGAATGGGGAGGCTGTGTAATATGGTCCCAGCCTATCTTCCCATGGGCTTAAGATGGAGGGGTTAAGTTTAGTGTGCCTGAACTCACAATTTAATAACACATCTTTTTGTGAAGGTGGTTTTTGCATTGTGTGTTTAGAAACAACACTTTTAGAAGTGGCTGTTTTTTTTGTGTTCTAACAATTCTGTGTGTCTCTGCCTGGTTGTGGATTGACTGTCTGGATTTGAAAGTGATAGGATCTGGGGAATGTCTTGACCCAGGGGAGGAGGTGAGACAGCAACAGGCTGACCTGCATCTGGAGTGTAGGGGGAGGAGTAGCCCCTGGAGGTGAAGAGGCCTGTGCTGCCGCCATAAAACAATGGCTCCATCTCCTGCTGAGTGATTGAGGATCCAGACCCCCACTATCAAAGGGAGACACCCAGA
The DNA here is from genome assembly GCA_963921515.1 of Calotriton arnoldi. NCBI lineage: Eukaryota > Metazoa > Chordata > Amphibia > Caudata > Salamandridae > Calotriton > Calotriton arnoldi. The sequence continues at coordinate 130,631 of CAWUFW010003333.1, forward strand.
ACTGGTTTAGACAGGGGTTAGTGCCCCCTGAACACAAAGACTTCAAAGACATTTAGGGGTATAACTATGAGAGCTGAAACCCCTGAACTGAGGACTGTCCAAGACTGAAATGGACTGATCAAGACCGTAAAGGATTGAAACTACTTTGTGGTCAAGAGGAACCTCTGCCAAGGAAGAAACAGCTGAAGAGACTGAAGGAAAGGACGAACCCTTGCTGTGTGTTCTGGGGCTGGCCTGCAGTTTGCTGATTTAACCAAGGAGAGGCGAAGGGACTTTGCTGTGTCCCCCTGCTTGAAAGGACTTTGCTGTGTGCTGTGTCCTGAAGTAACTTGTCCCCAAGGGCCCGAGGAGAGCTGGCTCCCTGTTGTGGAATCTCAGGAACACAAACGTTTTCAGAGGAGTGTCTCAGTGACGCTGTGTGCATGTGCTTTTTGCAGCCTGAGACCTTCGTAAGAACTGTCCCGTGATCGTGGGCACCTGGAGTCCAAGTGAGTCTCAGCGACGCTGTGTGCGTGTGCTTCGTGCAGCCTGAGACCTTCGTGAGGATTGCGCTGTGATCGTGGGCACCCGGAGTCCAAGTGAGTCTCAGCGACGCTGTGTGCGTGTGCTTCGTGCAGTCTGAGACCTTCGTGAGGATTGCCCTGTGATCGTGTACACCCGAAGCTCAAGTGAGTCTCAGCGACGCTGTGTGCGTGTGATTCGTGCAGCCTGAGACCTTCGTGAGGATTGCCCTGTGATCGTGTACACCAGAAGCTTAAATGAGTCTCAGCGACGCTGTGTGCTTGTGCCCTGTTGCATCCTGAGACCTTCATCTTTGCCATCGGCTCGGACAGGCATCCCCCGAGGAGCGGTGCCGCCGGCCCGAGCCTGCCTGTGCCAAGGAGAGACCTGGAACCATCGGGGGTCTGTGTTCCACTGCCCGAGATCAACGAAGTCGCCCCGGAGGCCCAAGCCGCGAGGAGAGGAGAGCGAGATCGCACCCCCCAGGTAACGCTCAGCGAGCGTGCGTGTGTCGCCGCCTGGGGAGGGGTGCGGTCTTGGAGAGAAACGCTCTCGGCCTTTCCCATCCTTGCAGCGCGAGCCCCCGCTCAAGTGAGAATCACGGCCCGTACTTGCCGAGGAGTGGCAGTAACGGGGCCGGAGTGTGGAGCTGCACTTTGTTTGCACCAGACCAGTGTTGGGGGCATATTTTGGCAGTAGCTGACCGCGAGTCAGTACGAGTGGCATAGAGTCCGTCCAGAGCACCGTGAACGGTGCTGGAGTACATTATTGTTGGCATTACGAACTGCCTGATTGTTGCATTACGCATTGCATTATTTTTGCATTATGAAATGCCTGATTGTTGCATTACGCATTGCTTTACTTTTGCATTACGAACTGTCTGATTGTTGCATTACGCATTGCATTATTGTTGGCATTACGAACTGCCTGATTGTTGCATGACGCATTGCATTATTTTTGCATTACGAACTGCCTGATTGTTGCATTAAGCGTTGCATTATTTTTGCATTACGAACTGCCTGATTGTTGCATTACGCATCGCATTATTTTGGCATAACGAACTGCATTATTTTTACATTACGAAGGTCCTGATTCTTGCATTACGAACTGCATAGCATTGCATTAGGACTGCATTTGGATCATTGAGAATTGCTCATTAATACTGCAAGAACCTACAAGGGCTGGCTGGCCTAATAACCAGCCAGGTGAAATATTACAAATACGCATATGTTGGATTTTGATCATGCGGTCTCATTGTATATCTTTTTATATAAACGTATACATGTTTGTTTATGAAACTCGTGTGGAGTCCATTTGTGGTGTCATCATGGGGTTACTGAGAGTGGCATTGCAAATACTTTTCACATTGCCTTGGATATAAGCCTGGCTGCTCGTGCCAAGCTACCGAGGTGGTGAGCAGGGGCTATCTGAGAAGGTGTCCTTCCTTTCCCTGACTTAGAAGCAAGGGTCTCTATTTGGACTAAGGTACCTACCTCAGCCAACTGGGGACCCCCAATTCTAACCTTGGGTAGCAACGTGTGGGGATTTGAACCCTCCCCGTTCTAACATTGTTGGTCAGCGGTGTGGGATTGGGACGATGTATTTGCAAATCCACTCACAGTGATTGGTGTACATCACTAGTTTAGCGCATGAACAACGACGCAACCACATATTGTGTTTTGATTTTTGGTTCTATTTTTGAAGCGACCTTTAAGCCACACATCATGTCTCAGAGGAGTCAAGTAGCCAGTGAGGTTGCAGAATTGGAGTTCGACATTGAGGCATTGCTTACCTACAAAGTTGATCAGTTGAGGCAATTCTGCAGAGCTTTGGGATGTCCCATGAAAAGTAGCGCCAAGAAGGAGGAGCTGCAACCGGCCTTGAGGGCCTGGTGGGAAGCCAAAGAGACTCAGGGGACGGGTGATGTTGAGGTGGATGAGGATGACCCAGGGAATGGATTTGGTCCACAGGATTTGCCAGTGGAAGGACCAGCCTCAGGGGCTGGTAGTAACCATTCAGGGAGGAGTTTTTCCCCAGAGGAGCTGGAGGAAAACTAAAGGGTCAGAGAGCATGAGTTGGAGGTTTTAAAACTTAAGGCTCAAGCAGAAGAGAAAAAGCTGCTCATTGAAAGTAAAAAGCGAGCAGAGGAGATCAGGAACGCTCTCGCCTTGGAAGAGAAGAAGATTCTCTTAGCTCATGAGTTAAGCATGAGGGAACAGGACATTAAGGCTAAACAGGTGGGGTCCAGTTCAAATGGTGGCAGCGCACAGCCAGTGCCAAGTGCGGATGAGTACAAGCGTGCACTGGATGATTGGGTGATGGTTAGCATGGCAAATGATTTGAAGGGGTTGCTCAATTTGGCCCCCAGGAGCCTAGGCTCAGTAATTGTTTTCCAGGAGTGCCCCAACCCTTGTTAGGGTGCGAGCTCTTTGATTCCCGGGAGCTTGCACAAGAGCCCGACCCCTGGTCATGGGTCCAAGGGTCTGAGGAGGCATTAGAGAGGGAAGAGAAGCGAAGTAGAGCCGGTAGGTCCCAGAGTAGTGGGGGGGGGGCATGTGGACTCGCACCCTGTCTCAAAGGGGAAGGAGGGAGTGTGAGCAGAGTCCCCAGGGGTTCACCACCCCACCTCCGAGACTGGAGGGTTCCTTAGAGGAGCACCAGGTAGGAGGCCTAGCACCTACTTGCCAGCTGTGTGAGGAAGAACACCTATCGTCAGGAGGGCGTGGGGCATCTGTAACCAGAGCTCCCGCGGTCCTGAAGTTTGTGGGTGCCATTCCTAAATGGCAGGCACAGAAATCTAAATGGAAGGTTAAGGGAGGAAAGTGTCCCCCCGTGGGAAAACCCGTGGGACCGTGCCCAGCCAGTAGGGCTAGGTCCCCTAGAAGTGACCGGGGTAAACCCACCTCTAACGTGGAGGGCAGGATGACTGGAGACAGTATCCTGACTGATGGGTCTTCCAGGGGTACCGCTCTAGGTTGGGGTTGGCAAGGGACCAGCACCCCTAGAGAGGCCCCGACTGCCAGGAAGTACCCATGGAGCAGCATAGTTGGCACGGGGATTAGTGACCAAGAGAACCCCCTGGGGTCAGGAAGGCATAGAACAGGAGGGTGTCCCTGCAGTAGCGGGCCTGCGTCCGTGTTCTATCACCCCAAGCAGGGAAGCCCATCAAGGTAGTCAATTGGTCTACCCTGGCTTTAGGCTGGGAGGGGGTTGTGTTGGACTAGGCCCTTTTTGGCTAAAGTTCCCTAAACTTTTTGCCTTCCCCCTAGATTTTTTTTCTGACATGGTGTTGCCAACTTAGATGCTTTGGGCACTTTGCCACTGCTGATCAGTGTCAAAGTGCAAGTGTTCCCTGTGTAAAGTATAATGGTAATTGGTTGTCCATAATTGGTATATTTGTCTTACTAGTAAAGTCCCTAGGAAAGTGCACTATGTGTGCCAGGGCTGGTAATACAAATGCTACTAGTGGGCCTGCAGCACTAATTGTGCCACCCACACCAGTAGCCTTAAAGAGAGATCTCAGGCCTGCCACTGCAGTGCCTGCACGCAGTTTGCTAAAACTGCCATGTTGTCCTGACAAGTACACCCACTTGCCAGGCCTTACCCTTCCCTTTTTATGCACATCAGACACCCCTATGGTAGGCCCAAGGTACACCTCTGGGCAGGGTGCAGTGTATGTGAAAGGTAGGACATGTACTGAGGTGTGTACCATGTCCTGACAGTGAAATACTCTCCATTTCGTTTTTCACTGTTGAAAGGCCATCTTGCCCATAGGACAGAATGGGGAGGCTGTGTAATATGTTCCCAGCCTATCTTCCCATAGGCTTAAGATGGAGGGGTGAAGTTTAGTGTGCCTGAACTCACAATTTAATAACACATCTTTTTGTGAAGGTGGTTTTTGCATTGTGTGTTTAGAAACCACACTTTTAGAAGTGGCTGTTTTTTTTGAGTTCTAACAATTCTGTGTGTCTCTGCCTGGTTGTGGATTGACTGTCTGGATTTGAAAGTGATAGGATCTGGGGAATGTCTTGACCCAGGGGAGGAGGTGAGACAGCAACAGGCTGACCTGCATCTGGAGTGTAGGGGAGACGAGTAGCCCCTGGAGGTGAAGAGGCCTGGGCTGCCGCCATAAAACAATGGCTCCATCTCCTGCTGAGTGATTGAGGATCCAGACCCCCACTATCAAAGGGAGACACCCAGAACTGGTTTGGACAGGGGTCAGTGCCCCCTGAACACAAAGACTTCAAAGACATTTAGGGGTATAACTATGAGAGCTGAAACCCCTGAACTGAGGACTGTCCAAGACTGAAATGGACTGATCAAGACTGTAAAGGATTGAAACTACTTCGTGGTCAAGAGGAACCTCTGCCAAGGAAGAAACAGCTGAAGAGACTGAAGGGAAGGACTGACCCTTGCTGTGTGTTCTGGGGCTGGCCTGCAGTTTGCTGATTTAACCAAGGAGAGGCAAAGGGACTTTGCTGTGTGCTGTGTCCCCCTGCTTGAAAGGACTTTGCTGTGTGCTGTGTCCTGAAGTAACTTGTCCCCAAGGGCCCGAGGAGAGCTGGCTCCCTGTTATGGAAACTCAGGAACACAAAAGTTTCCAGAGGAGTGTCTCAGCGACGCTGTGTGCATGTGCTTTTTGCAGCCTGAGACCTTCGTAAGAACTGCCCCGTGATCGTGGGCACCTGGAGTCCAAGTGAGTCTCAGCGACGCTGTGTGCATGTGCTTTGTGCAGCCTGAGACCTTCGTGAGGATTGCCCTGTGATCGTGGGTACCTGGAGTCCAAGTGAGTCTCAGCGACGCTGTGTGCGTGTGCTTCGTGCAGCCTGAGACCTTCGTGAGGATTGCCCTGTGATCATGGGCACCCGGAGTCCAAGTGAGTCTCAGCGACGCTGTGTGTGTGTGCTTCGTGCAGCCTGAGACCTTCGTGAGGATTGCCCTGTGATCATGGGCACCTGGAGTCCAAGTGAGTCTCAGCGACGCTGTGTGCGTGTGCTTCGTGCAGCCTGAGACCTTCGTGAGGAGTGCCCTGTGATCGTGTACACCCGAAGCTCAAGTGAGTCTCAGCGACGCTGTGTGCGTGTGCGTGTGCTTCGTGCAGCCTGAGACCTTCGTGAGGATTGCCCTGTGATCGTGTACACCCGAAGCTTAAGTGAGTCTCAGCGACGCTGTGTGCGTGTGCCCTGTTGCATCCTGAGACCTTCATCATTGCCATCGGCTCGGACAGGCATCCCCCGAGGAGCGGTGCCGCCGGCCCGAGCCTGCCTGTGCCAAGGAGAGACCTCAAACCATCACGTCGGGGGTCCGTGTTCCACTGCCCGAGATCAATGAAGTCGCCCCGGAGGCCCAAGCCGCGAGGAGAGGAGAGCGAGATCGCACCCCCAAGGTAACGCTCAGCGAGCGTGCGTGTGTCGCCGCCTGGGGCGGGGTGCGGTCTCAGAGAGAAATGCTCTCGGCCTTTCCCATCCTTGCAGCGCGAGCCCCTGCTCAAATGAGAATCACGGCCCGTACTTGCCGAGGAGTGGCAGTACCGGGGCCGGAGTGTGGAGCTGCACTTTGTTTACACCAGACCAGTGTTGGGGGCATATTTTGGCAGTAGCTGACCGCGAGTCAGTACGAGTGGCATAGAGTCCGTCCAGAGCACCGTGAACGGTGCTGGAGTACATTATTGTTGGCATTACGAACTGCCTGATTGTTGCATTACGCATTGCATTCTTTTTGCATTACGAACTGCCTGATTGTTGCATTACGCATTGCATTATTGTTGGCATTACGAACTGCCTGATTGTTGCATTATTTTTGCATTACGAACTGCCTGATTGTTGCATTACGCATTGCATTATTTTTGCATTACGCACTGCCTGACTGTTGCATTACGCATCGCATTATTTTGGCATAATGAACTGCATTATTTTTACATTACGAAGTGCCTGATTCTTGCATTATGAACTGCATAGCATTGCATTAGGACTGCATTTGGATAATTGAGAATTGCTCATTAATACTGCAAGAACCTACAAGGGCTGGCTGGCCTAATAACCGGCCAGGTGAAATATTACAAATACGCATATGTTGGATTTTGATCGTGTGCTCTCATCGTATATCTTTTTATATAAACTTATACTTGTTTTTTTATGAAATTCGTGTGGAGTCCATTTGTGGTGTCATCATTGGGTTACTGGGTTACTGAGAGCGGGATTGCAAATATTTTACACATTGCCTTGGAGATAAGTCTGGCTGCTCGTGCCAAGCTACCGAGGGGGTGAGCAGGGGCTATCTGAGAAGGTGTCCTTCCTTTCCCTGACTTAGAAGCAATGGTCCCTATTTAGACTAAGGTACCTACCTCAGCCAACTGGGGACCCCCAATTCTAACCTTGGGTAGCAACGGGTGGGGATTTGAACCCTCCCCGTTCTAACACTGTCCAACCCTCTCCTGTGGGTACAAAAGGGCTTACCTGGCTGTAAGACTTTGGATTTTACATGGACAAGATTCTACAAGAAGAAACCACTGACCTTTGACCATCTGGACACGCTGGACTTCGCTGGACCTTGGCTGGGCTCAACTTTGTCCCCCTTTCCGTCCAAAGCTTGGTTCATGCCCGTGCCCCATACAGGCTCTGTGCGGGACCTGTGGTGCACTAAAAACAACTGAAGAATCTCCCTTGGAGTGAAGGAGTCACTCCCTTGCTTCGCAGGCACCTAAGCGCAACTGACCGGTCTGCTGCTCCTGAGCTCCCGCGGACTCCAAAGATTTCAGCAACACAGGAGGTGGGTTTCCGAAGGTCCCTGAGGCCGAGCTGTCCTCTCATTGAGTTTGAGGCCAGTATCCTTCGTGGGGACTGCTTGACCTGAACCCCTGTGCACCGCGTCCATTTGCAAGTGCATATGCTTGTTGGCGATTCCTGAGCTTGTGCATTGGACTCCGTGTAGTCCTGACCCTGAGCAGTATTTTCACCTAAGAACTCCGGCCTCCTCACACCGAGTGCTCCGTGGCCTGGTACTTTGCAATCTGGCTTGAGGTCCCCTTGCAACTCCTGGTCCTTCGGCCTGTGGGTCCTCCTGAGGGTCATCTTGATTTCTGTTGGGCTTTCCTGGTTGCTCCAGACGTGCCCTGACTACCCATTGCTTGGTGAGTCTCCTGAACCTTGCTGGTCCACACCGTAACCTTCTTGACCTTCCTGCATGGGCTGCTTTTGCCAAGGCTTGTTGGTGCTCCAGCCGGACACTGACCCCTCACCACTCAACATCCTTTGTGGGACAGCTCACCTCCGGCTCCTGGTTGTCCTTGACATCTCCTGGTCCTCGTGGCTGCAGAGTCAAGCATCCCTTCTTCGCACCTGAAGCACCCGACATTGGTGGGCATTCGTCTACCGAGCCCCTGGTCACTCTGATGTGACCCATACTCTGTCCCCTCTGCTTTCAGGTTCCATATTCCTCGAATACAGGCTTGGATTCCACCGGACCCTTTTCACCTTCACGGCAGCTGTACTTCTTTGCAGCTCTCCATTGAGAACGACGGCAATTTCCGACGCCACTTCAGACCTATGCACCCGGCTCCTCTGGGATAGGTAACTCGGGTACTACGATATCCACGGGTGAGGTGGCTCATCAAACTCTTAAGTTCCAACAGGTTTGCTCGAAGTCCTCCTAGAAGGGTCCTTAAACTTTAAAAGTGTAACCGCGACTTCCCAATAGAATTGTACGGAGCCCGCGGTCATGTTCCCACACTGCACCCGGCCTCCGTGGGGTCCCTGTCTACTCACCTTGGGTGGTTCCTTGGGGTCCCAGTGATTCTGCGTGCTCCAGACCTTGTCTTGATCTCAGTCGTGACTGTTATACCACAATTATAGTATATGGTTTGGTCTCCCCCTGGAGCCCACTGTGTATTGTGCTACATACAACTGTTCTATTGATCTCGTATTGTGTGCTTTGTGTTCTATCCTCGTGTAGAGGATAGTAGAGAGTGTTATATTAATGAATACATATTTTTATATAACTACTGTGTTGTTCTCCTTTCATTTAGTCATTCAGGAGGTGATGTTCTGGTAAAACAAGCTGCTTTACATTCCTTCAAGATTAAGCCTGAAGGCTGCTCTCCACAGCTACCACTAGGATAGCTTTCTAAAGGTTATCTTTGACCTTTGACATCATAAGGGTCATTTGGACTGGTGCAAGGTGCCCACTTTAATTAGTGGACAGCATATACCAGGCCAACTTCTCACAATATACATGACTCATTTATCTTCTCATCTCTCTTTGGTGACCACAACCCACTAGTACTTAGCTTCACATGCCCCTCCTGATAGTCCTCAAACACACACCCTTTCCCATGACTTACAGTTCTCAAAAAACAGTGCCATTCATTTAAAGGGAAAAAGTGGACCCCGAGAAATTTTTGACAAACATAATCCCCGCAAAGCGTGATGATGTCATTCATGGCCTGCTTAGAAGAGGAGGCTCAAGCTGGAGACGTACTGGCTAGGTTTGAGAGTCTTTATAATCATGCTGCAAGTTTGTTGGTTATTACGCCCATACATAAGGGACCCCGTCTGCATAAATGGTTTAACTCTGCTTGTACAGCTGCTCTTAAACAGTTAAAGGAGTCCCTTAAGTCGCACACCCATAACAGTGTGGTCTTAAGACAATGAAGATCTTCATACAAAACCCTCCTAGGTACAAGGAGATAGGATATAAGAAAACAAGCCTGGGATGATCTCCAGTTTCCCGCATTATCTAGAGACACCAGGGCTTTTTGGGAAGTAATATATAGACCATAGTTCATGGATGATAATCAACCTAAAATTGAATGTCACATCCCTCTGGAAGAGTGGGTGGGTCATTTCTCAAAAATCTTTCCCCAGGACTCCTGCTTAGAACTACAATGAAGTCAGTAACTCCCACAGACCCTGAAATCTTAATCCTAAGTAACTTCATAGAAGTCAGGGCTGCAGCTAGGGCCATACTACAACCATCTACTGGAAAGGTACCAGGCCCTGATGGGGTTCTAGTTGATGTCTATAGGCAGGATCCTGCCTTTAGAGGACCTCTTTTAGCCAATGTTTTCCATGCAGCAGTTAAATGTGACATCCCTCATTCCTGGAAGGAATCCACTGTAGGAGAGTAGGATCTGCTTATTATAGTTACCCCCACTTTTTGCTGATGTTTCACTGTTTTCGACTTTGTCTGACTGGGATCCTGCTAATCAGGACCCCAGTCTATCTGCTTTCTCCTCTAAATTGATTGCATGTACTTTAGGTACACTCCAGATTGGATTCTGGGGTACCCTTATAAGTCCCTAGTATATGGTATACTATGTACCCAGGGCATAGGTACCCCAGAGGCCTCCCAGGGGCTGCATCATGTATTATGCCACCCCTGAGAGACCATTTAAAATGACACCACAGGTCTGCTCCTGCAGCCTGTGTAAGGTGGTGCATGCACCCCTTACTTAGATATAGGTTCACTATATCTATCCTAATCACTGCACATATAAACCTATCAGTCACCCCTATGGCACGCCTTATCAATCCTGAAGGCAGGGTGCTGGGTTTTATGTGAGAGGGTGCCCATGCATGAGCAGAGCCCCTCTGCAGCCCTCGGAACCTATTCTCCGGGGTTGTTTGTGATGCAGCCAATCATATATACTTAAGTGCATTATAACCTCGCGGTAAATGCTAACTTTAAAATGGCTGCATGGAAACATGTTGTGTTTGGTGTCAAACACCTTGGAATCATACCTCCACACCAGTAACTGGTGTGGGAGGTATGATTCCACCCTCCTAGAGGGAGAAATATGACAACACCGGTACACCCGGTACCAGCTTCACAGAACCCTGGCATCACAAAATGGATGCTGCCAGCCACAGACACGAGTCTGCCCTCCTGCTGCTGGACGAAACTCCGGCAGGGGAAGGCTTGACAATAGGTTTACTGTCACAGGGAGGTGTGACCACCTCCCAGACAGACTTTAGTGTATTGAGGCTGGTTGGGTGCACTCTCAGAGTGCTTTGATGTCTGCACTGGGGGCACATTTGGTGTCCTCGTGCATAGTCCAGCTCAAACCGGTTGCAGGGGCTATCAGCCCCTGCTCTGGCGTGAAACTGGACAAAGGACATGGGTGTAGCCACCCCTCTGTCCTGACCCTGCCATAGATGGGTCCCCAGAGTTTGTCCCACCCCTTCCTTGGGTATAAAGTAGGAACCCCTTGCTACAGGACTTTGGATATTACCTGGACTAAACTCTGCTACAGAAACCAAGTAACCTTCAACGATCTACGCTTTGCTGGACGACTGAAGAATCTCCCTTGGAGTAAAGGAGTTACTCCCCTGCTGAGCAGGCACCTAAACACATCTGACCGGTTTGCATCTACGAAGCTCCCGAAGGACTCAGAAGATTTCTGCAATACAGAAGGTGGGTTCCCGAGGTCTCCGAGGTTGATCTGCACTCTCAGCAAGTCTGAGGCCCGTATCCCTTGTGGGGACTGTGAAACCTGTACCCCTGGGCACCGTGTACATTTGCAGCAGCATATGCTTTTCGGCGATCCCTGAAGCTGTGCTTTGGGCTACTTGTAGTCCTGACCCCGAGCAGTAATTTCACCGAAGATTACCGGCCTACACTCCACGAGTGTTCCGTGGGCTGGCACTTTGTGATTCCTCTCGAGGTCCCTTCGCAATCACTGGTCCGTTGGCCTGTGGGTCCCTGAGAAGGCAACTTTCACTTTCAGTGGGCTTCCCTGTTTCTCTAGATGTGCCCTGACTCTCCATTGCTTGGGGAGTCCCCAGGACGTTGCTGGTCCTCACAGAAGCATCTTTCCTCTGACTGTGTGGGTTGTAGTTGCCAAGGCTTGTTGGTGTTCAATCTGGACACTGACCCCCCAGGACTCGACATCCTTTGTGGGACAGCTCGAATCCGGACTGTGGTTGTCACAGACATCTCCTGGTCCCCGTGGCTGCAGAGTCAAGCTTCACCTATTCGCACCTGAAGCACCCGACATCGGTGGGCATTCGATTGCTCCGCTCCTGGTCACGTGAAGTGACCCAGACTTTGTCCCCTCTGCTTTCAGGTTCTTCACATCTCCGATCCAGGCTTTGATCACACCGGACACTTTGCTTCTCCACGGCAGCAGTACTTTCTCGCATCACGCCATTGAAAACGACGAGGGTTTCCGACACCACTTGACCCCTATGCACCCGGCTCCTCTGGGATAGGTATCACGGGTACCTCGGTACTCTCAAGGGTGCTGGCCTTAGAACCTTCTATGTTTAGCTGGGTTTGCTTGAAGTCCTCTCCTAAGTGTCCTTAATCTTTAAAATTCCAACCGCGACTTTCCCATAGAGTTGTACGGAGCTCGCGTCTGTGTTCCCACACTGCACCCGTCCTCTGTGGGTCCCCTGTGTCACTACCTTGGGTGGTTCCTTGGGGTCCCAGCGATTCTACGTGCTCTAGGCACTGTGTCTAGTCATGTCGTGGTTCTTATACCGCTTTCTTAGTATATGGTTCGGTCTCCCCCTGGAGCCCGCTGTGTATTGTGCTATTTACTGTCGTTCTAGTGATTTTATATTGTGTGTATTGTTCTCTAATCTCATAAAGAGGTTAGTAGAGAGTGTTTAGTGTGTGGTTCTCCTTTCATTTGGTCATTCAGGAGGTTATATACTGGAAAAACAAGCTGCTTTACATTCCTTCAAGACTTAGCCTGAAGGCTGCTCTCCACAGCTACCACTAGGATAGCTTTCTATAAAGGTTCTCTTTAACCTAATCATCAATAAGGGTCATTTGGACTGGTGCAAGGTGCCCACTTTAATTAGTGGACAGCATATACCAGGCCAACTTCTCACATCCACCATCACCCCCATATTTAATAAAGGAAACATTAGCTTACCCTCATGCTATCAGACTATTTCCCTCCTGGAGTCACTGTACAGAGTTTGGAGGATTGGGCTCTTGACAATGCATTTTTTGGATACACAATATGGTTTCCGTCCGGGGGTAGGAACAGTTGAGCAAACATTAAACCTTCTTATGGTATCAGGGAAATACGTCCATTCCAGGAGTGGGGCTCTCCACGTGGCCTTTATGGGCCTTTTGATCTGGTAGACAGGGGCAAGTTATGGTCTACGATGTGCAAAGCAGGGATTGACCCAGCTTTGGTAGACTTCTTAATAAGCCTCCATAGCGATACAAAAGTACAGGTCTGCTACAACATAAATGGAGATTGCACTGCAGCCTTTTATTCCACTAAGGGCATGAGGCAAGGTTGCATCTAAGCTCCTTTTTTATTCCTTTTTAAGATTCTGGGGAAAATTGAGTGGGGAGGAGGTACAGAAAGTTTCTCAGTGGTGTAAAAATGAAATTGAGCAAAGTGAACTAAAATGGGCAAAAAGTGTTAGGATTATATTGGGTGCCGTTTGTAAAGAAATGAAAGTAATGTGGTGTCCACAGAATTTACAAATCGGAATCTCCAAGAGTGAGTTGAAAGCCCTAGGCAAAGAATTGTCCCAAGAATACGATGATCATTATTTAAGCGGGAAAAAATCGGTACATTTTATGTGAAACTCATGGCGGAATAAAGTGAGTTTTCCGTATGTGGACATCTTACCAAATCAGCTGTTAAGAAATGATGTGTTGAGAGTAAGAATTGGGCTCAACCCCTGTAAGACAAGTGATATGGTAAAAGCAAAAATTATTCATACAGGAGGAAAATGCACCTGTGGTTTAAACACAAAATGTGATATGCTGCATATTTTGTTGGACTGCCTAAAAATTAAACAACAGCGGAGACAGTGGTTACGCCCAATATTCTTGAAATATGGGATTATGACTCATGGACATGCCATAGAACTATTAACTGACATGCGCTTTTTAGACATAGTATGTGCCATTGGGAGATTCATGAGGGCAGTCAGCACAATGTTGATAGAGTTTTAGTATTTATGAGGGTTTAGGTATTTTATGGGACTATTTTTAGACATTTTATTTGAATGTATATTTTAAATGGGCAGACTCTTATAACTTATTAGATGAAAGAGATTGCTTAATATGTATCTGTCCATTATTGTTTAAAAAATGTTTTAAAATGTACTTTAAAACGCAACTAACATAAATTGTTATATTGTTTAATGGCCAACGGGCTAAATAAACATATCTTTTGATTGATATTCCTTTTTTAAATAAATGCTCTTGAGATTGTGTTAACAGCCAAAGGCATAGATCTCTCTAGAATTGGTAACCCCTAGTACCCATCCTATTATATGTGAATGACGCTGTCCTGATCGCCTACACTGCCAATGGCCTGTAACCACCAGAAATCACATATTATAATCAGGGGCCCCAAAAGACCCCTTCCCGCTCATTTAATATAGATGGTATCCCAATTACAAAAGTTCAGAGCTTCAATTTCCTCAGTGTAACTCTTTCAGAAAAACTCAGCTAGGAAAGACTTTTAACTCAGAGAGCTTGCAGATTCCCTGGGGCCATTGATGGTATTTTTAGGTTTTCCAACAAATTAGGCCAAAACCTCATTAAGGAACGATCACCCTGTACAAAACTAAATATTTTTCATTGGGGTGTTATGGGACTGGTGTCTGGGGGTACACCCTACCTTCCAGCATCCAGAAAATTGAAAATAAATTCCTCTGTTGGCTTCTAGCCATATCCAAAAGTACAGCCAGCCTTTTTGCCCACCTGGAGGTTGTAGTCCCTTTATTAGAGGATTTAGTCCAGGTTGCACCACTACTTATTTGGCTTAAGATTTGACATTGAAAGTACACCACCTTCGCAAGTTTAGTTATTGAAGACTGTCTGAGACAAGATCGAGCTTTTTCCATCCCCCACGCCCATGTTAAAAAGAGGTTTTCCAATATAGGTCTTTCAAATCTTTTTCACTTTCCAAATGTAGTTGATAACATTTCAAAACTTACAGTGAAAACCTTTTTGCCAACATTGAAATCAAATTAGATTTTCAAAAAATCAAGGGTTGAGCTTAGTCCAGTGCTATGTGGATTTAAAACTTGAGGTAGGAATGTAACGTTACTTAGCATAGGTCTCAAATAGCGAACAAGGTGGCATATTTACTAGAAAATGTCGGAGCGTGGAGCAACGCCAAATTTGGCAGTGCCCCGCTCCGACATTTTCAAAATGCAGGGATGCACTGTATTTACTACAATACAGTGCACCCCTGTGTTTTCCCTAGAGATGGCACTAAAATTAGCTGCCTAGTGCCAACGCAGGCACCCTTGCACCATAGTGCTTAGCAGGGAATTATTGTTTATGTGCAGGAAGCCAATCCTTAATGGCTATTTGTTACTTCAAGTAGCATATCGTTATTATTTAATGATTCTTTATGTGCAGGAAGGGACATCTTCCTGCACATAAACAATCATTAATGGCTTTTTGCTCTTTCTATGTGTGCTGCAGAATGCAGCACACATCGAAAAAGCAAAAACGAGGAGAAATAAAAGCATTTCTCCTCATGCGCCCTTCTAACGCCTGCATGGCATTAGTTTTTGGCGCTGCCACAGATTTACACCTCCTTGTAAATCTGGGGCAGCATCAAAAAGCGTGGAATGGCCACAGCAACACTCATTGCACGCCACTTTGCTGTAGAGGACTGCGGTCGAAAGGGGCATATTTACAAGGTGCTGATAAGCCACGCTAAGTGGCTTAGAGCCACGTTGTAAAAATTAAAAATGGCGCAAAGCCAGCGGAGTAGTCAAACAAAGTGATGCTCCGGTGGTGATAGGGGCTTGTAAATATGTCCCATATATTGTATTTAACTTGCTTTAGACTCAGCACCTTCACTTTATAGTAGTCCGCCCTCACCAAGGTACCTGGTTCTAATCCCTGTCCATCTGCCCCTGCGACAATACCTCCAAGCAAACATTGGCAGATTTGATGTTCTTTTGTAGTTTTTATGTGCTCCAGAGAAAACAATATTTAATACAACTTTTACGCACCCTTGGCTCCAGATCTTATAAAGAGTGTTTGCAGTATCTTCAACTTTTAGAATCTAAACACTGTTGTCTTGCTGTGACTAGCTATGTATATCAAGCTGTTAGACTCAGGAAAGCGTTAAAAAATGTTAACCCTTGATGAATTGTTAAATTCTTTTAACCCTGGATGAACTGTGAAGTATTTTATCCTTGCCTTATATTAAGCCTATATTGTGTTCATAATCTTTGGTTTTAGGTGACTGAAAATGTTTTTAATATAGTATTTATTCTATGTGTGGTGTTTCTTATGACTTTTATATTGTATGTTTGTATCACTGTTTCAGTGATGCAATGTCTTTTTATGGCTGTATAGCTGAATAAAACGTTTTTGACTTACTGGATGGATACAGTGAATTTGCCTGGATGGCCTGTGTCTGTACTTCAAAGTATCTGTGATAGCCGTGAGATAGGTTTAAGATATTGACAGATTGCCGAAGGTGGCCTAATCCTTCCCCAAGAAATGTGTCCACTACAAGAGAATGCCATTCTGATCCAGAAGCAATTCCGGGGCCTCATCATACACAGCCTGCAGTTTCAGCGCCAAGTATTTTTAGCTATTGCACCAGCAGCTGCTACATTGCTGAACTAGAAGCATCGCTAAGCCACATTGGAATCAGCAGTTAAGCTGCTTGATCTTGTCCTGAGCAACACAGGAAGGTTTCTCCAAAGCAGCTTCTAGCATTAGTACCTGGTGTGCACGCCCAAGCATTGGATGGGGCAGGAAACAACATAGACAAGGCACACCTGGACAAGACCTGGAACAGAATGATGACCACATGTGAGACCAGAGAGGTATCTGGTGAATGGCATGAGAGCTCTGGGGTCACACTGGCTCCCAGTGACAGATGTGTGCATCTACGAGAGTAAGTCACAAGCGGCGGTCATGTGGGTTTCTGGTGTGAGTTAAGAGTACTTTATATGATGGGCACATGGACTCATAGTTAGGGAATCTCTCCTCTCAGGAGGTACTTCACCTCTTCTCTTTTGAGTGACTTTTCACCCTCCATAGCCTTCTAACCCCTCTATACTGGTTATCTTATCTGACAAGTATTTCTTCTCACTCGCTGCTCTGAATGACTGTCCCATATCTTGTCTGAAGTTTCACACTCACATCCCTTTCCCCTGTCAAACTTCCAATCTTCTTGCACATCTCTCAGCCAGCCCTCTCTCTGCCGTGTACATCTGGATACCCTACCCGTCTAAGGAGCTGCAGAACTGCAGTGCACCCTCTTGGCACCATCATGAATCATCCATTTCCTCCAAGGGTGGTATGTGAAAGATGAGCCGAGGAATGCAGCCAGGAGTCTGCAAACGGGAGTGGAGTGAAAGAATGCAGGATGAACCATCGAGAATCAAATTGAACATAAGCTAAGAATTTAAGCCCCGGGGCCTCGGAGTACGTGAAGCATCAAGAACAGTACTCATGCCCCAGAGGCTAAGGAACCCTGATTTCCCCCCTAATGGCCCTAAAGTAGAAGTCTAAAACATCCTACATGTGCTTGTCTGACCTCACCGCCTCCTGGTTCTTTTACATAGGGAATAACTCTGATGCTGACAGTAAGGGATTTACTGGGTAAGCACATGCTGCTGTTTGTGGGGGCAGAGGTAAATTTGTACCTGAGAGAATTATTTCTGTATGCCTCAGGTTGTAACATGCCATGAGACAATAACTAGAAGCACCATGAAAGCATTCAGAAAGCCAGAAGTTCCACAAGTGAATGATTTAAAATCCTTAAGAATATTAAATATATAGTGGCCCATTATAAAGAAAATGTGCTGTCTGTCCATGCAAGACCACTTAGAGGAAAAACGCTTACATGTAAGTCTGTTACTGACTGTAGAACATTTAGGGGCATATTTACCAAGGCCTTGCATGATGCAAGTCATTGCAAGGCAACAAAAGTCCATAAATGATATTTGCTAAGCCACGCAAAGCCACTTTGTGTGCCTCTGTGTAGTAAATCTAGAGGAATGCAAGGCAGTGCATGTCACCGCCTTGTGTTACCTTGCGGCAAGGAGGCGTTCCATGGGTGGAGTGTGGGTATTCCCATGCATCCAACCATGGTTTTTGACACAGTCCCAGATTTATTAAAGTCAGCAAACCTGGGATTGTGCCAAAATGCTGCACCGCGCTGACCAAGGCATAACAAGTAGAACTATCTTTATTTCTTTTAGTTACTTTCTCTTTCTAAGCACTGTGCATTCTGCCGCACAGATAGAATCACGAAAATGCCTCAAATGATTGTTTTGGTGCAGGAAGGTGTCCCTTCCTGAATCAAAACAATCCTGCCCGTAATGCAGGCACCCTTGCAGCATGGTGCAAGGGCACCTGCATTGGTGCTATGCTGTCACAAATGCCCCAGCACTAGGAGGCAAAAGAAGTGTGCCGTACCTTAGCAGATATGGTGCATTTCTGCTTTCTCCCTTTCACGCAACGCAGCGCAGCACAACAAGTTGTCTTGCTGCATTGCATGAAATATTAGTAAATATATCCCTTAGTGCCCCAAAAAGCCACTGTACACAGCGACAACCAAATAGTGTTGGAAATGCATTTACTTTATTCTACCGCTTCGGGGAAGTTACAGTGGGAGTATTTTGAGAGGTCATTTGGAGTATCATCCCTATAACTTGTGAGGCCAAACAGTTCCTTTCAAATATTATCCATCTGCATAGTTTAGTTTTGGTTCCTAAATCTATTTAATTAATAAATGACTCTTTCCAGAGTGACATTATTCCAACCATTTTAAGGAAATCATAGATCACTTCACTATCCAAGCCATATTAAATCCTTCTAATCTAAAACCTTTAGACTAATTTAAAATGCTCCTTCTCTGTAGAATATCATGGAAAAGCGAGCAATGATGCAATTCTAGAGCAATACCAAAAGTTAGGACAACGGCAATTAAGGATTAGATTTAGGTGCAGAATTGAGACTGCCATGATGGACATCCAATCGACTATCCTAAAAGTCTTAAATGGAGGCTTTCTAGCAATAGTGATGTGGTTGGATCTTTCTGCCACTAGTGATACCCTGATTGCTCACATGCTACTCCAAATATTATGCATCGTGGCCAGCAAGGCCGGCCTTTTGCATGGGCGAGCTGTGCCCAGGCCCAAGGCACCAATATTCTGAGGGGCGCATAGAGCTGTGTGCATTAAACCTATGCCACCAACGGCGCCATTCTCATCTTGCTCCAGCCTTTTCCCTGTCCTTGCCTGTTCGTTTCCATCTGATTTGCTAATGTAAAGCGGTTTTAGTCCTTCATTATCCTACGGTGGGTGATGTTTTTAACACACATTAAGCCCCCCCCCCCTTCCTTGCCCTCCCTTCACCCTCTGACCCCTGCTGGCACACAACAAAACCATCATCTGCGTGAGGAAGCTAAACTATTGGTGATTTAGGTGTGCTGTGGGAGTTCCCGGGATATTCGTGTTCAAGGGTCAGTCCCTGCTCTTCCAGGTACTGACCAGTGAACACAAAAGGGATCCCCTGCTTTCTCATTTAATTCACTACCATCAGCAAGGGTGCCAAATTTCTCTCCGCCCTTGCCCAAGGCGCTAACTTAGCAAAGGCTGACCCTGGTTGCCAGGATGTCAGAAATAGCGGAAAAGTAGTTTTCCTCCTTTCTATCTAAAAGCACTGTCTGAATAAAGATGGGGATGGTCCGGTCAGCAAATGAACCATTGTTGTGTGAAGCCCCCAGGTGTAACGTCTCTCTCCCTTCTTATTTAATATGTAC
Source organism: Calotriton arnoldi (assembly GCA_963921515.1). Taxonomy (NCBI): domain Eukaryota; kingdom Metazoa; phylum Chordata; class Amphibia; order Caudata; family Salamandridae; genus Calotriton; species Calotriton arnoldi. The sequence continues at coordinate 149,859 of CAWUFW010003333.1, forward strand.
CAAGTTTTATTTATTCAATGTTTCGGGAACTCTGAAGAGATCCACATAAAAGAAGATCATGCAAATAAATACTACATATACAATTTCTGTTATAAATTAAGATTCATCAAATTCATTGAGACATACACAAAGTCAGATTATTAGCCCAAAATGCATAGAAATCAGTTGAACCTGCATTATTTCTCTGAAGCATTAAAATACATAAAATACATTAAGACATATCCAAATTTAAATCTAATTGCACAAGGTTCACAGCTAGACTTAATATAACTTTAGGAAGCATTTAAAAAGTTAAATATTCAATAACAATACAATTCATTAGAAGGGTCAGTTAGAGTCTGTAAAACTTCAGAAGAAGATCAAACTGACAGTTTCAGGAAGATAGGCCTCAGCCATTTACGGGAGGCAATAATATAGTGGGGCAAACAAATAATACATGATTCATATCTTGTAGCCCTTTTTGACAAAAGTTACAAACTTCAGGGGTTCCATACCATTTAGATGCTAAACAATTTAGAGGAAGGCTATCCCATCGCAATAGAAACCAAAAGCGCCTGACATGGAGTTTAATGTGTATTTTCAGCCTCTTCATGAATTGTTCCTTTATTTACCTGGTGGTGTCCTTTAACAATTATGTGGTTGAAAGCCAATTCATCTTCTCTATCACTACCATCTAACAGGAACCTGGAATGTATTAAAGAAGTATGTACAATTGGGTAGCTGGAAATTGGCTCATTAAAAATACAGAGAAGGCTGAATTCCTTTTTCTAGAGCAAGACCATTCCAGGGATCTTGGAGTTGCTCCTTGGGGTCAAAACATGAATTCCGTTGGACTTGGTGCCCTTTACTCAAATAAAGGGTCACATTCATTAAGGCTTTGCACTGGTGCTAAGTCACACGTGATGTAAAGCGGCACAAGCACTTGTTATGGTATTTACTTTCTGGTGCAAAAGTTATTTTGCATTAGAAACATTACTTTGTTCAGTGCAAATAGTGCTATGTGCTGCTTTGAGTCACTTGCATCAAGGGGCATTACATGGGTGGAACTTGGGCAGCCCAAGCAGCAATTGTTTTTGACACAAAGTCTGGCCTGCTAGGATAGTCAAACTAGGCTTTGTGTATAAAAATACCAGTGCAGACGTCTCCATTTATTCCACACATTGCATGTGTGCTGCGCTTTACCAACACATCTGGGGGCTTATTTATGAGAGGCTTGCGTTGCTGGAGCATCACTTTTTTTTATGCTCTGGTGGCTCAAGACTCTCAATCATATCTATGAGGCGACACAAAGCCACTATGCTTGTCTTTGCATGACCTCATAGATGGGGAGTAAGACAAAGCAGCGCAATTCTGTATTGCCTTCCTTTGAGTCAAGGAGGTGTTCCATGGCTTTGCAGTGGATTTTCCCATGCAACACTTATGGATTTTGATTCTGCCTCAGATTTACATAATCATGTAAACCTGGGGCAGTGCCAACACCTTACACCTCCCCAGAGTAGGCGTAACAAGGAGAATATATTTATTTCTCCTAATTTTTTCCCCATGTGTGCTGCATTCTTCACTACACAAAGAAAGAGGAAAATGCCTCTCTAGAGTGTTTTTGTGCAGGAAGGTGCCCCTTCCTGCACAATAAGAAGCCTGCCTGGAACAGAGGCACACTTGTACCATGAGGGTGCCTTCGTTGGGGCTAGGCAGCAAATTGTGCACCAGCACAGGAATGCACCGTATTTGATACAGACGGTGCATTCTTGTCCTTCCAGTTTGGTATAGGGCTGCACAGCAAGAACACTTATGGTACTGCCCTACGTCAATTCCTCATAAAATGAGGCAGTCAATGTGTAGATTTGTTTACTATCTGTCTAGATATAGGATTTTGTACCCGAAAGGCAGGCTTCCAGCACAAATCCTATGCTAGACATTGCACCATGGTGCAAGTGTTGTGCATGGATTTAGGCAGTATGTTTGTGAGAGAACGTAAAGAATGAACACAGTTCAGGCCATTTTTTTATAAATATGGCTGTGTACTGTTTTTCCTTGTACAACGCAGCACAATTTGAATTTGAAAATTTTATAACTTTTCAAATTTATAGCTTTGTGGCACAATACATTGCACCTAGTGCTCAGAGCGTGAACAAATATTAAAAGATTATATTCACTTTTCAATAACAGTCTATCTGGCGTAAAAAGATAACTTGGACAACTCCATTTGTCACTTGTTTGACTTACTACTAAGTCCCTAGCACAGTGCACTGTGTGTGCCTAGGGCCTGTACATCAAATGCTGCTAGTGGGCCTGCAGCACTGGTTGTGCCACCCACACAAGCAGCCTTGCAAAAGGTTCTCAGACCTTCTACTGCAGTGTCTGTGCGCAGTTTGGTACTGCCATGTCGACCTGGCAAGTGCACCCACTTGCCAGGCCCTAACCTTCCCTTTTCTTACATATGAGTCACCCCTAAGGTAGGCCCAAGATACCCCTGTGGGCAGGCTGTAGTGCATGTGAAAGGTAGAACATGTCCTGATGTGTGTAACATGTCCTGATAGTGAACTACATTGAATTTCGTTTTTCACTATTGGAAGGCTATCTGACCCAGAGGATAGAATGGGAGATTATTTATAACATCTTATAAATATAACTTCCCATTGGGAAAAGATAGAAAGGTAAATTTTAGTATGCCTGAACTCAGAATTTAAAGATGCATCTTTTAGTAAGGATGATTTTTACATTCTGTGTTTGAAAATACCACTTTTAGAAAGTGGGTATTTTCATGCTTAGCCATCCTGTGTGCCTCTGCTGGGTTGTCAATTGACTGCCTGGCTTTGGAGTGACAGGGGCTGGGGATGTGCATTCTCTGTAGACAGCCACTGGGGGGTTGAGGTGTGCCCTGCCTTTCCTGGATGAGTCAGGACTGGGCTGAATAGATCTGGCTGCATTTAGAGTAGGGGGAGGAGATTTCCTTTCACCTGAATGGTCCTTTATTGCCTTACACAATGCTGTCTCCACCTCCTGCCAGGAAGCTGCGCCTGAGAGAACAGAACTGGCTTTGACTGTGCACAGAGCCTCTCTGACACAAGAGAACAAAGAGAAATGAACTATAAATATTGGCGCCCAGACCCCTGAACTTTAGATCACTTCTGGAATTCAAGAGGAACCTTTGCCAAGGAGAAGAGCTGGAGACCCTAAAGGACAAGTATTGCCCCTTTGCTTTGTGTTGTCTGGGTGTTGGCCTGCATTGGCTGTTTCTGCCAAGGAAAGGACAAGGACTTTGCTGTGTGCTGTGTCCCCTGCTTGAGAAAGATATCCAAGGGCTTGAAGTAGAGCTTGCCTCCTATTCTGAAGTCTCAGGTGCACAAAGAACTCACCCCCAGTCCCCCATGAACTCCATTGCTGACCTGCCATAAGGTGCCTTCCATTGCTCTGGGCCTCTGGAGATTGTTTCTGGGTCTGGGTACTGCAATAGACTGAAGAACCGTGAAAATCAATGCATCGCTTGGTTCCGACGCATCGCAGCGGTGTGAGAAGAATTTCTGCTGCATCGCCGCATCTGAAGAACCGACGCATCACCTGCCCGTGGCTGAAGTGTCAGCAATACGATGAGTCCAGTGCACCGATCTCTGACGTCCGAGATCACCGTACCGACTCTGACGCAAGCCCTGCTGTATAAGAACCGACGCATCGAGGGGACGCGGCTGAAATCATCGCTGCGCCCGTTTGCCGCCGCCCCGACCATCAGCGCATTCCGGATCCTCATGCATCACATCGTCCCGGATAGTCACGCATCACATCGAGGCACCAGGTCTGTCGCACTGCTGGGGGATGCTGTAAGAAACCAACGCATCACCTCCCCACGCAGTAAGAAACCGACGCATCAACTCCTCTCAGGTAAGGAACCGACGCATCACCTTCCTTGTGCAGCAGTAAGGAACCAAAGAATCCCCTCTCCCAGAGCAAAGAACCAATGAATCACCTTCCCTGTGTGTAAGGAACCATTGCATTACCTTCCCTGTGACCCTTTTTGCTTGTGGTTTTGACGCATCCAAGGTACTTTGTGTTGAAAGTGTTGCATCTATCATTGTGCATGGAAAGAACTGTTTTTACCTTTTAAAAATCATATCTTGATTATTGTATTGTGGATTCTTGTCGTTTTGTTCTTGTTTAGTTTAGATAAACATTACTTATTTGTCTAAACTGGTGTGGTGTCCATTTGCAGTGTTTTCACTATATTACTGTATGTGGGCACAAATGCTTTACACACTGCCTCTGAGATAAGCCTGTCTGCTCATGCCAAGCTACCAAGGGGGTGAGCAGGGGTTATTTTAGAAGTGTATCCCCCCTTACCCTGACTAGGAAGAAGGGTCCCTACTTGGATAAAGGTGCAAACCATTGCCAACTAGAGGCCACCATTTCTAACAGTGCTCAATCATGATGTGTTTTATTTATATCTTGAAAAACAAGAGCAACTCAAATATCTGAGTGATCCTGAGTATTTAGGACAGAGTTATTAATATTTCAAGACATCTTGCTGCTATGCATGAAATGGAGAGGGCAGGAATGTGCCAAATTTAACATTTTGTGGCGCATTCCTGTCCTCTCCTTTTCCAGCTGCGCTTTTGGCTGCCTACTGCCAATGCAGGCACACGTGCAAGTGTGCCTGTGTTGCAGGCAGGTCTGTTTTTGTTTTGGAAGGGACACCTTCGTGCAGAAAAACAATCCTCTGAGGCTTTTCCTCTTTCTATGTTTGCTGCAAAACGCAGGAGAAATAAAAATATATCTCCTCGTTATTCCTCCTCTGAGAAGGCATAGCATTTTGACACATTCCCATGTCTACCACTCATGGAAAATCTGGGAATGTGCCAAAATCCTTGGGTGAAAACTCCACCCAAGGACAGCCTCCCCAGGCCAGAGTAACACAAGGCAACAACTTGCCCTGTCTTGCGTTACTCCAGATTTACCAAGCACTGCAAGACCGTGCAAGGACTTGGTAAATCAGACTTTAGTGTTGCCTTGCACTTGGTTTACCTTGCGTGACTCCAGGGCAATGCGGCACTTTGATAAATTTGGCCCTCAGTATTTAGAGAACATTGGTTCACACGGACCTCATTCAGGAAACAGTTATGAATACAAAACAATAAAATTAATGTAACTGGTACATAGGAAACATTATACAGGTTCTGGTTTCACAAAGGAGTTTATTGACAGCATAAATCACATTACTCTGTAAATATCACATTACAACAATTGGTCATAGAAATGAAGCTATCCTCGGGCAAGACCCACTACCAAAGCTAGGTGAAATAATCGTGCAAGAATATAAGCTGGTGTTCTGACATACAAACAACTACAACATTTCTAATCCATTCCAACAGGCCCATAGTTGCCTGTGCATGTGTAATTCACGGGATGGCAAGCAGTTTGTTTTTACTATATGTCGACGACATTTCAACCCCACATTGAATCCCAGGATCTCATCAGGATGTATTAGTACCAGGGGGACACCAGCTGAAGCCTAGAGTGAGAGTAGAACCCTTGGGCAGGCTGTATGTCCAGCATGCAGGGTGATAGGGTATAATCACCTGAGTGTATATAAGGAATATGGTCAAAGGTTCATGGTGGAAATGGCAATGAAGGATTAGATGTAGGTAGGGAACTTAGACTGCCATGATGGTGTCCAAGCTACTATCCTCAAAGTCTTTGATGGAGGCTCTCTAGCTAAGTGGAAAAACTTTTTGCCCAAAATTGCTCACAGGCACAAGAGATGCGTCGCCTCATTAAAATTCCTTGTTGCTTGCCGTCGGAACCGGGGATAAGGACAATGGTGCAGTCTCTTGTAATAGGATACAGTAAACGCAGCGTGGCAGAGTTTACCAGCACTTTATTTCTTGCCGCAACATGCCGCCTAGGAATACCTCTGGAGCGCTTTTGGACATTACATTCAAGTAGCTAAGCTTAGAGTCCCTGAGTACCAGAAATAAAAAAATTGTTGTGAAACGGTACACAAGAACAGAACAAATTTTATGGTTCAATGGGATAATTGACTTGCTTCAGTTTTCATACTAAGGGTAAATCAATCTAAAGACAACAACACAGTAAAAGAATGCAGCCAATGGCGCATTTTGGGTGGAAACAGAGGGAGACAAAAGAGATATTTTAAAAGGAACCAAATGCTTCATGTTCCCATTCAAGATAATAAAAATCGCTCTTTGCATTAACTTTCAAAACCACTTGTGTTGGCCTAGACATTAAATACGACAACCCATTAGGTTATTGACCTTACTACTTCGGGGTGTAAATCATAAAATGAGCTGTTTGGACGGAAACCTCAGACTACTTTGCGCAGTAGAGTCGTGGCTTGGTAGGGAGGCAGGCTAAATTCCCTCCCGCACAGCTTGGTTTTAAATCTTGGTCAAGGGGTGCCCCAATAAAGCTTATTGTGCACCCTTGAGTTAGTTTTACCTTGCATTATATATTTGTTTCTCACTCCTTATCACACCCTGTTCCCCTAAGGTTTAGCATACCTCTCTCTTCAACCAAACATCCCTGAGCTCCTCCCTCTCAGAGAGGGGATTGTAGCTGGCATTATGACTAGGTTCATAATGCGAGGAGGTTACCCTGTCATGAAGCATGCCACCTTCGGGTGGGTGAGGGAAAAAGTCCTTTAAAAGGGACACTCCTTCAGCACTCTTCTATATGTTATAGACCCAGGGCTTCCTGTGTTTTTCTTGGTAGGGAGGCAGCCATGAATATTTTAGGTGAGAAATGGACGTCACTGAGCACAGAACGTGTCAGTGATGCAATGTGTCAGTGATGCCTCCATCTGGAAGACAGAGAAGGGGATAAGGTACTCTATGACAGGACACTTTGATTGGGACCTAAACAAGAACTGTACAGAGAATGCAATACTGCATTTCTGAAGTTTTTTTTATAGCTCTTGCTCAATCGAATGACAAGCTACATATGGATTGTACTACATACAATGCTGTTATCAGGGTTTTTGGCTATCGGAACTGCTAAAGTGAAGTCCAGTTTGCTTGTAGCTGCACTCGCCATGTTGAAGAGGTAGATATATTAGAATGACTTTCTTTCTAAGTGGTTTACTATTATGCCCGTGAATGGTTCGCTCTACCCACCTACTCACACACATTCACCAATCCGGTTAAAGCATTCACACGCACCTTGACCCACAAACCTCCTACACCCATCCACACACACAACCCCATTAAATCCCCTTACTCACACATCCATGCAACACACACAAACTTGCCAGTCAATTTCCAAGCACACTCACAAATAAAAGGTGAGCACTAAATCTATTTTTGCTGACTCATATTTTTCTTATTAAACTACATGGTGTTCTGTTCCGTCACAGTTAGCGCACAAACTCTAGCAATAATACAATCTGGCATATGCATCAAAGGAAAAGCAAATATTGTAAATTAATCGCTGATCAGTAAACTGCCATCTTGTTTTTAATAATCAAAACTGCCATCTTGTTTCTAATAATCAAAACTGCTACTTTGTAGAACCTAAACTTTAGGACACCGCACATCTTTAACACAAACCCAGGAAACGATCAAAACACATGCAAAGGTGTGATTAGTGCTACTTTAAAAAAAAATGCAAAATTGTAATTTGTGCTAATGTTTCCACTCCCCTCACAATATGCTAACAGTAAGAGACGTTTAAAGACAACAAGTTCGTGAATTACGAAAGTGTGCATTGCAAAATTAAGAACTGCTAATCACTGTGAGAAGTGGCCTTGCTAAACAATATGGTCTTCAGTCTTATGAATGTATGCTCCTGTTGCAGCAGCAGAATTTCAAGTTCCTCTTGATATACCTTGCCAGAGATGCTGTTTGATTTCTCATACTAAAATACCTTTCGCAAACCAATTAATATCGTATAATTAGCAGCAGACATCTCACTAATTATGGTACCCAATGACTTGGGAGGATGCTGTATTACTTATTTTCAGCTCAGTCTTGGGTGTATATTTAATACTTAGTGACAGTCATGTTTCAGCAGTCACAATTTTCAGGCTCTGCCCATATGACTAAGATTGCCAGTGTGTATTTATAGTTAGTTCGGATCTTCCATTAGAATGTGATAATTACTCTGCATGAAACTTTCCAATACAATAGTGATAGTGGCTAACTCTCTCCATGCCAAGCTTTTTAAAAATCTGTCTAGAGTGATTTGTAAAAGTTGATTTTTACATGCGGTTTGGAAACCTCTTGGATGGGTTCACAACCCGTCTGGTGATCGCAAACCTCAGCACAGGGCCAAATTCACAGGGGCATATTATCAAGCCCCTATCGCCACCACAACGTCACTCTTTGTGACGTTGTGGTGGCGATAGGGTCAGCACCCTATTACCAAGGCAGCGTTAAACCACATAACGTGGCTAAAAGCCACGTTAAGTGGCTTAACGCTGCCTTGGTAATAGTGCCCCTTTCACGCTAAACTTAGCGTGAAAGGGGCATGCAGTGAGTGTTGCGGTGGGCGTTCCACCGCAACACCCATTCACTTCGATGCTGCCATCTATTATCAAGAGAGGCGATAATAGGTGGCAGCGCCGAAATTAAGACCAGAAAAATCCTGGTCTTAAGGTGGCGAAATGAGGAGAAATGCTTCATTTCTCCTCGTTTTTGCTTTTTCCATGTGTGCTGCCTTGTGCAGCACACATGGAAAAAGCAAAATGCCAAGGTTTGTTTATGTACAGGAAGGTGTCCCTTCCTGTACATAAAGAAACCTGTTTTTAAAAATGCCATTTTGTTACTTACATGTGTGCTGCATGAAGCAGCACACATATGGTGCAGCCTTGAGTTTCCGAAGTGGCGATGAGAGGCGTTAAGCCAAGGAAGCTAACGCCTCTCACCGCCACTTCCTAGATAATATGCCCCACAGTCTTTATATGGGTCCTGAGAATCATGAATCCTGAAACCTTATTCCTGATAACTAGACCCATCTGGGGTTTGTGAACTTGTCCAGAAAGTGAGAATTTCATAAAAAAAAGAAAACACTGAACTATAGGGACCAGTCTCTGCTGCCACCACTTGATATGTACAACCGAACACTGTGCACATTGGGGATGGAACCCGCATGGAGGGTTGGAAGCAGGGCCTTGCTGCAGGCCAAACCTTATATTAAATGCTGTAGAACTTCTCTCTAGGCCATGTGCTGCTGGGGTTGGGTGCAATGTGTGGCCGCAGGCCAGGTCCTCTCACTAATCCTGGCTGCGCATAATTGAAGACCATGCACAGCAGATGCCAGGCGCATGCTGGAACTGTGTATATTGTGCTGACTATAATCATTCCTGGTCTTGACCAGACCAAAGGGGGTGGGAGTGAAGGTTTCTTTACATTTAATCTCTATTTGGTCTGGAAGACACCAGGAGGGTGGGCCAAGACTCTGGAGAAGTGTGGCTCAATGGTTAGAGCGGCAGACCCTGATGCAGAGATCGGGCCTGGGACCAGGGTTCAATTCCCGCCTCGGTGGGTCTTGGGCTCAATTTCCTCGGACTTGATAATTCTCGCCTCGGTGCCTATTCTAATCATGGGTCCCACTCTGCAACTCTGGGCAATAGCTTGCTTAATCTCCACAACGGCCCCACCAGCGCTGGGATGCCTGGCTTCACCTTGGGGGTGCCCAGGAGTGGACATTTCACAGGGAAAAGCCAGGAAGGGTTCCACAGCGGTATGCGTTCAGCGCCGGGACACCGCTGTTAGGGGTAGCCGTGCGCTTTACAAGTACAAATTTCATTTCATTTTCATTTCAAGACCAGACCACTTATACATTCATACAGCATCAGTTCTCCCACTGTGACATTTTATTTAGTCTTATTTTTCTCACAATTTCAACAAAGCACTGGGAGGTCAAAGCAGTAGTCAGTCCATGCACTGGTGCATTGGTGAGCTGGGTTCAGGGCCTGACTGAAGGCAGGACCTTGCAGACAACACCTGGCCTCTTAACGCTTTGTGCCAGGTTTGCATCACTTTTGTAACGCAAATCTGGCAGAAAGTGTTAGGGTGGGATTTACTGATTTGTGTTGGTTAGTAAACCAAAATAAAACAAAGATGCACTATGCACTGCTTTGAGTTATTTTGCACCAAGGGGACATCATATGAATGGTGCATGGGCATTTCCATGCAACCACCCATGGGTTGTGGCACAAATCCTCATTATATGTAGATGGGAATTTGCGATAAATTCTTATGCCCCCTCGATGCAGGCACAATAAGGAGAAATTTTTTTATTACTCCTTGGTTTTCCAACTTTGCATGTGTGCTGGATTGCACAGCATGCATGCAAAGAGGCAAATCCTTAAAAAATTGTTTTTTTACTAGAAGGCAGCCCTTCCCGTACAAAACCTATGCTTCAGAGAATGCACAGACCCTTGCACTATGGCACAATAGTCTATGTGTTGGTAGATGGCTGCCAAATGTGAGCCAGCTCTAGGGGAGAGAATAAATGCACCAAATCTTAGTAAAAAGGGCACATTTTTTCTTTCTACCTTTGACACAAGGCAGCGCAGCAACTTTGGTGCAGCATTGTCATGCACCAAAGAAACTGTAAATCTGGGCCCTAGTGGCCATGATCCTTCAACTATTACACACTAGTTTTAGTACTGTTCCAGCTTCAAAAAATATGAGGTTACTGGGTTTTGGATAATAAACCTATGATGTGTATTGAAAGTGAGGAAATAGAAGAAAGAAGTAACTGCAGATATAGTTATTTTTTTAACCAGAATAGGCAGTTCTGAAAAGAAAAATTTTAAGGGATTTGGATATTTTTTTGTTTGTGAGGATTTTTGTAATTTTCTCCAGCAAATTAGTTGGAAAACCACTTTTAACCGGAACAGAATAATAGTATTAAATGAACATTTTGTAAGAAAGGAATGACGAATTAAGAATGATACTCTTGGTTGTGGTCTTCAATCAACTTCTTGGTATTTCTGGTATTTTGCTCCCTATATCAGACATAGGGCATTATTTAGAGTTTGGCAGCTAGGACACTCTGTCTAAACGTGACAATTATCCCATCCACCGCATTACATGTGCTAAAGGCCAAAAGGCATTTGTAATACTGCTGATGGGACGACTCCCATGTGTTTGATGGAGAATCTCGTCAGCCAAACTCTAAATAAGGACCACAGTTTTAGATCTAAACAGTGGCTCCAGCTTCAGCCGAAGGCCTTGCTGCAGCACCTAAGGTCATGACATGGTCCCTTACCTCAGCAGCAGGGAGATACCAGGAGACACTGCATGTCCTCGAGGCAGTTGTGGATGTTGAGGGTTTGATGGTTGACACTATTGAGTGTCCTGGACTTGGGGAACTTTGGAAACGGTTTTTCTGTGGCTGTTCGGGGACTGGAATACTGTTTTCTGAGGAATTTCCTCTCTCTCTCCACCCAAATTAAGAGGCATGTTGGCTTTTTATGATGTGTGGGAGGCATGGTGGAGTGGGTGTCTTTCACATTCTTCTCTCTGTATCCCAACCAAGAGGTGTGAACTTTGGTTTGACTTGGTGGCGGAAGTGAGAAAATTCCTTCATGCCCTTCTTGTTTTCATTGTTTTTTCTTCCTCTTTCCAGGTTCATTAGTCCCTATAGGCAAGGCCGGCTCTAGGGTGGTGCGATCGGTGCCACGGCACCGGGCGCTGACTTGGGGTGGGGGCGTCATGTTTATTGTTTTAAAAACACCAGATGCCACGTTCCTTGTCCCAGCAATTTTCAAGCATCAATAAAAATATCACCATAACTCCGGTGATTAATGTTCTTCCTGGAGACAGCCCGGGGCTTTGTCTGGTAGTGGAAGTTTTGACTCATCATAGCGCAGAAGGTTAATATGCCTGCTGCAAAGAACGTGTCCCATTCACATCCCAAAGTGCATATAATATAAATAGGTCAATGGGTTATCGCTTTTGTCAGAGAGATCCCTATGTTACTTGCAGTTTAAAAGTTAAAATCCTAATATAGAGCAGTGAGCTATTAACTGTCAACTGCAAGGAATATATTACAGCTACATGTTTTTTTGCCCAGTCTTTCCTTATCCTAATATTTCAAAAAGGGTTCATTTGGGTAGAAATCAATTCATATTATTAAAGAAAACCCCTAACAATGGTGTTACATTTTAAATTCTGAATCTGTGCTTTATCAGACCAAGGACTCTTAAACTATAGCGCCTACCAGTATGGATGCCATGTGACTCCTACACCTTGTAGGCCTCTGTCATATGTAACATATCCTATACACTGATTTATACACGTATGATTGTCTCCGTGCAACGTATGTGTGATGTAAAGTGTTCTGACACCTTAAACTGGTATGAGTGGCGCTATAAAACTAAATGAATCTAAGAGACAGTGGTTATGGAGACTTGGGGGGCATTGTCAAATGGTGGTAGTGAGGGAATCCGTGGCAAGGTGGTCATTGGGGGGGGGGTGCGGGGGGCGCCAGCAAGCATTTTCGCGCAGGGCGCCACCAGTTCTAAAGCCGGCCCTGCCTATAGGCTATAAAAGCAGAATGTTCCAACCCTTCTGTCTAGCGCAGTTTTACTTGCATAGTTTGTTGCTTGCTATGGGCAGATTCTGCCTTGTTTTTCTATCTTGCTACACTTTTGATTCCTTTAAGGTTTTTTTCTACTTTCCAGTGTTTTGACCTCTAAATTTTCCAGCTTGCTTCTTACCCTATTCTTGCTCCTAATTATTATACTGGTGGCTGGATTAGTGGACAGACATAATAGGGCCTAGCTACCTCAAAAACAATGACAACAGGAGGTGCCCAGCATACAACTGCTTTATAGATAGATATGGTATTCTGTACAATAAAATGCCATTATCTTCATCTCAGAATCAATTTCTCTCTGTTGTATGATAATGATTTTTTCACAAAGTATTGATGATACATGAGCCTGCAGATATTCCTGGCAGATAGTGACTTTTTTCTTTCTTTGTTTCTTTGGTGTCTCTCTGTTGTACTGTCTAATGCTTAGCTTTCAAGTCACATGACACAGTTGATGTTGCAAATGATTACTGGCCAGAATGTCGCTGATTATTGATTGTGCTTGCAAAGTTTTCAATTCACTTTGAGAGCATTGATTTTATTTTTTTAGATGAGGAGTAACAACTTCCCATTGACACAACAGGTGCATGGGTTCCTTTTCAGAAACGCAGAGGCATATTTATGAGTGGGTTGGGGTTGTGTTGCGCTTTCACCAAACAACATGGTGCATGCGCAACGCAAGCCCAAAATGCGATTTATGAAGCAAGCAAGGTGCCCCTTCCTGCACAGAAACAATCCTCCTTAAACCGCAGGTACCCTGTGGCACTAGGCAGGCAAAATCGCACCAGCGCAGGGACAAAGGCAGGGAGGAGCCATATTCTTTTAAATATGGTACATGCATGTCCTTTCCCTGTCATGGAGCGTAGCACAGCAAGGTGACTGGCTGCACTGCGTGATGTTCTTATAAATATGCCCCATACTTTATTCCTTCTGTACATCACATGTATCTAAAGATATTAGGAGGACACCTCACCCATGATTCTTTGTGGCATGCTTCATCATTGATACCTTCTCCCCAACCTGGTAGGTAAATACTACTTGGATGGACTCGATCATTGATGGGAGTTCAATATCTTTATCTTCTGGCTATAAGCAGAGAACCAGTTAGATATAAAAGTCTTAGGGTACACCCGATTTATCTTTTATTACTAGAGTGCCCTAGACATAGATAAAAATTAAAAATGGTATGTTCATTGAAATGAATGTTTCATACATCCTCTCTGATTTTGTCTACATGTTTTGGCCATTTCCAGTGCCAATTTAGGTCATTGGCCTTCTTCAGGGCTAGGGAGATCCCTGCCAAATCTTAAAATTCCCAAACATCCAAACTTTCAGTTGTTTCTCTTCACAGGAGGTGTTCTCTATATGTATAAAATCTCCATATGTCTGGTTGTGGCACTAGGATCACGTATGTGATATTGTTCTCTTGTGCTGATGGCAGGTCCTCTTCCTGACCAATATCAGCCATGGTGATTTGGAATTCCCCACTGGGTTTATGTAGTCTTTCCTCGAGGTGTAATAAGCACAATGGACAAGGGTAGGATGTATTTTATTTCAAAATCTGTTTATTGAAATTTTTTCTCTGAGAGTGAGACAAAAAGCATTACATATGCAACATTAGTCATAAGAACATTCAGCCCAGAGTTACAGTTCGCACATGGAGGTTACAGCTTTTTCACAAGGTCCGTGGCGAATAAACTTGAAAAGAAACAGTGTCATCATAACATGTTGCTTTCAGTCCAATGCTTCTGAGCATCAATCTACCCTCCCAAGAGAGTAACATAGAAAGGAAACTTAAACATACCTAAAAATGAACATAACTGTGATGTCATGGTGCAAATTAGAATAAGGTGATCGTGAGGATTGGGTTACTGGGGCCTCTGCTCAGGCGTACGTCGCGCTGCTCGGTGCCCCCGTATCTGTAGTGTGATTAGATATGGAACAGGTTGAGGGCCCTAAGCCGTGGGGCGCAGGCCGTCAAAGGGAGCCCTTCCGATAAGTAGCTCACCAGCAGAGACCAAATATAGTCGAAGCTTTTTTTGGTGTCATCTACTATATCAGCCATACGCTCCAATACCAGAGCCCTCCACAATCTTGCATGCCATTGGGTTAAGGATGGAGCCTCTTGTTTTTTCCACGCAGCGGCGACTGCCATCTTAGCTGTCCCCAGACAAAGCCACATAACAGATTTGTCACTCTGTGTTTGGCGTTTCAAATGTGGGTCTCTTACCCCCAACAAAACATGTTCCATAGAGCTGGGAATAGGATAGCCTAGGATAAGCTTAATTTGGGACAAAATTTCCTTCCAGAAAGGTTGTATGGAGGGGCAATACCACCATATGTGTCGAAAGTCGCCTAACATACCACAACCCCTCCAGCACCTGTCCGACGAGTTGGGAAAAATCTTGTGAAGTTTCTGAGGGTATAGGTACCAATCCTACATAATTTTGTAGTGCGCCTCCCTGAGGTACATTGAACGGTTGAATTTTACTATATCCCTACCTAAAAGTTCCCAGTGCTTGTCTTCTAGGGGGGTAGCCAAAAGCGCGTCCCAAAAGCGTTTAAAACGCGGGGTCGATCTGGGGCTCAACGCTTGTATAAGAGCATATAAGAAGGAAATACAACCTTTGGAGGTGGACCCAGACTGATCAAACTTCTCAATAGGGGTTGCTGCACCCAGTGCTTCAGCTGCAAGTAGTGGTATTCTTCATTGGCAGTCAATGCAAATTGTTTCTTGCATTCCTGAAAGGCGAGAAATTTACCTCTGTCAAACAGGTGAGAGATCATGTGGCAGCCTCCCTCCCTCCAGGCCTCAAAGGGACCCTCTTGTAGCACAGGGGGGAACGCAGCATTAAAGTGTATAGGCGTGTATGGAGAGGGGAAGGTCGTAAGATGCAATCTTTTGGTGAGGATATCCCAAACCTTGAGGGTGGTGGATGTAGGCGTGCTAATGTAAGCGTTGAGTGGTCTGTCCTGCTTTGGTTTCCATAAAAGATCCCAGATGGTGCGCCCTGTTATCTGTCTGTCTATATGAAGCCAGTGCTTCTCCGAAGCCCGCAGCGACCATTCCGTGATTACCCGCAGTTGAGCCGCTCGGTAACAGGACTGAAAGTCCGGTAACGCCAAGCCGCCCTCTTTGCGCGGTCGTGTGAGCAAATTATAGGGCAGGCGTGCCCTCCTTCCCTGCCAAATAAATTTGGTAAGCATGAGTCGCAGCTCCCTAAAAAGACCTCCCTCCACCGGAATAGGCAACCCTTGAAAGAGGTAAAGCAAGCGAGGGAGAACATTCATCTTGATGGCAGTAATTCTGCCCAGCCAGGTGATGTATGCCACACTCCATTTACCCAGATCAGTCTTGAATTTGCAAAGAAGGGGGGGGAAGTTAGCCTTATAGAGATCTCGTATACGAGGGGTGAGCTTAACTCCTAAATAGGTGATCTCCTTAGTAGTACAGCGAAAAGTTGACGCACCTTCAACCCGTCACCACTCTTCTTTTGATACGGTTAAATTCAGTAAGAAGGATTTGGCCAAATTAATCTTAAATCCCGCCACCTGTTCGAACGACATCAGCTCTTCGTGGATAGCCGGTAGAGAGGCAAGAGGATCTGAGAGTGGGAGAAGCACGTCGTCGGCAAAGAGCGACATCTTATGGTCATCGGTGCCAAAACGTATCCCCCAAATTTCTGGGTTTCCTCTAATCCTGTGGGGTAGGGGTTCTATGCTCAAGGCGAAAAGGAGGGGGGATAGGGGGCATCCCTGTCTCGTCCCGCGAGCCAGGCCAAAGGGGGAAGAAGCAGCTCCATTAACAAGGACCCGAGAGCTGGGAGAATGATAGTTAGCGCGAATCATCCTTATAAAGGTCTCGTTAAAGTCGAAGCGCTGGAGCACTCTAAATAAAAACGTCCATTCCACGCGATCGAATGCTTTCTCCGCATCTAGCGAGAGAAGCGTTGCTGGAATGTTTTTCTTGCAGGCCTTTTCAATGATATGGATGATGCGTCGCAGATTATCATGGGTATGTCGTCCCTTAATAAATCCGGATTGGTCTGGATCTATAAGACCGGGAAGTACTGATTCGAGACGAGTGGCCAGAATTTTAGAGTACATTTTTGCGTCTAGGTTCAGGAGAGCAATCGGGGGGTAAGAAGAGCAAGCTGTGGGGTCCTTACCAGGCTCAGGGATCACTGTCATATCGCTTCGCCCATGGAGGGAGTGACTCATTGCGTAGAGGCGATTACGTTGAATAGAATAGTTAAGAAGGGAACTAGCTCCGGCGCGAAGGTACAATAGAAGTGGGCTAAGAAGCCATATGGCCCAGGAGCTTTCTGGAGTTTATGGGAGTCAATCGCCTTCTGTACTTCCTCGGCGGTTATGGGTTTCGCCAAGTCTTCGTTGGATCTAGCCCCGACTTGAGGGAGGGCCAGGGGATCCAAATACCCCGCTTGGTCATGCACCCTCGGGAGTTCTGAAGTGTAAAGAGTTCTGTAAAATTTCTCAAAGGCCTGCGCCTTCCCCTCCTCTGTCTTGTGGGAGACACCCTCCTCATCTACAATGAGTTTGATATACTCTCCTTCCTGCTTGGCCCGTAATTGCCGCGCCAACAAGGACCCCACCTTGTTCCCGCCCTCATATCCCTTGGTTTGTAGGCGCAAGATGTTTTTTTCCGCTCTATTAGTATAAATAACCTGTAGTTTCCCCTTCAGGGCCGTGACTTTCCTCAATGTCTGAACAGAGGAGCTGGCCTTATGGGCCTGTTCTGCAGACACTAAGTCTCGTTCTAACTGGAGACGTTCCTTGTTTTGCTGAGATCTTAATGTAGTGGCCAACTCAATGCACTTACCTTGGACTACTGTTTGAGGGCGTCCCAGGTAATCACATGGTAAGTAGCCTCAGGGTCATTTTGCTTGAGGAATTCCTTAATGGTTGACCTGAGGTCATCACGTAGAAGTCTATCCCTGCAGAGGAAATTGGGGAAATACCATCGTGCATGTTTTGGGCGCGGGTTCGGCCAAGCGAGCGTCATCTCTAGGGGGGCATGATCCAACAGGCAAATCGGGTGAAACTGAGTTTGTAGCACCGAAGGGAGCAAGGATTGGCTCATAAAAATGTGGTCAATACGGGAGTAAGTTCTGTGGGAATGAGAGAAGAACGAGTAGTCAAGTACCGTGGGGTTAGCATCCCTCCATACATCCACCAACCCCATGAGCTGGAGATGTGACCTAAGCACCTTACCAAAAGTCCCTCCCGGTGCTCTCTGTGAGTGTGTCGTGTCCATATCCTGATCCCAGATTAGATTGAAGTCTCCCAAGAGTAGAATGTCCCCCTGTGCAAATTTATCCAGAGGCATAAGGAAAGAAAGAATGAAGTCCTGCTGGCCCGTGTTAGGTGCATAAAGGACTGCAAATGTGCATTGGCGGCCCCTAAGGTCCCCCCGAACCATAAGGAACCTCCCGTTTTTGTGTCTTGAGCCTGGAAGGGGACTCCTGAATGAAACAACAGCGCCACCCCATTGTGTTTCGAGGAATGTGAAGATCTAAATATGAGGGGATAAGCTTTATGGCGCAGCCGGTCTTCCTCAGACTTTTTGAGGTGCGTCTCTTGAAGAGCCGCCACATGGACATTGTGATCTAGCAGGTATTTCCAAAAGCGCTGGCGCTTGTTAGGGGAATTCAAACCCTGAGCATTCCAAGTTATAGTTCTAACCGCCATTGTCATCTAGAAGGGAGTGTTGCCCTCCTGGCGAGGGGCTCTGCTCTAAAACCACTTTTGACCCCCCCACCCTCTTCCCTCCCAGCCCATAAACCATAGAAAAAAAGGCACCATGACATCGAACTAAATCAACTAACCAGAACAAATACGTAAAATGAGTGCGTAGAATCCCCCTCCTAGAGGGGAATCCCTGTACCAAGATACACTCAAGGAACGTCACCATTTCCGTTCCCCAGCCCTTATTTTAACAGAAATCAAGGCATGAGCTGTGTGAAATTTACAGCTAGGTAGCAGTTAACATTTGGGTTGAGACCCTTATAGTAGCTATGCTTATCAATGAGCCCCAGTGTCACCCCAGGCGTCCCGGAGAATGCAAGTCCTTCGCCACCACCACCCTCCAACCGGAACCCCCTTACCGCAGCGGAGATAGATCAGTCCCCAAAGTCTCTCACAGCAGGTATAGTGTTCTCACGTGGTGCCCGTGTCAAGCGCTGAGTGCAAGGTATCGTGTAGCGCTTAGGCATCTGGGCCCTTCACAGGGACGGAAATTGCAAGTCCTCCGCTCCATCCATCTCTCCAAAGCTTCGGCATGTTGCCCCCTGGGGAGGAGAAGAGGGGGGGGCAGAGCCCCATCAGCTTTGCGACGAGTCCGGTCGGAGGGTCCTCCGGTCGACCGCACTCCCACCGGAACGAGGTTTAGATCCTCTCGGGACCCATTGGTCAAAGGAATCAGTCCGGCGTTTTCGTGTTTCTCCTGCTCACTCTTCGCCACTGGCCTCCACTATGTCGATCAGGGTGGTTCCCCCCATCCGGGTCCGATGAGGCTGTAGAAAGCTCTAGACCAAGTAGAGCTGCTGCCTCCGATCGTTCCACACAGTGGTGCTGCTTGTTGTGCCATTGGAAAGTGATTCCAAAGGGATACGTCCATCTGTATCTGACTTTCTTCTCTCGCAAATGCTCGGTGATCGGACGGAACTGCTGGCGTCGCAGGAGTGTGGCTTGAGCTACGTCTTGGTAGAGTGTGCATGTGGCATTTTGGAAGGTGATCGTGTCAGTAACCCTTGCCTTCTGTAGGACCATTTCTTTGACCTTAAATGAGCTGAACTTTGCCAGGATGTCTCGTGGGCGTCGATTCTCCCCCGGTAGTCGCGGTCCGACTCTGTGAACTCTCTCCAACCGGACCTCAGGACCGTCCTCCCCCAGAGCCGAGGAGAAGAGGCCCACCATGAACGCCTCCAGGTCCGGGCCTTCATAATCCTCCACCAGACCTCGGACTCGTATGTTGTCGCGGCGGGAGCGATTTTCCAAGTCCTAGCACTTGAGTAGCATAGCCCGTAGCTGGCCACGTAGTTCAGCGGTTCCGTCTTCCAGAGACTTAATCTTGTCAGTCACCTCCTGTTGCTTCGCCTCGAGATCGAGGGTACGTGTACCCACCAAATCGACATCCGCCTGGACGGATACCAGCTTCTCTCTCATCTCAGTGCAGAATGATTCAAAGGAGGCCTCCATGTCTGCTTTAATGTCCGCTCGTAGCTCCTGTTTGAACTCTCGGAGGGAAGACAGAAGGTCTTCTCTAGTCAGCGCCATTGTTGCTGGTCTTGGCGTCGCCTCTTCTTCTATCGTCCCTGCTCCGGCAGAAGCAAAATAATTGGAGACCTTGTTGTTGGGGGTCTTTTTGGGTGGCATAGGGGGACTCGCTACCTGGTCAGCGCCCGGCCGCCCCCTCACCCATGTAAAACCAGTGCACACCCGGTACCAGTGTGTGGGGACCCACCTGCGTCACTCAGCCGTCCCGGGGGCCACTCTCACTTCCAAGCCCAGGGGCAGTCCAGGCCACTCCGGGCAGCCAGCCGGGCGTCGTGCGAAGAGCAGCGCGAAAAGCCAGTAGCCCAAGTGGTGCCGCTGAGTAATTGCTGCTGGACGACTAAGCTCTCTGTTGGGCCCCCTTAGCAGTGCCAGTTCCCTCCGGGCAAGCGCCTCGTGCTGGTTTTATATGCGCAGGAGAGTCCACCTTGGCGGCCATGTTAGGGTCAGGTGTTGAGCAACTTCCAGTATTCCATGTGGGCTCTCGGCCCCAGCGGTTCCTCCAGTCTCCCCATAACTAACCTCCTGGAGATTGTGGCTCCGCTGTGCTCCGCAGGAGGGGGGAAGTTGCTCAGCCCCCCCTCAGCGCCACCGGAGGTTCGTGCGCTCGCCAAGCCTAGATCGCACCTGCTGGAGAGGGACCCAAGGCAGATTACTGTCTTTAACCGACCGTCCACTTTTGGAGCTTCCACGAGGCAGGAGGGGCAGCTCTCGATACAGAGGAGAGGCCACTAGACTCAAGGCCTCTCCCCCCGGCGGGTCCCAACTGCACCGCGTCGGCAGTCCGCCATCTTGTGTGTCGCCGATTCCGGGCCAAGGCAGCCCCGCACCTTCATCTGTATCCGACCAGGGGGCAGAAAGGGAGCCGCTTCATTGAGGTAAGCACCCCAGAAGGCCGAATTGTCAGAGGCCCCAGGACAACCCAGAGGAAGGGGGCACGAGGAATCAACCTCGTAGTAGCGCAGAGCTCGGCGCCCGGGTGGCCGCCATTTCCCCCTCCACAGCCGTGCTTCTCTCCACTCACCGGAGCCTCTCCACCACTGCGCCGGGGGTCCTCGTCTCTTCAAGACAGCACCCGGTCGTCACCACATCCTCGGCTGTACCGGGCTGTGTTCGTGCTGCCTTAAAAGTTGCCTTGCTTCATGAATGCAGTAGGGCCTGGGAAGGAGCCGATCGGATTCACGTCCGATCGGCCATGTTGGTTGGCCATGCCCCCCCTAGGATGTATTTTAAAGGAAACAAGCACTATCTGATGAAGTCAAGGAATATTTTTGAGGTGAACTAATCAAATCTCCCCTTTTTAAAAAACTTTTGTGAGTCTGTGACTCAAAACAAATGCATGGAATGCATCCATCACCGAAACAGAAAATTTAGCCTTCACCAATTTGCCAACCTGCAGAATTTGCAGTGTTGTTTGTGGACCTCTGGTGTTTTTTTAGATTGAATTTGCCAATGATGCATATTATACGCACCGGTTTGACACCAGACACGTTCTTAGACTGTTTTAAGATTCAAGCAAGATTCCAATATAAATATTTTGATACCATGTTCCTATGTAAACTTGACCCTCAAAATCTGTGCAGCCTAAAACAGAAAGTCCCACCTTACTTAGCTTTTTTTTGTGGCTATTTGTAGTCAGGATTTCTTTCTTAAGATGCGCAATCTTCGATGTATGAGTTTCCAAACCATGTTATTAGAAAAATGTAGTTTAGTATATTTCAACACAATATTTCAGCCCAATTCCACATGCCTGGGATATGCCTACTGTCAGTTTGGCTTTTACAGTGTTTGTTTGCAGTTCACTAAGGGCCTGATTCTGAGTTTGGCGGATTGACCACCGGACAGCCGTTGCGGCGCTCGGTAGAATGCTGCCAAGCCTGCAGAATCATGACCGCCATATTACAATAACACTGCCGGGCTGGCGGTGTTGTGTTGTCAGCGGTGCCACGGCACCGGCATGCTTCAGCTCATAGAAAGAGCTGAAGCATATGCTGGCACTGTGGCAGTGTCGCTTGCACATTGGTGCACTGTGTACCATGCACCATGTCGTGCATGGCACACAGTGCACGCTCAACAGTGCAAGCAGAGAGGGGCCTAAAATGCACCCCCATGCACAACCCCATGGGCAAATTCACCTTGGGACCCTGTTTGGGGCCCGTTTGTTGCCTTTCTGTTGACCTTTTCATGGTGGTTTCACCACCATAAAAAGGTCAGTGGTAAGGCAGGTTGTAATCCGCCGCTTCCCCCCCATCAGGATCCATGATCCTGGCGGTGGAGGCAGTCTTGTGGAGGTCCAACTGCTCTTCTCATAATCAGGCGGTCGAACCAACAAGGAGATGGTGGTCGGACCGCCAACGATGGTACGGCGGTCTCAATATGTAATAAGTCCCTAAGTCTGTTAAAACTGTATGTATTCTGTGGACTCTCCCAAATGTCTTTGGAATCCAAACTCTCCTCATAACTACACTGACATTGTCATACCATCTTGTCTGAAGTCTATGGACTTCCAGAAGTGACTGTAGGCTTTACTCAGACAGAAAGAGCAGTGTACCTTAAAATGGGTAATTAGATTATCTCTATCTGCCTCTTGGTGTCCATTCATGGCAATCAGGCAGGCTCAAAAATGTTAAAAGTTTGTGGAGCCAGAAATAGGAAGCCTGCAGACCTAAAAATGGAAGCCCCTTCATAAAATCCTTACAAAAAGCTTAGCAGCCATTGCAAGACTTGCTGTTGATTCTGTAAAATTCTAGAAGGGTCTGTGGATGTTTATAATAGCTTGGAAGAAAAGTAGTGATATCACTGGTTAAAAGGTTACATGTAATTTTTCTATAGTAGCCCCTTGGTTACTAATAAAGGTTCTGGTTTCTACATAGTCATTCTGTGTTTACTGTATTAGAGAATGGGCATCCCATTATTCCTTGCCAGCAGTATGAAACCACAAACTTTAAGGGTTACCAGGCTGAAGGCCTTTAGGTAAAGGAGACAATTGGGACCACATATGCCTGAAGGAGACTGTTGGTGCATTATGGGCCACACAGGCAGCAGGAATCAGTATGATAATGTTTTCTTCATAACACAGTTAATAGAGGGCACTGAAAAATCAAGCCAGGATTTTATGGCATCTGCACCTTCCACTCACTTTTTAACCTGGTTCAGAGTTGTGGATGTGATGGACGGTATTCATTTGGAACCTCTACTGTAAAAATATAAATAAAAAACATCTGAAATGAATGCATGATACTGAATTAGTGTGATGCATTAGGATCTTTGGGCATATTCACAAAATGCATTTTGCAGTATGTAAAACAGTCCGACAGTAGTACTACTAATGAACTTCAAAATGCTATTGACAATCCTGAGGGTGGAAACCTCAGCTTCCCTTATCATTTCTATGCAGAGATCTCTGCCACAGTAATGGAGATCTTTGCACACATTTGGCTAGTTTTCATTGGTAAATGAGGGAGTGGCAAGGGAAAGTGGATGGAAAGTGGGATTACTTACAGCAAAATGGGTAAGGTTTACGAAAAATGTTATTAAGCTTTTAAACTTTTGCTAAAAGATTAAATATATTTTAAATTGATTGAAAACATAACTTTTAGCACATTTTAATGTATGTTAAATAAACATTATAATGTTACTGTGGGTGAACAGTTCTTAAAATTATTCTTTAAGAATGATTACTTATAAATTAGATAATTATATTTTATCGAATACAAATGTAATACACATTTAATTGAATGAGTTAATGTTCTGTACCATTGTATTTTATTTGTTCTAGGTTAGCAATAAATATTTAACTTTTATATGTTATAATAAAATTACAATTCGTTGTTTATACATTTAGTAAACTTATTTTTCCCTTCACTGTCCAATAGGGATGTATCTGCCAAGTTTACGAGTAGTAACTTTACACTTGTTAACCTTGTTCTGCAGGCTCCACCTATGATTTTAGTTCTGTGTTTGTGCTAGAGAAAGCCATGCCATCCCTATTATTTCATAATCTGCCAGTGAATGCTCTTGTCCCCCACTGCATTGCCACTAAAGGGGGCTGGGGGGAAAGTGGGTGTGCAGTGTAGCTCCTATTTCCCTAATAGGCTCTGCGCATTGGAATAATATACCCTATAGGTTTGACATAGGACTGAGGTCGGTATGTCCCTATCGAGTATATTAAACTTAATTACTTGTGCCAGCTAGCTCAGAGGCCACTAGAAACTCCTTGTTTAACAAGAAGGGAGTAGTTTCTGGCAGCCGCAAAACATGACAACTTTGTTTCCCTTTTAGAATCAGAACGTGTCCCAGAGTCGTGGAAACAATAGATAACTATTTCACTCAGCTCACTCGTGCATACTTAGTTTTCCTCAAAGTTACACAGAAAGAATAGACGGGCGTTTCAATAAAAGATTTATTGAACTGTCTTGTTTCTCGTGTAAGTGATATGTGCTGTTACGATCACAAGGCAGTATGCAAGATAAATAATGTACAGCGTAAGCAGTAGAAAAAAATAATACTGCGCTAGCATGACCTTTAGTAGATATTCATGTACATAAATAACATAGACTAAAAATGCGAGTACTCATACGATGCGTTTCTAAGCTAGTTCTACCCCAATGTACCTAACCTAACCTAGGTGTAGGGAGAGGTATGAAGTAGGTGAAGTATTACTTACTGTGGTATACTAAGAGTATGTTAAGCCTAGTATGCCTAGTATGCCAAGATTCCCTCTAGGTTTCTAGTCAGCTCCATACCTTAAGAATGAGAGAGGTGGGATTCTCTTGCCAGACTCGAACTCCAACACCCCGCGAGGGAAGTCAGATCACTGGAAGCTGGACTCTCTGCGTGCAGGGATGACAGCGTCTTCTCAGTGCGTCAGGCCAGGAAACGGGCTCCTCTGAAGTCGAGGTCTCCTCTGATTTACAAGGGCTAGGGAAGGTATATTTATACCTGAGAGGTACCTCAGAATGTTAGCATTGACGTGAATCGGACAGCGGAAGACGTCATGAATGAACCCCTAAGGTATAACGGTTCATGCATAATAGATGAGTCCTTGAAGGAATCAATAGTCCTGTGCTAGGGAAACTCCCGAAGCCTAAGGGTCTATTCTTCAAGAACTCGTTGTGACGTTAGGGTGGACGGATGTCGGAGACCATGCCTGTATTTGGAGTGCACGGTTTAATGCCTAAATAAGGACTGGGATTTTATGCCTATATAAGGGCAGGGCGAATTGTGACTATATAAGGACATGATACAGGAAAACCCATGTACGGACACCCTAAGAGGAATACAACACCCACTCCACTTTCGTGTGTACGATAATAATAAAATGCTAAACATTTAATATGCTAAACATAAAATGGAGTACCGCATATTTGCTCAAAATATTTCTTAAAAGCATTAAAAAGCATTTAAAAAACCTATTAAAATGCAAAAGGTACTGTACATTTGAAGCATTGCTCTTCATTTCAGGCATATATTTGGAAATAAAATGCAAGTTGAATGAAAATAAGCAGTAATATTTACATTAACAGGAAATGATCAATAAGTTGTTCAAAAATCAAAGTCATTTCATGTCAAGAAAATTAATGAATTTTTAGACAAATAAGATGACAACGTGTCTGAGGAAGTACAGCGAAGTCTGTACTATAAGGCTAGTTCTACTTCAAGCAGATTGAATTGCCATTTAGTTCGAAAAAGTTCAATTTGGGAAGAGTTCCAAGATTTTGAAATATGAAGGCCAAATTTTACTGAGTCTCTGGTACACTGTGGGTTGAATCAGAGTCAGTGTACGGGTCTGGTGTAAACATGAGATCATCTATTTCTGTAGACAAAATATCGTCCACTGAAGTTGGTGTCAGCTGGAACACCTTGTGTAGTAGATTAATTGCACAGAGATGTGAAGCATCGCTCTCAGCATAGGATGCCGCAGCAATGTTTGCGTCCGTTGTTACCTGTGTGCCTGTACATCCATCTCGTACCTCAGCAGCAGCTGGAAGCGTCTGTGAGATCTCAATGAATGCCGTCATCAGGATTGGTAGCCTCTGGGGACAACACAGAGCATGGGCTGTTATCGGGTCCAGCAGAGTATCGATATCCGTTGGCGTTGCTGATGGAAATGTTAGACAGGTGTCTAACACGCATTCTTCACTGCATAGCAGGCATCGTAGAACAGGTAAGATGCAATCTTGCCAGATTGGTCTGAATGACAGGAACCACGTGGTATTAAGGTCCCGTAGACGAGTCATGCCCAAAAGCTGTACTATTCGCTCACAGCACTTTCCTTCAAGGAGAGCTTTCTCCATTTCGCTCGGAGTGATGTCTGCGAATAGGCTGGCCATAGCGTAATAGCAGGAAGAGAAATAGAATCCCGGCAACAAGTGCTAGAATTAATGGTATGCCACCAAACACCGAATGTGCAAAGTCCGGGATGATTCCGAGTATTGCCTGGAAAGGTGCTAACAGACCGGCACAGATGCCCGTAAATACATGTACAATTCCGCTTGTATCAGACATGTTAAAGACACGTCCTATCATTTCCACGAAATGTATAGGGCAGTTTGTACGTATTAGAGTCTGTATCTCAGCCGAAGTCCTTGCTACTTGTAGATCATAGGTTTCTTTGGCCGAGGTTAAAGGCACTGATTGTTGCAAAAGCATGGCTTTCATTCTGCTTAAAGTATCAAATCTTATAAAAGAGACGTTCAGCGAAGGCCACAAAGGCGACTCCCTGACTGTGTCTATTGGGGCAAACAATACTTGCATACAGCAAGTGACCCTGGAGCTGACCGTTACTAGATATGGGATGCCTGGCAACATGCCGCAGCAACTCTGATCATTCAACATGAGGTAACTCCCATTAGAAAGTTGTCCAAACGTTGGATTAATCATAGCAGCTGGTGTACCCTGCTGATGGCAAGACACATTTGCCACAGAACCATTGCAAGCCCCGTGTAAAGAAATGTCCTGACATATAAGTGAACCACTCAGTGCACTTTTACAGTGTGTACCGCTCAAAAACACTTCACGATCCCCACTCCAACATCTATATGTATATGGTAAATTCCAAGATGTCTTAATGTATTCCTAACCCAACCTTTCATATTTGCCTGCTTGCATTTGTTTGAGGCAATACTGAAACTGAAAAGTAGTCACAGGTAGTGTGATGTTGCCATGAATGAGCCATTCTGTAGCTGGTTTTTCTGCCACTGTGAATGGTAACTTTTCCAGTTTTTCAATGCTCAGCACTGTAAATGTTGCTCCTCTTTGTGCCAGTTCGATCTGTTTATCAGTTAGATTGTATTCTGCAAACAGAGCCGACATGTTGATGAAACGCCAAGGCACATAGCCCGCACGCAAAGATTGCAGCGTCCAGCTTAATAACACAATAGAACGTAATTGAGATTGGCCTTGCTGTAACATCACACAAGAAAAGAGCTACGGGTCCGAATTACGAGGAGGTGAGTTAACTGTTTAAATGTGATATGCCATGCAAAACAAGGGGGATTCCCTTTTCAGGACGGTTCCCCTCACACACCAGAGGTGTCATGCTTCATCATAGGGGGCCTCCTCACACGAAAAACCTAGTTTACGTGTGGGCTACAACCCCCTCTCTAAGAGGGAGGAGCTCAGGGATGTTTTTTTTTAGTCAGGCAGGGTATACTAAACCCCTATGTGAGCTTGGCGTATGTGTAATAAAACAAGTGCAGTGCTGTGATGTGAAAAGTTAAAACTGGCTACGGGGTTAGCTATAATGTAACTTTATTCAGCTACCCTGTGTCAGGATTAAAAGCAATGAGGAGCTGATGACACAAGTGTCAATGTTAGAGACAGATGTGTAGATCGCTAGACCAACATGTTTCAGCCAGAAAGACCTAGATAGTGTCACGGCCTTCTTCAGGGTCAGTTTATTCAGCTACTACAAAAATGAAGTGCAACTACGTGAAAAAACATGAAAAACACGTGAATAAATCAAAAGTATGATACTGAACCAGTGATATTGACTGTTCAGTATAGACTGCATACAACCTATATTGGAGACAAAAAAAGGGGGCATGTTTGTCACCAAAGGCATATCCAGTACATCTATAACAAATATACAGTTTCTAACCTCCTAAATAATATCATTTAAAACACACATAAACATATTATATCAATGTGTAATTAGCAGAAACTTGTGACTCACCCCAAGGGATTATGCAATTCACTACGTCTGTCCAGGCATATTGGCCATGTGGTACGTGCACCAAAACCTGCCAGAGAAGAGGTATATGGTTTTAAAAGGCAAGAAATCCCAAGAAAGGGATTTTAAAGCTAGAGAGTAAGCGCGACTTTGGTTATGTCGGATAGCCTCTCCATAGATGTCAGCGAAAAGGATACAGATTCGCTGTCGCAGAGGGTCACCGATATAGCTAAAGGCTCAAACTGTAGTGCAATTTGGAAGCCAGCATTGAACTTGATTCGTAGACTGGTGGCAAGAGCGTAACAAAGATGGGGACACAGAATGGTGCTCCAGGCAGATGCCAATGGTGGCCATGATTAATGAAAAGGGGGGGGAGGGAGGGGGAAGGGGGGAAAAAGGAGGGGGGGAGGAAGTGTGTTACTGGTGACAGGAGTAAAGATACAGCTCGTATCCAAAGTTGGTCTGACGTAGCTGAATGGTATGGCACGAAGCGCATTGCCATAGCCTGCCAAATGTGATGACGAGCAAACCAGTCATGGGAAAGAGATGTGACACGAGGTACAGAAGACCTCTATACCACAGCCTTCTTAAAATAACAGCCAGCAGGTGGAATGGTTATAAAGAAGTGGCGCCTCAAAACTGTGCAGCGCATGAGCTACAATGACCTGTTGGCAAGCTACAAAGTGGGTTGGAGAAAAGAACAGTAGAGGCGAGGGGCGCGGATGCGCCTGAATTCTGGAATTACTCAAAACACCGGAACCGGCATGTGGAAATTAAAAGGCCAGAGACGGAACATAAAGTAGGAAAAAATAGGAAAAAATAGGAAAAAAGCGGGAAACCCAATATGGGTCAGCGTAACCCGCAGCGTCTCTACGGAGACAAGTGAAGGCAATAGTGCTTCAATGACCGGAGGGAAAAGAGAGTAAAACACTTACCACAGAGTCGTGGATCCTAACCATACACGCACGTCCGAAGACAGGAATCTGCGTACTGGGACGGCTTTCGTTTAAATACACATGACGTGTATTGTAAACTCAAACCAGCTGGATGATAAGGCGCAAGTCCGGAAATGGGAGACTCATGGGATATGTAGTTTCAGAGGGCTGGGACTCATGTCGAGCCGGCGGCGTTACTTCATATGCCCTGTTAAAAATGAATCAATATAATACCGCCCGATGTCGGCGGATATCAACTAAAAGAAAGAAAACCGTGCAGACAGGGAGACTGTCGCTAAGCGGTAAGAGACCCTGCCTAATGTGGAGGAAGAAATAAGAGGGAAAATATCCCGACTCTAATGGGCCGATACACATCCAGATGGAAACGCACCCGTCTTATGAAGAAGGTGTCGCATGATGTGATCGGCCTGGCGAGTGAAATCAGCGCTGATATGCTAACCTCCAAATTGCTAATGCCATGATAACCACTGAGTGAGGGGAAAGCAATGATATAATCCATAAGGGAGCAACCATCCCAAACATGAAAGTATGGTGAATCTGCATGTTAGGGCGGAAACAGTTGAAGGCATTAATCTTATTGAGGTGATGTCGGGATGAATTGTATAGGTATCCAGAGGGGGAAAGGGAACAGGGGGGGGGTTGGGTTGTGGGGGGTTGGGTGGGGGGGGTTTGGGGTTGTGTGGGGGGGAAGGGGGAAGGGAGGGGGGGAAAAAGGGAGGGGGAAAAAAGGGGGGGAAAAGGGGGAGGAGAGGAGGGGGGGGAAAGGGGAACAGCCGTAGGATAGAGTAGTCCTAGGGGCACACCCAGACTGAAAAGAGGGAGGGAAAAATACGATAACACCTAGGTCAGTGTTTTATAGGCGACCAAAAAGGGTGTGTGCTATCATTAACATGTCCTAGAGGAATGGTCAGTAACTCAAGAGAGTGCCAATCAAGGAATCTCATCATTGAGGAATGGTCAGTAACTCAAGAGAGTGCCAACCATGGAATCTCATCATTGAGGCCCGTTTCCGAAGTTCCCAATCTATACACCCATCTTTGTTCCAGTCTAAGGAGTTTGGTCGTGAGACCGGGAGTGTTGGCATCCAAATTTGGTTTATCCAAGACCGTCCAGTGTAAGGAGTCTGGGCCATGTTTCCTATCAAAGAAGTGTTTAGTCATCTTAGTCATTTGTTTAGCACACCTAATAGTACTTTTGTGTTCTAAAATCCTAGTACGTACTTTCCTGGTGGTCATACCAATATATCGCAAGCCGCAAGGACAAGTGATAAGGTAGATCACCCGCTCACTATTACAGTTGGTGTGTTTTCGTAAAACCCAAGGTCTGGAGGTCCCTATATCTATGCTTTTGGTCATACTAGTTTGAGCACAGACTGTGCATGACCCACAGGGATAGTGCCCTTGGACAGGAGGTAGGTCCCAAAGTGTGTTTTGTCTTGTTATTTCTGGCACGAACGGTCTTGTGTGAATCAAGGTTTCTTTTAGATTGCAACCTCTTTTGAAAGCGAAAAGAGGTTTTTCAAGGGTCAATTGTCCTTTATTCAATATGCCCCAATTGTGTAGTATCGATTTTTTTACTACATTGGAAAAGGAACTATAGGTATTGACACAGACAAGTTTCGATGGTGTTGGTTTCTCAGAGGGCTGGTCTAGAAGGGCCTCCCGATTAGTATTGAATGCTCGTTTTGCTGATTTTTTAACCAGTTTGGCAGGGTAGTGCCTATCCAGTAGATTGCGTCTAAGTTTTGCGGCATGTGTGTTATATTTCTCCATTGTAGAGCAATTGCGGCGGACTCGCAAAAACTGTCCGTATGGTAAATTGTCCCGCAATGACTTCGGATGATAACTCTCATATTGGAGGAGTGCATTACGGGCCATTGGCTTCTGAAAAAGTTCGGTTTCAAGAGTTCCTCCTGTTGGGTAAATCAGGAGGTCCAAGAAGGCCAGTTTGTCTTTGCTATACTCACAGGTGAAGCGAAGATGTTCATTGATGTTATTTAGCCAGTTGTGGAAATGGTTAATGGTAACCTCATCTCCTCGCCAGATGACAAATATGTCATCTATATATCTCTTCCATAAGAGTATGTGTATGAGAAATGGATTTTGGCCATCCAGGACAGCACCTTCTTCGAACACATGCATGTAAAGGTTCGCTAGACTTGGCGCGAAGGTGCTGCCCATGGAAGTGCCAGAGATTTGTAAGTATAACTCTCTCTCAAACTGGAAAAAATTCTCCTTCATGGCCATTCGTGCGCACTGCATTATAAATGGAATCGGTGTGATCGTGTCGGGTGGATGTTCTGTCAATAATAGTTCAATTGTCTCAAGGGTTTGATCCTGAGGTATACAAGTATATAGCGACTCCACGTCGAACGATACCAGATAGTCGGTCAGAGGGTCAAAAATCACATCATCCAACAGGCGGAGCATGTCAGTCGTGTCCTTGAGATACGTAGGCATTTGGCTGACCAGCGGACGGAGAAAAAAGTCAACAAACTGTGACAAAGGCTCAAGGACAGACCCTATCCCAGAGATAATGGGTCTCCCTGATGGAGGCCTCTGTGGCTTATGCATTTTTGGTAATATATAGAAATAAGGCGTTGTAGGTGCCTTGGTGCAGAGGAATTCAGTAAGCCCGGGCGTAGTTTGCGTAGTAGCACTTCACGTAGCTACGTGAAGTACAGCTTCAACTACACGTAGCTATGCAAATTGCGTAGTGCGTAGCTGTGTGCTTGACTGCACTGTACAATAATTACCAAAAGCAAACTTGTACAGTGCAAGTTAAGATAAAATAAATATCTCTGTCTTTATATGCTAAAAATGCATATAGTCATTTCACTAAAGTGAAAACAAAAAGTTAACAAGCAGTGAGAGAGGTGATGATTTTGGTATCCTCACTAACTTAGGGAGAGAACCAACAACCAAGCAGATGTCTTGAAAACAAAAAGCACATCTTATTGAACGATTCCTCCTAGGACCACCCCAAGCACAGTTATGGGCAAAAATACAATCCCAACCAAAGGCCCTGCAAAGCATTATGGGACGAGATTAGCAGTGGGCAGTGAATATTATAGTGTCCAATATCAAAATAATTCTACAAGAGCTGCAGTTCAACTAGTCGTCACTGGGTGTCGTCCCTCAAGAGTGAAATGCAAAAGTATTGAAAACCTTTCATGAAGCTTTTGCATTTGACTCGTGAGGGACGACACCCAGTGACGACTAGTTGAACTGCAACTCTTTGTAGAATTATTTTGATATTGGACACTATAATATTCACTGCCCACTGCTAATCTCGTCCCATAATGCTTTGCAGGGCCTTTGGTTGGGATTGTATTTTTGCCCATAACTGTGCTTGGGGTGGTCCTAGGAGGAAGGGACCACCATTGAATCGTTCACATGATATGCTTTTTGTGTTCAAGGCATCTGCTTGGTCCTCCCCCTAGGTTAGGGGGACTCCAAAATCATCACCTCTCTCATTGCTTGATATGTCAAAATTCATTTTTGTGAATTGGTTATATGCTTTTTAGCATAAAAAATTGCTTTATCAAAGCATTTGAAGGAGTTTGTTATTATTATTAAGCCTGGGCGTAGTGCTAGCTGTGTGCTTGACTCACTGCACTGTACAATAATTACCAAAAGCAAACTTGTACAGTGCAAGTTAAGATAAAATAAATATCTCTGTCTTTATATGCTAAAATTGCATATAGTCATTTCACTAAAGTGAAAACAAAAAGCAGTGAGAGAGGTGATGATTTTGGTATCCTCGCTAACTTAGGAGAGAACCAAGCAGATGTCTTGAAAACAAAAAGCACATCTTATTGAATGATTAGGTGGTGGTCCCATCCTCTTAGGACCACCCTAAGCACAGTTATGGGCAAAAATACAATCCCAACCAAAGGCCCTGCAAAGCATTATGGGACGAGATTAGCAGTGGGCAGTGAATATTATAGTGTCCAATATCAAAATAATTCTACAAAGAGCTGCAGTTCAACTAGTCGTCACTGGGTGTCGTCCCTCACGAGTCAAATGCAAAAGCTTCATGAAAGGTTTTCAATACTTTTGCATTTCACTCTTGAGGGACGACACCCAGTGACGACTAGTTGAACTGCAGCTCTTTGTAGAATTATTTTGATATTGGACACTATAATATTCACTGCCCACTGCTAATCTCGTCCCATAATGCTTTGCAGGGCCTTTGGTTGGGATTGTATTTTTGCCCATAACTGTGCTTGGGGTGGTCCTAGGAGGAAGGGACCACCATTGAATCGTTCACATGATATGCTTTTTGTGTTCAAGGCATCTGCTTGGTCCTCCCCTAGGTTAGGGGGACTCCAAAATCATCACCTCTCTCATTGCTTGATATTTTATTGTCAACATTCATTTTTGTGAATTGGTTATATGCTTTTTAGCATAAAAAATTGCTTTATCAAAGCATTTGAAGGAGTTTATTATACTCCTGCTACGCTACGTTTATTAGTACAGTTATTCACTCTGCTACGTGCAATTTGCGTAGTGCGTAGTAGCACAAACTTTGCATGCTTCGTGAGCGTAGCAAAGTATTATGCCCAGGGTTAGAATTCAGCCTCTTTCTGCGTAATCCAGCCATTGTCATGTGCTTCATTGGTTAAGGTGGAGATGGTATTCATAATCCTTTCTGTAGGGTCATGGTCTAGTCGTCTATAGGCGGTGTTGTCATTGAGTTGTCTCAAGCATTCAGCCCTGTAAATGTCTGTGTCCAGTATCACAGTTGCTCCACCCTTGTCGGCAGCTTTGATGGTAATAGTTTTGTCCATAGTCAGGGAACGTAGTGCTGTTAATTCTCTTTTTGAGATGTTGTTGAAGGTCCTCATAGGTGTGGCTAATCCAGTAGTCAAGTCTTTGAGGACAGCCTTCTCAAATGTTGCTACCTCAGATGGAACCATCCCAATCGGGGGGTTGAATTTCGACTTTGTACGTAAATTCGTATTGGTAGTCTGTTGACTGTCACTCAACGGGTCTTTATCTGCAAAGAAAAAGTGTAGTCTCACTTTTCTAAAAAATTGGTGTACCTCTTGTTGTATTTGGAAAGGGTCACCATTGTTTGTGGGCACAAAGCCCAAACCTCGGTTGAGTACTGTCGTTTCTTCAGGTGTAAGCACTCGCTTACTCAGATTGACAATCAAACTGGGTCCCTGCTCGGGCCTGCTTGTTGGTTGGTTTTGGTCATGCTCCTCGTATTCC
The DNA here is from genome assembly GCA_963921515.1 of Calotriton arnoldi. Classification (NCBI taxonomy): domain Eukaryota; kingdom Metazoa; phylum Chordata; class Amphibia; order Caudata; family Salamandridae; genus Calotriton; species Calotriton arnoldi. The sequence continues at coordinate 184,055 of CAWUFW010003333.1, forward strand.
GCTGTGTAATCGGGGAGCTCCAATGTACTTGCTGTTGGGGGCGGCGGCGGCCTCTGGACCGGCCTTGGCCTTGCCCTAAAAAAAGGCTGGTTGTACCCTGCTTGTAGATGTTGTTGGAAGCACATCAATTGTCCTGGTGGACCTTGTCCAAAGAACGGAAAAGTTGGATAACTCCAGGGGTGCTGTCCTGGATGGCCAAAATCCATTTCTCATACACATACTCTTATGGAAGAGATATATAGATGACATATTTGTCATCTGGCGAGGAGATGAGGTTACCATTAACCATTTCCACAACTGGCTAAACAACATCAAAGAACATCTTCGCTTCACCTGTGAATATAGCGATACAAAAGGGGATGATGGACGGAACGTTTGAGCTAACCAAACACTCACCCCCAGTCAACTGATCTGGGTTTAATCCATCATCATTCTTTAGCTCACTCCACCACCCCAGTTCAGACATGGCCATATGCAAATCAGTCTGACCCTGTGCCTCATGGGAACAGTCCAGCCCGAACTGCCAAGCCGTGTCTTCCCTGGACCGGAAACAAGCATCCTAGGACCGGTTTCTGGCATTTCAGCCGTCATCAGCCAGGCTTGCTTGAATCCAGTGGCAAAGTGAGCAAGGGACCCACGTCTGGGCATACCCCCGCCAACTTAGGGCGACCAAAGCGATACAAAAGGGGATGATGGACGGAACGTTTGAGCCAATCAAACACTCACCCCCAGTCAACTGATCTGGGTTTAATCCATCATCATTCTTTAGCTCACTCCACCACCCCAGTTCAGACATGGCCATATGCAAATCAGTCTGACCCTGTGCCTCATGGGAACAGTCCAGCCCGAACTGCCAAGCCATGTCTTCCCTGGACCGGAAACAAGCATCCTAGGACCGGTTTCTTGCATTTCAGCCGTCATCAGCCAGGCTTGCTTGAATCCAGTGGCAAAGTGAGCAAGGGACCCACGTCTGGGCATACCCCCGCCTACTTAGGGCGACCAAAGCGATACAAAAGGGGATGATGGACGGAACGTTTGAGCCAATCAAACACTCACCCCCAGTCAACTGATCTGGGTTTAATCCATCATCATTCTTTAGCTCACTCCACCACCCCAGTTCAGACATGGCCATATGCAAATCAGTCTGACCCTGTGCCTCATGGGAACAGTCCAGCCCGAACTGCCAAGCCATGTCTTCCCTGGACTGGAAACAAGCATCCTAGGACCGGTTTCTGGCATTTCAGCCGTCATCAGCCAGGCTTGCTTGAATCCAGTGGCAAAGTGAGCAAGGGACCCACGTCTGGGCATACCCCCGCCAACTTAGGGCGACCAAAGCGATACAAAAGGGGATGATGGACGGAACGTTTGAGCCAATCAAACACTCACCCCCAGTCAACTGATCTGGGTTTAATCCATCATCATTCTTTAGCTCACTCCACCACCCCAGTTCAGACATGGCCATATGCAAATCAGTCTGACCCTGTGCCTCATGGGAACAGTCCAGCCCGAACTGCCAAGCCATGTCTTCCCTGGACCGGAAACAAGCATCCTAGGACCGGTTTCTGGCATTTCAGCCGTCATCAGCCAGGCTTGCTTGAATCCAGTGGCAAAGTGAGCAAGGGACCCACGTCTGGGCATACCCCCGCCAACTTAGGGCGACCAAAGCGATACAAAAGGGGATGATGGACGGAACGTTTGAGCCAATCAAACACTCACCCCCAGTCAACTGATCTGGGTTTAATCCATCATCATTCTTTAGCTCACTCCACCACCCCAGTTCAGACATGGCCATATGCAAATCAGTCTGACCCTGTGCCTCATGGGAACAGTCCAGCCCGAACTGCCAAGCCATGTCTTCCCTGGACCGGAAACAAGCATCCTAGGACCGGTTTCTGGCATTTCAGCCGTCATCAGCCAGGCTTGCTTGAATCCAGTGGCAAAGTGAGCAAGGGACCCACGTCTGGGCATACCCCGCCAACTTAGGGCGACCAAAGCGATACAAAAGGGGATGATGGACGGAACGTTTGAGCCAATCAAACACTCACCCCCAGTCAACTGATCTGGGTTTAATCCATCATCATTCTTTAGCTCACTCCACCACCCCAGTTCAGACATGGCCATATGCAAATCAGTCTGACCCTGTGCCTCATGGGAACAGTCCAGCCCGAACTGCCAAGCCATGTCTTCCCTGGACCGGAAACAAGCATCCTAGGACCGGTTTCTGGCATTTCAGCCGTCATCAGCCAGGCTTGCTTGAATCCAGTGGCAAAGTGAGCAAGGGACCCACGTCTGGGCATACCCCCGCCAACTTAGGGCGACCAAAGCGATACAAAAGGGGATGATGGACGGAACGTTTGAGCCAATCAAACACTCACCCCCAGTCAACTGATCTGGGTTTAATCCATCATCATTCTTTAGCTCACTCCACCACCCCAGTTCAGACATGGCCATATGCAAATCAGTCTGACCCTGTGCCTCATGGGAACAGCCCAGCCCGAACTGCCAAGCCATGTCTTCCCTGGACCGGAAACAAGCATCCTAGGACCGGTTTCTGGCATTTCAGCCGTCATCAGCCAGGCTTGCTTGAATCCAGTGGCAAAGTGAGCAAGGGACCCACGTCTGGGCATACCCCCGCCAACTTAGGGCGACCAAAGCGATACAAAAGGGGATGATGGACGGAACGTTTGAGACAATCAAACACTCACCCCCAGTCAACTGATCTGGGTTTAATCCATCATCATTCTTTAGCTCACTCCACCACCCCAGTTCAGACATGGCCATATGCAAATCAGTCTGACCCTGTGCCTCATGGGAACAGTCCAGCCCGAACTGCCAAGCCATGTCTTCCCTGGACCGGAAACAAGCATCCTAGGACCGGTTTCTGGCATTTCAGCCATCATCAGCCAGGCTTGCTTGAATCCAGTGGCAAAGTGAGCAAGGGACCCACGTCTGGGCATACCCCCGCCAACTTAGGGCGACCAAAGCGATACAAAAGGGGATGATGGACGGAACGTTTGAGCCAATCAAACACTCACCCCCAGTCAACTGATCTGGGTTTAATCCATCATCATTCTTTAGGTCACTCCACCACCCCAGTTCAGACATGGCCATATGCAAATCAGTCTGACCCTGTGCCTCATGGGAACAGTCCAGCCCGAACTGCCAAGCCATGTCTTCCCTGGACCGGAAACAAGCATCCTAGGACCGGTTTCTGGCATTTCAGCCGTCATCAGCCAGGCTTGCTTGAATCCAGTGGCAAAGTGAGCAAGGGACCCACGTCTGGGCATACCCCCGCCAACTTAGGGCGACCAAAGCGATACAAAAGGGGATGATGGACGGAACGTTTGAGCCAATCAAACACTCACCCCCAGTCAACTGATCTGGGTTTAATCCATCATCATTCTTTAGCTCACTCCACCACCCCAGTTCAGACATGGCCATATGCAAATCAGTCTGACCCTGTGCCTCATGGGAACAGTCCAGCCCGAACTGCCAAGCCATGTCTTCCCTGGACCGGAAACAAGCATCCTAGGACCGGTTTCTGGCATTTCAGCCGTCATCAGCCAGGCTTGCTTGAATCCAGTGGCAAAGTGAGCAAGGGACCCACGTCTGGGCATACCCCCGCCAACTTAGGGCGACCAAAGCGATACAAAAGGGGATGATGGACGGAACGTTTGAGCCAATCAAACACTCACCCCCAGTCAACTGATCTGGGTTTAATCCATCATCATTCTTTAGCTCACTCCACCACCCCAGTTCAGACATGGCCATATGCAAATCAGTCTGACCCTGTGCCTCATGGGAACAGTCCAGCCCGAACTGCCAAGCCATGTCTTCCATGGATCGGAAACAAGCATCCTAGGACCGGTTTCTGGCATTTCAGCCGTCTTCAGCCAGGCTTGCTTGAATCCAGTGGCAAAGTGAGCAAGGGACCCACGTCTGGGCATACCCCCGCCAACTTAGGGCGACCAAAGCGATACAAAAGGGGATGATGGACTGAACGTTTGAGCCAATCAAACACTCACCCCCAGTCAACTGATCTGGGTTTAATCCATCATCATTCTTTAGCTCACTCCACCACCCCAGTTCAGACATGGCCATATGCAAATCAGTCTGACCCTGTGCCTCATGGGAACAGTCCAGCCCGAACTGCCAAGCCATGTCTTCCCTGGACCGGAAACAAGCATCCTAGGACCAGTTTCTGGCATTTCAGCCGTCATCAGCCAGGCTTGCTTGAATCCAGTAGCAAAGTGAGCAAGGGACCCACGTCTGGGCATACCCCCGCCAACTTAGGGCGACCAAAGCGATACAAAAGGGGATGATGGACGGAACGTTTGAGCCAATCAAACACTCACCCCCAGTCAACTGATCTGGGTTTAATCCATCATCATTCTTTAGCTCACTCCACCACCCCAGTTCAGACATGGCCATATGCAAATCAGTCTGACCCTGTGCCTCATGGGAACAGTCCAGCCCAAACTGCCAAGCCATGTCTTCCCTGGACCGGAAACAAGCATCCTAGGACCGGTTTCTGGCATTTCAGCCGTCATCAGCCAGGCTTGCTTGAATCCAGTGGCAAAGTGAGCAAGGGACCCACGTCTGGAGTGGTGGAGTGAGCTAAAGAATGATGATGGATTAAACCCAGATCAGTTGACTGGGGGTGAGTGTTTGATTGGCTCAAACGTTCCGTCCATCATCCCCTTTTGTATCACCTGTGAGTATAGCAAAGACAAACTGGCCTTCTTGGACCTCCTGATTTACCCAACAGGAGGAACTCTTGAAACCGAACTTTTTCAGAAGCCAATGGCCCGTAATGCACTCCTCCAATATGAGAGTTATCATCCGAAGTCATTGCGGGACAATTTACCATACGGACAGTTCTTGCGAGTCCGCCGCAATTGCTCTACAATGGAGAAATATAACACACATGCCGCAAAACTTAGACGCAATCTACTGGATAGGCACTACCCTGCCAAACTGGTTAAAAAATCAGCAAAACGAGCATTCAATACTAATTGGGAGGCCCTTCTAGACCAGCCCTCTGAGAAACCAACACCATCGAAACTTGTCTGTGTCAATACCTATAGTTCCTTTTCCAATGTAGTAAAAAAATCGATACTACACAATTGGGGCATATTGAATAAAGGACAATTGACCCTTGAAAAACCTCTTTTCGCTTTCAAAAGAGGTCGCAATCTAAAAGAAACCTTGATTCACACAAGACCGTTCGTGCCAAAAATAACAAGACAAAACACACTTTGGGACCTACCTCCTGTCCAAGGGCACTATCCCTGTGGGTAATGCACAGTCTGTGCTCAAACTAGTATGACCAAAAGCATAGATATAGGGACCTCCAGACCTTGGGTTTTACGAAAACACACCAACTGTAATAGTGAGCGGGTGATCTACCTTATCACTTGTCCTTGCGGCTTGCGATATATTGGTATGACCACCAGGAAAGTACGTACTAGGATTTTAGAACACAAAAGTACTATTAGGCGTGCTAAACAAATGACTAAGATGAATAAACACTTCTTTGATAGGAAACGTGGCCCAGACTCCTTACACTGGACGGTCTTGGATAAACCAAATTTGGATGCCAACACTCCCGGTCTCACGACCAAACTCCTTAGACTGGAACAAAGATGGGTGTATAGATTGGGAACTTCGGAAACGGGCCTCAATGATGAGATTCCATGGTTGGCACTCTCTTGAGTTACTGACCATTCCTCAATGATGAGATTCCTTGATTGGCACTCTCTTGAGTTACTGACCATTCCTCTAGGACATGTTAATAATAGCACACACCCTTTTTGGTCGCCTATAAAAGACTGACCTAGGTGTTATCGTATTTTTCCCTCCCTCTTTTCAGTCTGGGTGTGCCCCTAGGACTACTCTATCCTACGGCTGTTCCCCTTTCCCCCCCCCTCCTCTCCTCCCCCTTTTCCCCCCTTTTTTCCCCCTCCCTTCTTCCCCCCCTCCCTTCCTCCCCCACACAACCCCAAACCCCCCCCAACCCCCTACAACCCAACCCCCCCCCCTGTTCCCTTTCCCCCTCTGGATACCTATACAATTCATCCCGACATCACCTCAATAAGATTAGTGCCTTCAACTGTTTCCGCCCTAACATGCAGATTCACCATACTTTCATGTTTGGGATGGTTGCTCCCTTATGGATTATATCATTGCTTTCCCCTCACTCAGTGGTTATCATGGCATTAGCAATTTGGAGGTTAGCATATCAGCGCTGATTTCACTCGCCATGCCGATCACATCGTGCGACACCTTCTTCATAAGACGGGTGCGTTTCCATCTGGATGTGTATCGGCCCATTAGAGTCGGGATATTTTCCCTCTTATTTCTTCCTCCACATTAGGCAGGGTCTCTTACCGCTTAGCGACAGTCTTCCTGTCTGCACGGTTTTCTTTCTTTTAGTTGATATCCGCCGACATCGGGCGGTATTATATTGATTCATTTTTAACAGGGCACATGAAGTAACGCCGCTGGCTCGACATGAGTCCCAGCCCTCTGAAACTACATATCCCATGAGTCTCCCATTTCCGGACTTGCGCCTTATCATCCAGCTGATTTGAGTTTACAATACACGTCATGTGTATTTAAACGAAAGCCGTCCCAGTACGCAGATTCCTGTCTTCGGACGTGCGCGTATGGTTAGGATCCACGACTCTGTGGTAAGTGTTTTACTCTCTTTTCCCTCCGGTCATTGAAGCACTATTGCCTTCACTTGTCTCTGTAGAGACGCTGCGGGTTACGCTGACCCATATTGGGTTTCCCGCTTTTTTCCTATTTTTTCCTACTTTATGTTCCGTCTCTGGCCTTTTAATTTCCACACGCCGGTTCCGGTGTTTTGAGTAAATCCAGAATTTAGGCGCATCCGCGCCCCTCGCCTCTACTGTTCTTTTCTCCAACCCACTTTGTAGCTTGCCAACAGGTCATTGTAGGTCATGCGCTGCACAGTTTTGAGGCGCCACTTCTTTATAACCATTCCACCTGCTGGCTGTTATTTTAAGAAGGCTGTGGTATAGAGGTCTTCTGTACCTCGTGTCACATCTCTTTCCCATGACTGGTTTGCTCGTCATCACATTTGGCAGGCTATGGCAATGCGCTTCGTGCCATACCATTCAGCTACGTCAGACCAACTTTGGATACGAGCTGTATCTTTACACCTGTCACCAGTAACACACTTCCTCCCCCCCTCCTTTTTCCCCCCCTTCCCCCTCCCTTCCCCCCCCCCTTTTCATTAATCATGGCCACCATTGGCATCTGCCTGGAGCACCATTCTGTGTCCCCATCTTTGTTACGCTCTTGCCACCAGTCTATGAATCAAGTTCAATGCTGGCTTCCAAATTGCACTACAGTTTGAGCCTATAGCTATATCGGTGACCCTCCGCGACAGCGAATCTGTATCCTTTTCGCTGACATCTATGGAGAGGCTATCCGACATAACCAAAGTCGCGCTTACTCTCTAGCTTTAAAATCCCTTTCTTGGGATTTCTTGCCTTTTAAAACCATATACCTCTTCTCTGGCAGGTTTTGGTGCACGTACCACATGGCCAATATGCCTGGACAGACGTAGTGAATTGCATAATCCCTTGGGGTGAGTCACACGTTTCTGCTAATTACACATTGATATAATATGTTTATGTGTGTTTTAAATGATATTATTTAGGAGGTTAGAAACTGTATATTTGTTATAGGTGTACTGGATATGCCTTTGGTGACAAACATGCCCCTTTTTTTGTCTCCAATATAGGTTGTATGCAGTCTATACTGAACAGTCAATATCACTGGTTCAGTATCATACTTTTGATTTATTCACGTGTTTTTCATGTTTTTTCACGTAGTTGCACTTCATTTTTGTAGTAGCTGAATAAACTGACCCTGAAGAAGGCCGTGACACTATCTAGGTCTTTCTGGCTGAAACATGTTGGTCTAGCGATCTACACATCTGTCTCTAACATTGACACTTGTGTCATCAGCTCCTCATTGCTTTTAATCCTGACACAGGGTAGCTGAATAAAGTTACATTATAGCTAACCTCGTAGCCAGTTTTAACTTTTCACATCACAGCACTGCACTTGTTTTATTACACATACGCCAAGCTCACATAGGGGTTTAGTATACCCTCCCTGACTAAAAAAACATCCCTGAGCTCCTCCCTCTTAGAGAGGGGGTTGTAGCCCACACGTAAACTAGGTTTTTCGTGTGAGGAGGCCCCTATGATGAAGCATGACACCTCTGGTGTGTGAGGGGAACCGTCCTGAAAAGGGAATCCCCCTTGTTTTGCATGGCATATCACATCTAAACAGTTAACTCACCTCCTTGTAATTCGGACCCGTAGCTCTTTTCTTGTGTGATATTAGTTTGGTGGGGAGTTAGCTCACGCAGGTCCTTAAATCTCCTCAGGCCCTCAAGTGTATTGCTTGCTGTAACATCGCCAAATCTTGTTCTAGTATGTCGATAGCAGAGGATACAATGTTGTCCAATGAATATATTCTGGAGGACAAAGTTGTTAACCCATTGTCGACCACAGTGAGTGTTTTCTCTAAATTAATACGATCAAGTTCACGTATTCGTTCTGCGGCCTCCATCTGTGACACTTTCCATGCTTCATTATAAGCAGCATAAATGCCGGCATATATGAAACGTTTCTGACGCAGTTTTCTTGGTCCAAGCAAGAATTCCCTAAGGTCTGCGTCTTCTTTAAGTAAGGATAAGTGTTGTTTCACATCCTGTAGTGTAGATTTCTGCAGCCAATCGAGGTATAATTTTCCTACACTGTATGTTGTTACTACCCCCGGATGCTGTCTTTGGACGTATCTTGGGTCTGGCCTATGAATAGTAAAGCCCTGAGTTTTATTCAGGAATCTTTCCTGACAGTTGTTCGTGTCTGTGGGCCAGATCAACCATTTTTTCCAATCAGGATTAGATCTGTTGAGTTGTAGTATTTTGTCAACTGTCACCGCTGCCTGTGTATTGTTATCACTTGCAGGTGTTGGTACAGAAGGTGTTTTCATCTCTTTGATCTTGGCTAGTCCAAGACAAGATGTTTGTTGGACAGTTTCATTCAAAAACATTATTTGTTCAGGGATGATACAGGCTCTAAATAAAGCTTCTATCCCCTGCACTTGCCAATCTTTAGTACCCCAGGCAGTGTTTGTGTCTATTGTGTCTTTCCACAAGTCAAAACCCTGTCTAGACAGTTGGGCAATAAATGCTGCAGAGTAAATCTGTATTAGTTAACATAATTTTCAGTCCTGTTTTGTTCACATTTTTATAGTAAAACGTTTCTGGATCAGATGTATTGTAACCTGAAAAATATGGAAACTTGTTAGCAAATGTTTTTGAACTACCTTGTGGTGGTGTAGGACAATGCTCCCATTGGTTAAACATAAACACATTTCTAGGTTATGCAGATTTATGCAAATAATGATGACCATAGTGGTTATAGCAATACAGCTGTTCATAGTCTGATGAACCTTCTAAATATTCATTTTTAGAAAATGCTGCAGATTTTTCTAGGTCAAACATTATGTCGTTAACAGTCTCAAAGTCCCAATCATCAGAATAGCTACTGGACGAAATGAGATCACTTAGTGAAATTTTAAACAAATGTGGAATGTTCAATTGTTCCGTCGGGCCAAAGATATCATATTCTGTTTTGTCCCACACTATACCATCCTGTATAGGAACGGCTGTGATGTTCACTGTTGACAAGTCTCTTGCTTCACGATGGGAAGATTTATGAGGTTTCAAAAGTACGTTCACATCTTTTCCTTCAGTGTTCACATGGATGTATCTGCCATTTATAAGCACGCTCATAGTTGTAACCAAAGCTAGCCAAAGCAGGAAAACAAATATTCCAGAAATAATCCAGAGCTCAATCCATGGGGAAACCAGATAAGTCTTTTTCAGAAAGTGAAGAAAGTCTTGTACTTGCTGCTTGAATTTTAATGATGCTGGCGTCGTTTCAGGTTCACTCGGATCTTCTGAGAACGTATCAAAGTTAATGAAATAGCCAGAAGCAGTTCTTTCAATTGTTGGAATTGCATCAGGATTTGTAGAAATCGCTGGAACCAGTTGATCACTTGCTACATTGGTGTAGACAGGTGTATTCGGATGAACTGTTACTTGATTTTCAAGAGGGATGAGTTCCATTGCATTGTTGCTTAGTCCTTCATCTGTTACAGCTGAATTCTCGATGGTTATTAGTCTTTCAGTCTGAACCTCTTGGATAGTAGCGAGAGGAGTGCGTCTGCTACTAGGTCGGAGTCCACGTGGTCTACTATTTAGTATTGGCCACATACTGTGGTTTGATGAGGTCGATGGACACAAATCTTTTTGCCTTTCTTCCAGCAAGGGGCGGCAGAAGTACTGTTCTTGTTCCTTGAACTGTTAGGACAGGTACTGGTTGTCTGTAAGAAGGTCCAAATTCCTTCTTGTCCGTAATTCTTTCTCTGACTAGATCCCCAACTTTTGGAATCCAGACAGGCCTTGCTGGGACCGCCGGTTTTTCCCCAGTGGTGGTTGGCTGCAGGAATACGTTGCTTTGTTTCGATCTTAGTTCATTGAGTTCCTGTAAAACAGCCAAACGATCTTTGATATCAAACAGTTTATTTTCCACCACTGTGCCACTACATTCTAGATCTGGCACCCACATTCTTGTCCCAAATAGGACCTCATATGGAGTGACCCCCCCTAGAGAACTTCTTGGCAGGTTATTAAATGAGCGTTGGACCCCATAAAGATGTTTGACCCACCCATCACCCGAACCTAATACCCTAGCTGTTATAGACTGCTTTATGTCCCGGTTTTTCCTTTCCACAACCGAATTTCCCTCAGGATGGAATGGAGAGGAGTACCGCAATGCAACGCCCAGACTGGCCATGGCTTCTTTGTAAGCCCGAGAGCTAAACGCAGGGCCCTGGTCAGAATGTAGCGTGCCTATTGCGTATGTGCCGATAAAGACTCGCAAATCTTTTATAACAGTTTGAGCGTCAGCCGAGCGCTGAGGCCATATCCATAGGAACCTTGACTTAGTATTTGTGGGATTGCACTTGTCCATGAGGATGCCTGTGCATAGATAGTCCAATGCTGTCTAACAATGGTGTCTGTACTGGGCAGCTACATTCGTAGCATGGTGTCTGGTGGCTTTCTCGCTGTAATTTACAGTCTATGCAGTTATTGATGAAGATGTGGATTTCTGTATTCATCCCAGGCCACCAGTACATCTCTTTTAACGTCAAAATTGTTTTAGAGATCCCTTGATGTGACAGACCCTCCCCCAAATGTGCCTCATAAATCAAAGCTGCTCTACGTTCCATGTTTGGAATTACCCTATCCCCCACTCCAGGGATTCGAGCAAAAGGAACGCTGTTCGCATCAATTACATAAGAGTACTTGAGTGGAAACTTTTTTGGTAACGCTGCACCACTGCCTTTGCTTGTAACATTGACAGCCAACATTATCTCACTGTCTATTTTTGTTTTTGAACGAGTGATCGCAGCTACTGAAGCCGTCTGAACAGCCCCCTTTGCGGCTTCGTCAGCCAATGAATTCCCTGCAACGTGAACGCCGTCAAGTTGATGACTCAGTGTGTGGATCACGTGAGCCTTTGGTAGTTCCTTTTTCAACTGAACTACTTGTTCCCAAAGCGTTTTGTGCTTTATTGTGCCACCTTTCGCATCTTTGAAACCATTTTCAAGCCAGTTTTGTATATATTCATTATACGACTGAACACAGTAAAAGGAATCGCACACTATTAGTGTGGGGAATTCTCGATCTGTACTTTCAAGTGCCAGTTTGAATGCTTGTAGTTCAGCTCGCTGAGCTGTACAGTCTCCTAGAGATTGAGTTTTGTGACCATAGGTCTGAAGATGCCATCTCGCATGCGACCTTTAACGATTACACACGCTGCACTGTAAGCTTGCTTACTCCCTGTTGCGGGTTGTGCGGATCCGTCAGTGTAAATTATGAATTCGTACTGATCGAGAGGCAGAATTTCAGTGGGCAGAGGACATTCTTGTTCATATTGCAGGAATGCTTGTGTTTGTAAATCGGGATCAAAAACATATTCAACATCTGTTGCAGCAAGAGAATTAACCCATTGTATCCATCTTGGATGTAATGCTTTAGCATTTGGAATGCTTGCTTTTGTGACCGCTTCTAAAGCTGGTACTGGGGTTACGACAATAATGCATTTCCCTTGGGCTAGGGCTCTTTCTTTTGCTACAGCGGTTTGAACTGCTGTCAGAATTTTTTCAGTTGAAGTGAAGCGCATTTCCGCTTGTATATACAAATGAGATTTGTATGCGATTGGTATTTTTTCACCCTCATTAAATGTTAAGTAGGTGAATCTGCATTGACCCGAAATTATTCGGATCACCAGGTTGCGTTGACTTACGTGTGTTTGTAAGTGATTTGTTGCTAACATGTTAGCCTGGAGTGAACGCAAGATTTCTGTGTGTTCTTGTGTCCAATTTCTGATTGAAAAATCAGGTTTGATTAATGCGTAGAGAGGTTTAACCCTTTCTGCGTAGTTTAGAATGTATGTTCTTCCAAAATTTAGGAAACCCAGGATGGATTGTAAGTTCTTTAGCGTTTTTGGAGGTTGGAGCAGCGCACATTTCTCTAGAAAGTTAGCTGCCAAGCTCTTGCCTTCCCTTGAAAGCTCATATCCTAGAAATAGGACATTGAGATGGGCAATTCTGGACTTTTTGAAGTTGAATTTGTAGCCCTCAGAGGCGAATCCCAATATAATGGTATTCACCCTGTTCAAGTGTTTGTCCAGGTCATCGTCTGTCAGATAGATGTCATCGACATAGGACAATGCCTCATTGTTATAAATTTGTAGTAACTCTGTTACCCTCGCTGAGAATAACCCTGGGCTGTTCTTGAGTCGACAAAATTGATGCTGGGTCCCCATTATGGAGAAAGCTGTTAAGTACCTGCTTTCAGGTGCTATGTTTTGACAAAAGAAACCATTTGAGATGTCTAATGTGGTTTTATATTTTTTACGCACAATGTTATTCATTAAGGCTGTGCTATGTGCATTTTGCACTGCAAATGTTTTAGAACAAGTGTTTAAGTGTCTGTAATCCAAAACTAGACGATAGGTGTTGTCTGGTTTGGAGACAGGAAACAAAGGATTGTTCATTGAGGAGGTGCATGTTTCTATCACCCCTTGGTATTCAAGTTGATCTAAGATCTCCCTGACCTGTTTTTTAGCATTGGATACTGCCTTTGTGCAGTTGGTTCATGTTTCAGATGTATTTTATGGTGAGGTGAGTCCTCATCCCATCCTACATGATTTTTATATAATGCTGGGTCCTGGGCTACTGCCCATTTCCTGGCATATGTATATTTTAGGTGTATTGGAATATGGTTGGAGAAGGCAGGCATAATAATGTCCTCGCCGTGTGGGCACTCCATGACAAATTGTGGTGGCCAGTCTTTTTCTGCTAGAAGTATGTCATAGCCCCTTGAACGTTTTTCCCCAAAAAGTGCTTTCACCTGTCTAGGTATGTCTCCCTCCATCCGGAGTGTTATTTCATATAACTTTTGTGGAGTACTAACCCAGGTGTCTACAGTCTCAACTGTAATGTACTCATTCAAGTCCACTATCTCCAGAAGTTCCTTCAGGTTCTGGCGAGCTATTGTGACTTCTGCTGCACTGTCCAGCATTGTCTGAGCCCATTCTCCGTTCTTGAGTTGTGTTCTCAGTATTCTCGGCATGTCTGATCTTCAGACCTGCTACTTTCTTTTTGGAGATTTGAGGTTTTGTTTTGTTTTTTGGAGCGTGTTTATCTTCCTTGGATTTCACGCGTTCTTCTCTATTTTCTGACCGTCTTCTTCTTTCCGAAGTCTGTGATGAGATCTGAAAGGTACGAGAGGAACGTGTATCAGTATCTTGATACCTGTCAGGTTTTCTCAAATTATCCCTATTCCTGACGTTATACCTCCTTTCAGAGGGCTCCTTTTGAGGAGACCTACCTCAGGATTGAGAACGTTTCTCGTTTGAATTTTGTTTATTAGTCTCCCACTTCTTTTTAGAAGATGTAGGAGTTTGTTTAATAGAGTCCTTCTCAGGACTTTCAGATAGTATCGGCTTCACTGGTCTCCCACCCAAACTATCTCTGCCTAATTCTGCATATGATTGTTCTATTATTCTGGGTAGCTCAGTTTGATGTTCTGTAACATCGAATTCCCTTGATCGTTGGCGGATCGCCACTGCTGCTGCCTCCCCTTTAATATTATATAATATTATTGTTGAGACCTGGTCGAAATTTTTCAGTAATTTCATACCTAAATTCAGAGCAGGCTCTGCCCCGTATTCGTTTTGAATTTGTTTCAGGACATCAGGTATTACCGCAATTGACGGAATGCCATGTGTTTTAGTATAGATGGCAGCAAAGTCTGAGCCCCAAGTGGTGCAGTCTTCCAGTTGTGGTGTGATCCCCATTGGTAAACAGTTGGTTAGGATTCTGTGTTTCTCATACGGGCTAGTATTTGGAAATTCTGCTTCGGTTTGAGTAATATTTTTAGCTAACCAGAATGGAATTTGCTCACGTTTTGTGGGCATTTTACCCATGACTGCGTATAGAGTCTGTGGTGTAATTTTTAGTGTATTCCCCGGTTGAGGAGTTTGATTTGGAAGTGTCAATGGTGGTTGGACTGTGAAAGTCCACATGACATATTGGACCAATTGTCTGTAGATTTTTATTAACTCTGTAAGTTGAGTAAGTAGTTCCTCATCTGACATTATATCTAGTTCAGGATGAGGTGTGTAGCCGGCTAGAATCGGCCATGTTCCTCCTGGTCTACCTAGTGGACTGAGCCTGGTAATGTTTCTGTGATGTTTTAGGGCACCTTTAAACCAGAGCTGATGCTCCTGGTATGTTAATGGAATTTCTATATCCTCGAAAGGAATGTATTCCTCTGGTGGATCATCTTCTTTGTAGAAGTGAAACAGTTTTGTAACTGGATTGGATTCAGGAAATATTACCCATGAATAGAATACCTCTGTCTGAAATTATTCGTGTGCCTCTATCACGAAAACTGCTCGACCGCCTCTTGGTGGTAGGCCATGTTTTATGAGTTTTAGAGTGATGGGTCTTCTTAAGTTTGGATGGATGTCTATGACACCCTCCTCCCCTTCATTTAAACCAGTAAAGTTAAAAGCTGCTATGGCTGGGTCAGCCGCAGCTCCACCGTTTCCGGTGGCATCGTCCCCGTTTATGGACATTTTGTTTTTTGAAAATGTAGAACAAGTTTCAAGGAAACAAAGATAAGGTGCACAATATTTTGGAACACTGTATCCTTCAACGTTGAGCAAACCAAACAGCTAATATATAGGGTGCTTCCCTATGTAGCCGTGGCGGATACTTAACCCTGCCCACTCCAGTCTTTTGGAGTATATGGGTAGGGGTCTCTGAGAGAAAAAGCACGGCTGAGTTACTCAGTATCTAACGTTAAATTACCGCCTTACCAAACCGTTGGGCGCCATGTAGTATAGCTCCTATTTCCCTAATAGGCTCTGCGCATTGGAATAATATACCCAATAGGTTTGACATAGGACTGAGGTCGGTATGTCCCTATCGAGTATATTAAACTTAATTACTTGTGCCAGCTAGCTCAGAGGCCACTAGAAACTCCTTGATTAACAAGAAGGGAGTAGTTTCTGGCAGCCGCAAAACATGACAACTTTGTTTCCCTTTTAGAATCAGAACGTGTCCCAGAGTCGTGGAAACAATAGATAACTATTTCACTCAGCTCACTCGTGCATACTTAGTTTTCCTCAAAGTTACACAGAAAGAATAGACGGGCGTTTCAATAAAAGATTTATTGAACAGTCTTGTTTCTCGTGTAAGTGATATGTGCTGTTACGATCACAAGACAGTATGCAAGATAAATAATGTACAGCGTAAGCAGTAGAAATAAATAATACTGCGCTAGCATGATCTTTAGTAGATATTCATGTACATAAATAACATAGACTAAAAATGCAAGTACTCATACGATGCGTTTCTAAGCTAGTTCTACCCCAATGTACCTAACCTAACCTAGGTGTAGGGAGAGGTATGAAGTAGGTGAAGTATTCCTTACTGTGGTATACTAAGAGTATGTTAAGCCTAGTATGCCTAGTATGCCAAGAGTCCCTCTAGGTTTCTAGTCAGCTCCATACCTTAAGAATGAGAGAGGTGGGAATCTCTTGCCAGACTCAAACTCCAACACCCCGCGAGGGAAGTCAGATCACTGGAAGCTGGACTCTCTGCGTGCAGGGATGACAGCGTCTTCTCAGTGCGTCAGGCCGGGAAACGGGCTCCTCTGAAGTCGAGGTCTCCTCTGATTTACAAGGGCTAGGGAAGGTATATTTATACCTGAGAGGTACCTCAGAATGTTAGCATTGACGTGAATCGGACAGCGGAAGACGTCATGAATGAACCCCTAAGGTATAACGGTTCATGCATAATAGATGAGACCTTGAAGGAATCAATAGTCCTGTGCTAGGGAAACTCCCGAAGCCTAAGGATCTATTCTTCAAGAACTCGTTGTGACGTTAGGGTGGACGGATGTCGGAGACCATGCCTGTATTTGGAGTGCACGGTTTAATGCCTAAATAAGGACTGGGATTTTATGCCTATATAAGGGCAGGGCGAATTGTGCCTATATAAGGACATGATACAGGAAAACCCATGTACGGACACCCTAAGAGGAATACAACAGGTGGTCCTCGGGCATGGCAAGAGGCTGCCTGGGCTGGGGTAACCCTCCTTTGGGACAGCAGCAGCATCACTTCTGTAAAAGGAGGAGAGAGGCAGGGCATCTGCTGAGTGACAGTGTGCATGCTTGTCGGCATGTAATTCCTTACTTGTTTTGCAAATCCTGCATGGGCACCTGCAGATTTAGTGGGCCTGTGAAGGAATAATGAAAGAAGAAACACCAGGGGAAAGCACAACTCTTAATTCCCATTCTGAAGCAGTACTGGCTGCCACGAAGCATTAGTGGTTCGGCGGGGAGGTTAAAAAAAAAAAGAAAATTAAACTTACCTTACCGGCGGCTGCCTCTCATCTGTCCTTCTTACCACGATGCAGGCAGGAAACAGGGAGCACACAGGCTCCCAGACTCCCTTAGCCAATCACAACGCTGCTGAGCAGCATTTTGATTGGTCTGAGGGCAGTGGTTCGGCACTCAGACAGGGACTGGGGACCTCTGCATGTTCTCCACCCAGGCTGTGCATTACAGCTGGGGGAGAGCATGCAGAGTATGCATGACTGTTTGGCCGGCCAAACCACCATGCACACTTGAAGTGTCACCACTCCTCCCCCTGCAGTGATCTGGCCAGCTCCACCCCGCACTGCACCTACAGAACCGCTAGGGTAAAATAAAATGATAATAATATGCTGTTATTATCATTTTATTTCTCTTGTGGGGCAACACTCCTCCGCCTTAGGAGAGGAGCCTCCACTGTTCTGAAGCCCCCATACCTTAGCTACTGGTCCTCATATATTATACTATAAGCTCAGCAGCCAAAGAAATTGGTAATGACCACTTGTTTACCATTCTAAAACAGTAGTCATGTTGGAATGCCCGAGGAGATCATTCAAAGCTGTTGGAGGATAGCAGGTTTTTGCGTCAGGGCATGTTTGCAAGGGCTGCTGACAAACAGACTGAAGTAATTCTAGGTATCAAAGTATATGAGTAGGTGGGTAACGATGTTTACAACAGGGACTTCCCTTCAACCCAAGTTTGAGCTGATTGGAGCAGTTGAAGGTATCAAGGACTGCACTTTTGAAATGCTATAGTGTGAAGGTGTTCCGGAGAATTTAGGTATGGGAGATGAATGAAAGCAGGAACTTTCTTCTGCATTGCAAATGATTTACACTTTTCAGATAATGTTACATTATTCTAAGAGTGTAGTTGAAATTGTGCAAGCTTATAGTACACATTGTTTGCTAATTATATTTTGCTAAATTCAAGTTGTTAGAGGAATCTTTAAAAAAAGACATGGACAGCACACTGAAAAGGGCACCAAAGTTGAATGATATGTTGCATCAAAGGAAGAAATAAGCCCTGGCAAAGCATATAAGCTTTATCTTTTGTTAACAAAAGTACTCGTAATGGAGGGGCGAGTTGGTGTGTATTATTTGTGGAGCTTTATGCCTGGGTGAGTCATTGAATCAGGAGATTATGTGAGAGGGTAAATGTGAATGATATTGGATATATGTAAGTGTTAGAACCGGGATTCCCTAGTTGGCTGAGGTAGGTACCTTAGGCCAAATAGGGACCCTCGCTTCCACATCAGGGAAAGGAAGGACACCTTCTCAGATAGCCCCTGCTCACCTCCTTGGTAGCTTCGCACGAGCAGCCAGGCTTATCTTCAAGGCTAATGTGTAAAGTATTTGCAACCACGCTCTCAGTGACCCAATGATGACACCACAAAAGGACTCCACACGAGTTTCATAGAAAAACAAGTATATGTTTATATAAAAAGATATATGATGAGACCACACGATAAAAATCCAACATATGCGTATTTGTAATATTCCTCCTGGCCGGTTAATAGGCCAGCCAGCCCTTGTAGGGTCTGACGGTATTAATGAGCAATTCTAGGTGATCCAATGCAACCCTATTGCAATGCTATGCAGTTCGTAAAGCAAGAATCAGGCACTTCGCAATGTAAAAATAATGCAGTTCGTTATGCAACAATCCAGCAGTTCGTAATGCCAAAATACTGCAATGCGTAATGCAACAATCAGGCAGTTCGTAATGCAAGCTAATGCGATGCCTAATGCAACAATTAGGCAGTTCGTTATGCAAAACTAATGCAATGCGTAATACAACAATCAGGCAGTTTGTTATGCAAACACAATGCAATGCGCAATGTAACAATCGGGTAGTTCGTAATGCAAACTAATGCGATGCATAATGCAACAATCAGGCAGTTCGTTATGTAACCACAATGCAATGCGCAATGTAACAATCAGGCAGTTCGTAATGCAAACTAATGCGATGCGTAATGCAACAATCAGGCAGTTTGTTATGCAAACACAATGCAATGCGCAATGTAACAATCAGGTAGTTCGTAATGCAGAAACAATGCAATGCGCAAGGCACTTCGGCACCGATCACGGTGCATCAGACGGTCTCTCTGCCTCTCTTACTGACTCGCGGTCAGCTTCCGCCAACATATGCCCCCAACACGGGTATGGTGTAAACCAAAGTACAGCTCCACACTCCGGCCCCGGTACTGCCACTCCTTGGCTCGTACAGGCCGCGATACGAGCTTCAGCAGAGGCTCGTGCTGCAAGAATGGGAGAGGCCGAGAGCGTCCCTCTCCGAGCCCGCACCCCACCCCAGGTGGCGACACACGTTATCTGGGGGGTGCGACCTCGCTCTCCTCTCCTCCTCTCGCGACTTGGGCCTCCGATGCGACTTGGTTGATTCCGGGCCGATGGCGATATCGAAGATCTCAGGCTGCAACAGGGCACACGCACACAGCGTCGCTGAGATTCACTTGAACATCGGGTGTGCACGGTCACAGGGCAATCCTCACGAAGGTCTCAGGCTGCACGAAGCACATGCACACAGCGTCGCTGAGACTCCCTCGAGCTCCGGGCGCACACGATCACAGGGCAATCCTCATGAAGATCTCAGGCTGCACGAAGCGCACACACACACAGCGTCGCTGAGACTCACTTGGACTCCTCGTGCCCACGATCACAGGGCACTTCTTACGAGGGTCTCAGGCTGCAAAAAGCACACGCACACAGCGTCGCTGAGACTCACTTGGACTCCAGGTGCACACATCATCGCTGAGACACTTCTGGAAACTTTTGTGTTCCTGAGTTTCCACAACAGGGAGCCAGCTCTCCTCGGGCCCTTGGGGTTAAGTTACTTCAGGACACAGCACAGCAAAGTCCTTTCAAGCAGGGGGACACAGCATACAGCAAAGTCCCTTTAGCCTCTCCTTGGTTAAAGCAGCAAACTGCAGGCCAGCCCCAGAACACACAGCAAGGGTCAGTCCTTTCCTTCAGTCTATTCAGCTGTTTCTTCCTTGGCAGAGGTTCCTCTTGACCACGAAGTAGGTTCAATCCTTTACAGTCTTGAACAGTTCCATTCCAAAGTCCAGGGGTTTCAGCTCTCATAGTTATACCCCTAAATGTCTTTGAAGTCTTTGTGTTCAGGGGGGCACTGACCCCTGTCTAAACCAGTTCTGGGTGTCTCCCTGCCAGTGACACCTTTTTCCTTTGATAGTGGGAGTCTGGGTCTTCAATCACTCAGCAGGAGATGGAGCCATTGTTTTATGGCGGCAGCCCAGGCCTCTTCACCTCCAGGGGCTACTCCTCCCCCCTAAACTCCAAATGCAGGTCAGCCTGCTGCTGTCCCACCTCCTCCCCTGGGTCAAGACATTCCCCAGAGCCTATCACATTTAAATCCAGACAGTCAATCCACAACCAGGCAGAGACACACAGAAATGTTAGAGCACAAAAACCCAGCCACTTCTAAAAGAGTGGTTTCTAAACACGCAATTCAAAAACCACCTTCACAAAAAGATGTGTTATTAAATTGTGAGTTCAGGCACAATAAACTTCACCTCTCCATCTTAAGCCTTTGGGAAGATAGGCTGAAACATATTACACAGCCTTCCCCATTCTGTTCTATGGGCAAGATGGCCTTTCAACAGTGAAAAACGAAATGGAGAGTATTTCACTGTTAGGACACGATACACACCTTAGTACATGTCCTACCTTTCACATACACTGCACCCTGCCCAGGGGGGTACCCTGGATCTACCATAGGGGTGTCAGATGTGCATAGAAAGCGTAAGGCCTGGCAAGTGGGTGCACTTGTCAGGACAACAGGGCAGTTTAACAAACTGCGCGTAGGCACTGCAGTGGCAGGCCTGAGTTCTCTCTTTAAGGCTACTTGTGTGGGTGACACAATTAGTGCTGCAGACCCACTAGTAGCATTTGCATTACTAGCCCTGGCACACATAGTGCACTTTACTAGGGACTTTACTAGTAAGGCAAACATACCAATCATGGACAACCAATTACCATTACACTTTACACAGGGAGCACTTGCACTTTGACACTGATCAGCAGTGTCAAAGTGCCCAAAGCATCTAAGTTGGCAACACCATGTCAGAAAAAAGGTCTAGGGGGAAAGCAAAAAGTTTAAGGAACTTTAGCCAAAAAGGGCCAAGTCCAACAGTAAGGGAAGGTGGCTCGGAGTATTGATGGATGCAGGAGTGAGTGAATAGCAGAGGCTGATACTGTGAATAGCCTGCTGCACCAGCAAGACTATGGCCTTCCATGCACTCATTCATTTTCTTGTTCATTTATCTACCCTTGCACTCACTCACTCTTCTATCAGTCTCTCATTTTTCATCCAGACACCTGTCCATGGTCCGCCAATCAATCAATCAATCAATCCATCCATCCATCCATCCGTCAATTCAACTATATGCAATTACTCATTCCTGCACTCACTCAGTATTTCATTCCATGCACCCAATGCTTGACCCATTCGTCTTGCCATGTTTTTTCACATTTATCTATTCAATCTGACTCATTTTCACACGAAGTCGCAAATCAATGTAAAGCCACTTTAATTTGTTTAAGCAAGCACTGGCATGGTCAATAGGTCTGGCCAGGGTGAGCCTGCCAAAATGCCACTGTCTAAAAGCAGCAAGCATAAGCTTTTAAAGAAAAAAATTAAATGACTGACCCACCAGCCCTGGCACTGAAACACACCATTTTTCATATGGATAATTATGTGAGTAGGAAAAACGCTCTCTTTCAAAATGCAATACAGAAAATGGCTGAATGGAGATGACCTACTGGTTTATGTATCATGCTGTTGTGGGCAGAAAAAAACTAGTGGACAAAGAGTGCTGACCCAAAGCGTCTCTATGTACGTATATGTATGAATTAAATCTTTTTTTTATTACACAAGGGTGGTGGCACAGCTAAACCTGTTTGTAGGCCAGACTTAAAAAATGACTGGCTTCCCAAAATATCTGGCTTTGTACAAACATTGCACATGTAGTCTTTGCTGAGTACAAGGGGCGAAGGTTAAGGGCCACCTCAGCTGATGGGCTCTCAAACCTCTGTGCAAGTTATAATGACATGCTTGCCCACACTATAGGGTCCAGGGTGTTATCCAAGGGAAACAAAGTGTGCCTTTTCAATTATAGGCACCCTGGTGGCAACCTCTGCATCTTGGTGCTCCCCGCTGTGGGCTATAACAAAACCCCATGGATGTGAGACAGTCTGTGCAGAGCCAAGCAGCACCCACATGAAAACATTGCATGTGTGAGTAGATGTACAATCTGTTTTGCGATTCCAGACATCACAGGGTTTTTTTTACCACAACATAGCTTTCTTCTACTTGCCAAACCCATGCTTGCACTGGAAAAGTATATCCTACTAATAAAATCGGTTTTGAGATCCTTTCTAAATCTCAATCAATAGAAGGCATGAAAGGGGCATCCCCTCCTGATTCTACGTTGTAATGGCACTTACCAATGTCATCATTTAGTCACACCTCTGTGGTGTCTTCAGCGTAGAATAACGAAGCAGGAACATCAAGGTAGGAGGCATGTAGGGTTTATTCACCTCAGCCATCAACAGCAAATCACAACTGACACTCATGGAACCCACAAATCCAATTCTTAACCAACATTCTACATAGAATGTACACAGTGGTTCTGCATGAAGATTCCATGTGGAACCTAATACAATGTCACACACCTCCCTCCTTTACAACAGAATAATAACACTGCAACCAAGGGAAAATAAATGAAATGAGAAACAAGCAGGAAAAATTTTGAGCATGTCATACATAGTCTTTCATGTACACAGGAAGTCTTCGCACCCTCTGACTCCTCTCCCTTACATTACAAGACAATCCAGGAGATCTTGTAAGGGGGGGAATAATGCCTGATGATGAGGGATAGGAGCTAGTACTACTTCCAGGACTCTCAGCTGGAGGAAGGTTTGAATTTATTACAACCACACGGCTCTTATTCCAAATCCTCCCATCTTCAGTCTTGACCGCATTCTTAAAGATCTTTACCACATTCCTAATTTTTTGAATATTTAGACCAGGGTTGACACCCCACAGGAGTTTTTATCTTCACACGGTCACCCACCTTCACCTCATTGGTTTGAGCAAATTTTTTCTCATCAAAATACATTTTCCTATTAAACTGCTTATCCAGTTCTCTGTTTCTCCAATCCCCTATCTGATTGTTAACTAAACCTTTGTTTAACCTCATCCACCCTGGACACAATTTCGAATTGGAAGCCCGACCTTTGAATAACTCAAAGGGAGATCTCCCCGTAGTCATGTGTGGAGATAAGCGATAAGCCGTAATCCTGTCCTGAAGAACCACTTTCCAGTTCAACCCATTGACCCTGGCTAATTGTATACTCTCTTTGAGCGTTTTATTGACCCTTTCCACAGCTCCGTTGGTTTCTGGGTGGTATACTGCACTTCTCTTTTGAACAATGCCACAGTCCTTTAAAAAACACTGAAACTCATTCGAACAGAACTGAGGCCCATTGTCAGAGAGAATGCTGTTAGGATAACTTTCTCTCTTAAAAATTTCCTCTAAAAACTTAATAACACATCCTGTAGAGATATCCCTAACAGCACTCACCTCAATCCACCTGGAATATAAATCTAAAACAACAATAAGATAAGGGGTGTCACTCACACCGTGCAACGGACCAACAATGTCAATTGCAACTTCATCCCAGGGGTGATTCGGTAATTTCCTGCAGACCATAGGCATCTGCTTAGTTTTCAAAATCTTGTCACTAGCACAACACTCCATGCAATCCCGGACCAATCTTTCAACCTCCAGATCTATACCAGGCCACCAAAATTGTAATCTAAGAAACTCCTTAGTCTTCACTATCCCAAGATGACCAGTGTGAGCAAGGCTTAGAAGTTTGCTCCTTATGCCTGATGGAGGGACCAGTTTGGTGCCCCGAGCAAGCACACCATCAACAACAGACAACTCTTCACCAATCAAAGCCCAAGGTTTCTCAAGACGCTTGTTATTCATCAACATATCCATAACATTCTTGATCTTTTCCAATTTCGTCCTTCCATTCCGCTTCACTAACCGCACCTGAGGTGATTTCACAAACACTAATCACCTCATCATCAATAAACTCTTCATCCGTGTCAAATTCCTTAACGTTGACCAACCGAGAAAGGCAATCTGCAGATTTGTTGATAGCACCGGGAATGTAATCAACTTCAAAATCAAATTCTTGAAGAGAGATGACCCACCTCTTAATCCTTGAAGAAATTGAATCCAGACCTTTTTTGAAAATACCTCCTTAAGCGGTTTATGATCAGACAACACTTTCACTTTGGTACCCCAAATCAAGTTTCTAAACTTCCTTAGTGCCCAAAAAATGGCCAAAGACTCTTTCTCAATGACTGAGTAATTAAGTTCCGAACCTCTCAGACATCTGGAGGCGCAAGCAATCAATCGTTCCACACCATCTTTCTTTTGAAGTAATACTGCACCTAACCCCTTTGCACTTGCATCAGTAAAAATTTGAGTCATCTCACCCGGCACAAATGCTTGTAAAGATGGAGCTTTCCTCAATTCGTCCTTAATGGAACTAAACTCTTTCACACAATCATCACACCATTGAAAAACTACACTTTTACCAGTGAGTCTCCTTAAATTTTGAGTCTTGTCAGCATACCCTGGAATAAACTTACTATAAAATTCTACCATGCCTAGGAAAGATAAGAGCTCCTCTTTACTGACTGGTTCACTTATATTAATAATAGAATCAACCAGTTCCTTCTTAGGAAAAACACCTTGTCCAGTGATACAATGACCAAGATAGTTCACCTGTTCAACCCCAAACTTGCACTTCTCTTTTTTAAGAGACAGACCAGCCTTCCTAAGACGTTCCAACACAGCACACACTCTAGAATGATGTTCTATCTTAGAGCTGCCATAGATCAATAAATCGTCTTGATAGCACCTCACACCTGTAATTCCTTTTAGAATTTTAGACATGATGCGTTGAAAACCGACGCAGCAGAGACAAGCCCAAAAGGCATCCTACGAAACTTATAGGTTTCCATAGGTGTCACGAAGGCTGTCAACTCCTGTGAAGATTCATCCAGCTCCACCTGGTGATAGGCTGACGCCAAGTCAAGATTAGTGAAATACCTTGCACCTACCAACGTGCCCACCATCTCGTCAATATTTGGCAAAGGAAATCTGTCCACAATAACTTCCTTGTTAAGTGAGCGTAAATCAATGCAGAGGCGTAATTCACCACTAGCCTTCTTGGCCACGACTATGGGAGCCAACCATTCTGTCGCTTCAACCGGCTCAATGACTCCCGTTTCTACTAATCGCTCGATTTCATTCTGAACACCAGCTTGTTCATTCACAGGAATTCTTCTAACTTTAGCAACTACTGGGACAGCACCTTCTCTCAATCTAATGTGATGTTTGTACCCCTTCAGGCATCCAAGTTTGTCCGCAAACACATCCGCAAATTGTTCTGCAAACACAGACACGGAATCATTCACCTCTTCAACCTGGACTTGTGGAACCGCATTGGGATTAAGTCGAACACCAAGCAGGCGTTGATGGGGCCACCCCAAAAGAGCATCCCCACGCTTGGCCACATATACCTTCCCAGCAATCATACGACCACATAATTCAATTGTTGCCAAAAAATACCCTAACATTCTAATGGGTAAACCACCATAACCTAGAGGAGAAACATCACTTTTAATTAGTTTCACCTTAGCACTAAAATACTGTTGAAAAATATCTTCGCTTAACATAATTAGGTGTGAACAAGAATCAAATTTTAACTCAAGTTGGACACCCTCAATAGCAACCATATGAGACGGATGGACAGCTTTCTGTTCATCAACCTGAAAAATAATTTCCTTAACTTGTGGCTTATCTATGGCTCCTGATTGTTCTCCCTTCTTTACTTTGCTTTTACAACATCTGGCAAAATGACCCCTCCTACCACAGGTACTGCAAACAACCCGTAAAGCTGGACAGAAAGGAGCATTTGCCAGATGTCCTAATCTACCACATCTAAAACATGTAGGTTTACTGTCAAATGCAGGAGTACTACCAGTGGCCGACGGAAATGTATTTTTGTCCCTGGTCACAGGATACCTGTTTTGAACCTGACATATAACCTCCTCTACGCTTGTACTGGTTGGGTTTGATTTACTTTTTTCTGAACTCAACTCATCAACACATTTCATCATATGTTCTACTTGTTTGGCAATTGTTAAAACCTCATCCAATGGAGGCTCATCTTTTAACCACAGTTCTTTCCTGATTTTGTCATGAGCACATTTCAATACAAATTGGTCCCTAATTCTCTCCTCTACTGCACCACCAAACTTACAAGAGGATGCTAGTTTTCTTAAGGCTGAGACAAACTCCTCAACTGATTCATCTTTCTTTTGTTCACGAAGACCAAAATGGTACCTTTCCATAATCGTGCTCAAACGAGGAAGATAATGCCGATCCAACTGCAGTATACATATTTCGTATTCATTCAGATTTCTCTGATCAGCAGAACTGAGCTCTGGTAAATGCTCCAGAACTTCCTGCCCTTCTCCCCCAAGACAATGTAACAATAAAGAAAGCTTTCGTTCAGCACTTAAATTTGTCCCACAGACTCTTGCGTAATTCACAAAAATCTTTTTCCATTCTTGCCATTTTACACCTGGTTCACCTGGACTTGTCAAGAAAAAAGGCGGCTGGGTTACATTCTGCATGGTGTTGCAAAGTCAGTATAATTGAAAAGCACAAATATGTGTCCCAAATAAAAATAATTTAAAATAAAACTTTAACACAAAACAACCCTAATGTAAGGTGAAGTGTTGTTACACTAAACGCATTTTCAAATTCACTTTTTTCCAATGCTTTAAATATCCTAACTCATGTTGTTAAATGCTGCCATTTCATATTCCTGCAAGCCCTTCCCTTTGGTTACTGCCAAATCCAACTTGAAATCACCAATGTGACTGTTAGGGACATCACCAAGATATTGGCAAGGAGATGATCCACACCACCAAAAAAATACAAATGCTCCACTCCACTGGCTGAATTTATTACCTTCCTTAAGTTCAAAGGTGTGCCAGTCACCGACAATGCTGGCTTAAAAACACTTCCGTGATGTTCCTTACGCCACCTGAG
Source organism: Calotriton arnoldi (assembly GCA_963921515.1). NCBI lineage: Eukaryota > Metazoa > Chordata > Amphibia > Caudata > Salamandridae > Calotriton > Calotriton arnoldi. Next base: position 211,305 of record CAWUFW010003333.1, read on the forward strand.
CGCAAATGACGATGATCCGCCGAAAAATTAGATACACCCATACATAGGTGTGCCAGTCCCCGAAGATGCTGGCTTCCGATAGATAAAAGCGCTTCACTGAAGAAACGAAGAAAACAAAAGGTTTGACGCACAAACCACAGAAGTAATGGGGATCTTCCCAACTGCACAAAATGGCCCCCGTGCGTGACGACGCACGTCAATCTTCGATCAAGCAGCTTCCCAATTTCCTAAGATGGCGCCTGTACGTGACAGCGCAAGCGTAAGCGTCACCTTCTCTTGGTACGCGAACGTGATTCTGGCCTAAACCAGGCCCTTTATTTCTCCGATGCCGGTGGAACGCAATGCGCTCCAAAGCCTTCCCCTCCCTCTAACCTCCTCACCATTAACTTTGTGGCCGCAAGTCACAATACACCGTGGCTCGACTCGCCGAACAGCCGCTGGAGAAGGTAAATCTTCTCTCCTTCACGATAATCAGCCGCTGGAGGAGGTTTCTTTTTTTTAATATAATTTCACGAAGGGGAGAATGCATCAACCGCTGGATGTTGAGGTGATCAGACGCCCTCGCTCGTCGCCAAATAAATGTGGTGTCTTCAGCGTAGAATAACGAAGCAGGAACATCAAGGTAGGAGGCATGTAGGGTTTATTCACCTCAGCCATCAACAGCAAATCACAACTGACACTCATGGAACCCACAAATCCAATTCTTAACCAACATTCTACATAGAATGTACACAGTGGTTCTGCATGAAGATTCCATGTGGAACCTAATACAATGTCACAACCTCTAAGGAGGTGGTAACTGAATCTCAAAATGGAAAGTGTCCCCTTGGTACACGTTCCCCTTTCTGAATGCTGTCAACAGAACTGAGGGTGTAAGGAGTGCTTGTGTCTCCCCACCCCACCTGATGATTTCCCAAATGGGAAAACAAAAAAACAGCACTTGTTCATTTAAGAAACATGGCCTGCTTTAAAAACAGTAAGATGTTTCCTGTAAGGGAATGCAATGATAGGGATGCTGGGTTGCCATCCTTTGTAGGCTACCATGCCTGTGTTGGGAGCCAATCACAGGGAGTCGCAAATAGTAACCTCCCTAAATATTCATAGGCAGGTCATTTTGAGACCACTTGTGACTAGAAGTTTTGGGCTATGGCCTTTAAATATATATGTTAGTCGTACAATTTGGTCAGCAATTTGCGACCACTTTTTGCAACCAGTCCTTTAGTTCCTCTGGCACTTTGTTACATGTAAAGCTAAATATCAGCCACATTACATTAACTAAGATTACAAAGACAGTCCTTGCAAACACACAGATGGGAGGAAATGTGGGCAAAGCACAGTACAGGGAGCATTAGGGCTTTCACTTGACACAATTTGCCCCTTCCCCCAACCAGTGTAAGCTTAAATTTACAATGCTGGTTTGCCAACACACTCGATTGGTTATCTTATATTGCGTTGCAGCTGGGAGGCAATACTGACAGCCACACGCCTTCCCTGGGGTCTAGAGGTTGATGATCAGGGTAAATGTGAGAGAGGCAGAAGAAGGAAAATAATGAACGAAAAGCAGCGAGGGAGAGTGATGAAAGAAGAGGTGAAAATGCCATGAGAGGGAAAAAAGGAGGAAAACGAGATGAGTAAGGAAAGAAAGGATTGTACAGCAGTGTGTTAGTGAAGACAGGAAGAACTCGGAGGAGGTTAAAGGGAGCTTAGTGACAGAGACCTGAAGGTGTCCCAAGTCTTTGGGGCGAGTATTTCATGCAGTTTAATTTTGCATTTTCTAATTGACGGTATTGCAAGCTCGGTTATAACAAGTACCAGAAGGCAAAAAAAAATCAGGAATGAATGAGCTTTTTACAACTGACGTGGGGCCACTTAAAATCTCTGAATGATGAGAGACAGTGGGAATGCATAAGTAAGTGATTAAAGCACAAAGGAGGGTAAATGAGGTTGCGAGGGAGACAATTAAGAGGAAGAGGGTTATAGACGAAGTGAAAAATAGAAGATAAGGGAAGAATAAAGAGAGACGGAGAGAAAAAAGGAGAAATAGAAAGAGTGAGGAGAAAAAAGGGAATACAGAAATGGATGGGACAGAGGAAAAAAGGAGAAGTAGAAAGAGGGCAGAGAGAAAAGGGAATAGAGAAATGGATGGGACAGAGGAAAAGTACTGAAATTTGATGCTAAAGTAGAGAGAGGAGCAAGGATCTAAATTTGTCCCAAATCATATGAGAGGAGCTTAATATGATACAGTTGTTGTGATTTGCATTGTGGGCCCATATTACAAATAGGGCACACGTTCCCTGTTTGCGCAACGGCGCACCTTTCAAAATGTGCGCTGGGCGCACACAGGAAAAGTATACCCAATTGGAATCAATACACTGTCCTCAGTGCAGCTGCAAACTTGCACTGCCCTGGGGGCAGCACATTCAGTGAAATGTGGAGCAGCTGCTTCAAAGCTGCTCTGTGTTTCTTTGTGCAGGCGACAGCCCAACTGCAGGTTGAATAAAGAGAGATCCTCCTAAAGGTGGTTGCAGTAAGTGACTACACCCGCTGGTAGGGCATATCTAGGGGGTCCGTGGGACTCCCTACCCCCCTCCAGAGGGCTGCCACGAGGAGCCTTACTGAAAGTGTGCCATTTTTTTGTGGCACACTTTGAGTGCACCTCCTAATGGCTTGTTTGTCTCTCACCCGTGTCAATAATCCGGTGTGGGTGCAGATGCAAAGAGATCCCGAAATGCATGGGTGCACGCTCGCATGCAAATGATTTGTTTCTCACTACATCAGTATTACGGAAAGGGATGCACAATCATCTGCAGCGCCTCCTGTAATACCATAGTGCCTCTGGGGCGCACAAAGCAGGCGCACATGCCTGTTGTGCACTGGGGCAAAATGTATAATTCGGCTCTTGGTGTGCATCATTCTGCAATGTAAAGCTAAAAACAGAATGCATGAAGTACAGATAACATGGGTGTTGGAAGCCGGAGTCCCCGTCTGGATGCCTTTCAACAGGGGATGGGGTGGTGATGGGGTTCAAGGGCACAGGGGGGCAGGTTAGGGTGGGATGGAAGGGGGGGAAGTAGGAGTAAGGGGTTTAAGGGTGTGGAGCACAGGGTGGAGGGAGAGCAAAAGAAAAAAAAACTGGAGAGGGTGCAAATAAAAACTATGAGAGAGCAAACAATAGTAAGCAAGAGCAATTAAAGTTGAAAAAATCATATGAGTTAAATGGGTAAAATCAACATCTTCTCAATTAATGTTGGAGGACTTAATGATAAATTAAAACTTATCAGGGTTTCCGAAATACTAAGAGCGTTAAAAGTCGACATTATATGCCAACAAGAAACGCATATTCCCTGGGGCAAACAAGATATTCTAACTATAAAGGGATATACCCTCGTAGCATGTTCTACTCAAACTTCAAACATTAGAGGGGTAACGATTCATGTAAGAAATAGCATTGGCCCAGCTAAACGGGTCTTGGAAGATAAATGGGGGAGATGGGCTATTGCACTACTGCCTATGGGACTGACCATTTGTACGATATACGGATCAAATGAGGACGATCCACAGATTTTTAATGATCTAGAAATTGAATTAACATTATGGCCAGGCCCATTAATAATATGCGGAGATTTGAATATTCATTACGAAACAGGCAGTGATAGAATTCAAAAATACCAGGGGAGAAAACCCCATGTTCATAAGGCTCTATCGGCCTTGAGGACTAGCTACAATTTAAAGGATGTGTGGGGGGCTAAACATCCTACCGACCCTGGATATACGTATTTTTCAAATCCTCACAAGAAATATGTCAGGTTAGAATATTTTTTGGTTTCGTCATCTTTGATCACGGCCGTAGAAATAAAGAAATTACCGAAATTATTATCCGACCATAATCCTTTAGTTATGGATTTAGCATTTCAAATCAAGGATTGCTCACAGATCAAGTGGACATTTGATAGAACGTTATGAACTAATGAGCAATACTTGAAACATATTAAACAGTGGGTGACAGAATACTACGAGATGAATCGTTATAGCTCTTCACGTTGCATAGTCTGGGACAGCTTCAAAGCTGGTCTTCGGGGAGAAACAATTAGCTTTGTTGGTAGGGCTAAAAAGCAAGAGAAAAAAGAAACTAATACTTTGATAGAAGAATTGGGAGAACTAGAAAAAGAGCATACTAGTGCAATTAGGCAAAAACAGGAGACTGTAGAGGTATCACTGCGGCAGAAAATAATGGTTGCAAATGCGATGCAGCGCGAGAAATGAAATTCGTTTTATGTATTCATATGTGTACTTACCTGTAATCAGCCGTAATCTGTAGTTTACTACCCCCACCCTGCCCCTCCCCCGCCCAACGTCAGCGCCCGGCGGCACTCCCACCACCGACCGCTACTGCTCCTCACTACTCTGGGATCTCCTTGCGCCACTTGGCCCTTCTGCCCTCTCTGGGGCCTTTTCAGGCCCCTGGACCCATGACCAGGAGTTCGGTTCTCATGCAGGCTCCCGGGAATCAAGGAGCCCACACCTTAACCCGGGGTCGCGCAATCCTGGAAAATAATTTCTGAGCCTAGGCTCCCCTGGGGCCAAATTGGACAACCCCTCCAAATCATTTACCATTCTAACCACTACCCAATCTTCCAGTGCACACTTGTACTCATCCACACTTGGCACTGGCTGTGCGCTGCCACCATTCGAACTGGACTCTGCTTGTTTACCCTTAATGCCCAGTTCCCTCATGCTTAACTCATGAGCTAAGAGAATCCATTTCTCTTCCAACGCGAGAGCGTTCCTGCTCTCCTCTGCTTGAGTTTTAAGTTTTAACACCTCCAACTCATGCAGTCTGACCCTTTGGTTTTCCTCCAACTCCTGTGGTGAAAAACTCCTCCCTGAATGGCTACTACCAGCCCCTGCGGCTGGTCCCTCCACTGGCAAATCCTGTGGACCAAATCCATTCCCTGGGTCATCCTCATCCACCTCAACATCACCCGTCTCCTGAGCCTCTTTGGCTTCCCACCAGGCCCTCAAGGCCACTTGCAGCTCATCCTTCTCGGCACTACCCTTCATGGGACATCCCAAAGCTCTGCAGAATTTCCTCAACTGATCAACCTTGTAGGTAAACAATGCCTCAATGTTAAACTCTAATTCTGCAGCCGCAGCCTCACCGGCTATCTGGCTCCCCTCCTGAGACATGATGTGTGGTTTAAAGGTTACTCAACAATAGAACCAACAATTCAAAACAATATGTTGTTGCGTCGTGGTCTGCAATCAATTTATGATGTACACCAATTACTGTGAGTGGTTTTGCACACACGCGTTTCAATTACATTAGGATCGTATCCCACCGCTCTGCCACCAAATGTTGGAAGCCAGAGTCCCCGTCCCGCACCACTGTCACCAAATGCGAGACCCGGGACTCCTCACTCAACGTTAGGCAAAGTAAGGACACCGTTTGAGATAGCCCTGCTCACCCCCTTAGTAGCTTGGCACGAGCAGCCAGGCCTATCTCCAAGGCACGAGCGTACAGTATGTGCAACCACACTCACAACAACCCACTGGTGACACCACAAATGGACTCCACACGAGTTTGATAAAACGAGTATAAACTTTATGTAAAAAGATATACGATCAGACCACACGATACATAAGCCAACATATAATAAAGGGTAATATTCGTTCCGGCTGGCTGGTAGGTTCAAATCCCAACCCCCACTTTCAAAATGCTATGCTGGTCGTAATGCTAGAATCACACACGTTGCAATGGACAAACAATAGTGCGCTGCGTAATGATACAATCCTGTGCTGGGCAAAGGAAAAATAATACAATGCGTAACAATACAACCCGGTACCTTGTAATGGGAGAAATAATGCAATGCGTACTGCTACAATCATGTACTGCGCAATGAAGGAATAATGCAATGCGTCACACCCCAATCACGTACTTTGCAATGAAGAAATAATGCAATGCGCGCCGCTACAATCATGTACTTTGCAATGAAAGAATAATGCAATGCGGAGCTACAATCATGTACTTTGCAATGAAGAAATAATGCAATGCGGGCCGCTACAATCCCGTACTTTGCAATGGAGAAATAATGCAATGCGTAGCGCTACAATCGTGTACTTCGTTATGCAGAAATAATGTCAGGCATCATAAGACAGTCCGGCAGTTCGTTAGCAGCAATATTGGCAATGTGTATTGCGACAGTCAGCCTCTTCGATAACAGTTGCCCCCCCACACATATCAACGATGACATAAAGTACAGCTTCTCACTCTGCCCCAGTACTGCCACTCCTGAACGCAGTACGGGCCCCAATCTGAGCCGAAGCAAAGGCTCACGTCGCCAGAAGGACTGAGAGGCTGAGAGAGTGTCCCTCCGAGCCCGCACCCCGTCCAGGCAGTGATCCACGTTACCTGGGGGGGGCGACCCCACTCTCCTCTCCTCCTTCAGCGAACTGGGCCTTCCGTGTAGAACTTTCTCAATGGGCCTCAGGGGCTCGGACGGGCAGCTCAGCTCCTCCGGGGCTGCCGGTCGAGGCCGCAACTGTTAGGAAGGTCTCAGGCGGCCGCAGGGCACACGCACCCCACACCCCTGAGATTACGTTACTCCGGGTGCACGTTCACCACAGCACCCTCCGGATCTCCTCTGGCACGAAGTCACACACACAGCGCTGATGGGACTTCACGTCGACTCCGAGTGCACGTTCACCAGGCACTCTTTCCTGCGGTCTCAGTTGGCACCAAGACCCGCACACTGCGCTGCAGAGACTCAGTTTCTTCCGGTGCACACGATGATCAGCCGATCACCTCTACAGTCCCAGGTTGCACCAAAGCATGCACACTGCTTCACTGAGACTTACTCCAACTCCAGTGCCCCGATATCCAGGTGGTGTTCACCAACGCCTTCGGCCGCACCCCGACACGCTCACCGTGTCCGAGCCTCACTTCTCCTCCGGTGCACTCGATGAACAGGTGCTCTTCACCAGCGCCTCCGGTGCACCCCGACACGCACCCTGCGCGTCCGAGACTCACTCCACTTCCGATGCACACGTTGACCAGGCGCTCCTCACCAACTCCTTCTGTGCACCACGACACGCACCCTGTGCGTCCGAGACTCCCTTCACCTCCGATGCACCCGCTGACCAGGCGCTCATCACCAGCGCCTGCAGTGCACCACGACACGCACCCTGCGTGTCCGAGTCTCACGTCACCTCCGATGCACACGCTGACAAGGCGCTCTTCACCAATGCCTGCTGTGCACCACGACACGCACCCAGCGCGTCCTAGACTCACTTCACCTTCGATGCACACGTTGACCAGGCACTCTTTACCAACGCCTCCTGTGTACCACGACACGCACCCAGAACGTTCTAGTCTCACTTCTCCTCCATGTGTCCAAGATCACAGGGTACACCTTGCGAGGGTCTCAAGCTGCCACCACACGCGCCCACCGCGTCACTTGAAACTTCTCCGGAAACTTTTATGTTCTTGTGTTTCCAAACAGGGAGCCAGCTCACCTCGGGCCCTTGGGGTAATAAGACACAGCACAAAGCACAGTTTTCTTCAAGCAGGGAGACCCATCCCACAAAGCAGAGTCCCAACAGCCTCTTCCTTGGTTAAAACAGCAAACTGCAGACCAGCCCCAGATCACGAAGCAAGGGTCGGTCCTTCACAGCAGTCTCTTCAGTTGTTCCTTCCTTAGCAGAGGTTCCTCTTGACCACGAAATGGGTCCAAGCCTTTTCAGTCTCAATCCATTTCTATTCCAACGTTCAGGGGTCTCAGCAATCATAGTTATACCCCTAAATGTCTTTGAAGTTCGTTGTGCTCAGGGGTCCCTGACCCCTGCCTAAATCAGTTCTGGGTTTCTCCCTCCCAGTGTCACCTTTCCCCCTTTGATACTGGGGTTCTGGATCCTTAATCACTCAGCCGGAGATGGGTCAATTGTTTTATAGCTGCAACCCAGGCCTCTTCACCTCCCGGGGCTTCTCCTTGCCTACTTTCCAGATGCAGGTCAGCCTGGTGCCATCTCAACCCCTCCCTGGGTCAAGACCTCCCCCAGCTCCTCTCCCCTCTCAGATCCAGACAGTCAATCCACATTCAGCAGAGACACACAGAAATGGTTAAAGCACAAAACTCAGCCACTTTCTAAAAGACAAAACCACTTTCATAGAAAGTTGTGTTATGACGCTGTGAGTTCATACATACTACACTTCACCTCTCCATTTTAAACTTATGGGAAACTAGGCTAACAACCACAATACCCAGCCTCCTCCATTCTGTCCTATGGGCAGGATGGCCTTTTACCAGTGAAAAACGAAATGGAGTGTTTTTCACTGGCAGGACATATCACACACCTCAGTATATGTCCTGCCTTTTACTTACACTGCAACCTGCCCAGGGGTTACCCGGGACCTACCACAGGGGTGCCCACTGTGTACGCAAAAGGGAAGTAAGGCCTGACAAGTGGTTGCACTTGTCAGGACAACATGCTAACTTAGCAAACTGCGCGCAGGCCCTACACTGCAGGCCTGAGTTCCCTTCTCCGCGCACCTTTGCATTACTAGCCCTGGCACACACAGTGCACATCACTAGGGACTTTACTAGTAAGGCAACATACCAATCATGGCCAACCAATTACCATTACACTTTACACAGGGAACACTTGTACTTTGACACTGATCAGCAGTGGCAAAGTACCCAAAGCATCTAAATTGGCAACTCTATGTCAGGAAAATGGTCTAGGAGGAAAGCAAAAAGTTTAGGGAACTTTAGCCAAAAAGGCCAAGTCCTACAATGGGACAGCTTGAAAACTTTGAAAGATAGAAAGATGGAAAGGGAAAATTAAGAAGAGGAAAAAAAAAGGTGAGGGAAACAGAGGAATGGCAGAGGACATGGAAGTTAGAAAAGAAGTGCAAGTAGCTAGGAGGAGATGCAGGAGCCTACAGAGAAAGAAAGGGTGACAGAGAGAATAAAAGAAAAGGGAATAAAGTCACAAGAGAGACAAACATGTTTGATCCTGCCACCTATGTCCAATTATGAATCCTCTGCTTCCTCTTTCCCTCTTCATCCATGTTCATTTGTATTCATCTACAAATAATAGCCACCGACAGGTACATGGGACAGGGAGGACACCGAATTGCCTTAGGTAAGCAGAAAAGAGGCATGGCACTGGTGGCCTATGCAAGACACCAGAAGTTATTTTAGTCCTCGTTTTTATCCCATAATCCCAATCCCCACCAGTGAAACATGCAATCATAACTGAGATGCTCAAAAGAAGAATCTCCCTGAGGCTCACTGTTATTGAGTAGAGGACGACTGTGACGTGAGCATGGCAGGCACACTTCACGGTTTGCATGCCCATGCAGACTCATTGTCATTCTTCTGTATATGATAGAGATCCTGCTTGGCTTTTAGTAGTGCTACAAACACCATAAACTGTCTTGCCTTTGTCTGGCTCCATATCCGTGGATCAGCTCCCTGGTCTGGTTCACCTGGCTCCCAGTGGGATCAGGCTGAATGGGCCACAAAAAGTCAACAAGAAAAGAAACTGGCCTACAGTGGATCCGGTTAGAGGCCTTTTCTGGCCATGTGTCAAATCGCTGCCCTCCAAATCCGCGCCATCTACAGACATCCATATGTAAACTATTCACTCAGGGACATCTCAGCCATTCATTCATTCAAGGTAACAAAAACCAGTTTACTTGCACTGTAAAATAGGAATGGTTGATTCTTCAAACATTGCATATTCCAGCTTTTAGAACAGTTATAAAATTGATTAAAATGTCATACTCAAAATGTCCTCCTTTTCAACTTTCACATATTAGAGGGAAATTAATATTAGATCTTCTCCCTGTCTTTACTTCTTCCCGGACCCTCAACCAACAACTGATAAACCTCATCTCCCAACAACTATCTATAGAGGTAAAGAGATGGCCATTTTCAAGTAAAGGCCTCTTTATGAGTGTGTCAGAACAGTCCCCCCAATAGCGATACCGGTCTGACAGACTGTGCGTTGGTCAGTGTTCCTTCACCCACAATTCCCAGGTGTGAGAACACAGAGTCTGGTTTTAGTAGGGAGTGGATCTGCGCCTGGTAAAACCACTGAAAGCATGGGGCAAAAGCTGTAGGCGCTGGCATCGTCCAACATCCACCGAGTCCTTCCAACATTATTGGGAATCATGCAACACTTCCCCCAGCATCACAGGAGCCTGCCTAGCAACCTGAGGCTCTCATCTCTTCCCACCCAGCCGCGGCCGGCACAGGTAAGCGCGGTGGGGCGGACCGCGGCAGAGGGAAAGCCGACAGACGAGGGGAAGCCGCCAGACGATGGAATAGGTATTATTAATTTATTTATTTATACCTATTCCTTCGTCCGATGACTTCCCCCCACTCCCACCCCACCCCGCCCCCGCCCCACTGTGCTTACCAGTGCCGCCCGCCGCTGTTCCCACCCCTGCCCTTCAAATCGTATTTTCCAGTAATGTGATCAGAATAGGATTCCGTTTAGGGCCTTGAATAGGGATCAACATGTGGCTTTTGACCTGGTAGTACCGTATATGTGTTTTTTCCTCATTTGGGATGCAACAACTCATTGTGCCTGGAATTTGGGTGGGAGACACTGAACAAAATCGGCAATTACAGTCCTGGAATCTCCCCATCCAAATTCCAGGCTTCAATTATTAAGTCCTACGTTGAAAACGCTCAGGCGATTAAGGGTTAAATGCTAGCACCCCATTGGATTAGATGTCATTAAAGAAAACTAATTGGTTTCTGGTGGACACTGTCAAGGGGGATCAGAGTACTTCTCAGGAGGTGGGCGCTTTCAGGACTTGTAAGGATTGACTAGCGAGAACTCATGCAATTTGCTATATATTTAGCTTCTCATAGATGCCTTCGGGGATTCATATATTATTTAAATTAAACACAGACACGTCTCTTCTCAACAAAGCTACGTTGTTTGAAGAAAGCTGACAGTCGGCTGAGGAATACGTGCAATATCTATATTCACAATGTGTATGATTTATTTTGCTGCATCAAAACTGCACTGATTAATTTGTACTTGATTTCAATACTTTCATGGTGCTGACTGACTAAATCATCGTCCAGGCCTGACTTTTTGGGCAACACCCATTTATATGATAGTTTTTTTTATGTGCATACTGTAATGGCACGATTATGAGTTATGTTACATTCTACCAGAACAGAATTACAAGTTGTTTGGTTTCACCATGCCTGAAATTGCCCAGTATGTTAAAACCCAGGAACAGTTGCACGTGGCAAATGCTAGTGCAATATGTTCCTGGCCTGGTAATTAAGGAAAACTTGAAGGGTTAGGTATGGTAATTCTATATCCTCTATGTTATTCCCCATTCCGTGTCATAGAATCATAATTGCAAGGTAAGGATGGGGTGACACAGCTCGGAAAAGGTATTTTTTTATGTGGGTTTACCACCACTGTCATTACTGTGCAACTTGTGATTGGGGTCAGAATACTGGCAAAATGTAATTTTATAGTTTATAGAGAAAAGAGAACATCTGTTTGAGCGGAGGAGCGTCACCCCACGAAGAAAAGCCCCAGGGCAGAGCTGAAAAATAAAATGGTTATAAAGTTTATTTATTACCATTCTATTTTTCAGCAACCAACCCGTCCCGAACTGAGTGACAGGACGGGGCTGGGCCAGTGGTGCTGAGTGGCAGCAGGGAGCGGTGCGCTAAGGTTTAAAGTCTGCATGTCTCTTTGGCCGGTCATCTTGAGACGGCCTGCCAGACGTGCATTTTAAACTTCTCTAACCTAGCTGTCTTAGACAGCTGGGATAGAGAAAGTGCAGGCCTCCAGTACTCTTTAGAGCTCTGAGTGAAGCCATTGGGGCCTGCCTTGAGAGAAGACCAAAGGAGGAGGACGTTGCGTCGCGCAGGAAGGTAAGTGGTTTTTTGGGGGTTTTTTGGGCCACCTGCCCACCACCCTTGGTAAATGCCAGCAGCCACTGGCACCAAACACCAGTGTTTTTTTTTTAAACAAGTAATGTGAAAACCAAGTCCAAAAACATGAACTGCTCTCTTTTACATATCTGTATTACAGCTATTAGACATTCTTCCGCTGTCCAAGGACTCTCATTAACCAGGCATATAAAGAAAAAAAAAGGTTTTGTTCATTTTGCTCATGATATATAGTGTGGTGAGGTGCACATTTAGAAAGTCTCCCGACTTACAGGTTCCATTCATTTTTATAAACTTTGCAAGCTTTGCAAAGTGCATTGGTCATAAAGCTTATGACAGGCATTGGCAATGCTTATAGGTCTGGACTTTGCAAACTGGTGTGACGGTTCCTTTTTTTTTTTTACTTTTTATTGCAAACATATCTGGGAAAAAAAAAAAAGAAGCTGTTACCTAAATGTCACTGCCATACCCTTGCAATAAAAAAATGTACATTTAAAAACATTCACTAATGGGGCCACTCTACTAGTGCTGTTTTTTGTTTAAAAAGCCTTTCTTTCAGCTCTTTCTTGTTTTATTATTATTTGTGAAGCAGACAAAAATAAATCATCACCTAATCAAGTATTCAAATAGTAGGCAACAATAATATGCACTGTCACTGAAATATTTTATATCAGCAACTTTAAAAAGGAGATGGAATACAAATCACTAACTAAATGAACTAAATGGGAATGAAGTGCAGGCAAAATAAATACCTGGAGGCAGATTTACAAGCCCCTTGCGCCACTTTTGCGTCACTTTTAACATGGGAAAAGTGACGCAAAAGTGGCGCAAGGGGCTTGTAAATCTGCCCCTGATATTTAAAAGTAATGTAAAAGATTAAATACAATAAAAACACAATTTGAACTTTATTCGTTGCTGAAATTAATGGATTTCTTTTTTGGTGGGTATGAGGTTTTGTGCAGACACTAAAAAACGAAGCCAATTGGTACAGTGGGCCGCCCCATCATCCCATGCGGTATGCTCTGGAGGGCAGAAGGAAAATGGGAATGACAATTTAACAGACCAATGTATGAAGACCGCTGACCATTCTGTGTATGTGTGATTTATGATTTTTGGGGGAACACAACAATTTGGTGAGACTGCTAAAGCTGTCTTAAAGGCCACAAAGTCAAAAACAGAGGTGGGCGTGGTTTGAGCCACTGCAAGATGGCCGCGACTCTGTGAAGCTCCGCGCTTCGACCGGGACCGTTTTCTTCCCGGAGCGGCAGCACTCATCTTCGGGCAACATGAAGTGAAGGGTTTAGGAGCGCGGACTCGGGGGCCCAGGTAGCTGTTATTTTTTTATTTTTACAATCCGTTTTTCGTCCCTGTTTTTCCCGCATCACGTTCTCCTCAGGGGTGCTGTTGCGCCCGCCATTTTGTCTACAGCGGGATGCGGCGGTGAACGGCTGCCATATCTACAATTTTGGTTCCTTCCTGGTAATGCTTTAAACCTTATGGAAAGTAGGTCCTAACTGCTCACTGGCGATGCATTGGCTAAATTAACCCTCTTTCTGCCAAATTCAAAGCTTTTCTTTTATACTGGGTCACTAGTGACTTTTCCTCATAGTTTTTATTTGTTCTCTTCTGCCTCTCTCTTGTCTGTTTAGAGGAGAGGGGGGAAGAGAGAACACAAAGGGAAAAGCAAAAGGTAATTGTCTAATTTCGGCTCCCTGCTGAATTTCACAAGTTTTTGATTTCACTATTGCTAACCATGGGGCATATTACCAAGGATTTGCGATAATTATCGTAAAGCGCGCTTAGCGCTGTTTTTTTTATTGCCGGCCATCGCTGGATTTCATCGCGGAGATAACGCGTTATTATCAACGCTTATCTCCAAGGCGATAAAAAATCCAGCGATAGCGGCGAAACCCAGCAATAGCACGAGAAATCCAGCGATAAATTCACTGCGCTAATGAAAAGCTTGCTAATAGGCAGGTGAGGACTTAACCTTACAATCCACCTCCCATTGACAAGATGGTTAAGTCAAGTTTTTATCAGGTGTTAAATTCCAGCGATAATCGCGGTTAGAGCGACTTTTTTTATCGCTTCGCGGGCATTGCTAATAGGGGGAAGTTGTGTTTGCGACTGTTTGCAGTTGCTTTTAGTTGGGAACGCCTACTTTGCATGTCATTAGCGATAATTATTGCTGACATGCAAAGCGGCAACAAAACGGCCGCTATCGCCATTAAGCTGTCACAAACAGCTGTTAGCGACAGCTTGCTAATAGGGCGATAAAAATATCGCAGCTTTATCGGCAAAAAGTGCAGCTAAAGTGGCAATACTGCCCTTGATAATATGCCCCCAAGTGACTTTTGAGGCTGTGTTACATTAGTGGTATATATTCTTTTGCCTATATATGGAGCCTCCTTCCCCCTTCAGCCAAAAGGGTGCTTCTGCAACCATGTCTTCCCTCCGCAAATATTCCACCACTGCTGCATCAAAACGCCAAAAGAATGAGCCTTGTTCTCCTACAAAATCTACACTACCCATAACGCTGGACGATCTCATGGAGGAAATAAAGCTTATGAAACCCTTCGTTATTGACACCAATGCTACTCTTCCGGGACTAGAGGAGAAATGGTCTAATTTAGAGTCAAGGGTATCAGTGGTGGAGCAGAAGATCAGTGATGCTCAAGATGTGATCCCTAAAGTCGAAGCTATGTCCAAAGAAATAGCTCTTAAACAACAAATGGAGGACTTGGAAAACCGCAGCAGGCTCAACAACCTTAGAATTTATGGTATTCCTGAAGGGGAGGAGAGGCCTGACATGCTTGCCTTTCTTAAAATTCATATTCCCAAAATAGTTGGCCTCAAGGAAGGTACCACTCTTAACCTGCAACGTTCGCATTGTATTGGACCCAAACTTGGGGGGTCTCCCTCTACATCGTCAGTCAGTCGGTCCAGAGGGAAAATTGTCCTTTTTTTGGGATATACTGAATTGTTAATGGTTCTGTCTGCAGCAAAGCAGAGGAAGCAGATGTGGTCTGGCCAAAGACTTTTTCTTTCTCAGGACGTGGCTCGTGCCACTGCCGCTCGACGTAAGGAGTTCCATTCCTTTCCTTTCGCCCTGCTCTTTGTTCCACGAATGCAAAAACAACAATTGATGGACAGAATGCAGAACAATGTCGTACATTCTCCCCAGTACAGAGATCTGGGCCTAAATCCATCGTTTTTTTGCTCACCATGCCATTCCAGTTTGGACCCAGCCATATGCAAATCAGTCTTGACCCTGCGCCCAATGGGAACAGTCCAGCCCGAACTGCCAGGCCAGGTCCTCCCTGGACTGGAAACAAGCATCCTAGGACCGGTTTCAGGCTTTCAGCCCTCATCAGCCAGGATAGCTTGACTCCAGTGGCATGGAGAGCACGGGACCCATGTCTGGGCATACCCATCCCACTCGGGGTGACAAATGCAAAAACAACAATTGATGGACAGAATGCAGAACAATGTTGTACATTCACCCCAGTACAGAGATCTGGGCCTAAATCCATCGTTTTTTTGCTCACCATGCCATTCCAGTTTGGACCCAGCCATATGCAAATCAGTCTTGACCCTGCGCCCAATGGGAACAGTCCAGCCCGAACTGCCAGGCCAGGTCCTCCCTGGACTGGAAACAAGCATCCTATGACCGGTTTCTGGCTTTCAGCCCTCATCAGCCAGGATAGCTTGACTCCAGTGGCATGGAGAGCACAGGACCCACGTCTGGGCATACCCGTCCCACTCGGGGTGACCAATGCAAAAACAACAATTAATGGACAGAATGCAGAACAATGTCGTACATTCACCCCAGTACAGAGATCTGGGCCTAAATCCATCGTTTTTTTTGCTCACCATGCCATTCCAGTTTGGACCCGGCCATATGCAAATCAGTCATGACCCTGCGGCCAATGGGAACAGTCCAGCCCGAACTGCCAGGCCAGGTCCTCCCTGGACTGGAAACAAGCATCCTAGGACTGGTTTCGGGCTTTCAGCCCTCATCAGCCAGGATAGCTTGACTCCAGTGGCATGGAGAGCACGGGACCCACGTCTGGGCATACCCGTCCCACTCGAGTGACAAATGCAAAAACAACAATTGATGGACAGAATGCAGAACAATGTCGTACATTCACCCCAGTACAGAGATCTGGGCCTAAATCCATCGTTTTTGCTCACCATGCCATTCCAGTTTGGACCCAGCCATATCCAAATCAGTCTTGACCCTGTGCCCAATGGGTACAGTCCAGCCCGAACTGCCAGGCCAGGTCCTCCCTGGACTAGAAACAAGCATCCTAGGACCGGTTTCAGGCTTTCAGCCAGGATAGCTTGACTCCAGTGGCATGGAGAGCACGGGACCCACGTCTGGGCATACCCGTCCCACTCGGGGTGACAAATGCAAAAACAACAATTGATGGACAGAATGCAGAACAATGTCGTACATTCACCCCAGTACAGAGATCTGGGCGTAAATCCATCGTTTTTTTGCTCACCATGCCATTCCAGTTTGGACCCAGCCATATGCAAATCAGTCTTGACCCTGCGCCCAATGTGAACAGTCCAGCCCGAACTGCCAGGCCACGTCCTCCCTGGACTGGAAACAAGCATCCTAGGACCGGTTTAGGGATTTTATTCCTCATCAGCCAGGATAGCTTGACTCCAGTGGCATGGAGAGCACGGGACTCACGTCTGGGCATACCCGTCCCACTCGGGGTGACAAATGCAAAAACAACAATTGATGGACAGAACGCAGAACAATGTCGTACATTCTCCCCAGTACAGAGATCTGGGCCTAAATCCATCGTTTTTTTTGCTCACCATGCCATTCCAGTTTGGACCCGGCCATATGCAAATCAGTCATGACCCTGCGGCCAATGGGAACAGTCCAGCCCGAACTGCCAGGCCAGGTCCTCCCTGGACTGGAAACAAGCATCCTAGGACTGGTTTCGGGCTTTCAGCCCTCATCAGCCAGGATAGCTTGACTCCAGTGGCATGGAGAGCACGGGACCCACGTCTGGGCATACCCGTCCCACTCGAGTGACAAATGCAAAAACAACAATTGATGGACAGAATGCAGAACAATGTCGTACATTCACCCCAGTACAGAGATCTGGGCCTAAATCCATCGTTTTTTGCTCACCATGCCATTCCAGTTTGGACCCAGCCATATCCAAATCAGTCTTGACCCTGTGCCCAATGGGTACAGTCCAGCCCGAACTGCCAGGCCAGGTCCTCCCTGGACTAGAAACAAGCATCCTAGGACCGGTTTCAGGCTTTCAGCCAGGATAGCTTGACTCCAGTGGCATGGAGAGCACGGGACCCACGTCTGGGCATACCCGTCCCACTCGGGGTGACAAATGCAAAAACAACAATTGATGGACAGAATGCAGAACAATGTCGTACATTCACCCCAGTACAGAGATCTGGGCGTAAATCCATCGTTTTTGCTCACCATGCCATTCCAGTTTGGACCCAGCCATATGCAAATCAGTCTTGACCCTGCGCCCAATGGGAACAGTCCAGCCCGAACTGCCAGGCCACGTCCTCCCTGGACTGGAAACAAGCATCCTAGGACCGGTTTAGGGATTTTAGTCCTCATCAGCCAGGATAGCTTGACTCCAGTGGCATGGAGAGCACGGGACTCACGTCTGGGCATACCCGTCCCACTCGGGGTGACAAATGCAAAAACAACAATTGATGGACAGAACGCAGAACAATGTCGTACATTCTCCCCAGTACAGAGATCTGGGCCTAAATCCATCGTTTTTTTGCTCACCATGCCATTCCAGTTTGGACCCAGCCATATGCAAATCAGTCTTGACCCTGCACCCAATGGGAACAGTCCAGCCCAAACTGCCAGGCCAGGTCCTCCCTGGACTGGAAACAAGCATCCTAGGACCGGTTTCGGGCTTTCAGCCCTTATCAGCCAGGATTGCTTGACTCCAGTGCCATGGAGAGCACGAGACCCACGTCTGGGCATACCCGTCCCACTCGGGGTGACAAATGCAAAAACAATTGATGGACAGAATGCAGAACAATGTCGTACATTCACCCCAGTACAGAGATCTGGGCCTAAATCCATCGTTTTTTTGCTCACCATGCCATTCCAGTTTGGACCCAGCCATATGCAAATCAGTCTTGACCCTGTGCCCAATGGGAACAGTCCAGTCCGAACTGCTAGGCCAGGTCCTCCCTGGACTGGAAACAAGCATCCTAGGACCGGTTTCGGGCTTTCAGCCCTCATCAGCCAGGATAGCTTGACTAGTGTGGCATGGAGAGCACGGGACCCACGTCTGGGCATACCCGTCCCACTCAGGGTGACAAATGCAAAAACAACAATTAATGGACAGAATGCAGAACAATGTCGTACATTCACCCCAGTACAGAGATCTGGGCCTAAATCCATCGTTTTTTTGCTCACCATGCCATTCCAGTTTGGACCCAACAATATGCAAATCAGTCTTGACCCTGCGCCCAATGGGAACAGTCCAGCCCGAACTGCCAGGCCAGCTCCTCCCTGGACTGGAAACAAGCATCCTAGGACCGGTTTCGGGCTTTCAGCCCTCATCAGCCACGATAGCTTGACTCCAGTGGCATGGAGAGCACGGGACCCACGTCTGGGCATACCCGTCCCACTCGGGGTGACAAATGCAAAAACAACAAATGATGGACACAATGCAGAACAATTTCCTACATTGACCCCAGTACAGAGATCTGGGCCCAAATCCATCCTTTTTTTGCTCACCATGCCATTCCAGTTTGGACTCAGCCATATGCAAATCAGTCTTGACCCTGCACCCAATGGGTACCGTCCAGCCCGAACTGCCAGGCCAGGTCCTCCCTGGCCTGGAAACAAGCATCCTAGTACCGGTTTCAGGCTTTCAGCCCTCATCAGCCAGGATTGCTTGACTCCAGTGGCATGGAGAGCACGGGACCCACGTCTGGGCATACCCGTCCCATTCGGGGTGACAAATGCAAAAACAACAATTGATGGACAGAATGTAGAACAATGTCGTATATTCACCCCAGTACAGAGATCTGGGCCTAAATCCATCGTTTTTTGCTCACCATGCCATTCCAGTTTGGACCCAGCCATATGCAAATCAGTCTTGACCCTGCGCCCAATGGGAACAGCCCTGCCCGAACTGCCAGGGCAGGTCCTCCCTGGACTGGAAACAAAAATCCTAGGACCAGTTTCGGGCTTTCAGTCCTCATCAGCCAGGACAGCTTGACTCCAGTGGCATGGAGAGCACGGGACCCACGTCTGGGCATACCCGTCCACACCGGAGTGACAAATGCAAAAACAACAATTGATGGACAGAATGCAGAACCATGTCGTACATTCACCCCAGTACAGAGATCTGGGCCTAAATCCATCGTTTTTTTTGCTCACCATGCCATTCCAGTTTGGACCCGGCCATATGCAAATCAGTCATGACCCTGCGGCCAATGGGAACAGTCCAGCCCGAACTGCCAGGCCAGGTCCTCCCTGGACTGGAAACAAGCATCCTAGGACTGGTTTCGGGCTTTCAGCCCTCATCAGCCAGGATAGCTTGACTCCAGTGGCATGGAGAGCACGGGACCCACGTCTGGGCATACCCGTCCCACTCGAGTGACAAATGCAAAAACAACAATTGATGGACAGAATGCAGAACAATGTCGTACATTCACCCCAGTACAGAGATCTGGGCCTAAATCCATCGTTTTTTGCTCACCATGCCATTCCAGTTTGGACCCAGCCATATCCAAATCAGTCTTGACCCTGTGCCCAATGGGTACAGTCCAGCCCGAACTGCCAGGCCAGGTCCTCCCTGGACTAGAAACAAGCATCCTAGGACCGGTTTCAGGCTTTCAGCCAGGATAGCTTGACTCCAGTGGCATGGAGAGCACGGGACCCACGTCTGGGCATACCCGTCCCACTCGGGGTGACAAATGCAAAAACAACAATTGATGGACAGAATGCAGAACAATGTCGTACATTCACCCCAGTACAGAGATCTGGGCGTAAATCCATCGTTTTTTGCTCACCATGCCATTCCAGTTTGGACCCAGCCATATGCAAATCAGTCTTGACCCTGCGCCCAATGGGAACAGTCCAGCCCGAACTGCCAGGCCACGTCCTCCTGGACTGGAAACAAGCATCCTAGGACCGGTTTAGGGATTTTATTCCTCATCAGCCAGGATAGCTTGACTCCAGTGGCATGGAGAGCACGGGACTCACGTCTGGGCATACCCGTCCCACTCGGGGTGACAAATGCAAAAACAACAATTGATGGACAGAACGCAGAACAATGTCGTACATTCTCCCCAGTACAGAGATCTGGGCCTAAATCCATCGTTTTTTGCTCACCATGCCATTCCAGTTTGGACCCGGCCATATGCAAATCAGTCATGACCCTGCGGCCAATGGGAACAGTCCAGCCCGAACTGCCAGGCCAGGTCCTCCCTGGACTGGAAACAAGCATCCTAGGACTGGTTTCGGGCTTTCAGCCCTCATCAGCCAGGATAGCTTGACTCCAGTGGCATGGAGAGCACGGGACCCACGTCTGGGCATACCCGTCCCACTCGAGTGACAAATGCAAAAACAACAATTGATGGACAGAATGCAGAACAATGTCGTACATTCACCCCAGTACAGAGATCTGGGCCTAAATCCATCGTTTTTGCTCACCATGCCATTCCAGTTTGGACCCAGCCATATCCAAATCAGTCTTGACCCTGTGCCCAATGGGTACAGTCCAGCCCGAACTGCCAGGCCAGGTCCTCCCTGGACTAGAAACAAGCATCCTAGGACCGGTTTCAGGCTTTCAGCCAGGATAGCTTGACTCCAGTGGCATGGAGAGCACGGGACCCACGTCTGGGCATATCTGTCCCACTCGGGTAACAAATGCAAAAACAACAATTGATGGACAGAATGCAGAACAATGTCGTACATTCACCCCAGTACAGAGATCTGGGCGTAAATCCATCGTTTTTTTGCTCACCATGCCATTCCAGTTTGGACCCAGCCATATGCAAATCAGTCTTGACCCTGCGCCCAATGGGAACAGTCCAGCCCGAACTGCCAGGCCACGTCCTCCCTGGACTGGAAACAAGCATCCTAGGACCGGTTTAGGGATTTTAGTCCTCATCAGCCAGGATAGCTTGACTCCAGTGGCATGGAGAGCACGGGACTCACGTCTGGGCATACCCGTCCCACTCGGGGTGACAAATGCAAAAACAACAATTGATGGACAGAACGCAGAACAATGTCGTACATTCTCCCCAGTACAGAGATCTGGGCCTAAATCCATCGTTTTTTTTGCTCACCATGCCATTCCAGTTTGGACCCAGCCATATGCAAATCAGTCTTGACCCTGCACCCAATGGGAACAGTCCAGCCCAAACTGCCAGGCCAGGTCCTCCCTGGACTGGAAACAAGCATCCTAGGACCGGTTTCGGGCTTTCAGCCCTTATCAGCCAGGATTGCTTGACTCCAGTGCCATGGAGAGCACGAGACCCACGTCTGGGCATACCCGTCCCACTCGGGGTGACAAATGCAAAAACAATTGATGGACAGAATGCAGAACAATGTCGTACATTCACCCCAGTACAGAGATCTGGGCCTAAATCCATCGCTTTTTTGCTCACCATGCCATTCCAGTTTGGACCCAGCCATATGCAAATCAGTCTTGACCCTGTGCCCAATGGGAACAGTCCAGTCCGAACTGCTAGGCCAGGTCCTCCCTGGACTGGAAACAAGCATCCTAGGACCGGTTTCGGGCTTTCAGCCCTCATCAGCCAGGATAGCTTGACTAGTGTGGCATGGAGAGCACGGGACCCACGTCTGGGCATACCCGTCCCACTCAGGGTGACAAATGCAAAAACAACAATTAATGGACAGAATGCAGAACAATGTCGTACATTCACCCCAGTACAGAGATCTGGGCCTAAATCCATCGTTTTTGCTCACCATGCCATTCCAGTTTGGACCCAACAATATGCAAATCAGTCTTGACCCTGCGCCCAATGGGAACAGTCCAGCCCGAACTGCCAGGCCAGCTCCTCCCTGGACTGGAAACAAGCATCCTAGGACCGGTTTCGGGCTTTCAGCCCTCATCAGCCACGATAGCTTGACTCCAGTGGCATGGAGAGCACGGGACCCACGTCTGGGCATACCCGTCCCACTCGGGGTGACAAATGCAAAAACAACAAATGATGGACACAATGCAGAACAATTTTCTACATTGACCCCAGTACAGAGATCTGGGCCCAAATCCATCCTTTTTTGCTCACCATGCCATTCCAGTTTGGACTCAGCCATATGCAAATCAGTCTTGACCCTGCACCCAATGGGTACCGTCCAGCCCGAACTGCCAGGCCAGGTCCTCCCTGGCCTGGAAACAAGCATCCTAGTACCGGTTTCAGGCTTTCAGCCCTCATCAGCCAGGATTGCTTGACTCCAGTGGCATGGAGAGCACGGGACCCACGTCTGGGCATACCCGTCCCATTCGGGGTGACAAATGCAAAAACAACAATTGATGGACAGAATGTAGAACAATGTCGTATATTCACCCCAGTACAGAGATCTGGGCCTAAATCCATCGTTTTTTGCTCACCATGCCATTCCAGTTTGGACCCAGCCATATGCAAATCAGTCTTGACCCTGCGCCCAATGGGAACAGCCCTGCCCGAACTGCCAGGGCAGGTCCTCCCTGGACTGGAAACAAAAATCCTAGGACCAGTTTCGGGCTTTCAGTCCTCATCAGCCAGGACAGCTTGACTCCAGTGGCATGGAGAGCACGGGACCCACGTCTGGGCATACCCGTCCACACCGGAGTGACAAATGCAAAAACAACAATTGATGGACAGAATGCAGAACCATGTCGTACATTCACCCCAGTACAGAGATCTGGGCCTAAATCCATCGTTTTTTTGCTCACCATGCCATTCCAGTTTGGACCCAGCCATATGGAAATCAGTCTTGACCCTGCACCCAATGGGAACAGTCCAGCCCGAACTGCCAGGCCAGGTCCTCCCTGGACTGGAAACAAGCATCCTAGGACCGGTTTCGGGCTTTCAGCCCTCATCAGCCAGGATAGCTTTACTGCAGTGGCATGGAGAGCACGGGACCCATGTCTGGGCATACCCATCCCACTCGGGGTGACAAATGCAAAAACAACAATTGTTGGACAGACTGCAGAACAATGTCGTACATTCACCCCAGTACAGAGATCTGGGCCTAAATCCATCGTTTTTTTGCCTACCATGCCATTCCAGTTTGGACCCAGCCATATGAAAATCAGTCTTGTCCCTGCGCCCAATGGGAACAGTCCAGCCCGAACTGCCAGGCCAGGTCCTCCCTGGACTGGAAACAAGCATCCTAGGACCGGTTTCAGGCTTTCAGCCCTCATCAGCCAGGATAGCTTGACTCCAGTGGCATGGAGAGCACGGGACCCACGTCTGGGCATACCCATCCCACTCGGGGTGACAAATGCAAAAACAACAATTGATGGACAGAATGCAGAACAATGTCGTACATTCACCCCAGTACAGAGATCTGGGCCTAAATCCATCGTTTTTTTGCTCACCATGCCATTCCAGTTTGGACCCAGCCATATGCAAATCAGTCTTGACCCTGCGCCCAATGGGAACAGTCCAGCCGAACTGCCAGGCCAGGTCCTCCCTGGACTGGAAACAAGCATCCTAGGACCAGTTTCGGGCTTTCAGCCCTCATCAGCCAGGATAGCTTGACTCCAGTGGCATGGAGAGCACGGGACCCACGTCTTGTCATACCCGTCCCACTCGGGGTGACAAATGCAAAAACAACAATTGATGGACAGAATGCAGAACAATGTCGTACATTCCCCCCAGTATAGAGATCTGGGCCTTAATCCATCGTTTTTTTGCTCACCATGCCATTCCAGTTTGGACCCAGCCATATGCAAATCAGTCTTGACCCTGCGCCCAATGGGAACAGTCCAGCCCGAACTGCCAGGCCAGGTCCTCCCTAGACTGGAAACAAGTATCCTAGGACCGGTTTCGGGCTTTCAGCCCTCATCAGCCAGGATAGCTTAACTCCAGTGGCATGGAGAGCACGGGACCCACGTCTGGGTATACCCGCCCCATTTAGGGTGACAAATGCAAAAACAACAATTGATGGACAGAATGCAGAACAATGTCGTACATTCAACCCAGTACAGAGATCTGGGCCTAAATCCATCGTTTTTTTGCTCACCATGCCATTCCAGTTTGGACCCAGCCATATGCAAATCAGTCTTGACCCTGCGCCCAATGGGAACAGTCCAGCCCCAACTGCCAGGCCAGGTCTTCCCTGGACTGGAAACAAGCATCCTAAGACCGGTTTCAGGGTATGTCACCCTTCTTCAACCAGGCTGGCTGGGTCCAAACTGGAATGGCATGGTGAGCAAAAAACCGATGGATTTAGGCCCAGATCTCTGTACTGGGGTGAATGTACGACATTGTTCTGCATTCTGTCCATCAATTGTTTGCTGTAACGTGGGTCCCTTGCTCACTGTGCCACTGAATTCAAGCTAGCCTGGCTGAAGAAGGGTGACATACCCTGAAACTGATCCCAGGATGCTTGTTTCCGGTCCAGGGAGGACCTGGCCTGGCAGTTTGGTCTGTACTGTTCCCATGGGGCACAGGGTGAAGACTGATTTGCATATGGCTGGGTCCAAACTGGGGTGGCGTAGTGGGCAAAAAAACGATGGATTTAACCCAGATCTTTTGACTGGGGGGAGAATGTTTGCATTGTCAGCATTCCGTCCATCATTTGTTTGCTGTAACACTTTGTTCCATGAATGCCAGTTATGGTCTTGTGCATCCTTGTTTTTTTAAAGTCACCTACAAGGAAAGGACTCACTCCTTTGACTGCCCTGAGGACTTACTACAGTTTATTTTTCGCCACATAGGAAAATAAATGGACTCTGGGAAAACCTGAATACTGACTTTCCTACCAAGTTTTAGTTCCTTTTTGCTTAACTTTTCTTAATTTACAGGCCCTGATGGTTTTCACATTTTTTCGCCTTTATCCGTTTGTTTAACTCGTGGTTGTTGTGTGTCTGCCCTTTCAGGAGGCTATTCCCTATTAATTATGTGGTTTCTTTTTACAGATGTCTCTTGTCTAGCACGGATACCCCTCCTTGATGTTTCCTTCTTCCTGGGTCTCCCTTCCCACTCCTAGTGTTTATAGTTCTTCCTCACAAATTGGTAAGTGTTACTCCCTCCATTAAGTATACACGTATCTTATTTTTGTTCGTTATAGTATTTATCTCTCTAAGTTAATTCTGTTTCCCATATCTCTCTAGCTGCTGCTCCTTATTCTATTCTTTTTCATTAACCTATTTAGCGGTCTTCGTCGTTTCTCTTTGACTTCGTTGACTCTGTCGTCTGTCTTCCTTTCGCGGCTCCCCACTTCCACATGCTGTTCTTTTCAGTCTGGAATTGTATTCTGCTCATCTTGACTGAAGTCTCTTGGCTTCTTGTCAACTTCTCTTTTTCTATCATTCAAACCCTCTTCTCTTTCCTTTTTCCTTCTCTACTCTATTTTTGTTTCTTTTTTCCTATTCTTTTTTCTTTGAATTGTGGTTTTTCTCTCTTTTCTTCTTTCTCTAAATTACTATCTCAGATCATTTCCATTTATTTCTCTTATCTTGTTTTTTATCCCTTTAACATTTATTCTTATTGCATACTTTCTTGCTTGTTGGCTTAAAATTTTTGCATGCTGAATTCACAGTTTTACCAATTTTAGAATTCTCATGGTTGTGCTTACTGCTTCTCCCTTCTCATTATGACTGACAATGTTCGTATTGTGTTCCTGGAATGTGAAGGGTCTGCGTAATCCCATCAAGAAACAAAGAGTACTTACCCATCTATCTAGATTACATTTTAAATTGCAATGCTACAAGAAACCCAACTTAATGAAAATGATATTAGTTCTCTCAAAAAGCACTGGGTGAGTCATGTTTATTGTTCCCCAGCTAGAGACAGAAAAAACGGAGTGGTGACATTATTTCATAAGTCCCTTTCCCTTACTATAGAAAAGGAAGAGAGGGATGCTGATGGCAGATGGCTTCTTCTTCACCTTGTTATAAACGGTTCCCCTATTTCTCTCCTTAACATTTATGGCCCCACTGGCATTGATTCACACTTTTGGCAGTCCATGTCGCATGTCCTCCACTCCTGTTCTAATTCCAACCTCCTGGTGGCGGGGATTGCAATCAGGTTATGGACCCCTTCATTGACAGGAAATCCACTTCTTGATATACCCCCAAAAAAATGCAAAAAACCTTTACGAGCACTATTCGCTCAAGAGGTTTGGTAGATGCTTGGAGGATATACAATCCGGATAGTTTGGAATTCACCTTTTATTCCCCTACACATAATTCTAAATCTAGAATTGATTACATTTTTTTGAGTCCTCATCTTCTCACTAACTTATCCCGAAATTGGATCCATACTTATTTCTGATCATGCTCCTGTTTTTTATCAATTTAGATCTTCTCTCTGAACCCTCCAAACCGTGTAGATGGCGCTTTAATAATAATTTACTTAAAGATCCTATCTTTATTGGGCGCTTCAAAGATTTTTTATCAGAATTTTCTCTATTAACACCAGTCCGGACATACCTTTCCATACCATTTGGGACGCTTTTAAGCAACAGCCAGAGGATTTATCATTGATTATGTGGCTATTAAGAAGAAAAAACTTCTCAAGGAATCAACATCCCTATTATCTTCTATTAAGCAACTTGAGCATACTTACTTTTCTTCTAATGATGATGTTACTCTTAAAAAATTAGTCCAAGCGAAATTAAATTTGTATAGGAAATCAAAGGAGGAAGCCTCTGGGACGTTACTAAAAATTAACTCCAAATTCTATGGTGGACGTAATAGAGCTGTTAAATTGCTAGCGAATTATTTGAAAGTCAAATCTCAAAAATCCAAAATAGTTAATATCAGTGATGATAAAGGCGTTAATCATTTCAAAGATGAGGAGATATAAAATTGTTTCACGGATTTTATAAAAACCTATACACTCCTGAATCTTCTCCTTCTGACACTGTTTTGGATTCATTTTTTGATTTGTTGCCTCCTCGCTCCTCCCCTTCCCACGATTGCTCTTTTTTGGAAAAAAGACCTGTCCCTCTCCGAGATCAAGTTAGCTTTAGCTCAGTTACCTAAAGATAAGGCCCCTGGGCCCGATGGCTTTACTGCTGAGTTCTATTCCCGCTTCTCACAGATTCTTCTCCCTTATCTTTTATCTCTTTTTCAGCACTTTATTTCTCATAACGAGGATCGTGGCACTTTTGTAGAAGCCATGATTTGTTTAATCCCCCGGGGCTCGGTGGCCACCTCGGGAAACATAGCAAACCCACACATTTCTGAAAAGTAGACACCCGGGATTCAGGGAGGTATGGCTTGTGTGGATCCCCAACGTTTTCTTACCCAGAATCCCTGCAAACCTGAAAGTTTGCTGAAAAAATCACTTTTTCACAAATTTTTGTGTGGGAAAGTTGTGGCATCACCGGGATGACACAAATTTCACCACTCAGCGTTCCCCAGGTCTCCCGATAAAAATGGTGCCTCACTCGGGTGGGAGGCCTAAGTACCAGCGACAGGCAAGGGCCCAAAACATTTTGTGATAGGCAATTTCAATGTTGCCTGAATACGTTTTGGGCCCATGCCTGTTGCGGGTACTTGAGCCTCCCACCCGAGTGAGGCACCATTTGTATCGGGAGACCTGGGGGAACGCTGGGTGGTAGGAAATTTGTGTCATCCCAGTGATGCCACAACTTTCCCACACACAAATGTGTGAAAAAAGTGATTTTTTCAGCAAACTTTCAGGTTTTCAGGGAATTCTGGGTAAGAAAACGTTGGTGGATCCACACAAGCCATACCTCCCTGGAATCCCCCGGGTGTCTACTTTTCAGAAATGTGTGGGTTTGCTAGATTTCACTAGGTGGCCGCCGAGCCCCGGGCCAAAAAGTCATGGGACCCCCCTTGCAAAACCAGGTCGTTTTGTGATAGGCATTTTTGATGTTGCCTCAATACGTTTTGGGCCCTTGCCTGTCGCGCGTACTTGGGCCTCCCACTCGAGTGAGGCACCATTTTTATCGGGAGACCTGGAGGAACTTCTGGGTGGTAGGAAATTTGTGTCAGCCTGGTGATGCCACAACTTTCCCACACAAAAATGTGTGAAAAAGTGATTTTTTTCAGCAAAATTTCAGGTTTGCAGGGATTCTGGGTAAGAAAACGTTGGTGGATCCACGCAAGCCATACCTCCCTGGAATCCCCGGGTGTCTACTTTTCAGAAATGTGTGGGTTTGCTAGGTTTCCCTAGGTGGCCGCCGAGCCCCGGGCCAAAAGTCATGGGACCCCCTTGCAAAACCAGGTTGTCTTCTGATAGGCAATTTTGATGTTGCCTCAATACGTTTTGGGCCCATGCCTGTTGAGGGTACTTGGGCCTCCCACCCGAGTGAGGCACCATTTGTATCGGGAGACCTGGGGGAATGCTGGGTGGTAGGAAATTTGTGTCAGCCCGGTGATGCCACAACTTTCCTAAACAAAAATGTGTGAAAAAAAAGTGATTTTTTCTGCAAAATTTCAGGTTTCTGGGGGATTCTGGGTAAGAAAACGTTGGGGGATCCACGCAAGCCATACCTCCCTGGAATCCCCCGGGTGTCTAGTTTTCAGAAATGTGTGGGTTTGGTAGGTTTCCCTAGCTGGCCGCCGAACCCGGGGCCAAAAACTCATGGGACCCCCCTTGAAACCAGGTTGGTTTTTGATAGGTAATTCTGATGTCGCCTCACTAGGTTTTGGGCCCTTGCCTGTCGCGGGTACTTTGCCCCACCCACGCGTGTGAAGTACCATTTTTATCGGGAGACCAGGGGGAGCAGAAAGGCTGTAATGGTGGCGGGGATGTGGGCATTGGCGTGCCCACTTCGGGCAGCCCCCACCCTAAAAACAAATGCGCAAAAAAATCCCTGGCGTCAAGTGGGCTTTCTGCCGCCCCGGGGGGCAGAAAGACTGTTATGGTGGCAAGGGCGTGGGGGCATTGGCGTGCCCATTTTGGGCAGCCCCCACCCTAAAACAAATTGCACAAAAAAATCCCTGGCGTTTAGTGGGCTTTCTGCCCCCAGGGGGCAGATTGGGGGCTACTGCCCCCATCTACCTCCCAGGGGGCAGAAAGGCTGTAATGGTGACGGGGGTGGGGGCATTGGCGTGCCCGTTTTGGGCGGCCCCCCCCCTAAAAAAAAATGACAAAAAAAAAAAATCCCTGGCGTTTAGTTGGCTTTCTGCCCCCCTGGGGGGGCAGATTGGGGGCTACTGCCCCCATCTGCCTCCCAGGGGGGGCAGAAAGGCTGTAATGGTGGTGGGGGCATTGGCATGCCCATTTCGGGCAGCCCCCACCCAAAAAAAAACGCGCCAAAAAAAATCCCTGGCGTTTAGTGGGCTTTCTGCCCCACCGGGGGGGCAGAAAGGCTGTAATGGTGATGGGGGTGGGGCATTAGCATGCCCGTTTTGGGCAGCCCCCACCCTAAAAAAAATTTACAAAAAAAAAAAATCCCTGGCGTTTAGTGGGCTTTCTGCCCCCACGGGGCGGCAGATTGGGGGCTACTGCCCCCATCTGCCTCCCAGGGGGGGCAGAAAGGCTGTAATGGTGGTGGGGGGGTGGGGGCATTAGCGTACCCATTTCGGGCAGCCCCCACCCTAAAAAAAAAATGCGTCCAAAAAAATCCCTGGTGTTTAGTGGGCTTTCTGCCCCCCCGGGGGGTCACATTGGGGGCTACTGCCCCCATCTGCTCCCCAGGGGGGGCAGAAAGGCTGTAATGGTGGCGGGTGGGGTGGGGGCATTGGCGTGCCCATTTTGGGCAGCCCCCACCCTAAAACAAATTGCACAGAAAAAAATCCCTGGCATTTAGTGGGCTTTCTGCCCCCCCGGGGGGGCAGATTGGGGGCTACTGCCCCATATGCCTCCCAGGGGGGGCAGAAAGGCTGTAATGGTGGCTGGGGGCATTAGCGTGCCCGTTTCGGGCAGCCCCCACCCTAAAAAAAATGCACCAAATAAAAATCCCTGGTGTCTAGTGGGCTTTCTGCCCCCCCGGGGGGGCAGATTGGGGGCTGCTGCCCCCATCTGCCCCCCAAGGGGGACAGAGAGACTGAACATTGGCAATTTTTTTGGGGGGAGCAAAAGCCCTTGCCCAAGGGGCCGCTCCCCCCTCCCTGGTGCCTTAGTGGGTGGATCCCTGCTTGGGGATCACCCTCCTGGGGCGATTCCCAAGCAGGGATCCACTGGGGACGGGTACCATTGGAAAGGGGAGATTCTCCCCTTTCCAATGATACCTCTCCCGTCTTTCTACGTGCTCAGGGGGCTGAGACAGCCCCCTGAGCACGTAGAAAGTGAAACTGAAATGAGCCTAAAGGCTCATTTTAGTTTCGTCTTCAGTGACATGAGGTCAGCGCGACGTGCACGCTGATCTTCATTTCACTGAAAGGGAGGGGGGGCCTCAGGAGCTGGGGAAGCTCTTCCCCAGCTCCCGAGACAGCAGAGGGATTTCGTGCCCCTGGCCTCATGACGGAATGGTTCCGTCATGAGCACAGGGGCACCGATGCTCATGACGGAACCATTCCGTCATGAGCATCGAAGGGGTTAAAGCACTGGTCAAATGAGAAAACCAAAGACAGTTTTTAATACATGGTGGGTGACCAGAGAAACAGGGCCTGTGCTGCACTTCGGTGTTTTTATACCTATCCTCACTTAATAAAAATGAGTTTTAAATGCTGAGGGATTAAGTAGAACACTTGCAGGAATGTCCGTCATCTAAATACAATTTATCCCTATTTCCCAATTTTGTGTCTAATTTAGCATCCATCTCACCACAACTCAAGCCCTGTGATTAATTCTGTTAAATCCTCACGTTAAATATATAGCTATTAGATTGTGGTCTTTTCAGTTACCTTTGCGGAATTATGAATAAAGACAAGTAGGAGTGTACAGAAGCATAGCCATCAATGGTGCAGTTGCTCCGGGGCCCGAGAGTGTTAGGAGCCCACTGCACCCTAATTATGGCAGTGCTTTAATATTCAAGCGGATGTTAGGGAGCCCATTTCCTATGCTGGCATTAGGGTCCACGGAACCCTTGCTACGCCACTGCTGATGTGGTGAATTCGAGCTATATTCAAAACAAAGGAGTAATGCAGGCTCCTGCAGCCCCTGAATCCCAGGGTGATGGGGGGGGGGTGGGGGGGTGCTAAACATTCAGGAGCTTCCAGTCCATCGGGGGCCCCAATTCAGTCCAAGAGAAATCTGTGAGATATTTCTCGTTTCTCCATCGTTCAAAGGGAATTTATACAGCGAACGCACTATACTGTGGGGCTTATTTACAAGCCCCTTGCACCACCATTGCGCCACTTTTCCCCTGTTAAAAGTGGGGCACCGGCGGCGCAAGGGGCTTGTAAATAAGTGTGTGTTTTGTGTCTGCTTCCTAATAATAACTATAGCCAGGGCTTTAAGTGGGCCGGGTCTCACCGGTGCTGAGCACCAGCAGTTTTTTAAAGGGGGCCTCAAAATGGGTCTGTATCGGGCTCTGTTTTGTGCCCTGGCACCGGGGTCCGTTTTTTTCCGGACTGCAGTGACAGCAGGCACATCAATGCGTGCGTACTCACACTGCTTACTTCTCACTCGTACTCACACTGCTTACTACTCACTCGTGGAGAAGTTACGGCATGACGTCATGCCAGGTGAGCGTTCTAGAGGAAGGGAAATCCTTTAAAGAGAGTCATTTTCTCTCTGGATTTCCCTTCTCTTTTTGAAACTCAGGAGCAGCAACATTGTCGTGGTGTCCCCAGGGCTGTAAGTGGAAGCTTTTTCAATATTATATACAAGCCATAGTTGCTGCTTATTTATTTTATGCAACTAACATCCATTGACAAAGCCAATAGTCCTGACTTGTTGTAGGTATGATCAGTGGCGGTGCGTCCATTGGGGCGCTGGGGCGTTGCCCCACTAATGCCACGGCCCCATTCAAATTCTTAGTTCTACTTCTCTGACGCTAATTCCAATCAGGACTCCTGATTGGAATTAGTGTCAGAGAAGTAGAACGAGGACGCTGAAGGGGTGGGGCTGCGGCAGCACTCAGGGTGTTTGAGTGACAGACAGCAGCGCACTAGACAGTCACAGGCCAGCAATAGTGCGCATGTTTGTTTTTGAGCTGATCAGTTTTACGATCAGCCCGAACATGCGCACTAGCCTTCCCCTTAAGAGACCGAGGGTTGCTTCATGCCGCAGCCCCGGTCTCCTAATGGGCAGGGAGTATCTCTGCCCAAGCTAATCCTGGCGCTGGTCTGGATTGGCTGAGAGCGAGGGGTTGCCTCTGCAATGACGCAGAAGACGTTGAAGGGAAGGCGCCAATGGGGAAGGCGCCAACAGGACCCCAGCCCAGGAGAGCAGAGGCGGCGCGGACCAGGTAAGTTTTATTTTAAAACTACCCCGGCCCCCACGCCCCCTGCGAGTATTGCGACTGCGCCTGGTCTTGAACCCCCCCACCCCTCCGACCGCTTGTGGCTGTTTATTGACCCACTTTGATAATCCGTTACTTAAGTTACTTACATGTAACGATCCGGGCCTTGAGTATCGATCACGCGGTAACCAGGGCCCAGCAGAGGGACCGGCGTGGGGAGGGAAGGGGGATTACTGAGGGTCTGAGCACCAGATAATGTCCGCCGAGCATGAGAGAGCAAGGCTCTGTGTCTGACTATTCGATTCCCTATCCCTCCCGCTTTCCTTCCTCCTTCCCCGCCATTTCCCCTTCTTCCCACTCTGTGTTCCTTCTGTCCATCTCAGAGGGCACGCCGCCTGCAGAATGGGTATAATTCACAAGTGCAAACCTAGAGGGGCTGACTCACGCTGTCATCCCTCCTAGGTCGATAACACAAGATCCACTGAGCTGTGAAATACTGACATTTGCCATTAAAGCGCTTGAAAGTGTTTAAGCACTAAACATGAATTCCTCATTCAGAACTTCTCCTAACGGCCCAGCGCTGAAATCCCAGCCTCGGTGGAAAGTTGTGTTATGTTATCCCAGCATTTGTGTAGCGTTTAACTGCCACTGGTGTGGCATCGTAGCACTGGAACTGTCCGGAGCGAGTACTACAGGCGGACGTGCATGTGTGTTTGGGAGAGTGTGTGGTTATATACTGTAATGTCTCACGTTATGGCATTGTTTGGTAAGGTGCGTACTGTGGTTGCAAGGGTGCGCTTCAGGGCGTCAGAGCGGGTTCTGGCAGCAGGGCATCGCTTCCGCTGACACAAGGGCTGGTACAGAGGTCTGCTTCAGGTAAAGAGGTTTGCACGTTTCGGCGTCAGGCCGTCTGTGTCTCTTTTGAAATGTGCATTCTGAACCTAAAGGGAGCTCACTGTTTTTGGACGTGGTACAGAGCTAAAATTGTCTGCATTAGTAGCATTGGCAGGAAATGAATCTCGAGCGAGGTTGTTTACTTGTGGTGTCACTCGAGCTCAGGGCCAGCGCCAGGCATGGGCGAGCCCAGGGCACTTGCTTCTGCTGAGCTTACCTCCCAAACTCCTTTTAATCACAATTCCAGACCTCTCTATACATCTTTTTATTCTCTTCCTTTAGTACCTTATTTTACTTCTGTTTCACGTTCTCCTTCTCTGCGTTCTTTCTCCCTACTGGCCCCTCACTTCTAATTTGGTACGATTACGAATGGGCATGAAGTGCGCACATGCTTTCGCCGAGCGCTAGATGTTACAGGGGCTTCTGTAGTGCGACATGCATAATAAAGAGGTCTGTACCGTGCGAAGTAATTCAGTGTGTGTGGAATGCATACGTAGCTATGGTATGAGATAGTGCCAATGCTTGCAGCCGGACAGCCTCTGGGCGCTACTATCATTTTTCGAAAGGATGCGTCTGCAGGCAGCGATCTGTAACAGTTCGATATAGCAGGGCTCTGGGCTGGTTAGAGGCAGGGCGGGGGTATGGGAGAAGGACGTAGAAGGCAGGACAGAGGGAAGACTGGAAGAGTCAGTACCCCGGGCTTGGGATGAATGATGTGAAGTGAAAGTGGGAGGCAGTATTAAAAAACCGACGACATTTTAGTTTTTGTTCTTGTTGGAGTTTTATGTAGTGCAAACTAGATCCGAAGGTATCAGAGCTCTTTACATGAGCACCAGTTGCGTTACAGATGGACCCTGTACTACAGAGCTGTTCAGCATTGTATGTTCTGTGTAAAGATTGTAGAGTTAGAGACGAGTCTCTCATTGCATGCATATGTGTGATAAAATAGCGTCCTCACAGTCAGTGGCTTCGATGTGCGCAGGATGGATGCAATGTGTATTTGACGTTTCTTTATTTCCAGAGGGAAAACGCTTATGTGTAAAAACGTCCTGTTTTGATGACCGTGTTGCATTGTCCCTGTCTCGCTGCGCTCGCGCCGCCTGCTGCAGCAACTTTGGGCCAGACATGGGTTTCCCAGCAGTTTATATATTTTGTAGCTCCAATATCCACCCAAGCCTCATTACCAGCGTCTGAGACCCCCTTTACTCCGTGACGTGCAACCGCTCCATCTCATTAAGGAAATCGCTCTTCAATGCTGATTATTTATTTGCAGCCATAATTATACTTCTTTCGGCTAAATCACAGTTTAATCAAGACAAAAGTGTGGTTGTGAGTTTAGGCGGCAGGGGCTGAAGAACGAAGGCAGCAGTGGCTGGGTGATAGCTCAGCATTAGTACATGTGAAAATAAATAGATTAATTTCCACTGGTGGAACAAAGCAGATTGAGGCACATTTTAATTGGAAAAATGTCATGTAATAAGGAGTGGTGAAAATGGCCTGAAAGAGCAGTAAATTAACAATAAAAATGGGAGTAGGAGAACTCTATTTGTGCTCACTTCAATGTTTGCCCAGAATGCATAGACATTCATACTGGCAGGAAGGGCGCACAGTACAACTTTGCTTTCTAAAATTTGCTTGGAAATGCACCATTTGCCCACTCTTTTTTCAAAAATTTCTCGGGGGAGAACCCCCTCCCGAACCCCTCTTAAGTTGTTAGGGCTCACTCGCTACACTCGCTCGCCGCTGTACACTCCAACTAAAATTTTACGCCTCACCACTTTCAAATGTCACCAGCCGCCACTGGGTATGATGTTACTTGTTGTATCATATCTGGATGCAATGACAGAAACAGCAAAATACAAGTCGGGCGGCACACTATGCTAAACACAGATTTTTAGCTTAAGTGTTTAAGCCACGCCCTTAATTATACTGAAAGGTTCAAGGTACGTTTTTTGCAATTGCTGCCTTATCGCACAGCAGCAAACACGCGAAAAAAAATCGAGTGTCCTTTGCCCCGCACCATTTTTCCACGACATTGTACTGATAAAGGTCTACCGGCGCCCAGGGTTAAAAACCACCGAGCTCAAGAGCTCGTTTCCGCTGACATAGCCGGCCCTGTTAGGTGTCTCAGCAGCTTCCCTTCGCCCTGTGGCAGTAATGGCGAGATTCTTGCTAGGACATCCACCCTGCTGTGGTGTTAATCAGAAGAGAACAGGCCCTGCTGAGAGTTGTGGTAATTACGTTTGAATGCCTTGTCTCTACTTGAACTCTCTACAGGCCCTGTGTGGTTTTTCTCTCTCCACATCACCGGAAATCTAATTAAACCTGAGTATTAATTATGTTTGTTATGGCTTTCCCTTTTTAAACTAACGTGCTGACTAACATCTTTGCTGGGTCAAGGACAGTGCAGAACATTATTGTTACTCCTTTCCGAGGCTTGCAATAGCAGGGTGTTCTTTTTATACTTTGACACGGCTCAGTCAGGAATTCAAGGTACATTTCAAGGTCCATTAGATGAACAAATAGGTAGCCTTTTAAAACAGGGAAGAAAATAACTTTTTGGGACGTGTTCGGTTTTTTGGTTCAAAAAGTGCTATTTTTGTATTTCTATTTATCTGGTGTAGGTCATGATTCGCATACCTTATAGTCTTAGGGTGAATGATGTACAATGTCATGATGAACACCAAATCTATAATCGAAATACATTCTGCCACACACGCCCATTACTCATCACAAAGAGCATAATGAAATACATATGACACCAGGGACCGTGTTATAGAAAGTGCATGGTGACGCAACAAGCAGGCGCCCCGTTTATTGCGTCTTCTGGGCCCTTTGGTATTATCTGAGGGATCCAGAGACGCCCTCTGTAATACGGATCACGCCAGTGCTAAATGTGAGTTGGTTTGACCTCAAAGGGACATTCCCTCATTTGCACAAGGGCGTGGTCCCATGCAAAGAAGGGGCTCATTTGCCTTTCCACTAGCACCATATTGCAGATGTGGGACTGGAGGCACAGAGGCAGTCAGAGGCACATGGAGTGCGCTCCACAGTTTCCTAGTAAGTGTGCCCTTGTAAGGGGAGTAAAGGGATACAAAGGAAACCCCAGAAATCTCCCTGAAGGTACATGCAGTCACTCACAGCACCTGCCTGCAGGGGCATCTCTGTCCCCTTTTTAGGCCGTGTTGCCTCCAGCACAGTAAAAGGAAGGCCGTCTGCTTCAAACAGCTTGTTCGCCTTTCGCTATTGCATTGGACCCAGTGCAGGTTCATATCTGCACTGGGAACAGTACACTTCCGATTATAGGGCACTGTGCCCCACTATAAAGTGTGCACCACAGTTCAGAGTGAGACAATGCGTCTTATCTGAAATATGGCCCAAGGTGTGCTGAAATGTACTTTATGGGCATCAGTTAGCAGCTAAGGCTTTTTTTGAAGAGACATACCAGGATGTTCTAACCATTCAACATCATATGATGTTGCTGGCCAAGTTTACATTTTTAATAGTATTATTAGACAAGCACTTATAAAAAAATATATTTTGAGGTTCCACAAACAAGCAGAAAAAAAGCAGACTTCCCAAAAATATAATTGTGCACAAGGGTACTTGTCAATTTTTCTGTAGATATGACATTTTGTAGATACATCAATAAAGTTTAAACAAGTCAGGATAGTTTTTTCATTTTGTTAGAATCTGTGTAATGCTGTATTGCCAATATTTAGACGTTTTGTTCCATTGTATGACTGGTAGATACACAAAACATTGTACAACTGATTGAGAAATGTTCGGTTTTATGTCATGTTGGGCAGTTACTGCCAGCATCAAGATACTTCCAAAATGCTTACCAAAAGCAACAATTAGGCATGACCAGAGGTATCACCCTTTACCCCTGCCACCACATCTAGGCTCAGAGTTCACGAAGAAAGAGACCGGAACAGAAAGCTTCAGAGCCCTGCAAGGCTTAGTTACTTCCTGTAGTTTTCATGGGTTTCCCTCCCCTACCCTTTCAGCAGGAACGTTTGAAGGCAGTTGATGGTTTAAAAGTGGGAAAGAGACTGGCCATGTAATATCATGGGGGGGTCAAATGGTCTGTGACTTCACTTCCACAAACTCCGTCATTTTTTTGTGAATCTAAATCCACACTCTTTACACAAACATCTTTGTGTGTTAAATGTATGTGAAAATATAAGGATGTCTTGAAGCATATACTTGAACAAGAGGTCAACGTAAAAACATTGAGGGGCATATTCTCAAGGACTCATCGCCGAATTAGCGGCACTTTTCCGCCACGAAAGTGGCGATAGATTTATCGCCCTATTCACAAGCCTGCGCTAACAGCCGACATCGTCAGTTTACCTGCGATAGCTGCCGCCAAAAACATCGCCAAAGCTGACAGCGACAACTAACACTAATCATATGCAGAGTAGGCGTTCCCGTGCAAAAACTCACGATAACACCACTTCGCGATATTCTCAACGACCGGCCAGATCGGCGATGCGGTCCAAAAACAGGCGATAAGGCACGTTAGCAGCAGGGACTTAAGACCTGTTTTTTGCTGGTCTTAAGTAGGACGAAAACCTGCAGTACAAAGGGAGCCCAGCGCAGAGCCACATCTGAAGACCAACAGATGCCATGGAGCTACTAATCATGCAGCTTGGAGACCCAAGAGGGCCACAACACCCACCGCCACCACCCCCAGGACCAGTCTGCACCCCCAGGACCACCCCCCCAGGACTGCCACCGAGGCAGCGCAGAACAAGACAGCGGACCTTCCGAAAACGCACCAGCCTCAGAGACTTAACGCCAGAGGATGTCATTGCCCACTACAGGCTCAAAAGGACAACTATCCTTCGCATCCTGACCCACATTGCCCACAGGCTGACGGTACCAACACAGCGGACAACCAACATCCCTCCGCAGACAAAGCTGATGGCTGTGCTGCACTTGTTGGCCTCTGGTACCTTCCACCCAACTCCTGCCACCGTCTCCCCACTGATGACTGTGGACACCATTTCCTCCATCTCATCCAGCTCCTGCTGTGGCGCTGGACTCCCACCTCCAGTCTGCATTGCTGCTTTCCGGTTGTTAGCGAGTTTCAGCTTGGTTTTGCGCTTCACATCATTGCAGCGCTTCTTGCAGTCGTCCACTTCCCTTCTCTTCACTCCGACTGCATTCACCTTGGCCAAGATGGACTGCCATATTGCATTTTTAGTTGCCAATGACACAGTGGAGGTGTTGAACAGTTGTTGGTGGTGTTCTATCACCTCCGTAATCAGGATCTTATTTTCCTGCGGACTGAATCGCGGGTTCCTCTTCTTCTTCTCCTTGCCCTTCTCCTTCCCCGAGGTCCCTGGCTGGTCCTCCGAGGGGTTTGTGGGGTTCTGGTTGGCCTCTGTAGTTGCTCCAGCTTCCTCCATGGTGCTTCTCAGTTGTTTGAGTTTTGTTTTTTATTTTTTTGCAGCTTTTATGGTGATTTTTCCCGCCTGACATGGGAATAGCAAGCCTGGCGCTGCTTATCGCTGATGTTTTTATCGTTGTTGGGCCCATCGCCACTTTTTTCACGTTCGGGTTTCCTTTTTTATCGGCGTCCCGGTGATTTTAACGCGGACATTTGACGCGTTATCGGGGTACTATCGCCTGTTGCCGGCGTGTTGAGAATACACCGTTAACACAGCGTTATTTTCACACGATAGACGGCGTTATGTGAAATTGCGTTAACCTAGGTTGGCGATAATTATCGCCCGTTCTTGAGAATATCCCCCTGACAGTTTGCACTAGTCTCATGGTAGTCGTGCAACCACACCATTGGTACGGAAAGGGTGAAGGGAGCAATGAATGTTTGGCCAATCAACCATGCCGAGCTTGCTTCATGATGCATTTTACAGCACCGTTTATCAAATGTATTGGCTACGAAGCAACAGGACTTACGCATGTTTATGAAGAACTATAATGAGTAAAACTCACAGGGCCATATTATCAAGAACGGCGATAACATTATCGTCGCTTTAGCGGCAGGAAACTGCCGCTAAAGCGGCGATAAGGGGCTTGATAATATGCCCTATAGAATTCAATAGAAGCCCAGGTTTGATGTCCTTCACACCAGAACCTGGGCTTCTATTGGAATTCTATAGGGCATATTATCAAGCCCCTTATCGCCGCTTTAGCGGCAGTTTCCTGCCGCTAAAGTGGCGATAATGTTATCGCCATTCTTGATAATATGGCCCACAGAGTTTCTGGTAACACTTTTTATGGGTCATTGTCCAATAATATTCCATATTATGATGTGTTAAGAAGGCATTAGAAAATATAAGTTTTTGGCACACCGCGGATGTCTGTATGCCAACGCACTGAATTAGACTTAACCAGGAATAATTGTCAGTTTGAAAAATATATTTTATCTTCAAGTGCCTGTGACATCTATTGGAGCAATATTTGCTTACTTGGACTATGTTTATGCGAGAGTGTTTCAAAACAATGTGGCATTTCATCATGTGAACCTATATAGGTCCCACTTGACTATACAGAAGGAGTGTATAGACCATATTCTGCGTATTTGACTGTGTCCTCATTAAATGTTACAAGATTATTTACAGTAATTAAATAAACAAGACTCACACCTGAAGACTACATAGTTTATAAGCCACTTGGAGATTTCCTTCCTTGACCTGGAAATTAGAGTAGCCGGGGTCAAATTGACAATGTCACTCCACCATAAGCCAACTGATAAAAATAAAATTCTTCACCATCAGTCATTCCATCCCTGAGCACTACGTGATAATTCACTTTTGATACCACAGAAATTGCAGTGTTAGATCAACTTTTACTTCCTTTGCCGCTGACCTTGAACAATGTCTTCAAGAATGAGTCTACACACAACAGATGCTGCATTAAGCGTTTAAATGAGCACTGAATACCACCCTGTAAAGCTCTTCTGGAACACTGATTTAAAGATGGCAAGGGGATAATGACCGTGGTTAAAACTTGTAGGGGCATATTCACAAGGACTTATCGGCGAGTTATCGGCACCTTAGCACAGTAAAAGTGGCGATAGAATTATCGCCCCATTCGCAAGCTGGTGCTAACTGCCCACATCGCCACATATCCAGCGATAGCTGCCGCAAAAAACATCGCCACGGATGACACCGCCAACTAACGCTAATGAGATGCAGAGTAGGCGTTCCCGTGCGAAAACACACGAAAACACCACACCACGACATTCACAACAAACAGCCAGATCCGCGATGTGAACCAAAAACAGGCGATAAGCTGCGCTAGCAGCAGCGATCTTACACCTGCTCTCTGCTGGTGTTAAGCAGGATGACTACCTGCACCACAAAAGGGAGCCCAGCCCACAGCCACACCTGAAGAACAACAGATGCCATGGAGCCACTGCTCATGCAGCTCGGAGACCCCAGAGGCCCACAACACCCACCTCCACAACCCCCAGGACCCCCACCCCCACCCCTGGGCCCCCTCAGCCCACCCACCCCGGACAAAGACATGCCACAGCAACTTCACAACATCACGAGATAAGAAAGACCCTGATGTCGCACACATACAACACCAAACACACATGTGTAGTCATAATAAGGAGAATCAAACATTCAACTGTGAAATTCCCATAACAAAACTTTATTAAGACACAACACAAAACAACAAATATGATTAGTCCTTGCGGATCCACTCCGAACAACCTGGAAGCCACAGCCTGCAAGACAAAATCCGAGATGAGAACCTGTGTCATGCGCACATCAAAGGACAGAGAGAGAGAGAAAGAAAGAAAGGGAGAGTGAGAGGGAATGAGAGGGAGAGAGAGAAAGAGAGGGAGAGAGAGACAGCGAAAGGACGAGAGGGCGAGAGACAGCCGCCCCTGTGCACACATGCTGCTGCACCCCAGCCCCTCCCGCCGCCCTTTGGACATTGTCCGCCCATGCGCCCCCAGGCCTCACTGCTCACCTTCCGCCACCGGTGTGTCTCCAACCACGTGCCGGTGCATGCTCTGAGCCCGTGACACGCGACCTTGGCAGAATCCACATCACGCGGCCCCACCCTGCGTGCCACTAGGTCACACACCTGGATCTGGGCCTTGAATTCGAAATGGGGAAGTCCATGACAGTGCACACGTCATCAACGCTGGCTGCATCCCCGCTCAGCACATCAGGTGGCCCTACCTCAGTGCCCCGTGAGTCACCGACCCGTGGCGGCATGCCTGTGCCGGCCGACGCGCTCTGGGTGCCACTAACCCAGTGCAACGAAAGTCACCTTCCCGTGTCTCGCGTGTCGTGCCGCACACAGTTCGGCTCTGTGCCCCGCAAGTCATGGTCCTTTCATGATTGTGTCACGTGACATGGCAGGCGGGCGCAGCATTGTCCCCTCGGGCATTGTGGAAGATCTGGTCCATGTAGCTCTGTCGTCCCACCAATTATACATATACGGAGTGGGCTGGGCTTGCATACGCACATCCAGCATAGGGGTGTGAAGTATCACCTCCGGAATCTGGGCGTGGTCCGGTGCTGGGCAGGGCAGGAAATGTACATATGCGTGTGCCTCTGTCGCAATGTCTGCGCAACACGGGACGTGATGTGCAATGCTGCAATGTTGCATGCAGCCGGAGGGCGCACGTGCACGTGGGAATGTACATGGTGTGCAAGTCCGCTCAGGCTCTTGGATCATGCATGCCAACTGCCGTGTGTATCGTTCCTGGTGCGCCATGGGCCTAAAGCCTAGCCTCAATTGAAGCGTGTAGACCACATCACATTTCCACATTGCAAGCAGTAGTCAGACTGACATCAGGGATGAATGCTCCATTGTCTCCACACAGGAGGCGGACGGGCATCTGCACCTCCAACCTTGGACACAGTATGCGGCAGAAACCCCCTGTGAGTGATATCACAGCAGATGAAGACGACTCCCACACTTCACACAGCGATGATGAAGGACCAACGTATACACACCCCACACACAGATGCCCTTGCCCGGGGTACTCTTGCATGGAATGGCCTTCACACTTACGTACACAACTACACATACGTCCTAAGGTCGCACGCCCATACGACTCATTGCTCTGAACTGTGGCTTTTCATCCACATGACCGCCGCAGGTCAGAGGAGTGGCGGTTCTGCGAGTGCCACCACCGCAATGGCCGAACATCACGGGCACGTGCACAACGCCAGTCAAGTGGGACTGTACCGTGCCCAAATGCTGCAAATGTTGGGGGCCCTGCCACTTGCAGTGTTGCGCATCAGTTACCGTCTGAGCTTCCGTCTTGCGTACGTCACCTGCGTCCAGCCCTGGTTCCACTGTCGGACATGCATATTCGAGTGGCCCATGGACGTCTGCCTATCCGATGCAACGGTGGCTGAACTGGATTATGACTTGTGTGTGCGCCCCCTGTTGGCCCACGATCATGGGTGTAACCGTGATTCCCGTTTATGGGATGCCTGGATGTTTGGCATATGTGCTGGCAGTTGGACATGGGAGTTTGCACGATTCCTCGTGTGCAGTGACCACATTGAGGCGCCCCCCTATTGGGCTGTTCTGCGGATTGGTGAGACGGCGTGGACGGAGCACATCTGTCTGGACCAGTTGATGGATTGGCTCGCACTCGTGTTCCTTGAGCTCGACAACGACGTACTCCTGGAACTGATAGCACAGGAAGCTGCGCTCGCTTTCATGGATGACTGATGACGTTCCAGCAGCCACGACTGATGGTAAACCATGGCACAGGTCCCAACACCTTGTTGCATTCTGGTGATGAGTCCACATTTCTCACAACAACAGTGGACATGGCTGCATTCCTATGCTGCCTGTGATTGTCTGATGCCTTGCTCTGCATGTTGTGGCCCTTGTCTTGCCCGTAGTTCCATGCACATGCCAATAAAGTCTGCGCTGCCACACTTGTGTTCAACTGTGATGGGTGTTGGGTAGGATGGCAATTCGTGTGCCTCATTGGGCATTGTCCGTACACAGGGTGGGACTGGATGACACTTTTCATTTAGGGGTGAGTCCTTATTGGCAGGTCCACCTCTGTGCGCCAGACTTTGTGGTTTGGGATAGTTGCTGGTAGACCTGTGCAGCTCCGTGACATCACCATTGTGGGTATGGGCTCGGATTTCTTGGCATGTGGGTCCCTGTGATTGTTCTGGTCAGTCTGTGTCCGCCCAGGTGGGTGTGGGTGGGTATGCGACGGTAGGTACTGTTGTCACATGGGATGGTGGACACACCTTCAGGCCTGCTACCTACTTTGACATCTTTTCACACAGACCTCTTTCCTACATGGACGTGGGGCTACGTTGGGGGGTTGCGAGTTTGTTGTTCATGGGTGTGGTGCCCACAGCTAGTTCAGTCCTCCGCAGTCATCTCATTGGACTGCCATTTTTCAATTTGTATTGCCAATGACACGGTGGTGGTGGCGGACAGTTGTTGGTGGTGTTCTGTCCACACCGTGCGGTGGATCCGGTTTTCCTGCGGTGTGGGGCCCGACTTCCTCTTCTCCTTGCCCTTCCCAGACCCGGGGTTCCGGGCTGGTCCTCCGTTGTGCTTGTGGGGTTCGAGTTGGCATCAGCACTCGGGCCAGGGGCTTCCATGGTGCTCCGCAGTTCGTTTACTTGTTGGTGTATTTTTTTGTGTGCTTTTATGGTGCCTCTTCACGCATGGCGTGTGGGTATTGCTGGCCTCCTGCTGGTTATCACGGTTGTTTCATCGCCATTGAGCGCATCGCAGTTTTTTTCGCATTCGGGTTTGGGTTTTTATCGCCGTCGCGGTAGTTGTTTTGCTGACATTTGACGCGTTATCGTGCGGATATCGCACGGTATCGCCGTGTTGTGAATGCCACGTTAACACGGCGTTATTTTCCCGTGATGGACTGCGATGTGAGAAGTTGCGGTAAGCTATTTTGGCGATGTTTATCGCACGTTCTTGTGAATATATCCCGTAATCTTTTGTCAATAAAGTTCAGGAACATTACTCAAAAAAATTGACAAGTATTGAATGTTGAGAGTGGTGTTAGGCTACCTCCCTTTTTTGCATTTAAAAAATCTCTAAGGGATATATTGGTCCACTCCAGATCTCATAACACTAACACTCAAATAAGACAAGTTCCAAGGTGGAAACAAAACAGCCTTAAAACTCATTTAATTTATATAATTGAATGTAATTACCCTTTATATTATATAGGAATGATTACTCATAAAATCAAAATACACATTCAGGAACACTGAGAAATGAGAACTTGTCTACAAAAATGATGAATCATTTTTCGGAAGCAGGCCACCTAGTAGCTGACTTTTTCTGGACAATACTAGATTATGTCTGGGCTGTTCCTGTCAAGATGGAACATGTCCTATTCAAACAAAAGAAGCAAAATAGATTTTCTCAGAACATGCTAAGAAGGCCTCAATGATGTCTTGCATTGGCATAAACTTGTACAACGAAATGCATTTTGGACACTGAGGTAATAAATAGATCACAGTAAATTGACTAGCTGATCCATTTTTAACATACAACTTTCCTCTTTGAATTTTATCACCTTTATATTGTAAAACTTGACCCCCTTGTCAGAATGTGTACCAGGAGGCCTTTG
The DNA here is from genome assembly GCA_963921515.1 of Calotriton arnoldi. NCBI lineage: Eukaryota > Metazoa > Chordata > Amphibia > Caudata > Salamandridae > Calotriton > Calotriton arnoldi. The sequence continues at coordinate 256,192 of CAWUFW010003333.1, forward strand.
CTTTAAATTACAATCTCTACAAATTTATTGTTTGAGGCATTACTAATTGATATTGTCATGATCTTTACACGTGATTTAACCAAGGTATGTGTCTCGTTCAATTTGGTCCTGGCTTTTTCTACAAAATCAGTGTCATGTTCTCTTTTGGGTACAATCATTTCTCCTCAATGTGATGAAAGTAAAGCAATCTATTACAGCCTTATTGCAGATGCATTGATAGAGCCTTTTTGTTGTACTTTTGATGTGCGTACATTTAATTGGCTCCATTCCCAATATGGCTCACACTCAGACACTGAGGATCGCACACTGAATTAATGACGTTTCATCATCATTCATGGTCCATGAGACTATCAGTTGCTTAGTCCTTTTTTGACTAAATTAAGCCAGCTTTAACGGCTGTGTGTTGTAGCATTTGGACTTTAAAAGACTCCCTCTTGATAAGACGGCTCTCAATGACCTTTCGTTTTTTTACACATGTTGTTTCAGGGACTTATAGCAATGCAACATTGATGATCGCTCAACTATTATTTTTAGGTTTTATGCAACATATTTACAACGAAGTGACGCAGCATGGTGCTGCAAGCCATTTGGCTGTGCCACGCAGCATTACTTTTGGGGCAAAGGAATACATCATATTTACAACATTATGACGTATCCCTGAGCTCTCCCCTGCGCTGGTGCACAATTGGCTGCCATGTGCCAAGGTGCAAGGGTGCCTGCGTTGCGGGGCTGATTGTTTTTGTGCAGGAAGTGACACCTTCCTGCACAAAAACAATCACAAGAGGTATTTTCCTCTTTTTATGTATGCTGCAGAATGCAGCGCGCATAGAAAGAGGAAAAAGCGAGGAGAAATAAAAGCAGCTCTCCTTGTTGCGCCTCCTTACGCCTCCCCTGGGGAGGCATAGGATTCTGACGCATTCCCAGGTTTACGAAACGTTGTAAATCTGGGAGTGCGGCAGAATCCATGGGTGTTGCATGGGAGCACCCACAGCAACACCCATGGAATGCCCCTTTCATGCAAAGTGCTGCGTGAAAAGGGGCCGTATTTACGAGGACACGTAAAGCCACGCAGGGTGGCTTTATGTGTCCTTGTAAATATGGACCACCACACTGCGCCCCCGGTGCGTCACAAAAAGTGACGCACCAGCGGCGCAAGGGGCTTGTAAATATGCCCCTTTGTGTGGAGGACCTAATACATGAAAGTCCACTTTTAATAGGATCACTTATCTCTATTATGCCCTACCATAAGCCGCCAGCAGTTGAGAATAGTAAATCTATACTAACCTATATATATTGTCATTCACAATATTGGGCCCCATCACGATGTCGGGCGGAAGGCCATCCGACAGCTCATCAGTGGCGTTCTGGCAGGCATCAGAGGTATCGGTGCGACCACCGTATTATGATACAGGCGGTCTGACAGATGTCAACGGGGGAATCTGCCCCACCTCCAACAGGCTCAAGGAGCCCATCAGGGTGGAGGGCAGATCCTAATCCCCAAAATGCCATGGGGATTACTATGAATGTTTCCGACAGCCTTTCTATGGCGGTCCGACCACCAGAGAAAGGCCGTCAGAAATGGACTGTGGGTGCCCTTAGCAGGGCCACCATTGCTCCATGGCCTTCTCAATGAGTACTGGGAGGCATCTGTGGTGCCCCCTCAAACATCCATGCATGGTGCCTGCCACACGGTGCATGGATGTTTACAAAGTGTATCTTTCCTATTGTGGATTGGTCTGCAGCCGGCAGCACAAGCCGCAATAGGAAAGATGCACTTTCCGACTGCCGTGAAGGCGGTTGCATCCTGATTTGGGAAGCGGGACAGCTGACTTCTTTTCAGGCAGTCTTGTTTCCGACCCAATTCCGGTCGGACTCTTGTCCGACCGGCATCGTAATGGGGCCCTATGTGATAGTTGATACTCTGGTTACAACCTTTTGGAAGATGACATTTTTGTTAACAATACTCTGACTACAACACTGGCCTGAATGTGCCAGGATCAGGAATTATATTGGGAGTAATAGGATGTAAAAGAATACAATGCAAAGAAAAAGCTAATACTAGTATTACCATTGCATGCAAATATCTTATTCCCGAAGGGTGTGTGACATCTGTAACCTGGATGACTCTAATTATTTTTAGTAGCATCATCCCTTGATCGCCTATTTAATTCAAGGATGGGTGCCACTCTTATTAATATATAAACTGCATACTACAAATTAAATGATCTCAAAGAGCTTGAATAATAAGATTGTTACCCAACTTCAAACCATATATGACTAAACAGCAAATTGCCACCTACGCCATATGATGGTTACGATTTTTCATTCAGAGTAAAGCTGGAATGCATCTTGCAGACCCACAAAGCAGAGTTTTAATTTGTTCCAATGTGGCATTGTTTACTGAAGTTTGACCTTTTTAACATGATCTTTCACAGCTGAAGAAACGGTATTCAGATAAAATAATGAAAAAAATATTGAGGACCAGAAATATCAAGTTTAAAATATTGTGATGCACAAATATCGGGTGCAGAAATATCGTTGACAAGAATATCGGTTTAAGGTAAGTACTATCGATGTTTAACATATCTATATTGTTAATATTGTTTGCAAAAATATTGTTGTTAATATTATCACTATTGAATTATTTTTATGTATTTTAGTACATCGTTTATGTGTATATGTTATACATTGTATAATTATTGTTATAGTTTTTAATATAGTTTGCACTTCGTTTTCTGTGCTTTTTAAATTTAATAGTTTATTTGTATTTTTAGTGCCATAGCAGGTTGTGGGGTTTATAGGGGTACAGGGTGGGAAGTTAAATAATTATATTTAATAATTAATTATGAATTCATATTACATATTTAATTGATAATTCATTATGTTAATTGTTTAATTATTTTTTTAATTACGTTAAGTTTTAGGTGTGTTTTGTGGGGTTTGTAGGGCTATAGGGTGGGGAGTAATTTAATTATAATTATTTAATCAATACTTTTAAATTATTATCAAATATGAAATTGATAATTAATTATGTAAACGGTGCGATTAATGTAATTTTTAATTAATATTTTTGGTGTGGGTTGTGGTTTTTTTAGGGGTAAAGGGTGCAGAGGAAATTAATTATAATAATTAATGTTAATTATTAATAATTATTTAACTGATAATTAATTATGTAAATTGTGTAATTAAGACATTTTTTAAGTTATATATGAGAGGGGTATATGGTACAAAAAGCCTTAACTGTATTTTGCCGCAAATAGGGTTGTATTCTTCGAGGTGACGATGGTGCTGTGAAGGGGGAACCTGGAGAAAGGGATCTACATTGAGCTCTGATGGGAAGAACAGGAAAGGGGTGACTATGCACCCATATCCTTCGTTTCCGCTGACTTCAAGCGGGTAGTCCCACCAGCGCAGGCGGCTCATAGTAAAGCCAACTCCTAATATGGATGGTGGTGGAACTCCTCAGTACTGCCGTATGGCAGCTGCTTTTCACTGGCCGCAGCGGTCTGCGGGTGGCTGGCGGTGTCGGCGTTTCACCGGCCGTCTTTGCAAAGACAATCCACCAATATCGTAATGGGGCAGTCGGACCGCGGAGCTTGTGGTGGTTGGATCGCAACCGTGGGTACGGCGGTTCCCGGACCCCTGAACTCATCATCAGGCCCTTAACCTTATATTAATTTTATCTATCAATGTTTGTAATATGTAGTATATTTTTAGTAAAATGTAATTGTTAGACCTGGCATCCTTGGCGTAGTTTTCCCTGACTTTTTGCCTCTACCTCCTGTGTTTTTGATGCTATGCTGGATTTTGTTTTTGCTGGCTTAGATGCTTTGGGCGCTTTGCCACTGCTGATCAGTGTCAAAGTGCAAGTGCTCCCTGTATAAATTGATATTGTGATTGGTTCTCCCTGATTGGCATATTTGTTTTACCAGTAGGTCCCTAGTAAAGTGCACTACCGGTGCCAGGGCTGGTAAATCAAATGCTACTAGTGGGCATGCAGCACTGATTGTGCCACCCACATGAGTAGCCCTGAAAAGTTGTCTCAGGCCTGCCACCGCAGTGCTTGCGCACAGTTTGTTAGCTGCCATTTTGACCTGGCCAGTGTACCCACTTGCCAGGCCTTACCCTTCCCTTTTCTTACACATAGGACACCCCTATGGTAGGCCCAAGGTACCCCCCTGGGCAGGGTGCAGTGTATGGGAAAGGTAGGACATGTACTGGTGTGTGTAACATGTCCTGATAGTGAAATATTGCCAATTTCGTTTTTCACTATTGAAAGGCTATCTTGCCCATAGGACAGAATGGGGAATGCCCTGTAAACATTTTTACAAGCATATCTTCCCATAGAAGTAAGATAGAAAATTGGAGTCTGGTATCCCTGAACTCAGAATGTAATAACAAATCTTTTAGGAATTATGGTTTTTAAATTCTGTGTTTGAAAATAGCACTTATAGAAAGTAGCTGTTTTCTTGTCCAACCTTCCTGTGTGCCTCTGCCTGTTTGTGGATTGACTGTCTGGCTTTGGAGTGACAGGGGCTGGGGTGGCTCCAGGAGTCTGGGTGAGTCAGCCCTGGGCTGAATAGGCCAACCTGCATTTGGAGTGGTGGGAGGAGTAGCACCTGTACCTGACTAGGGCTGTGCCTGCCTTCCACAAAAGACTGGCTCCACCTCCTGCAATGTGTCTGAAGACCCTGGCCCACACTGACAAAGGAAGAAGTTGTGCACTGGCATAGTGCACCCAGAACTGGTTTGGAGTGGGTTCAGGACCCCTTACACAAAGAGAACAAAGACATTTTGGGGTACAAATATTAGAGCTGAAACCCCTGTACTTCAGACTACTTCGTGATCAAGAGGAACCTTTTGCCAAAGAGGACAGTCTCCAAGGGCCTGAGCGAGCTGGCATCCTGTTGTGGAAACTCAGGGTCACCAAAGTTTCCCCCATAGTCTCAGCAATGCTGTGTGCATGTGCTCTTCCTGCAACTGGGATTTGCACTCTGAGCCTCCGTGTGGGGTGCTGCGGGGAGCTGTTCAGAGGATCTCTAATGGCCCGTCCCGGCACAGAGGGGAATTGCGGAACCGGGGCCCCTTCTCCTGAATCTGGTTATTTCAAGCATTCGGGGGCATACTTTCGTAGTAGCTGGCGACGGAGTCAGCATTCCTGTTGTGGAAGCGGATTTTCAGAACCGCAGGGGCATCGCACGCCGGTGCCAAGTGACAGGTGCTTATAAACATAACGATCTATGCAAATAACCTACGTCAACTCAAGGACTGTTTTACCCTAGTGCTTTTCGCCAGCAGAAATACAATCCCCACCAGATTATTTTTGTAACCAACTTCTCAAAGACATTTTTCTGGATCTTTAGTGGTGTATGTTGGATTTTTGTTGTTTTGGTCTTCTGAAATCTAGATAAAGATACTTTATTTTTCTAAACCTGTATGGTGTCCATTTGTGGTGTTATCACTGTGTTACTGTGAGTGTTGGTACAAATACTTTACACATTGCCTTTGGGATAAGCCTGCCTGCTCGTGCCAAGCTACCAAGGGGGTGAGCAGGGGTTATCTAGAGTGTGTTTCCCCCTTACCCTGACTAGAAGCAAGGGTCCCTATTTGGTCAAAGGTACCTACCTCTGCCAACTAGAGACCCCCATTTCTAACAGTAATTTTTTATTTTGTTCCAGTTTGTAATCTATAAATATATATATATATATATATATATATATATATATATATATATATATATATATATATATATATATATATATCCCAAAAACTGCCTTGTTTCCCTTTCACTCCTTCGTTGGAAAAAGCAGGCACGGACCACAAGATGAGTGCTTCAAATTATTTAATCAGCATCGGCCATAACGCGTTTCGGTCCAGCCGGACCTTGATCACATGACAATATGTATATATATTTATATATATATTACCTACTGGCGGTCGCCAGTAGTTAGTTATAGTTAGGACCTAGTTTCCATAGGAAAAGCGTTTTTTGATTTGGCAATATCTTTGGCGCCATTTGACGAATCTTCGCGAAATTTTCCCAAAAAAAGGTTCACTCATATCAGCTCCTGTCTTGAAAGTTGCGGGGTGATTCGTCAAGGGGGGTCTGAGAAAAAAGGGGGGTCGCAAAAAAAGCGTTTTCCCCATGTTAATTTCCATAGGAACTTTAGACACGGCTACAGCCCAAACTGCAGAACGGAATTACACCAAATGTGGCAAAAAGGTAGCTCTTGGTTCAGAAAGCGACCTTTTTTTTAAATGGTATAAATCCATTCAGTAGTTGCTGAGAAATTTAAAATATAAAAATATCGATATCTGAGCACCGAGGAGGGTTCGCAAACCCTCCCGAGCATGAGCTCAATTCTGATTGGCTGCCAACACTCCAAACCAGAATGTGTTGACAGCCATCTTGTGGCTTGGTAACCCAGTCACAAGAAACCAGTAAAATAAAGGTTAAAAAACAAGAAAAGGGGGCAGGGTAGAAACACCCTGACCCCCTAGGACTGCTCGTCCCACAGGGACCCCCAGGGCCAAAAAATGCATTTTAAGAAAAATAAATCGGCTGAATTCGCGCAGGGTGCGCGAATCTGGCCAAGAAAAAAAAAAAGCGAAGCGCAGGCTCCCACGCTTTGTTTTGTATAAGCCCCCGGGTGGGCCAGGTCCTGGGGGCCATGCGTAGGCAATTAGCGGGGGCCCATGGGAGCCCCCGCAGCCCTTGGGACCGCCACCTCCCTGGGGCTTTATTCATTATATGTGGGGGCACACAGCCCCCCTGCAGCCCAGGGGACCGCCACCTCCCCGGGGCTTCTAAAAAAAACGCGTGGGGAGGCTCCTGCCCCCCCATGCTGCCCCAGGGACCGCCATCTCCTCGAGGCTTAAATTAAAATAAAAAAGTGTGGGGGGTCTCCTGCCCCTCCACCCCGCCGGGGCACTAATTATTTAAATATGGGGGTCTGTTGCGGACCCCCGGGGACCACCACCTCCCTGCGGGCTTTAAAAATGCTGGGAGTTGGCTGCATGGCCCCCCTCCTGGAGCCCTCTATGGCCCTGGGGACAGCCACCCCCCAGGGCCGGCTCCTGCAATGTCCCGGGGTGCCCACCCCCGGGACATTGCTGTTTGCTATGGCAGGGCGGGAGCACGGCTCCCGCCCTGTCATAGCAAACTCCTGCTTTGCCTCATTGAAGCGAGAGCAGGAAACTTGCTCTCGCTTTCACGAAACAAAGCAGATTGCTTTTGGACAAGGGGAGCTGCATGTCAGCAGCTCCCCTTGCCCAAAAGCACTGCCGGCTCCTGCAGGAGGTGGGAAGCCGGCTGGGACCGTGGGGGCATTGGGGCTCCCCCCACGGTCCCCATCAAGGAGGCCAGGCCCCGGGGATGGGGTCCCCGGGGCCAGAACTGGCCCAGGGGAGGGGGGCCATATGGCCCCCTCCGGAATAAAAAAAATAAAAAATAAAAAAGATGCAATGCCCCAGGGGATGGGGTCCCCGGGGCAGATAAATGCCTCAAGAGGGGGACACAGAAATTGCAATATGCAATATGCAATATGCCGAACAGAACAGGACGTCACCACCTCGTAGTTCATCCATTATTTACAGGATGGAGTGCCGTCACACATGCACCATCTGATCGTATCAATCAAGCAACCATCACACTTTTTGATGGGAGGAGAGGTCTACAACCTACATAGATTCCCCAGAGCACTGTGCAGCCAGTCCAGTTATACCTTGGTAATAACTCAGCACTGTCATGACATTACGATTTGGGCAATATAAAATTATAAAAGTATGACGTAATACATCTGTTTCACTTGAAAACGATTGGAGATATTGCAATTTCTGTGTCACCTTTAAAGTATGATGTAATACATTTGTTTTATTTCCATATTTCAATGACTGGTGGATTTTAACCAGTAAATTTGCACATTACAAAATGGATGCCATGTGGACCACGAAATGTATTCACATATTGGTCCCTTTACAGTTTCCATAATGACTATGTAATGCATCTTCTCCCAGTGACTCACTGTGTGACCAAGCTTGCTTGTCAAGCGAAACGCGTAACCTGGAATAAACAACCACTGGTGTCAGCAAAAACTCTGAGTGATCGCTTTACTCGCATCCTGAATTAATTATTCCATTGGTTGGCTTAGCTCCGCCAACTGTGAGCGATCCTCTGCTGAGGGCGGGGGAAGGCAGAAGGAGCCAACATTGCAAAATATATATATATATATATATATATATATAAAATGCTCCAAAATCTCTGCACTTCCATGCAACTGGCGAACAGAGACACGAGCCCAACAATATGAGGCTAGATGTTTCTTTATTAATGCAACCTCGAACCTGACGCGTTTCGGATACCTAGTACCCTTGCTCACAAGTCAAGTAGGAAACTGACTTCGCCATTTTAAATGCAATGCTGTGTTAGAGTGTTGTCACCACGTGGTTAATAAACATAGAAAAAACACCCTGGCAATTTTATGTAACACTTATGACAAGTCTGTTTTCTAAACTTTTTCATAATACAGCCATCAATGGGAACCTTATTTTTCAAGCATGAGTCACAATCATTGCTGCATGAATGCACGCATATGAAATATAAATACATACATAGAAATTGCACTGTAAAATTCAAGGTAATAATTTTACACAGTAAATAAATAATTAAATAATTTAAAAATATTCATTCACTTATCTACCTGAAATATTACATATTAAATTCATAACACATATAATTAACATTTTGTTAAAAACATGAAAATCATAGTAATGATAAAAAACTATGTCTGTGCAAAATCGCTATAATTGTTTGTAAACATTATAAATTAGTAGCTCATGACTATATTTGGTACAGTGCCTATCTTTTTTCAACTTCCTGCTTAAATGCTGGAAAATACCCATACTTCATATTCAGGCTGAAATGTGCAAAATCGCAGAAGAAAAGTGCCAGTGTAACTATAAAGTGCTATACAAGATCCAAAATATATAACACAAAATGTTATTAGTTTTTTTTTTAAGTTTACAAAAATTTGTAAATTGTAACATAAATTATAATTATTATTTTATTAATAGTTTTAAATTATATATGTTTAAACAAACATACATATATATATATATACATGTTTAAATAAGTATAAATATATATATAATGTAAAATTATTTAAATATATTTAATTTGCATTATATTACTGTTTAATGTTAATATATTTAATGTTTACTGTGTTTAACTATGTTTATATTAAGAAAACAATATATTTGAGTTCGATAGTGTATAACGATATTTTTTTGATATTTTTGTTATTTACATTATAAGCATAGGATAACGATATTTTTGTGCTCGATATTTTTTACATGATATTTATGTCCCACGATATTTGTGGTTTCGATTATTGTCAGTGAACCAAAGGAACAACAGAAAGATACAGGGCCTATTTACAAAGGTAAGCTTGCATCTATAGAGCTCCTCAAATGGAAATCTACACCCTCAAGAAGGTGCAGTTTTCCTCATTAATGGAATTCACCATTTGCATGTGCAGATCTATTAACAGAAGTAGACTTTCCAGTCTCCACCCCCTCAAACAGGTCTATTGCATCAGGATTTATGACTCTTTGGTTACCACTAGTAACTCTTTCTCGTATTTTAACTATTCACCTGTTGAGGGAGATCTCCACCACCAGGGCAGACATCTCCACCATAGGCCGACATCTCTTAATTGAAGTGAATAGAGAAAGAGCATCTCCTCTCAGCCATGCATCCTGGCCTGCTATATGCACTGCCTGTTCACAGAACCTCAACACTAGGCCAGGTCAGACCTCTACACCCATCTGTCCCAAGAAGTGCTCGCTTAACCAATTATGCTACCTTGTCTTACTCGTATCCACATCCTACAAAGAGTGCACAAATTACACACATATCCCTCATACACAGGAAAAAAACCCAGTCTTTAGATATTAAACTTTTTATATGAATCTCCACACGTTTCTTTCTCTTATATAATCCACATTACAAAGTGCCATGGTTGCTACTGCTAGGACAGAAGTAGTTCTAGTAGTTCTATGCACTTCTGGCTAACAAACAAGACCTGTTTCCAAACACATCCACAAACAGATATGTAGTTATGCTATATGTCAATACAAAAAATATGTTTCTTTTAATTTCATTATTACTTGTAAAATAACATTTCAGATAATCTTTTGGATGTTATTAAACATTAACAGTTTATTTAAGTGTAAATTAGATTGTCAAGTAATGGAAGTAATAAATACTTTTCAATTGCTTTGCTTGCTCCTCGTTCATGGTCCTGTGTTGTCCTCCCAACCACCAGCTCCCATCAAATCTACTTCTCTCCAAGCATTTCAACAACAGATGGACTGGTCACAGACAGCGAGGGCAAGTAGAGACTAGTATGTCGGCTCTTTTATGTTTGACTTATGTCCTGATTACGACTTTGGTAGTGTAGGAGCGGGCTGTCATGCCAGCGCCCCACTCCCAGACCGCCAAAGTCGACTGCCAGCCACCCGCCATATTACGAGATGTTTTATAGTCTGGTGGCCGGTCAGAGCGGCGGTGCCTTTCAAAAGGATCCGCAATGGGAGCACCACAGCTCGTATCTGCATGGCAGGGACTGTGCAGTCCATGCCATGCAGGTACTGGGGGATGCATGCATACAGGGGGGCACACATTTGGCCCCTGCATGCATCCCCATGCACAGGGGCAACAGGTGGCCTTCAGGGCCCCCTTTTCCCCCCACCGCCACACATTTAATGGCGGGCTCACTGCCATGAAAAGGTTGGTGGTGGGAAAAGTCGTAACATGCATGGCGCTACTACAGCGGCAACACCAATCATATTACTTCCCTTGACCACCACGCAACACTGGCGGTTGCACTGGTCCCATGGTGATCCGACCGCTGAACTCGTAATTCGGCAGTCGGACCGTACTGCCACCGTGAGTACGGCGATCCTATGGACCGCCATACGTTCTCATAATCAGGACCATAGTCATGTCTATGTTTCAGGGCACATATTTCTCATGTTAAGACAACATGGACAACAATGTTTTCATATTTTAATGACAGGTCTAATGAGCAAACTGACAGACATCATGTCTGTGTACTTATATCAAAGTATGCTTCCATACCTTTTCTAATGTCATCTGCAAGGATATTGTTCCTGTTACACATCAGTATATCCACTCTCCTGCTTCTTGTATTAAAACATTGAGGGCCAGATTCACAAAGGTAAAGTTAGACCAAAAGTCTAAGTTTAGTAAAAAAGTCTAACTTTACTACATTTTGGTATTCACAAAAGGACTTACGAGTAGTAGCGCCAGAAACCAATAATAATACACAGGATGTGACATAGAGGAAATTAAATATACGAGGTTGAAGACAGCCATTTTATGATAATTCTGTGCCATCCTCACCTCAGAGCAACATCTCTGCCATCCTGCTGCTCTGTTTATCTAACCTGCCCCTAACATGGCAGAGGGACTTGAGGACAAGGCACCCTCTTTCAGTGAGTCTGAATTGAACATCCCTACTGAGGGGGTGCTTGATAAGTAACCTCACATTTACGAGGGCCCTGATAGGCATTTAAGCAATGCAGCGTGCATGCAAACCTGGTGTGATATCGCTGCATGCTGCAGTGCAGTGGGTGCGTACCAGCGGCGAGGTAAAATGTGCATAAGCGCTGGGAGGACCTGCAGCACTGGACCTATATTAAGGCCCGGGACATCATGGAGTGTCCTCCCATTTACAATGGCCCTCATGAGTCCACTGTAGGGGAGCGTCCTGAAGACAGCCTGGCCGGCCCTACATGCTCAGCAGGAGGACTTTGAGCAGCAGAACACTGGTAAGTGCATGAACTGCACAATGTGTCTTGAAGTATGATGTGTGTGGTGAGAGAAATGTGTAGTCATGTATTGCTTCTCACCTTTCACGCTATATGAGTAAGGCTGCAATAATTATAAGGTCTAGGCATCAGTGGAGCTATTGGAATGCTGTTTTCTGAGGGCATTCTGGGACTTGTAGTGTTGAAAACACAACTGGGTAGATTTCCATTACAATTGCATTTTTTGGGTAAAGTGCACTTCCATACTCTTGACTAGTGAACAAAGGGTCTTATAACTGTTGTATGCTATGGTGAATGAATGGCTTGGACAATGTCTATTGTTGGTATGTAAGGTTTTGTATGTTGTATGTTGTATCGTGCATGCTTTTTGTGTGTGTTGTTTTTTGCATGACAACTCTTATTTTTTGTAAAACGAAGTAAAGACTGACATTGAATCAATTGCCTGACTCAAACTGATACATACATATCCAAGGTGTACTAAATACATACATATTCTCAACAGTGTCACATATGTCACTCCAGGTATGTAGGTAGCTGTATTAAGGAAGAACATATGATTTCCAGTGCACAGCACAAACGAAGCGTTCTTGTCATGCAAAATATGGCCCTTGCCATGTAGAGTGTCCGATGTTGCCAGGGAACATACAAAAAATTGGAATCACATCTTTGCAAAGTTTATATCCAAGGCCTTGTTTGCGTGGATACAACAAATTTAGCATGTGTGGTGTGTTTCGCTATGCAACACAATAGATGATAGCTGATAGTAAGTGTAAGACTGTTGAGACTGCACATGTGTGCACATAACAGGATACACCTGGATCCACTTTTATGTGTGGAGATATCCATCCAGACTGTGTACTATCTACACTTGTAAAAATACATTGAAAGGTAACTATGCTTAAATGTCAGGAACCTTACATTACAGTAATGCTGAAGGTGAGAGTTGCTAAATACTGAAGATTATACTGACCTAAAATGAGAAAGATGCCATTGTTTAAATAATTTCTGGACATTACAGTGTCAGCACACCTATTTTTGGTTTCAAACCGCATGTTATTGGTTACTGAGATCAAGGAAGTACAATGTGAGCATTTGCTTTATGATGTCTCGACCTTTATTGTAAATTGTACACCAACTACATAATTGTTTGTCTTCATTTTCAGTGGACTGATCTGGCCAAGGAACATCTGGACAGGCCCAAGGGCAGAGCAGGACATCCTCAGCTTGTCGGCAGGCATGTCCTCTGGAAACCACCAGTGAAGAGGAGGAGGAGGGAGATCAACCAAAAGGAAGGGGTAGTGCACCAACCCAGACCAGCCATTATCAGCTACATCAACAGCCCGGGTGGAGGCTGAGGAGGCTGAAGGCGGGACATTGAGAGGGACACCACCAGCCAGGGGGGATATGAATTTGTGTTTCCCCCTTACCCACAAGAATCTGAAATGGAAATGATGCTCCTGAGGAGGTCCCAACACCATCTAGGCCTGCCACCGACCCTTCCCTAACTCTTGAGGCCCCCATTTCACCCGGGCTTCCAACTGCACCCCCTGCCACTACTCCCCCTCCAAGTGTCTGCCCAGAAGAACTGAGGGAGACATCTCCCCCTGTTACCCCTCATGTTCTGCCCAAACCCCTTCATGTGTGGGTTTCTCCTGTGGCTGCATCCCAGGAAATGATGACGCCAGCTGATCATGTCCAGACTGTGGTCTTTCGGGGCTTTCAGCAGGTCCGGGATGAGATAATTATGTTCAGAGAGTCACAGTTCAGACAAATAGAGAACATCAATGTCTCCATGACTTCCTTGGGTGCAGCCATATTATCTGCATTGTCCAACGACCCGCCCAGATCACTGTTGTCATGTCTTCAACTTTATCTTCCCTCTCTGTTTCCCCTGCTACACTTCATACAACTCATGTTATCCACTCCTGTGGGGTGTCCTTCACTGGCCAGCAACAGTGAATCCACAGGTGTTGAGGATTTAGACATTGTCATGAATGAGGACAGTGAGGGTGGCCAGTGACTGTGTCCCCCAAGCCTGGGCACACATTGGGAAAGCACATGTGGCTTGAGGGCGGACATTTTTTTCACGTTTTAAAGGACTCTTCTGTTAGGGGAATGTTATGACTGAGGACTTCATTTAATTCTCCCCAACATAGACTGGTTTCCCTGATGCTTCCTGATGTGTTTTCTTTATGCTGCCCAACCCCCTCCAAGTTCCTTTGCCCATTCTGCAAAAATATTATATTTTGTTTCCTTTCTCCCTTTCCAATGGACAGTATTTATTTGCAAATTACTATAACAACAATTTTATTAATTATATAAAATATTTTTTAAAACCATCTCTCCGTCTCATGTCTCCATTGTATATGCTTGATTCAAAGTTGGGAAGTCTACATCAGTCGGTATTTTGCTATGCTTTCAAAATGATACCTTGTAACACAGATGGTCTGGCAAACCAACATGTCTTACTCACATACATTTATAGTCACATATATGATCTACAAGCAGAGTAACCATTTGACCATCAACAACTACTAATCCACTCAGGACTGAGGTATTGAATTGTGAAATATTATTTTTAGTTACACATTTTTCAGTATTTACATATTCACAGTGCTCTTGGGGGAACTCTCTTGCGACTTCGCAAATGTGGTGGTGAGGATCCCTGTAAGTAAGTGCATATTCTGTGTTGGTGCTGATGTGTGGTTGAGTGTGGTGCATCTGTCTGTGCAGGTGGGGGACGTGCATGTACAGGGAGTAAGGGTGCCTGTACAGTTGGTGGGTGTGCCTGTACAGGTGGGGAGGTTGCCTGGGCAGGTGAGGGACATGCCTGTACAGGTGGGGGACATGCCTGTGCACAGGGTGGCATGTGCACGGAGGTTGCCTGAATATGCGCTGGGGTACCTGTGCAGGTGGTGGTGCAGGTGGCGGGGTTAGGTGCAGGTAGATGTGTTGGGTCCCTTCCATGTGTTGACTGTGAAGGAAGTCTTTGATACATTCTCAACATGCCCTCCACCATCATCATGGCCAAATCATGGTGTCTTGCACTCTATTCCCTATAGATTGATATTTGGTCATGATGCATCCTTGACATGTCTCTGCAAGATTTCACAATACTGTCCAAGACACAGGTCTGCCTCTCAATCATCTGAGGGATTTCCCGTAATGAATCTGAAATGTCAGAGCACCCCCTTTTGCACGAATGTCCTGCCTCACATCAGACTGTTGTTGGAAAAAATCTTCCTCCCACTAGCCAACATGAGCATCAATGAACATTATAGGTGGTGAGATGCACACCATTGTACTCCTTGTTTGCTACGCTTGACTGCTTCAGACATATACAGGTGTGCAAGCTAGATTTGCGCTCCGCCCTATTGCGCTAGCAATATTAACCGAACACAAAGGGACCTTGTCTGATCCCTATACCAGCTGCACAGCCACATCCGTTGCTAAATGAATCAAATAAATCAAGTGTATGTATATATAATCTCCAGTTTATCCACTTTATTTACTCCATTGCTTCTTCTCCTTTTTACCACTTTGCATCAATTTATTTTACTCATTCCCATACTGTTCAAAAATATTCATGAAAACACAGGAAGAAGAGATGTTTCCACATGTCATGACTTTATTTAAAATTCACCCAATGCATTTCGGGATATTCCCTTCGTCAGGGGTATCTTGACATGTGTTGCTCTGAATACATAGTCCAAACCCAAACTCGTTTGATTCCCACTCGTTTCAGCAGAACCATGACATTGCACCAAGTTGCGTTCTTTTTACATTATGTGCCTAGGCACGTCTTTGCATTTGGAAGCTTCCAGGATGGAGCAGAACCTGGACCAACCCCAGACCCAAAATCCCTCTTCTAATCCTTGTTTTATTTTTTTGTTTTGGTAAGAGGGACTTGTGGGTGAAGAGGGTGGGAAGGGAGCTGGGACAGTGTTTTTTTCTATTTCTTGGACATTGGTGGCTGGGTTAATTTGTTTGGGAAGAGGGGTGAGCCTGTTGTTGGTGGAGAAGGTAGGTTTGTTTGTAAAAAAAACAATAAAGGGGAATATTATTATATTTAATCAAAATGTATTCATGAAGTAGATTTTTTGTGTTTTACTTTTATTTTGAACTGCAGCCTTTAGTTTTTAGGAAGTCTGTTTATCTGCTTGTAGGAGTGTATACCGCTTCGTTAAAGGTAGTTATACCTTTGTAACTATCTTGACCATTAGGGGGGATGCTGCCAATCCATGACCTATATTGTCTACAACAACCTAGATGAATGCTTACTTGCAGCAGCAGTTAGTTACTTACTTACTAACTTAACTAGTTCACTTCACTCCATAGTTGTTTTACTTGAATATAGATGAAGCAATAACAGGGAAGGCATCACAACTTCACAAGCGAGGTCCTTCTCCCTCCCAGGTGAGCTCCAATTGTAAGATTAACTGGAAGGATTATCCATCGCAGGCAGCTAAATAGAAATAAAAACACTAAGTTAGTGGGTTTTAAATTATATTAAAGCTTTACAAAGAATTGAGACCAGACTACTACATGACACAACAAAGAATTCCTGATAGTGAGTGATAAAATAACAAAAAATAGCAATAGCTACATCTGAGCAATGAGGAGCTACAATTAAAACTGAATGAAATCCTTGAGTCATGAAAACTGGACTCAAAGTCTGGAGAGGACAAGGTTAGGTGTTTACGGTTGCGCCACACAAGGCCTGAATGGTGATGCTGATGACTGCTGTTTTCCGTTCTACATCTAAAATATGGATCACTTTTATTTGCAGGTGGGTAAATGGGGCCAGTGTGGGATATTGCTTAGGTAACAGAAGATCCTGCAGTGAGTTGGTGTTGATTTCATCCGTAAATTAAGCCACACCTAAATAAATCACACAGCCCGGGATAAGAGAGCTAGGGGTTTGATCAATGCATGGGAAAGGGGATTTGGGGAAAGGTTTAACAAAGACGAACACTACACAAGGACAGCCTTCATCTGGGCAATGAGCAGCACATCATTGTCATCAATCTGTTGTGGAAGGAAACGAAGGAATGAGTATGACATAGTACAGTTAAATGCATTGCAAACAGTCCTTCTGCCTGAGACACCCAAGTTATCATATATCTAAATGTTCTCTCTTCTAGGTTGGAAAAAATAAAACTATGGAGAAGTGAACCCACCCACCAAGTTCTCCAAATATGATTGCTAAAAGAAAAATGATACTGTATTGCAAAATTAGGTGGTGCATGAGCATTCTTCTTGGGAATGTCCACTCTTGGGTGCCTGTCTGGACTGGTTTGGTAGGTAAGCGGGAGTGTTAAGCTCAGCTTTTCTCTTTCATTTGTGCAGGAGACGAGAAGGCCTGTGGATTGCAAAGCAGAATTTGTATTTTAGAGTCAAGGAGAAGGACAGAAGGGAGGTAAGCTTCATGAGGAGTGTACCAAGAAGACTCAGAGGCAGATCAAAAAAACAAGAGGACTCAGAGTTTCACTTTTGCCACCAGTGCAACACACACACACTCAGCAGCATTTCACGAATCAAAGCACCTCTCTCCTTTCCACATGGCTGAGTAGTAGGCATCACAGTCATGGTTTACATTTGAAGTCAATAACTTCCTGCTTCTAGCTGCTGATGAGGTAGTCCTTCCCTGAGTTTTTCCATCCTCCTCCTGACTCTGAGTAACTCCGTCCTAGTCTCAACCCAAGCAATATAGAGTGCACTGCTGTTGAAGATCAGGTAGAGAAACAGAATTGCAGTATTTTGTATAGGTTTTTGTTAGTTAACTAAAGTGAATGTTCTGGTCTCTGAAGAACAAGAAAAAAAGAGTGGAGCCTGAAAGTAAATCTGACTAAGTGTGAAAGGTCCAATAACCTCCAGGAGTAAATTATAACCCATCATTCAGCCCCAAACATTTCAAATCCTACCAAGCAAGTTCCCAAATTACAGTTTAACACCCTCCCTCACTGTCTGCCACCACATGAATCATCAATCATCACTCACAAGCAATCACTCAAAAATCACTCACTTATGTAATGCATACCTGTTCTAATCCAAGGACAGTGATAGGGACACTATCTCCTCTTTGATGCAAGCAATAGCTTGGAATTTGGCAGTCTTGTAAATCAAATGATCGTCTGGGACAGCCCTCCTAGGTGATGAAAAAACAGAAGGATCATAGGAGTGGACCATACAGGTTAATTTTTGATAAGAAAGTTTATAAAGTCCAGCCACCTCCAGGAAAAAACGATCGCCCATCATTCAGTCCCCAAACATTGCAAATCATCTCAAGCAAGATCTCAAATTATAGTATAACACCCTCCCTCAGTGTCTGCCACCAAATGAATCATCAATCATAACTAATCACTCACTTACCATTGCAATTGTAATTACCTATTTCAAACTAAGCACGGATAGGTTAGGTAGTAGGTATACAATTGCATCTTTGACGACAGGCAATACAATGGAATTTGGTATTGGCACTCTTGTAAACCAACAATCTTCTGAGGCAGCCCTGCTAAGTCATGCAAAAAAGGATAGGCATGTGAGGGAGGCAGGCATTGTCGCTAATATCATGAAGGAATTGTGGAGGCTTCTTCACTGCACACTGGTCCAACTGTAATCCAGCAATGTATGTGAATAAAAAATGGTGGGCAGCATATAAATTTAACGCAAACATAATGTTCAACAAGACATTTTTTAAAAGTTCTTTGGTGGCACTGGCATACTCAGTTCAGGAAGTTGATTTTGTCCTCAAACTCAGGTGGTTCACCCAGAAGTTGGTCAGCTAACACACTTAATTCAATTTTTGACCAATTATCCTCCTCCTCCTTCTGTGCTGTTTCAGGAGCAGTGTAATTGTGTTGTATGAAATGTTTGTTCATTTTGATCATAGTCAATCTATAAACTTTTTGAGGTGAGAGACTGGTCCTTCTCACTGTTACAATTGCACCAGCTGCACTGAACACATGCTCAGCAGACACCCTAGTCATAGGACAAGCCAGATACTTTATTGCCAGCCTGCTGAGCTCTAGCCATTGGCGCATCTTCCCATACTAATACATCAATGGGTTTTGACCTACATTGACCTCTTTTGGATCATCCAGCTACTCCTGGAACATCCTGTGAGTGGTCATTGGTGCTGTCACTTGCTCGATCTCTTTTGCCATCGCCTCTGCACTGGACTAAAGCCCTGCCGATTGAAAGCAATAAAATGCAGAGGTTGGGTCTGGTCTTTCTGCTGCTGTTATTGCCATTGTTCTGTTTGATGGTGTTGTTGGCTACTGTGAAACTAGACTGCCCTTTCTGGAAGTTGAAGGCAGCACCCCAGGACTGCGGGTGGGACTCTAAGTTCCAGCCATTCTTCTATCAGGTCTCCGGCTTGCTCAACAATCCACCGCTTGTATTTTGAAACATCCCTTTCAGAAAAAGGAATGAAAGTGGGCAGAATGTTTTTGTACCATATATCAAGTAGTGTGGCACAGATGCGCTCTTTGGATGAGATGATGTTCTCTTGCAGCCTTCCATTAGAAGCCAATCGGAAGAGTAAACTCTCAACCAAGGCTTGTGCTTCTGTGTTTTCATTCACACCTGCAGGCGCGTACCTTTCAGACACTTTCTTTAGCTGGTCCTGTAGCAAATACAACAACAGGATATCTTGGCCCTTCATACTGTCCTCTTTGCTAAATTCCCATGCAAAAATCTCCAAAGAGAGTAGCATCTTTGTCAGGCATTTGACTAGGCCCCATTTCGGCACATCCATGGTCATAGCTTTCCCAACTGCATCCCATCCTCTTTAAATGACATAGCCAATGATTTGTTTGTATTGCTCAAACAGACATTGCAACATGTAATAGATCAAGTTCCAACTTGTTGGCACCTCCTGTATCTGGGCTTTAACTGGTATTCTATTAACACGCTGGATAATCCGCAACTGATTTCGGGCTTTAAAAGAATGGCTGAAATGAGTGCAGATTCTTCTGCAGGTGGTCAGTATGTTGCTACTATGCCTTCTCTTTTGAGAAAGTCTTGCACCACCAGGTTGATGCAATGGGCCGAACACAGAACTCTGAAATACCCACCATCTGCCATGGCCTTGACTATTTTACTGCCATTGTCCGTGGCAACAGATCCGATTCTGAGACCTCTGGGTCACAGCCATTCAGACACCTTGCTGTCAAATTCCTCCAAGATTGTTATAGATGTATTTGATTTCTCCATGGCAAACATGGTCACTGTTGCATGCCGCCAAAAGCTCTTAAAACTTTCTTCTTGACCAAGGACTGTAGATATTTTTTGATTTAGCTGCGCAAAAGAGATCCAGTGTGCAGTTATGAACATGTAATCAATTGCCTGACAACTGGTCCACATGTCTGTCATCAGGTGGATAGTATGAACAACACTTTGCTACAAAGCTTGTCCAACCAATTGCAGCACAACGTGATGCAGTGCTGGAACAGCAACTCTAACAAAATAGGTCTGACTTGGAGCCTTCCATTTTGGGTGGATGACTGCCACAAATTCTAAGAATTCAAGTCCTTCCACAAAAAATAAAGGGAGGATGTCCAGTGCTAATATTTTTGCCAGCTTCCCATTGTACAAACATGCAGTTGGGTGGTTGCACATGTAAGGCCCCTCGTGCCTAAACATGCCCATAATAGTAGCCTGGATTTTCTTCTTTTCTGGGGCCGGTGACACAGGTGACTTTCGAGAAGTAGGTGGTGGTAGACTCAATGTACGTTATGGTTGGGGCAGCCACTATATGCTGTGGAGTCTCTATCTCACTCTGAGTCTTCTTGTGCTGTTGTGAAGTCACTGAGGTGGGTGATTTTGCTGGAGCAGGGGGACCGGGCTGCTTTGGTGAGGATGTCACCCTCTTCTTCCTCATCATCACCTCCTGCCATGATTAGACTTGTAGCTGATGATACCCGGCTCTCCTCACCAACAGACCATGCTTCAGCAATTTCTTTAACGTTCACCTCCAACATGATCTCGTGGTGTTTTTTTCCTATGGATCTTTTTTCCTCCAGTACCATAATGCGAACCAGGCTAACCTTGTCGAACATTTGCGTGGCAAATGGTAGGGGTGGGCAATGAACTCCGCTCCGCTAACAGAGTTTGCGGAGAATTGTTAACTACGCATTGCATTAAAACCACGGAATTCAAGCAAAAACTCTGTCCCTCTGCGTAGTGGGATCAGCTACTAAACTGCACCCACAAATGCTTTGATAAAGCAACTTAACATGCTAAAAAGCATATAACCAATTCACAATATCAGCCAATGAGAGAGGTGATGATTTTGGGATCCCCCCTAACCTAGGGGGAGGACCAAGCAGATGCCTTGAACACAAAGAGTACATCATGCTGAGCGATTCAGTGGTGCTCCCATCCTGTTAGGACCACCCCAAGCACAGTTATGGGCAAAAATGCTGCAGTTCCACTAGTCGTTACTAGATGTCCCTCGAGAGTCAAATGAAAAAGCATTGAAACCCTTTCATGAAGCTGCAGTTCCACTAGTCGTTACTAGGTGTCCCTCACGAGTCAAATGCAAAAGCATTGAAACCCTGAGCTTAGAGCTAATACTATAAATTCTACAAAGAGCTGAACTGCAGCTTCATGAAAGGGTTTCAATGCTTTTGCATTTGACTCGTGACGGACATCTAGTAACGACTAGTGGAACTGCAGCTTGATGTAATAATTTCAATGCTTTTGCATTTGACTCGTGAGGGACACCTAGTAACGACGAGTTGAACTGTAGCTCTTTGTAGAATTATTTTGATATTGGATACTATAATATGCACTGCCCACTGCTAATCTCGTCCCATAATGCTTTGCAGGGCCTTTGGTTGGGATTGTATTTTTGCCCATAACTGTGCTTGGGGTGGTCCTAAGAGGATGGGACCACCACCGAATCGTTCAGCAAGATGTGCTCTTTGTTTTCAAGGCATCTGCTTGATTTTCTCCCTTGGTTAGGGAGGATCTCAAAATCATCACCTCTCTCACTGCTTGCTAAGTTTTTATTTTCACTTTTGTGAAATAACTATATGCATTTTAACATGTAAAGACAGAGATACTTGTTATTTTACCTAAAGTATATGAGGTCTCTGTTAATTAAGTGGGAAGCGGAGCGTAGTTGCGGAATTCACGGAGATTGTGTTCAACTTCGTGGAATTCCTCGTAGTAGTACTCCGCCTACTCCGCCAACTACGCCCACCCTTAGCAAATGGTGCATACTGCAATGTGCTCCCTCTCCTTGCTGACCTTAAAAAAGTCCCAAACCGGGGAGAAGTACTTTTTTACTGTGCCACTGCTAATGCCTGAAGAAGAGCTGGAGGTAGGTAAGCATGTTATCGATTTCCTCTCTGCAGTGAATACTTCTACTGATGTGGGGGTTGGTGCAGGTCTCAGCTGGGGCTTTACAAATATGGGAGCTGGCGGTGCTCTACATCAATAGGGGGACAAGAAGGGCTTTATAAGAGGTCCAACATACGTGCCCTAGCAAGCATATAACAACATGTGGTATGTAGTTCCTCGAAAATAAGGGTGAAGAGAGAGTGTGTGTGTGTGGTAGAGGGGGGAATTCCACTTGTAGGAACTAGGGTCCTCACACACCAAGCAAGCTAGGTGTCATGCTTCATCATATGGACCTGCCCCTCGTCGGGTCGGCGCTGCACCCGTACAGGGGCTCTTGAGCGGGGATCTTTTATTCCAAGCCGTATGGTGAAGTGCGTGTGTGGGGCCTCTAGGGTGTAGATGTGGGTGAGTGGTGATGGTTAAAACAAGTTGGATAGTCCAAAAACAAGACTTTATTAAGGCTGGCTATCCACCTGACTAAAAACAAATGAAGAGTGGCAGCTTGCTGTCTTAATGATTCAGCTCAGCTTTGCTCATCTCTGGTGGTCAACATGTTTCATGCCCTGCGGTCCTATCGATCCTCAGCATTTCATCAGGACCTAACGTGAATAAAATCTATCTACACTGTGTGGAGGGTGCAAATGCTACCTACCACTAAGAGAACAGTCTTCTCAATTTCGTGGGGTGATCTAAGAGAAAAAAAAATAAGATACCACAATATGTTTCAAAATTTGAAGAACATAGTTCTCTATCGTGTCAAACTCTCTCTGTAAACGTGCTTCATAAATACATTTTGTATAGGAACAGAAGACTAGGGATGTAGTGTACAGAAGCACGTGCGAATATCTCTTATATTTAGCTAATCACAAAAGTGGGAGCAACATCCTGTGGGGCAAGGCTACTCACCACAAGTAGTGTCACTATTAGTTCCCATCCGTGTTCAAGCGGGGTTGAGACACCAAGATTCTAGTGTCCTAAGGGTGACAAGGACAGCAGTGCCACGTGAGAAGAGGTCGCAACATAACGCGGCAGGGACCTTGACACGGTCGTGATCCACATAACCCATGTTTGAAGGGTTAAAAGGGGCCGTCCGCGGGATGTCACTGCAATGTGTAGTTGATTGTACCAGGGACCCCACTCAGCGTGTATGGCCCAATGTGGGGCGCAACCACAATGGTGTGTGCTAGCGCTAAACGCTATTCCTGCAAGTTATCACCAAGGAGTGCAGCCACCACTCGGTACATAGGTAGGTTGAGGGGGTAATGGATCGGTCACACCATCATTGCAGTCAACAGTCCCGTCGACAGGCCCCCAACAATTCCCTAAAGATAGGAGTACTGGAAAGCAACCCCGTGGTTTAGTACTTACATCTGACAGCTGCTCCAGTCGGCTGCAAACCTACCCCCACGTTGCTTCAACCGGGAAGGACAACACAAGTGGCGGGCCATGTTTAAATACCAATCGGTGTAGGTGTGGCCTATTCAGCTTCCTGATTGCAGCAGGTCACATGACCCACCGCTGAATGTCGGCAGCCATCTTAGAGTGGCACTTATGTCCTAATAGAGAGTGCCTCCCAAGGGCAGGAAGGCCCAAGTATCAAATGTAAGCCTCATAAAAATTACCTGTAACTGCCAGGTCTACGACTCACATGTGTAACTAAAAGATGGTAATCCAAATGTGTAATTCCAGGGTGACAACCGCCCTTAGGACGGTGGTCATTATGAAATAGATGTTGGAATCAGAAAGACCGCAAAAAGTCGGCGGCCATCTTACAGTGTTTGATAAGAGAATAAAAGAAAGTATCCACTGAAGTCTACAGCTGTGTAAGTGATTCTAGGTAAGGCATATATTAAAAGAGGCTTGCAGGAAAAACATGGCGTTTGGGTAAAAAAAAAAATTTAAATTAAAAAAAAAAAAAAACAAGATGGACCAAGTCGGTGTGGTGGGGATTATCTCAGTGTACAATTACTATCCTCTCTATGCAATATAGCAGGTTCCATGTGATGTCGGTGTCGTCAAGTGGAGGTGTCTTTCACAGATGTATCACCGCTAGACTCACTAAGTAATGTTTCAGGATGCAAGTGGTATCAAAACCATCAGGTAGAGGTGTAACAAACAAGTGGGTGTAAAGGGGGCCTGTACAGTGGCCTCAATACTGAATGGTCTATCTGTTATTAAGTAAGGCCCACGGAATTTGGTCGTTAAGACCTTCCTGATCCGTTTTAAGCTGGTGCACCCATCTCTGTTCCATCTTGAGAAGTGCATTTTGTGTAATCATCGGATGGGACTCTAACACTAACCATTTTAACGAATCTGGTGTGTGGTTTCTTTCCTTACAGTGGGTATATAGTTTGGTAGTGACCCTTTGGCATCTCACATTGCTTTTGTGTTCTGTTATGCGTGTTTTGACAGCTCTCAGGGTCATCCCCACATATTTCATATCACAGGGGCAAGTGATTAGATAGACCACAGAGTGAGTCCTTGGATTCTGGCCTAAGGAATCCCTCTACCTTTACACCGACCAATAATATGGTTCCCCCAGAGATACTCACGTTTGAGAAAGCAGTTCTCCGTGAGGTGAATACCATCTCCACGAGACACCCATATCACAACATGTCCAACGCTGAACTAGCAGCTGCTAGAACCTTAGCTAATGATACGACCATCACGATCAAGCAGGCTGACAAGGGTGGGGCAACGGTTATACAGAACACCGCGGATTACGACCGTGAGTGTGGACGCCAGTTGGACAATGCTACATATTACACTCCCATCTCGATTGATCCTACACCGAGACTGGCTTCTACAATTGCTAGCATCACCTTTGAAGCAGAGAGTAATGGGTGGATAAATAGAAAAGAAGCAGACTTCCTCATCACTAGAAATCCGCGTACACCTTATTTCTACACTCTCCCTAAAGTACATAAGGGCATATCACCCGTACCAGGACGACCGATTGTTTCGGGGATAGGGTCACTCCTGGAACCCTTGTCTAAGTTTACTGACCACTTCCTGCAACCAATTGTCAAGAGAACCCCATCCTATGTACGGGATACAATGGACATCTGAATGAATGAATGAAGTAGCACTTATAAAGCGCCTGGTTACCCAAGGGCATCCCAGCGCTAAGAGATACACAAATATTCAATTCGAAAACCCGTCAGGGAAAGAGGAAGGTTTTTAGCTGCTTGCGAAAGTTCATGTAGTTAGGTTGTAAGCGGATGTGGAGGGAATGAGATTCCAGGTTTTAGCAACATTATAAGAAAAACGGCGCCCTCCACTTCTCGTTCGTTTAATTTTAGGAACTGTCAACAGATGTTTATTTTCTGATCTTAGGGCTCTTTTGGGATGGTAGGGATGAATCATTGCACAAATCATCGGTGAGCCTTTTCCGGAGAGTGCTTTATGTGCAATACACATAGCTTTGAACTGAATTCTCTCCTGAATTGGAAGCCAGTGCAAAGAGGCAAGAGCAGGTTTGGCTGAAAGCCCTTTCGGGACATTTAGGAGCAGCCGAGCTGCGTAATTTTGAACTGTCTGTAGTATTTTGGATGTAGAAAGAGGTGTGCCTAGGTATAAAGAATTAGCGTAATCAAGCCGTGACAAAATCAGTGCTTGTACCAGCAGCCTTCTAGCCATAAAAGGTAATACTGGAAGGATTTTCCTAATCATCCTCACAAGGCCATAACAGGTGGCTGCCACTTTCCGCGCCTGTTCCTTAAAATCCAGATTGGAGTCCAGTACAACTCCTAGGCTTTTTATGTGCTTTTCGGGACTGGAGGAGGACCCAGACAGTTAGGCCACAAGGAGTCTATATTAAGCGGAGCGGCATTGCCAAGGAGCATGACCTCAGTTTTAGCCCCATTAAGCTTCAAGAATGAGGTGTCCATCCATCTGGCCACTTTTTCCAGGCAAGAAGTTAGGGCTGATCTAGAATTGTCTTTTTATTCAAGGAAACGACCAGCTGAGTGTCGTCGGCGTAAGTGACAATCTGCACCCCAGATGGAGTGACTATGTGTGCCAAGGAACCCATGTAAACATTGAATAGAGTGGGGCTCAGCGCCGATCCCTGCGGAACTCCGCATATAAGAGGTACTTGTTTGGACATGGTTTCATCCTCAAAAACTGAGAAGACTCTATTTTCTAAGAAAGAGTGTAACCATTTAAGTGCCATTCCTGTCACTCCTACATCTCTGAGTCTACTAATCAGCAGCGGGTGATTGACTGTATCGAAGGCTGCGCTCAGATCTAATAAGATAATTGCCGCGCAGCCTCCGTCGTCAATGATTTTTCTGGCTTCCTCCACGACCGACAGGAGGGCGGTCTCTGTACCCTGCTGTGATCTAAAACCTGTCTGTGAGGGATGAAGCAAGTTTTTTTTTCCCAGAAATCCCGAAAGGGATGAGTTCACATGCTTCTCCGCGATTTTACTTATGCCGGGCAACAAAGATATGGGTCGGTAATTTGCCCAGTCTTCTGGGTCCAAATTAGTTTTTTTTAGCAATGCCTTGACCATCGCCTGTTTCCACAGCGGAGGCACAATTCCAGTAAGAAAGGAGGCATTAATCAGATCTAAAATGGTTGGGGAGATGGTCTTCCTAATCTTATTTAAAATGGTGGGCGGAGCTGGATCTATTGGGGAGCCAGATTTGAGATGATTCAAGATCTTTTCTAAGGAAGTTTGGTCCAATGGGGGAATTCCTCCAGCAGGTCCTGTTCCTTTATTGAATCGGTTAAGGATACCATTCGTTGGTCACTATCCAGATTGAATGACGTATAGATAGTTTGTATTTTAACCGAAAAGAATTCCGCTAGCTGGTTACATCGGAGTTGGGGATTATCTGCAATCTGTGAGGGGGCTGAAGGGGTCAGAAGTGATTTTGCAATGTGAAAAATTTCACGTGGGGAGTTTGCAGCTGATGTAATTCTATCTTGATAATAACTGCTTTGAGCAGATTTTATTTCTAATTTATAGTGTTTTATGGCCTCCCTATATTTGCCTTTGTTAACGAGTGAAAAGTCCTTTCTCCACTTTCTTTCCAGTATTTTGCATTCTTGTTTGAGTTTCCGAAGACCAGGGGAGTACCAGGGATTTCTATTGATTCCTGTTTTAATATGTATCTCTTTTTGGGAAGGATGGTATTAAGCGAGGACTCTAGCCAACCATTAAATATATCATTAGCAATGATGGGATTAGGGTGGAGTTTAGGTCTTGTAATCTCCAGATTGGTCTCCCATGATTCCCATGGAAGTTTTGACCAGGTGCGAACAAGCTTCTTAGTTTCTCTCATTGGTGGGTTCATTTCCTGCGTAACCCAGGTAAATGGGAGCAGGAAATGGTCAGACCATGGCAGTGGAGTAGGTTGCAGAGTAACCAGAGTTTGAATATTTGAGAAAATAGGGTCCAATAGATGGTTTTTGGAGTGTGTTGGACCTACGACTTTTTGCTCAAGCTGAAAGGCCGCTAAACCTTCAACAAGGTCTGATATTTGGGGAAGTTGTGCATTATCAAAATGTATGTTAAAATCTCCCAATAAGGTAAAATTGGGTAGAGAGCTTGCTAGGTTAGCTACAATCTCTGGCATAATCTGGCAAAATTGGCCATCAGGGCCTGGGGGACGATATATCAAAATGCCTGACATGGTAGAAACGTGAGACACCCGGATGGAAAACAAGATGCTTTCACAATCAGGTATAGGATTCGAGGTGATGCGGCATTTAAAAACATCCTTATAGATAATGGCAATGCCCCTCCCCGACCAGCATCTCGGTCTAGCCTTTGTATAACATAATTGGGTGGAAGGGCTTGTACAATTGCGTAGTCCGACCCTTTGTTCAACCATGTTTCCGTAAGAAACAGAATATCTGGTTTTTTATCTTCTAACAAGATATGAATTTCTAAAGCATGTTTAGGGAGGGAGCGACAATTAAGTAAAAACATTTTAAGCTCCATTTTATCCTGTGAGCTATCCGACCTACGCACAAGGTGGCCAATTTTATAACCACAACTAAGGCATTGTGGAACATTAGGTTCAGGAAGAATAGAGTGCCTACACTCACTTTTAGGCTGCTCCCTAAGAAGTCTGAGCTGTTCCGGACTATAACAGAGCCTTCCCTTGTTGGAACCCCCAGGGATCCTGGCCCCTGGTTCCGTTCGGGCGCGGACGGGCGCAGACGGGCTTGCCTTAGGCGCGCCTTCGGCGCGCCAGCGGCGCGCCCGCTGCGCGCGTTCGCTGCGCGTTCGCTTCATTGGCTCCTAATGAGGCCGACTATGCGTGCTGATGTCAGGGCGCTTTAGCGCACCTGTACTAAGGTGCTAGAACGCTGACCTTAATAATGCGTTACGCATCATAGG
The DNA here is from genome assembly GCA_963921515.1 of Calotriton arnoldi. Lineage (NCBI taxonomy): Eukaryota > Metazoa > Chordata > Amphibia > Caudata > Salamandridae > Calotriton > Calotriton arnoldi. Next base: position 284,750 of record CAWUFW010003333.1, read on the forward strand.
TGATATACAGGACAGGACTAACATTGACCTCTTGGTGACGCTGGATGTGGAAGCATTATATACAAATATCCCCCAACGAGCTACTTTAACGGCAATAGAGATAGCACTAATGAAAGAGGAGTGGAATTCTCCTACCCTATCTCCTTCATCATGAAATGTGCCACTCTGGCTTTGACAGAAAATGTTTTCGAGTACAAGAAACAACTATTTCACCAATCACAAGGTACATCAATGGGAGTACCTTTGCCCCCAGTGTGGCCTGTATTTATATGGCCACCTTTGAGGAAGAGGTTATCAGAAATTCAAATAATCCCTACATCAGTAATCTGACAATGTGGAAGAGATTTATAGATGACATACTGATCCTGTGGAAGGGGGATGAGGAAACCTGCCTGTCCTTCTGTGAGTGGATCAACACACAGAATCAATATCTAAAATTCACGTACACTATCTCTTCCACTACCATACCCTTCCTCGATTTGAATATAATACTGGATGACAAAGGGCTCAGTACGTCCTTATACAAGAAGCCCACAGACAGGAACAGTTTACTTCTATACAGCAGTCACCACCCTAGGGCCCTCAAGGATAACCTCCCTTTCGGACAATTCCTCCGTATAAGGAGGAATTGCAGCTCTGTCATAGACTATCAGGATGAGGCACACCGATTGAGCGAGAACCTTAGACAAAGAGGTTACCCCGCACAACAGATAAAAAAACTCCTCCAAGAGGGCACGTAACAATCCCCGGGAGGCCTTACTGCAACCCAAACACAAAGAACAAGCAGATAGCCTAACTTGTGTGACATCATTTACACCCAACTCTACACACATCAAGGGCATAATCATGAAACACTGGGGGATCTTAGGTACAGGTGACTTGAACATCCCTAGACCACGTTTTGCCTTTAAACGGACACAGAACCTTAAGGACATCCTTTTTAACACCAGACCTAAGAATGAATCCCAAATGGAACAAAGAACGCTATGGGGTCTTCCACCAGTAAAGGGCCACTACCCATGTGGCACCTGCTCAGTGTGCCATCAGACCACAGTCACGAAAGAAGTGGTTTTTTCTAACACTTTCTCATGGAAAATCCTGAGGCATACTAATTGTAACACTACTCATTGTGTCTATCACTTGCCCCTGTGATATGAAATATGTGGGGATGACCCTGAGAGCTGTCAAAACACGCATAACAGAACACAAAAGCAATGTGAGATGCCAAAGGGTCACTACCAAACTATATACCCACTGTAAGGAAAGAAACCACACACCAGATTCGTTAAAATGGTTAGTGTTAGAGTCCCATCCGATGATTACACAAAATGCACTTCTCAAGATGGAACAGAGATGGGTGCACCGGCTTAAAACGGATCAGGAAGGTCTTAACGACCAAATTCCGTGGGCCTTACTTAATAACAGATAGACCATTCAGTATTGAGGACACTGAACAGGCCCCCTTTACACCCACTTGTTTGTTACACCTCTACCTGATGGTTTTGATACCACTTGCATCCTGAAACATTACTTAGTGAGTCTAGCGGTGATACATCTGTGAAAGACACCTCCACTTGACGACACCGACATCACATGGAACCTGCTATATTGCATAGAGAGGATAGTAATTGTACAACTGAGATAATCCCCACCACACCGACTTGGTCCATCTTGTTTTTTGTTTTTTTTTAAATTAATTTTTTTTTTTACCCAAACGCCTTGTTTTTCCTGCAAGCCTCTTTTAATATATGCCTTACATAGAATCACTTACATGGCTGTAGACTTCAGTGGATACTTTCTTTTATTCTCTTATCAAACACTGTAAGATGGCCGCCGACTTTTTGCGGTCTTTCTGATTCCAACATCTATTTCATAATGACCACCGTCCTAAGGGCGGTTGTCACCCTGGAATTACACATTTGGATTACCATCTTTTAGTTACACATGTGAGTCGTAGACCTGGCAGTTACAGGTAATTTTTATGAGGCTTACATTTGATACTTGGGCCTTCCTGCCCTTGGGAGGCACTCTCTATTAGGACATAAGTGCCACTCTAAGATGGCCGCCGACATTCAGCGGTGGGTCATGTGACCTGCTGCAATCAGGAAGCTGAATAGGCCACACCTATACCGATTGGTATTTAAACATGGCCCGCCACTGGTGTTGTCCTTCCCGGTTGAAGCGACGTGGGGGTAGGTTTGCAGCCGACTGGAGCAGCTGTCAGATGTAAGTACTAAACCACAGGGTTGCTTTCCTGTACTCCTATCTTTAGGGAATTGTTGGGGGCCTGTTGACGGGGACTGTTGACTGCAATGATGGTGTGACCGATCCATTACCCCCTCAACCTACCTATGTACCGAGTGGTGGCTGCACTCCTTGGTGATAACTTGCAGGAATAGCGTTTAGCGCTAGCACACACCATTGTGGTTGCGCCCCACATTGGGCCATACACGCTGAGTGGGGTCCCTGGTACAATCAACTACACATTGCAGTGACATCCCGCGGACGGCCCCTTTTAACCCTTCAAACATGGGTTATGTGGATCACGACCATGTCGAGGTCCCTGCCGCGTTATGTTGCGACCTCTTCTCACGTGGCACTGCTGTCCTTGTCGCCCTTAGGACACTAGAATCTTGGTGTCTCAACCCCGCTTGAACACGGATGGGAACTAATAGTGACACTACTTGTGGTGAGTAGCCTTGCCCCACAGGATGTTGCTCCCACTTTTGTGATTAGCTAAATATAAGAGATATTGGCATGTGCTTCTGCACACTACATCCCTAGTCTTCTGTTCCTATACAAAATGTATTTATGAAGCACGTTTACAGAGAGAGTTTGACACGATAGAGAACTATGTTCTTCAAATTTTGAAACATATTGTGGTATCTTATTTTTTTTTCTCTTAGATCACCCCACGAAATTGAGAAGACTGTTCTCTTAGTGGTAGGTAGCATTTGCACCCTCCACACAGTGTAGATAGATTTTATTCACGTTAGGTCCTGATGAAATGCCGAGGATCGATAGGACCGCAGGGCATGAAACATGTTGACCACCAGAGATGAGCAAAGCTGAGCGAATCATTAAGACAGCAAGCTGCCACTCTTCATTTGTTTTTAGTCAGGTGGATAGCCAGCCTTAATAAAGTCTTGTTTTTGGACTATCCAACTTGTTTTAACCATCACCACTCACCCACATCTACACCCTAGAGGCCCCACACACGCACTTCACCATACAGCTTGGAATAAAAGATCCCCGCTCAAGAGCCCCTGTACAGGTGCCTGTCGGGTATTGCAGCGCCGACCCGACGAGGGGCAGGTCCATATGATGAAGCATGACACCTAGCTTGCTTGTCTTGTGAGGACCCTAGTTCCTACAAGTGGAATTCCCCCCTCTACCACACAAACACACTCTCTCTTCACCCTTATTTTCGAGGAACTACATACCACATGTTGTTATAAGCTGGCGGTGCTACCTGCGCTATACCCCTGGGAGCAGGTTGAATTGCAATGTGTCACCTTCCACAATGACTAGCTCACCATTGTCATCCTCCTCATCATCCCCTTCAATAATTCTAAGGCTTTCAGGAGCATTTATTTTCCTTTGCTTCTCCTGGTGTCTCCCGAACTCTGCCGGGGTCCCCTCAAAGTCCGTATCACCATCATCAGAAGTGATGCTTGTAGAAATGGTGGAGTAGTAGCCTTTCTTTTCCTTGCTGGAGATCTGGAAGCCAATGGCTCTACAAGAGGAGGTTCTTGGTCATCAGGAAGCTCGACCTCCTCTACTGCTCCAACTTCAGGAAGATCTACTATTACTGACTAAGGCTGCTGCCCACTTTGCTCTGTTTCCTGAAACGATTGGGTGCTACTTTGCGAAAGAGACAGATCCAAATTAACATCACTGCTCATCGGCATCGCCATGATTGCAGTGGCTGCCTCACTGACAGACATGGTCCTGGGCTTAGGTTGGAATAGTGCTTTTGATGCAGGAGTGCTGCGCCCAGCTTGCTCTCCAGAAGCCGGTGTGGCAGGCACACAACTGATGGAAAGCTGCTTCTTCTCACTGATCACTTTCTTTTGAGCAACTTTCTTTGGCACCATATTAAAGCTCTCAGTTGGCAGTGGCACTAAGCTGCACAAGCGGAAAAGATTGGAGGACTAATGTGTGATGTCACTGTACAGGCCTTCTGTTTGGTAGTACTGTTGGTGATATCTCTTCTCTTGTGCACCTAAAAGCAAACAAGCAAGATTACCATTTAGTGAAGTGGCATTGTTGTAGTTTGAATTGGTACAGACAAAGGCAATATTAGTGTGGTTGGTTACTTAGGTAATAAATAATAACCACTTTAAAGTCAAACCACAACACCATGCCATAAAATGTTCAGGAAGACACACACAATAGACAGATAGAGCTCATTCCTTTATGTCCATGAAGGAGACACCTGTAGTACTCAGGGAACTGCATGGGTAAATGAAATAATATTCTTTTTAAAAAATGCAGGTAAGTTTGTGCACATAAGCAGACAAAGTAGTACAGAGGGAAATGGAGTAATCATTAAAAAAAGGCATGATTCTGATGTGTCTGCAGTGCACGGCAGCCAGGGTGTCCAGGAGGAAATGGAGTTATACCTAAAAAAACTGATTGCTGTTGCACGGCTATGGTGGACGGATTGATGGATGAATGGATAAATGGCTCAACCAAAATATAACGAAAAAAAGAAATTACAAACAGAATAAAAAACTTTTTTTTAATTGCAAAATAAAATAACATGCTAACATTTTTTTAAAACTGAAGAATTTAAATAAAAAATTGAAAATTAAAATACAAATTAAAAAGATTAAATAAAAATTTTAATTAAAAAACTACCAATAATTGTCAATGTTTGTATGGGAGGATGAGAAGAAACCTATTATGAGGCAAAGAGATGTAAAATAAAAAAAAGGGAAAAATGCTTGTAATGTATAAACACTGTTCATCAAAATCATATTCCTAATATACATACTACAATGTTCCTCAGGCATATTATTAAACTGATATCCCATCCATCCATGCAAGCCTATGGCAGAAGCACACTGGCTGAATGTGCAAAATGGCTGCCAGCCAGATGGCCAAACAACAGCAAACACGGAGGCATGGGGAAAAAAGAGAACACATTGAGGCCTATGGGCACATACTCCTCAAAATGCCCACCAGCCACATGGCTTGGAGAACAAAGACAAATCAATGGTGGCCTATGGCACACACACACACACACACACACACTAGGTAGACAAAAGAGGCATGGTAGCACAGAAGAAAACACTACCATTAATTCACTAATGCCAAAAAATGAAAATTAACCGAACTATAATAACAACACACATGCTCCCAAGGCATCAAAAATTACCCCACATATACACTTTTTGTACACAAAACAAAAGCAGGAAATACCAATATAAAATATCTAATTTTTAATTCAACCCAATGCTATCTCTGCCCTAAATGATGTTTTAAAACAATATATACCACAGAAATAGTTGTTTCATGCACCCATGACTAGCATTGGCCTGATCCTACAGGATGGCCCCTTGGCAGAACAGGCCACTGTCAGAGTCTCTATTATTTTTTGACAGAATTGCACAGAAGCAGAACGACACTAGTCCCCAGTGCCCCTCAAGGAACACCTCTGCTAGGTTGGTTTAAAATTCCTTATACAGGTGTGTACCAAGGGGGTAAAGGGGATTGGGAGAAAAGAGGAGATAGCCAATCAATTGTGGTTCCACTTCAAGAAAGTGCCTTCTTCTACTGCTATCTTCAGTTCTCTAATTTATGTTCTGACCTTTCTTGTGGCATATTAGGAATTGCAATACACCAACAAGTTTTTACTTTTAACATCCCACCCTCTAATAACGTCTATACTAATGTATGTTTACTCAACTTTCCATTGGCTAACTCTTGCCCAAATAACTCTTGGCCAATGCCCCTCTTCTATTGTTCTTGTAGACTGTGTGTATTCTCTCTTCTAATTTTACTGTAATATTACTTTTTTATGCATTAATTCTTATGCTTTTCCTTCTAAAGGAATTACTTGCATGACTGGAACGATCAGATGGCTGGATGCGATGTTTCTTCAAGACGAGTCCGTTCAGGTCACAGGTAAGTCGCTTATACTTTCTTAGTACCAATAGCCAAGTTTCAGGTTTTAACGATGACTACTGATATTTATTCTAACTTTCCTCGTTATGAGAATTCTCTCTAATTGTTAAGTGCTTTACATTGAAACCTGCAGTTAGCGAAAATCTTTAACTGGTTAATTTGGTTTTGAAATCTTTTTTTATTTTAAAAACCTTGTACTCTCAAAGAACCAACCTGAACACAACTACACATACGGCCGGTATAATCATCTTTTAGATTTCCTTGAATGTGAGTATCAAGCCCCGAGGAGACGCTACACGCATACGCTGGCTCATAACCTTGGAAATACCCGACTTGCTCGGAGAGCGAGACGCTTTTCCTTTTATGCCTAAAAAATGCGCAGAGTAAGCCGACTTGCTCGGAGACTGAGACGCTTTTTCTTTTATGCCTGAAATATGCGCAGAATAAGCTGACTTGCTCGGAGAGCGAGACGCTTTTCCTTTTAATGTCTAAAGCATGCGCAGAATAACTGACCTTAACAAGAATTCCATCCTAGTATTAAATGACAGAAGGAACTAACAACGACGCCCGATGGCACTACCCTCTTCTAAACTAACACGATGGAGAACAGGAGATAAGCTCCCTCCTCAGGATTTCTATCAGGTGAAGTGCGCGTTTGTGAGTCAGCATGCGCTTCACATTCCAATCGTGACTGGAATAAAAACAACTAGTACACTGCAGATATGGGTGAGATGGCAGACATCTTGAAATTCCAGTGCTGCTAGCTCAACCTGCAGTTATTTCTTTTGGTAGTGTTCAAGTGTTTCTTGTAAGGTTTACTAGTTAGAATGCTGGCTATTATTCAGCGATTAATAGGAATCCTCCTAGGGATCCTGACAGTACCCCCTCTCAAGGAGGTACCCTCCAATCGTGGCTTGGTTGGAACATTTTTATGAAAGGCCTTGACCAGACTTGGAGCATGAACATCAGTATGTTTCTCCCATGATCTTTCATCTGGTCCAAAACCCTTCCAATCTATTAGGTAGTAAAGTTTATCTTTAACTCTTTTGGAATCTAGAATTCCTTTAACTTTGTATTCGATTCCACCTTCCATTTCTAATGGCTCTGGGGGAGCAGAGAGCCTCAACCCTGGATGAACCTTCTTCAATAAGGAGACATGAAAAACTGGGTGAATTTTAGTGTTCTCTGGGAGTGTCAAATGATATGTTACTGATTTAATAATTTTCTCAGTGTGATAGGGTCCCACAAAGCGTGGTTGAAATTTGCGATCACCTTTTAATCTTAAGTTTTTTGAGCTAAGCCAAACTTTATCTCCAACTTGGAGGTTCGGTTCTTTTCTTCTTTTTTTGTCAGCAAAATATTTGTAACGATCTTTAGCGAGCATTAGGTTTTGCGCTGCTGACTGATGGACTTTAGCTATATGTTGGACAATATCTTTCACAGCTGGCACCTCTATATTTTAACATTATATTAAGGAGTTTGGGTGTTGTGAGCAAATTCTGCTGTCCATAAATATTCAGGCCAATCCCCTTCCTCATACAATAAAAAGAGTCTAAGATATTGTTCCTACTCTTGGTTAGTTCTCTCAGTCTGTCCTTCAGTTTCCAGGTATCGATTTTTTATATGTAACCCGCTAGTGTATGCTCTCCAGAATTTTGATACAAACTCGGAGCCTCTGTCTGTGACAATGATCTTAGGGATACCATGGATTCGAATTATGTGTTGATTAAAAGGTTGTGTCAATTGTTTTGCTGTGGGGATTCCTTTTAAGGCCATGAAGTGTGTCATTTTAGTGAAGGTGTCTACACACACTAAAATCATATTATAACCTTGACTTGAAGGTAGATCAACTATCAAATCTAAGGAAACCGTGTGCCAGGGGTACGGAGGAGTGGGTAGAGGTTGAAATTATCCTTCAGGAGCCTGCCTTTCAGATTTTCCCCAAGCACAGATCTCGCAACTGGTTATATATTGATGAATGTCCTGATTCATGTGCAGCCTCCAAAATTTTCATTTTATTAGGTCTTCAGTCTTTTGTATTCCATTATGACCAGCCAGAGGACTGTCATGGCATTCATACATTGCTTGGGTTTGTAATTTTTTCGTAGGTAAATATAAGGCTCCTGGCAAGGTAGTCGATCTCGGATCTCCCTTTTGGGGTCTTCATCTGCCCATTTCTCCATTTTTCCTTCATCTAGTGATTGCAGAACTTGTTCTTCAAAGGTTTCCTTGGATATTGCTCCTACAACCTTTTCTTGGGGAATTATTCTCTAATCTTCAATTGACCTTTTCTGATTTTCAGTATCTAGTCTTGATAAAGCATCCGCTTTTCCATTTTTTGTTCCTGGCCTATAAGTGATGACGAAATCATATTCCGCAAAGTACAAGGACCATCTGAGCTGTCGGGGTGTCAGGGTTCGGGCTGATCTTAGAAATTTTATATTCCTATGATCTGTGAACACCGTCACGGTATGTCTAACACCCATTATGTAATGCCACCACTCCTTAAAGGCATCCTTTATGGCCAGGAGCTCCTTTTCAGTAATGGTATAGTTTACCTCCGCAGGGTTTAATTTTCGGGAACGATAAGCCACTGGATCGAATTGCACTTTCTCCTTGTGTCTTTGAAAGAGGATGCTTCCGATGGCCAATTCCAAAGCATCCATTTCAAGATAGAAGGTGTAGGAGAGTAGGATCTGCCTCTTATGTTGCCCCCACTTTTTTTTCTGATGTTTACACTGGTTTCTGGCTATAGTCAGGCTGGGACCCTGCTAATCAGGGCCCCAGCCTCTCTGTTCTCTCTAAACGATTTGGAGTGCACTCTAGGTGCACTAGTGATTGGATACTGTGGCACCTTATGAGTTCCTAGTATATGGTACCTTAGGTACCAAGGGCATAGGTACTTCACAGGCCTACCAGGGGCTGCAGCATGTATTATGCCACCCCTTGGAAGCAGGCTAAATCTGACACCACAGGCCTGCTACTGCAGCCTGAGTGAGGAAGTGCTAGCACCCCTCACTGAGATATAGGTTCCCTATATCTCTCCTGCACACACATATAACCCTATCAGTCACCCCTAAGGTAGGCCCTATCAATCCTGAGGGCAGGGTGCTTGGCTTCTATGTGAGGGGGTGCCTCTGCCTGAGCAGGGCCTCTCTGCAGCTCTCAGAGTCCATTCTCTGGTGCTGTTTGTGGATGCGGTTAAACCATATACTTTTAAGTGCATTATATCCTCGCGGTAAAATGCTAACTTTGGAATGGCTGCATCGAAACATGTCGTGTTTGGTGTCAAACACCTTGGAATACTACCCCCCCCGCCAGTCCTGGCGGCGGGGGTAGAATTCCACCCTTCTAGAGGGATAGACATGTACCTACTGTGGAAACACTGTAAAATCCTGCAGAGCCCTGGCATCACAAAATGGATGCCACCAGTCACAGACACTGGGCTGCCCTCCTGCTGATGACCAACACTCGCAGTGGAGGAAGCCCAACAATAGATATCCTGTCCCAAGGGGGTGTGACCACCTCCCAGACAGGGTTTAGTGTATTGGGGCTGGGTGGGTGCACTCTTAGAGTGCTTTGAAGTCCTGCACTGGGGGAGCAGAAGGCTCCTCTGTGCATATGCCAGTTCAAACCGGCTCAGGGGCTACCTGTCCCTGCTCTGGCACAAAACTGGACAAAGGGAAGTGGGTGTGGCCACCCACTCCCCTGACCCTCCCATAGGTAGGGTCATAGAGCTAGTCCCTCCCCTTCTTTTAGTATAAGAGGGGGAACCTGTGCATTGCACCCTAGATTTCCCTGGACGACGCTCTACAAGAAGAATCCCAGACCTTCAACGTTCCACTACCTTTGGAAGACTGAAGAATCTCCCTTGGAGTCAAGGAGTGACTCTCCTGCTTGGCAGGCACCAAAAATTACAAACGACGGTCGCAAACTACGCTGCTCCCGCCGGAGTCCGAAGTCCCTGCAGCCCAAGAAGTGGATTTCCTGACTTCTCAAATGCCATTGTGAGTCCTCAGCGAAGCTGAGGCCAGTGGACCCCAAGAGTAACGAGAAACCGCGACCCCTGGGTACCATGCACTATTGTCGAGTGCAACCCCTTCACAACGTTCCAAGAACTTGTGCTTTGGACCACGTGTGGTCCCAGCCTCCAGCAGGAATCCCTCCTAAGATCAGAGGCCTACCACGTCCCGAGTGACCGTGGGCCCCTGTGAGTGAATCTGTCTGAGGCATCTTTGCGATCCCTTGCCAGCCGGCTTGTGGGTCCCCAGAAGACTTTCTAAAGAAACCAAAGGGCTCCCCTGGTTGCTCCAGGCCTGCCCTGACTTACCCTCACTGGGTGAGTCCCACAGACCTTGCTGGTCTGCGCCATTGTCTCTTCACACTTTCCCCAAGACTTGCTGTTACCAAAGCTTGTTGGCTCCGATCGAGTTGCCGACACCGCAGTAAGCTGCAGACATCGTGGCACACACCGAATCCAGCTCCTGGTCATCGTCGACGCCTCCTGGACCTTGTGGCTGAAGAGTCAAGGCAACTGCGAATGACCTGAATCTTGCGATGACAGTGGGCATCCATCTTCCTTGCCCCGAGTCACTGCCAAGTGACTTTGAACACTGTCCCCTCTGCTTTCAGGTCTTCCATCTTCCGAATCCAGGCTTGGATTCCTCCGGACACTTCTCCTGTCGCCGCAAGCAGCAAGTCTTCACTGGCTCCCATTGAAAACGACGCCGCGACCCGACACCAAAGAACACCTATGCACCCGGCTCCCCTGGGTGAGGTAACTTCAGCACTACGGTGCTCCTGTGGGTGTGGGCCCTAGAACTACTTACCCTGTAAGTGACTTGCTTGTAGCTTCCCTCGAAGTGCCCTAAAACTCTAACTTTCCAAGTGCGACTATCGCACTGACTCGTACATGGTTCGCGTCTGTGTTAGACACACCGCGTCCAACTCCCTTGCAATTCCATCTGTAACCGCGTCCTTCCACTCGTACAAGGACCGATCAGTGTGTTCGCCTCGAACACGCAAGGGACCTTTAACATTGATATCTCAATCGCGTCTGAGTGCATAGACTCGTACAGGATTCGCATCGGTGCCAGGTCACCGCGTCCGTCCCCTGTGGGTCTCCTACAACTACCTGGGGTGGTTCTTGGGGGTCCCTCGATTCTAGATGCCCTAGACCTAGGTCTAGCAAACTAAGATTGTAATATTCAATTGTGCTAAACTTATCCTGATAATATTTGACTTGTACATATGTTCCTGTCCTCTAATCTCATAAAGAGATTAGTAGAGAGTGTTTATTAATAAATACATATATATTTGATATATATACCTGTGTGGTGTCTTTTCATTTGGTGATTCAAGAGATTGTGTGGTAAAACAAGCTGCTTTACATTCCTTCAAGACTTAGCCTGAAGGCTGCTCTCCACAGCTACCACTAGGATAGCTTTCTATAAAGGTTGTCTTAAACCTATCTACCATAAGAGTCGAATTGTTCTGGTGCAAGGTGTCCACTTTAATTAGTGAACAGCATATACCAGGCCAACTTCTCACATTGGTGGCAGCGTGTGGGATTCCAGCTTGCTATTGTTTTACCAGAAAATCTCTATTTGAATTACTAACTGAAAACCACTACAGGTACTTAAGGTACATGTAAAGTCAAGCTTAGTATCGATAAGTTCTACTGAACTTAGAGCTGTGTGCCAAGGGATAGCACACCCTTTCTACAGCTCAAGCTAGTATCAGTAGGCCACAAACTAGTGTAGGTAGTACAACACTGCACAACACTAGAATGTCCTTAAAGGGTGGAACCAGTGGATCCACTCAGCCTCAGTATAAGGACATGGCTTTCTCTGACTTGAGAGACATGTGTGTTGAAAGACACCTGAGACTAGGACAGAGTCCCTCAACCCTACACCTGATAGATCTGCTGACAGCAGATGATCTTAGATTGGCTCTAGGAGCTAATGGGTCTGAATCAGTGGGTGGGTCAATTACAGTATCTGGGTCAGACGATGAAAATCCGAATGACCAGGACTCTGTGATTGAAGGGCCAGGCCTCAAGGGGCCTGAAAAGGACAGAGGAATTCTCCCTAAGAGAACTGACAGAGTGGATGAGAGGCATAGATCCCCTTCCAGGGAATCTGAGCACTCTTATCACTCTGGCAGAGAATTTGTCCACCAGAGGAACTCATACTTTCCCATAAGAGAGACCTCCTCTGAAAGAATGTGCAAACTGCTGCAGTATGAGGAAGCAAGAGTTGCCCTCAGAACCAAACAGTTGGCACTGGATAGAGAAGCCCTGGAGATCCAGAGAGCTTCTAGACGAGAGGGGTTAGAACCCCTTGGTGGCAGCAACAGTGTCCCTAGAGGCAGAGAATCTATTCCAGACCATAGGAACCTGAGCAAGGTTGTTCCTCCCTACCAGAGTGGGGATGATATCCACAAGTGGATAACTGCTATGGAGAGGGCCTGTAGAGTACAGCAGGTCCCCCAAAAGCAGTGGGCAGCAATCTTGTGGCTCTCCTTTTCAGATAAAGGTAGAGACAAGCTCCTCACTGTTAGAGAAGAGGATGCTGATGATTATGAAGTCCTGAAGAGTGCACTGATAGATGGGTTTGGCTTAACCACTGAACAGTACAGGTTGAAGTTCAGAGACACCCAGAAGGCACAGACTCAGGACTGGACTGACTTTGTTGATTGTGCAACCAAGGCTCTGGAGGGTTGGCTGGTTGGCAGTAGGGTTACTGATTTCAAGGGATTGTATAATCTGATGATGAGAGAACAGATCCTTATTAATTGCCAGAACCAGTTGTTGCATCAGTACCTGGTGGACTCGGATCTGACCTCTCCCCAAGAATTGGGAAAGAAGGCAGATAAGTGGGTCAGAACCAGGGTGAGGCAGAAACCCCAGAACCAAGGGGGTGACACTAAGAAGCAAGATCCTAAGGGCTCTGAGAAAGGTGGGGATAAGTCAAAAGACCAGAAGTCTTCACAAGGGCCCCAAAAATCTGCATCTGGTGGGGAGTCACAACACAACAAGGGAAAAGGCCAAAAGAAGCCCTGGTGCAAATTCTGTAAACAGAAAGGGCACTGGACTTCTGACTGTAACAAGTCCAAAGACCAAACCACCACCACTCCTGCCCCTAAGGCAACTGTTCCCCCTAGTTCAGCTACTGGTGGAGGTGGTACTCAGAATAAGGGTGTAGTAGGGTTGACCCTGGGTTCTGAAGTGGACTCTGACCTAGTCAGAGTGCCCACTCAGGCAATGCTGATTTGTGAGGGAGACCTTAATATGTCCTTCCTAGTGAGTCCCAGTAATCTGGGCAAATACAAACAGCAGCCTGTAATAAATGGCAAACAGGCTTTGGCATTTAGGGACACAGGTGCTAGTGTCACCATGGTGGCAGAGGATCTTGTGGACCCTGGACAGATCATCCTGGGCGAAATGTACCAGGTGACCAATGCAAGCAACGTCAAGACCAACCATAGTCTGGCAGTTGTGAATTTCTCCTGGGGAGGGGTAACTGGCCTCAAGAAGGTTGTAGTCAGTGCAGACCTCCCTGTCGAATGTCTATTGGGCAATGATCTAGAGACTTCAGCCTGGTCTGAAGTAGAGTTATGGACTCATGCTGAGATGTTGGGCATCCCTGCAGAGGTATTTGCTGTGACCAGGTCACAAGCAAGAATGCATGACACTGAACCAGCTCTGGATCCTGGAACAATGGACCAGATGCTTCCCAAGAGGAGGAGCAGTAGGGTAAAGGCAGTGCCTTCCCCTCTGTCTCAGATCACAGATTCACCCCCAGAGGGAGGTGAAGCAGATCCTGAAGAAGGAACTGCCCCAGAGGGACTTGAGCCTGATCAGGTTGAGTTCTTGGGGGCAGGGGGCCCTTCTAGGGAAGATCTGAGTAAGGAGCAACAGTGCTGCCCCTCTCTTGAACCCCTCAGACAACAGGCTGCTGTTGAGGCTGCTGGGAGTGCTAGTGGGTCCCATAAAGTTTATTGGGATGAGGGACTCCTATATTCTGAGAGTAGAGACCCAGCCCCTGGAGCCACCAGGAGGATGGTAATACCTCAGAAGTTTAGTGGGTTCCTCTTGACCCTAGCACATGACATCCCTTTAGCAGGACACCTGGGCCAAAACAAGACCTGGGACAGGCTTGTTCCACATTTTCATTGGCCACATATGTCAGAGGACACAAAGGAGTTTTGTCGCTCCTGTGTCACATGCCAAGCCAGTGGTAAGGCAGGTGGCACAACAAAGGCCCCCTGATACCACTACCTGTGGTGGGGGTACCCTTTGAAAGGGTAGGGATTGACATTGTTGGTCCCCTTGACCCTCAAACTGCATCTGGGCACAGGTTTATCCTGGTGGTAGTGGATCATGCCACCAGGTACCCAGAAGCAATTCCCCTGAGGAGCACCACAGCCCCTGTGGTGGCAAGAGCCCTCATTGAAGTCTTCTCCAGAGTGGGTTTCCCAAAGGAGGTCATTTCTGACAGAGGTACCAACTTCATGTCAGGATATCTAAAAGCAATGTGGAAGGAGTGTGGTGTAACTTACAAGTTCACCACCCCTATCACCCACAATGCAATGGTTTAGTTGAACGCTTCAACAAAACCTTGAAAGGAATGATTAAAGGACTCCCAGAGAAGCTTAGGCGGAAATGGGACCTTCTTCTTCCTTGCCTGTTGTTTGCATACAGAGAGGTGCCACAGAAGGGGGTTGGTTACAGCCCATTTGAGCTTCTGTTTGGGCATCCTGTGAGAGGTCCACTGTGTTTGGTAAAAGAGGGCTGGGAGTTACCTCTCAAGCCCCCCAAACAAGATGTGATGGACTATGTACTTGGTCTCCGCTCCCGGATGGCAGAGTACATGAAAAAGGCAACCAAACACCTGGAGGCCAGCCAAGAATTACAAAAGCTTGGCATGACCAAAAGGCTGTACTGACTGTATACCAGCCAGGACAGAAAGTGTGGGTGTTGGAGCCTGTGGCCCCAGCAGCCCTCCAGGACAAGTGGAGTGGCCCCCATACAATAGTTGAACAGAAGGGAGAAGTCACCTACCTGGTGAATCTTGGAACTCCCAGGAGCCCCCTGAGGGTGCTCCATGTCAACAGATTAAAGCCATATGTTGACAGGGCTGACATGGGCTTGCTCATGGCAACTGATGAGGACCAGGAGGAGGAGAGTGACCCTCTCCTGACCTGCTCTCTCAGAACCCTGATGATGGGTCAGTAGATGGTGTTGCTTTGGCAAGCAGCCTCACCGACCATCAGCAAACTGAGTGCAGACAAGTTCTGCAACAGTTTAGACATATGTTTAGCCTGACCCCTAGTCAGACTTCCTGGTGCACCCATGAGGTGGACACTGGAGACAGTCTGCCTGTCAAGAATAAAATCTACAGGAAACCTGACCATGTCAGGTACTGTATCAGGACTGAAGTCCAGAAAATGTTGGAGCTAGGTGTAATTTAGCCTTCAGATAGCCCTTGGGCTAGTCCAGTAGTCCTGGTACCCAAGCCTCATACCCAGGGTGGTAAGAAAGAAATGAGGTTTTGTGTAGACTACAGAGGCCTCAATGCAGTCACTAGGACTGATGCCTATCCCATACCAAGGGCAGATGAGCTGATTGATACTTTGGCCTCAGCCAAGTATCTAAGCACGTTTGACCTGACAGCTGGCTACTGGCAGATCAGGTTAGCTGATGATGCAAAAGCCAAGACAGCATTTTCGACCCCTGGTGGGCACTACCACTTTGTGGTGATGCCCTTTGGATTGAAAAATGCACCTGCCACTTTCCAGAGGTTGGTGAATAAAGTTCTGACAGGGATGGAAACTTATTGCTCAGTGTTAGACCTGGCATCCTTGGCGTGGGTCTCCCTTCCATTTTTTCGTAATGCCTCCACGGTTGCCGATATGTTTTTTCTGGACTAGATGCTCATGGGCACTTTGCCGCTGCTAATCAGTGCCAAAGTGCAAGTGCTCCCTATCGTTAATTGATATATGTATTAGTGACTCCATGATTGGATGATTGGTTTACTTGTCAGTCCCTAGTACAGTGCACTCAGTGTGCCCAGGGCTTGTAAATCCAATGCCGCTGGTGGGCTTGCAGCACTGGTTGTGCCACCCACAGAAGCGGCTTGTAAAACTGTGTCTCAGGCCTGCCATCGCAGAGCCTGTGTGCAGCCTAGGGCTGCCATGTCGACTTGGTGAGTACACCCACTTACCAGTCCCTAAACCTTCCCTTTACTGCATGTTGGTCACCCCTAAAGTAGGCCCTAGGGCAGGGTGCATTGTAAGTCTAAGGTAGGGCATGCCCTGGTGTGTGTGGCATGTCCTAATAGTGAATTACAGCCAGTTTCGTTTTTCACTATTGCAAGGCTACCTGCTCCCCATAGGCCAGAATGGGCAGACTGACTATTACACCTTATAGTCAGAACTGACCCAGGGAACATGGTAGAAAAACGAATTTAGTATGCCTGAACTCAGGATGATAAAATACATCTTTTAGTGAAGTTGGTTTTAACATTCTGTGTTTGAAAATACCACTTTTAGAAAGTGGGTATTTTCTTGCCTAACTATCCAAGCCTGCCTCTGCTAGGTTGTGTATTCCTTGTCTGGAGATTGAGTGACAGGGGCTGGGGGTGGCTACAGGAGACAGGGTGAGTCAGCGCAGGGCTGAATAGAAAGATCTGCATCCAGAGTGGAGGGAGGAGTTGTACCTGGGTCTGAATAGGGCTGTGCCTGCCTTCCACAATGCTGGCTCCACCTCCTGCCGGGCGGCTGAGCACTCTGCCCCACATTCTGAAAGGAAAGAAGGAGTCAGAAAAACAAAGTGCTCCAGGACTGACCAGAACTGGTTTTGGACTAGGCAGAGGCCTCTCTGCCTCCAGAGAACAAAGAGAATCAGGGTATAAGAGGGGCACCCAGACCCCAGGAAGATTAGATCACTTTTGGGAACAAGAAGAAACCTTTGCTGAGGAGCGGAACCAAGAAGAAACTGAGGAGAGACTATCCCTAAGCCTGAAGTGCTGCTTGGGGGATTGGCCTGCAGTGGTTTGCCTGACTGACAAAGAAAGGAGAAAGGAACTTTTGCTTTGCTGTGACTTTCATCAACTTGTGAAGGATCTCCAAGGGCTTGGAAGAGAGCTTGCCCCTGACCGAAGTCCCAGGACCATTGGACTTCACCCCTTTGTGAATTGCTGCTGGAAACTCTGTTTCAGTGGCTGCAGAGGTAGGGAGCTGTGACCGACTCTCACGACCGACTCGGTGTCCTGTAAGCACCGCATCGAAGCACTGTCTCGCCCTGCAACGCACGGCCCTGGTCTCACCGACTCCGTCAACGAGCCGCTGCCTGCACCGCATCGAGGGACAACGCGTCCTGCAACGCTTCGCTACGCCGAATCGAACTGGTCCGACCGACACGGTCACTGCTGCTGAGTTCGAGTCCTGTGACCGCACCGGAGTTGGGCACCGCTCGCACGCTTTGCGACGCACCGCCCGACTCGCACCGCTGTCCGGACTGATCGACGCCAGCTCCTGAATCCGGCTCCGTCGCCGCACCGCAACCTGCCAGCACCGCATCGAAGCACCGTCTCGCCCTGCAACGCACGGCCCTGGTCTCACCGACTCCGTCTCGACGACGTCAACGAGCCGCTGCCTGCACCGCATCGAGGGACAACGCGTCCTGCAACGCTTCCATTTTTGCATCGCGACCGCGACGAACAGCCATCCGGCTCGCACGCCCGTGCCTGCCGCTTCAAGTAAAAGGTACTGTGACCGAGTCTGTCTACGCTGTGTTGGCCCGTCTCGACGCGGTCAGCTGGATTTGTTAGACTCTGTTTGTTCTCGACATCGCCGTAGCCGGAGGAGGCTACCGACTCGCACAGAACCTTGAATTAAGCCTTTTTGATCAGAACTAAGTATTCTTAACAGTATTGTGGATTATTTTTGTCATTTATGGTCTTGTGATAAATCTATATAAAGTATACCTATTTTTATAAATATATAACCTGTGTGGTGCCCGTTTGTAGTGTTGTCGCTTGATTACTGTATGTGTTCACAAATGCTTTACACACTGCCTCTGAACTAAGCCTGTCTGCTCGTGCCAAGCTACCAAGAGGGTGAGCAGGGGTTATTTCAGGAGTGTACCTACTTTCCCTGACTAGACTCAAGGGTCCCTATTTGGACAAAGGTACATACCTCTGCCAACTAGAGACCCCCAAATCTAACATTGGTGGTCAGCGGTGAGGATTCTGGACTTGCATTGGTGACTCATGTACAGTGATTGGTGAACACTACTTAGTGAGTGCAGACCAAAACGCAACCACATACTTTTATAGCATTTTTTCTGGGATTTCCTATTTTTGCAAATGCCAAGTTCAGTCACGATGGAGAAACCAGCATCAGTAGCCTCTGTCGAGTGTGATTGGGAAGAAGAGAGGCTAGAATGCTACACCCTTAAGCAGCTCAAGCAATTCTGCAAGAAGTTTAAAGTGTCCATGACCGGACTCTCCAGGAAGGAGGACCTTCAAAAGGCGCTGAGGGCCTGGGTCGAATCAAGGAGTGCCCCTGTGGAGGGGGCTGAGAATGCAGAAGGGCAGCTGGAGGGGCTATTGGGTCTAGGGGCTAGAAGACTACCTTCCCCAGTAGGTAGCAGTGTTTCTGCCAGAGGACTGTCCCCAGAGGAGTTGGAGGACAGGAAAGAGAGTAGGATGCACGAAATGCAGCTGACCAAGCTCAAGCTGAATGGGCAGTTAGAATTCGAAATGCAAACTAGGAAATTAGCCCTAGAGGAAAAGAAAATGCAGTTTGAACATGAGAAAGTTTTGAGGGAGTTGGAATTGAAGGCCAAGAGCTTAGAGATTACTCCCTCTGGTGGCAGTGTACCGCCTGTGCCTGTTGAAGCTAGGGTGTATATTCCCAAAGATGTGGTGAAGGAGTTTTTTAAAAATGATGACATTGGGCAGTGGTTCAAAGCCTACGAGGTAGCCATGTCTTCCCACCGGGTCCCTGAGAAGGATTGGGGAGCGGGGTTGTGGGGACGGTTCCTCAGTGAAGGGCGGGATACCTTGTTAGATTTGCCCTCTGAAGTCTATAATTCGTACAGCCACATGAAGGATGCCTTAATGACTAGGTATGGTTTGACCCCTGAGCTTTATAGGCAAAGGTTCAGGAACTGTAGTAAGATTGAAAGCAGTACCTGGGTTGAATATGTGACCTTCTTTTGCAGAGCCTTGGATGGTTGGGTAAAGGGTAGCGAAGCGACTGATTTTCAGGCGCTCTTTGATTTGATTGCCTGGGAGCACTTGTCCGGTAATTGTTTTCCTGAGCTACGCCAGCACCTGATTGATAGCAAGCTGACTAACCCTAGGCAGCTTGCTGAGGAGGCGGACCGCTGGGTGAGTACCCGGGTCCACAAGGGTCACGTGGGAGACTCCGCCAAGGGTGGGCAGGGTCCCCAGCAGAAGAGTGGGGGACAAGGGTAAACAGAAGGAGTTCCATAAAGGGCCCCAAAGTAGACCCCAAGGGAACCAAGGGAAAGGTTCCCAGCCTCCCCCTGAGAAGAAGCCAGTGGCCCTGACAGGCCCCCTGTTCCCCAGGGACCACTGGTATGTTACAAGTGTGGCGCCCCTGGCCACAAGGCAAACGATCCTCGTTGCCCTTTGCATGGAAAACCAGCACCCACCAGTGCAGTCCCCCGGCAGTTGGCTAGTGTAGCCCTGGGGGAGGAGTTGGGTGCCCAAGGTGGGGGGATCCCACAGTGTTTTCCCTTGTCTCATTAGGAGACTCTGAGATGGTCCCTAGGACCCCGCTGCCTGAGAACACTAAGAAATACAGGCAGTGGGTGACCATCAATGGCCATAGGGTGGAGGCTCTGAGAGACACAGGAGCCAGTGTGACAGCTGTCAAGTGTCACCTGGTGTCTAAAGAGCAGGTTATCCCTGATGCATTCTATCCGGTTGTTGCCGCTGACAACACAGAGAGTCACTGCAAGGTGGCTCAGGTTCCCTTTGAGTGGGGGGTCTCGGGTACTCTTCAAGTAGCTGTGAGGCCAGCCATGCCTGTTGACTGTTTGTTAGGGAACGATTTGGAGAGCTCACCTTGGGCTAAGGTGGAGCGGAGTGCGCATTTAGAAATGTTGGGCTTGCCTGATTGGGCATGTGTGACCACCCGGTCAATGGCAGCTAAAGGTGTTCAAGAGGACCTGGAGCCTGAGAGGGAGGCCCAGGTGCCTGCCGGAGAGAGAGGAGGCAGGGGGTGCGGGAAACCGGCCCCCGAAGTTCCCACGGTCCAGGAGGAGGCAGACCCTGAGGGGGATGCCCTGGAGCCTACAGGGGAACAGGTAGCTGAACTGGGGGACCTACCTGAGCTGACCCATTGGCAGCAAGAAGGAGGACCCTCCAGGGAAGAGTTCTGCGAGGAGCAGAACGCATGCCCCTCTCTCGTGGGTCTGAGGCAACAGGCCACATACCAGGCAGCAGGTGATCAGTCTGGATCACATTGGGTTTACTGGGAGAATGGTCTCCTGTATTCAGAGCCTAAGGTTGCTGAGCCTGGGTCAGCCCGTGTGCTGGTGGTACCCCAGCGCTTCAGAGCCTTCCTACTGGGGTTGGCTCATGATGTACCGTTAGCGGGACATCTGGGGCAGGACAAGACCTTTGACAGGCTTGTTACCCATTTCTATTGGCCCCAGATGCGCAGGAGTGCCGCCACTCACTGCAGGACATGCCAGACTTGCCAGGCAAGTGGAAAGAGTGGGAGGAAGCACAAGGCTCCTCTCCAGCCATTCCCTGTGGTCAGCACCCCCTTTGAACGGGTGGGTATTGACATTGTGGGGCCACTGGACCCCAAGACAGCCATGGGCAACAGGTTTATCCTGGTCTTGGTGGACCATGCCACCCGGTACCCTGAAGCCATCCCTCTGAGGACAGTGACGGCCCCCGTGGTGGGACGGGCACTGATGGGAATTTTCTCACGTGTGGGATTCCCTCAAGAGGTGGTGTCTGACAGAGGTACCAACTTCGTGTCCAAGTACATGAAGTCCCTGTGGCAGGAGTGCGGTGTAACTTACAAGTTCACCACTCCTTACCACCCTCAAGGAAATGGTCTGGTTGAGAGATTCAACCGGACCCTCAAGGGCATGATTATGGGTCTGGAAGAACCCATGAGGCGTAAATGGGACGTCCTCTTACCATGCCTGTTGTTTGCATACCGGGAGGTGCCACAGAAGTCTCTAGGGTTCAGTCCCTTTGAGCTCCTCTATGGACACCCGGTGCGAGGACCTCTGAGTTTGGTCAAGGAAGGCTGGGAGCAATCTCCCAGGAAACCTCCCCAGGATGTATACAGTTACATGCTGGCCTTCAGGAACCAGACTAGGCGTTTCAGAGAACTTGCTGAGGCAAATCTGGAAGCCAGCCAGGAGGAGATGAAGCGGTGGTACGACCAGAATGCCACTCTGGTAGAGCTTCAGCCTGGTCAGAAAGTGTGGGTCATGGCCCCTGTGGAGCCTTGTGCGCTCCAGGACAGGTGGACTGGCCCTTTTACGGTGGTGGAGCGCAAGAGTCCAGTTACCTATTTGGTGGACTTGCAGTCTCCCAGGAACCCCTTGCGGGTCCTGCATGTGAACCGCCTGAAGCCCCACTTGGAGAGGTCCCAAGTGGGCATGCTCTTAGCTACAGATGATGGAATGGAGGAGGAGACCGAGCCTCTTCCTGACCTCCTGTCAGCCCGAGAGCAAGATGGATCAGTGGAGGGAGTAAACCTCTCTACCTCCCTGACACCTGAGCAGCAGGGTGACTGTCGCCAACTGTTGGGACAGTTCCCTGACCTGTTCTCCCTGGTTCCCAGTGTCACTCATTGGTGCGTCCATGATGTGGACACTGGGGACAGTCTTCCTGTGAAGCACAAGGCTTACAGGGTGACTGACAGGGTCAGAGCCTGCATCAAGGAGGAGGTCTCCAAGATGTTTGCGCTAGGGGTGATTGAGTCCTCTAACAGCCCTTGGGCCAGCCCAGTGGTCTTGGTTCCAAAGGCTGCCGCGCCTGGTGCCACACCAGAACTCCGGTTCTGTGTGGACTACAGGGGACTCAATTCCGTCACCAGGACTGACGCCCACCCCATCCCCAGAGCTGATGAGCTCATAGATCGGTTAGGGGCTGCGCGGTACCTCAGCACGTTTGACTTAACGTCTGGGTACTGGCAGATCGCCTTGACTGATGGGGCAAAAGAGAGGTCAGCATTCTCCACACCAGATGGGCACTACCAGTTCCGGGTGATGCCCTTTGGGATGAAGAATGCCCCTGCCACCTTTCAGAGGTTGGTCAACCAGGTGTTGGTTGGACTGGAGGATTTCAGTGCCGCCTACCTGGATGACATCGCAGTGTTCAGTGCCAGTTGGGAAGAACATCTGCGCCACCTCTGGGAAGTGTTGATGGCGCTGCGGAGGGCAGGCCTCACAATCAAGGCGAGTAAGTGCCAGATTGGGCAGGGTTCTGTGGTGTACTTGGGACACCAGGTTGGGAGCGGCCAGGTGGCGCCCCTCCAACCGAAAATTGATACCATTCTGGCTTGGGAGCCCCCAAGACCCAGACAGAGGTGAGAGCCTTCCTAGGACTCACCGGGTATTACCGGAGATTCGTCAAGGGGTATGGCAGCATTGTTGCCCCCTTGACAGAGCTGACTTCCAAGAAGCAGCCCAGGAAAGTGATTTGGACTGACGCCTGTCAAAAAGCTTTTGACACCTTGAAGACTGCCATGTGCACGGCGCCTGTGCTCCAGGCACCCAACTTCTCCAATGAGTTCATTGTTCAGACGGACGCTTCAGAGCATGGTGTAGGGGCTGTTCTATCACAGATCAATGAGGAGGGCCTAGACCAACCTGTAGCCTTCCTCAGTAGGAGGTTACTTCCCCGGGAACAGAGATGGAGTGCTATCGAGCGTGAGGCATTTGCTGTGGTCTGGGCACTGAAGAAGCTGAGACCATACCTGTTTGGGACTCACTTCCGGGTTCAGACAGACCACAGGCCCCTCAGATGGTTGATGCAGATGAGGGGTGAGAATCCAAAGCTGTTGAGGTGGTCCATTTCCCTACAGGGGATGGACTTTACGGTGGAACACCGCCCTGGTACAGAACACGCCAATGCTGATGGACTGTCCAGATTTTTCCGCCTTAGCGATGAGAACTCCCTAGGGGTAGGATAGTTCTCCCCACATTTCAGCTGGAGGGGACACGTGTTAGACCTGGCATCCTTGGCGTGGGTCTCCCTTCCATTTTTTCGTAATGCCTCCACTGTTGCCGATATGTTTTTGCTGGACTAGATGCTCATGGGCACTTTGCCGCTGCTAATCAGTGCCAAAGTGCAAGTGCTCCCTATCGTTAATTGATATATGTATTAGTGACTCCATGATTGGATGATTGGTTTACTTGTCAGTCCCTAGTACAGTGCACTCAGTGTGCCCAGGGCTTGTAAATCCAATGCCGCTGGTGGGCTTGCAGCACTGGTTGTGCCACCCACAGAAGCGGCTTGAAAACTGTGTCTCAGGCCTGCCATCGCAGAGCCTGTGTGCAGCCTAGGGCTGCCATGTCGACTTGGTGAGTACACCCACTTACCAGTCCCTAAACCTTCCCTTTACTGCATGTTGGTCACCCCTAAAGTAGGCCCTAGGGCAGGGTGCATTGTAAGTATAAGGTAGGACATGCCCTGGTGTGTGTGGCATGTCCTAATAGTGAATTACAGCCAGTTTTCGTTTTTCACTATTGCAAGGCTACCTGCTCCCCATAGGCCAGAATGGGCAGACTGACTATTACACCTTATAGTCAGAACTGACCCAGGGAACATGGTAGAAAAACGAATTTAGTATGCCTGAACTCAGGATGATAAAATACATCTTTTAGTGAAGTTAGTTTTAACATTCTGTGTTTGAAAATACCACTTTTAGAAAGTGGGTATTTTCTTGCCTAACTATCCAAGCCTGCCTCTGCTAGGTTGTGTATTCCTTGTCTGGAGATTGAGTGACAGGGGCTGGGGGTGGCTACAGGAGACAGGGTGAGTCAGCGCAGGGCTGAATAGAAAGATCTGCATCCAGAGTGGAGGGAGGAGTTGTACCTGGGTCTGAATAGGGCTGTGCCTGCCTTCCACAATGCTGGCTCCACCTCCTGCCGGGCGGCTGAGCACTCTGCCCCACATTCTGAAAGGAAAGAAGGAGTCAGAAAAACAAAGTGCTCCAGGACTGACCAGAACTGGTTTTGGACTAGGCAGAGGCCTCTCTGCCTCCAGAGAACAAAGAGAATCAGGGTATAAGAGGGGCACCCAGACCCCAGGAAGATTAGATCACTTTTGGGAACAAGAAGAAACCTTTGCTGAGGAGCGGAACCAAGAAGAAACTGAGGAGAGACTATCCCTAAGCCTGAAGTGCTGCTTGGGGGATTGGCCTGCAGTGGTTTGCCTGACTGCCAAAGAAAGGAGAAAGGAACTTTTGCTTTGCTGTGACTTTCATCAACTTGTGAAGGATCTCCAAGGGCTTGGAAGAGAGCTTGCCCCTGACCGAAGTCCCAGGACCATTGGACTTCACCCCTTTGTGAATTGCTGCTGGAAACTCTGTTTCAGTGGCTGCAGAGGTAGGGAGCTGTGACCGACTCTCACGACCGACTCGGTGTCCTGTAAGCACCGCATCGAAGCACCGTCTCGCCCTGCAACGCACGGCCCTGGTCTCACCGACTCCGTCAACGAGCCGCTGCCTGCACCGCATCGAGGGACAACGCGTCCTGCAACGCTTCGCTACGCCGAATCGAACTGGTCCGACCGACACGGTCACTGCTGCTGAGTTCGAGTCCTGTGACCGCACCGGAGTTGGGCACCGCTCGCACGCTTTGCGACGCACCGCCCGACTCGCACCGCTGTCCGGACTGATCGACGCCAGCTCCTGAATCCGGCTCCGTCGCCGCACCGCAACCTGCCAGCACCGCATCGAAGCACCGTCTCGCCCTGCAACGCACGGCCCTGGTCTCACCGACTCCGTCTCGACGACGTCAACGAGCCGCTGCCTGCACCGCATCGAGGGACAACGCGTCCTGCAACGCTTCCATTTTTGCATCGCGACCGCGACGAACAGCCATCCGGCTCGCACGCCCGTGCCTGCCGCTTCAAGTAAAAGGTACTGTGACCGAGTCTGTCTACGCTGTGTTGGCCCGTCTCGACGCGGTCAGCTGGATTTGTTAGACTCTGTTTGTTCTCGACATCGCCGTAGCCGGAGGAGGCTACCGACTCGCACAGAACCTTGAATTAAGCCTTTTTGATCAGAACTAAGTATTCTTAACAGTATTGTGGATTATTTTTGTCGTTTATGGTCTTGTGATAAATCTATATAAAGTATACCTATTTTTATAAATATATAACCTGTGTGGTGTCCATTTGTAGTGTTGTCACTTGATTACTGTATGTGTTCACAAATGCTTTACACACTGCCTCTGAACTAAGCCTGTCTGCTCGTGCCAAGCTACCAAGAGGGTGAGCAGGGGTTATTTCGGGAGTGTACCTACTTTCCCTGACTAGACTCAAGGGTCCCTATTTGGACAAAGGTACATACCTCTGCCAACTAGAGACCCCCAAATCTAACACTCAGCTTATCTAGATGATATTGCTGTCTTTAGTTCCTCCTGGCAGGATCACCTGGTCCACCTCAGGAATGTTTTGGAGGCCCTGCAAAAAGCAGGCCTCACTATCAAGGCCACTAAGTGCCAGATAGGGCAGAGTCAGGTTGTGTACCTGGGCCACCTTGTAGGTGGAGGCCAGGTTCAGCCTTTACAGAGCAAGATCCAGACCATAATGGAATGGGTTGCTCCAACCACCCAGACACAGGTGAGAGCCTTCTTAGGCCTGTCTGGGTACTACAGGAGGTTTGTCAAGGGATATGGCTCTATAGTGACCCCCTTGAATGATCTGACCTCAAAGAAAATGCCAAAAAAGGTTCAGTGGACAGCTAGCTGTCAGAAGGCATTTGAAGACCTAAAGCAGGCCATGTGTACTGCCCCCATCTTACAGAGTCCAGACTACACCAAAAAGTTCATTGTCCAAACAGATGCTTCTGAGCTGGGTGTGGGAGCTGTACTGTCTCAACTGAATGATGAAGGTCAAGACCAGCCAGTAGCTTTTATTAGCAGAAGGCTGACCCCTAGAGAGAAACGCTGGTCAGCTATAGAGAGGGAGGCCTTTGCTGTGGTATGGGCCCTGAAGAAGCTGAGGTCATACTTGTTTGGTACTCACATCATAGTTCAGACCGACCACAAGCCCCTCCTATGGCTTAAACAAATGAAAGGAGAACACCGAAAACTTTTGAGGTGGTCCATTTCCCTACAGGGGATGGACTATACAGTGGAACATAGACCTGGGACCCAACATTCCAATGCAGATGGACTCTCAAGGTATTTCCACTTTGAACACGAAGACTCAACTGGTCAAGGTTAGTTTAGTGTCCCTGCGTTTGGGGGGGGTTGTGTAGGAGAGTAGGATCTGCCTCTTATGTTGCCCCCACTTTTTTTTCTGATGTTTACACTGGTTTCTGGCTATAGTCAGGCTGGGACCCTGCTAATCAGGGCCCCAGCCTCTCTGTTCTCTCTAAACGATTTGGAGTGCACTCTAGGTGCACTAGTGATTGGATACTGTGGCACCTTATGAGTCCCTAGTATATGGTACCTTAGGTACCAAGGGCATAGGTACTTCACAGGCCTACTAGGGGCTGCAGCATGTATTATGCCACCCCTGGGAAGCAGACTAAATCTGACACCACAGGCCTGCTACTGCAGCCTGAGTGAGGAAGTGCTAGCATCCCTCACTGAGATATAGGTTCCCTATATCTCTCCTGCACACACATATAACCCTATCAGTCACCCCTAAGGCAGGCCCTATCAATCCTGAGGGCAGGGTGCTTGGCTTCTATGTGAGGGGGTGCCTCTGCCTGAGCAGGGCCCCTCTGCAGCTCTCAGAGTCCATTCTCTGGTGCTGTTTGTGGATGCGGTTAAACCATATATTTTTAAGTGCATTATATCCTCGCGGTAAAATGCTAACGTTGGAATGGCTGCATCGAAACATGTCATGTTTGGTGTCAAACACCTTGGAATACTACCCCCCGCCAGTCCTGGCGGCGGGGGTAGCATTCCACCCTTCTAGAGGGATAGACATGTACCTACTGTGGAAACGCGGTAAAATCCTGCAGAGCCCTGGCATCACAAAATGGATGCCACCAGTCACAGACACTGGGCTGCCCTCCTGCTGATGACCAACACTCGCAGTGGAGGAAGCCCAACAATAGATATCCTGTCCCAAGGGGGTGTGACCACCTCCCAGACAGGGTTAAGTGTATTGGGGCTGGGTGGGTGCACTCTTAGAGTGCTTTGAAGTCCTGCACTGGGGGAGCAGAAGGCTCCTCTGTGCATATGCCAGTTCAAACCGGCTCAGGGGCTACCTGTCCCTGCTCTGGCACAAAACTGGACAAAGGGAAGTGGGTGTAGCCACCCACTCCCCTGACCCTCCCATAGGTAGGGTCATAGAGCTAGTCCCTCCCCTTCTTTTAGTATAAGAGGGGGAACCTGTGCATTGCACCCTAGATTTCCTGGACGACGCTCTACGAGAAGAATCCCGGACCTTCGACGTTCCACTACCTTTGGAAGACTGAAGAATCTCCCTTGGAGTCAAGGAGTGACTCCCCTGCTTGGCAGGCACCAAAAACTACAAACGATGGTCGCAAACTACGCTGCTCCTGCCGGAGACCGAAGTCCCTGCAGCCCAAGAAGTGGATTTCCTGACTTCTCAAATGCCATTGTGAGTCCCCAGCGAAGCTGAGGCCAGTGGACCCCAAGAGTAATGAGGAACCGCGACCCCTGGGTACCATGCACTATTGTCGAGTGCAACCCCTTCACAACGTTCCACGAACTTGTGCTTTGGACCACATGTGGTCCCAGACTCCAGCAGGAATCCCTCCTAAGATCAGAGGCCTACCATGTCCCGAGTGACCGTGGGCCCCTGTGAGTGAATCCGTCCGAGGCGTCTTTGTGATCCCTTGCCAGCCGGCTTGTGGGTCCCCAGAAGACTTTGTAAAGAAACCAAAGGGCTCCCCTGGTTGCTCCAGGCCTGCCCTGACTTACCCTCTCTGGGTGAGTCCCACAGACCTTGCTGGTCTGCGCCATTGTCTCTTCACACTTTCCCCAAGACTTGCTGTTACCAAGGCTTGTTGGCTCCGATCGAGTTGCCGACACCGTAGTAAGCTGCAGACATCGTGGCACACGCCGAATCCAGCTCCTGGTTGTTGTCGACGCCTCCTGGACCTCGTGGCTGAAGAGTCAAGGCAACTGCGAATGACCTGAATCTTGCGATGACAGTGGGCATCCATCTTCCTTGCCCCGAGTCACTGCCAAGTGACTTTGAACACTGTCCCCTCTGCTTTCAGGTCTTCCATCTTCCGAATCCAGGCTTGGATTCCTCCGGACACTTCTCCTGACGCCGCAAGCAGCAAGTCTTCACTGGCTCCCATTGAAAACGACGCCGCGACCCGACACCAAAGAACACCTATGCACCCGGCTCCCCTGGGTGAGGTAACTTCAGCACTACGGTGCTCCTGTGGGTGTGGGCCCTAGAACTACTTACCCTGTAAGTGACTTGCTTGTAGCTTCCCTCGAAGTGCCCTAAAACTCTAACTTTCCAAGTGCGACTATCGCACTGACTCGTACATGGTTCGCGTCTGTGTTAGACACACCGCGTCCAACTCCCTTGCAATTCCATCTGTAACCGCGTCCTTCCACTCATACAAGGACCGATCGGTGTGTTCGCCTCGAACACGCAAGGGACCTTTAACATTGATATCTCAATCGCGTCTGAGTGCATAGACTCGTACAGGATTCGCATCGGTGCCAGGTCACCGCGTCCGTCCCCTGTGGGTCTCCTACAACTACCTGGGGTGGTTCTTGGGGGTCCCTCGATTCTAGATGCCCTAGACCTAGGTCTAGCAAACTAAGATTGTAATATTCAATTGTGCTAAACTTATCCTGATAATATTTGACTTGTACATATGTTCCTGTCCTCTAATCTCATAAAGAGATTAGTAGAGAGTGTTTATTAATAAATACATATATATTTGATATATATACCTGTGTGGTGTCTTTTCATTTGGTAATTAAAGAGATTGTGTGGTAAAACAAGCTGCTTTACATTCCTTCAAGACTTAGCCTGAAGGCTGCTCTCCACAACTACCACTAGGATAGCTTTCTATAAAGGTTGTCTTAAACCTATCTACCATAAGAGTCGAATTGTTCTGGTGCAAGGTGTCCACTTTAATTAGTGAACAGCATATACCAGGCCAACTTCTCACAGAAGGGCTCAGCGGGATCTGCGTGAAGTAGAACTGGAGTCGTTGTGAAACTTTTCTTCAGGAAGTTAAAGGCTTCTTTAGCTTCTTTCAACAATTTGAAGGGTATCCCCTTGTTTAACAGCCGAGTCAGGGGCATGATTTTTTTAGAAAACTCATGTATAAATCTCCTACAGATATTTGCAAATCTGATGAAACTCTGGACTCTTTTACTGTTGTTGGCGATTTCGACTCTGTGACAGCCTTTACCTTTTGCTCATCCATGGTTATGCCAGAAGGAGAAAGTACAAATCCCAGAAATTCCACAGTTGTGACATTGAATAAGCATTTATCCAATTTTACATATAATGTGTTCTCTCTCAATCATTGTAGAACTGCCCTGACTTGCTTCTGATGTTCCTCCTCGGTGTCTGAATAAATTAAAATATCATCAACGTACACAATCGCACATTTATCTATGAAATCGCTTAACACATCGTTTATGAAATGCTGGAACGCAGCAGGGGCATTGCATAGTCTATATGGCATTACTTGGTATTCAAACAAACTATACTTTGTCCTAAATGCCGTCTTCCATTCGTCTCCTTCCTGCAGTCTAATCAAATGGTAGGCGCCTCTAAGGTCCAGTTTGGTGTAGATTCTCACCCCTTTCACTTGATCTAAAAGCACTGCAATGAGAGGCAAGGGTTAGCGATTTTTGATGGTGATTCTATTGATTGCTCTATAATCAATACAAATTCTCAACTCCCCTCCCTTCTTTGGTATGAAGAAAAGTGGTGAAGAGACGGGGACTGAGATGGTCTGACAAAACCGTTATCCAAATATTTCTTCAAGTAGTCTTATAAATATTGGTTCTCCTTCTCCGTCAGGGCGTATATTCAACTGCAGGGTAAGTTTACTCCTGGATCAAGTTCAATCTTGCAGTCATATGGAATATGAGGGGGAAGCTTCTCCGCTTCGACTTCATTAAATATATCTGCGTAGCCCTAATATTCTTCTGGAACTTCACTAGTCTGTATCACACAAACGGAGTCTCCATTCTCACAAAGCTGGGTTGCTGCATTTGGGTCTTGATGTGATTCTCCTTCTACAAAAGAATTTTCCCTGCAATACTCTGAATTCATTTCGATAGTCCTAGCATTCCAATTTATTGTAGGATTGTGTTCTGTTAACCAGGGAGGTCCTAAAATGAGCTGGAACTGTGGTGCATCAATTAGAATAAATTGCAAGACTTTCCGATGCCCTTCCGAGGATATTATTTGCACTGGTTCTGTATGACTTATTATTGGTCCTGATGATTGATTGGTGCCATCCACTGCTCTGACAGCTTCACTTCTTTCTTTTCTTATAGACATGAATCCTATGAGATTTGCAAACTTCAAGTCACAAAAGTTTCCGGTGGCCCCAGAGTCTATCATCACCAACATTTCCTTAACAACAATATTTCAGAATTTGAAGGTCATGGACAGGATCAAATGGGGTGAAGATACCTGTAGAGTGTTAGCCCCTAGATGGTTCATTGGAGTTGTTTCCTTATTCACACTCACCAGTTCAACTCCACGTACTGGTGGTGCTACAAGTTTTCCTTTACCTGGAATTTTTTTTTTTGGGGCATATCTTAACAAAGTGTCCACTTCCCCCACAATATAGACCCAATTTGTTCCGCCGTCTTTTCTCCTTTTCTTCTTTGGACAATGGACCTCTAAAGGTGCCTATTTGAATTGGCTCTATACTAGACGGACTATCTGTGGGTCTTGCAACTTCTGATTTCATCCTATCGAATTGAGGCAGACTTGATCGAAATTCTTTTTTCTTCTCTCCTCTCCTTTCTTTCTGGCGAAAATCTATTTCTAAAACCAAGTCTACTAACGCCGATATTTCTGTTGGTCGATTAGGGATTTGTGCCAATGCATCCTTCAATTCTTCCTTTAGACCCAGAAAGAAGACTGCTGCTCTTTTATTCTCTGGCCACTCTGTTTCCACCACCAGTTTGTTAAACTGGGCCAGATAAGTAAATAACTCTTGATTTCCTTGTTTCAACTCTAATAATTCATTATCTGTTGCTTGTGATGCCTTCCTTCTGTCAAATATTCAAAGGAATTCCTTCTTAAATTCCTCGAAGTTGTATAATATTGGATCATCCTTTGTCACTAGAGGCATGGACCATGATACTGCATCTCCACTGAGAATGGACAAGATGAAGGCAACACGAGACTGTGCATCGGGAAAAATGATAGGCGGCACATGAAAGGAAGGGAGCATTGTGTCAAGAAAATTTGGGCCTTCTGAGGATGTCCACTAAAACACTCTGGAGGCGCTAAGGGAATTACTGGGGATAATGAGTGAATAACTTGAGTAGGAGCAAAGGACATTGAGCTAGTACTGGATCTAGGGTTTTCTGATGTTGGAATTTTTAAACTAGCTCCTGAAATAATTTCACCCATTATATTGGCTAAATCTTATATTTCTCTTCTAGATGTGATTATCTCTAATCTCAAGGTTTTATTTTCTTCCCTTACTGCTTCTAGGTCCTTCTGAATACTCCTCAAAATTTCTCCTAAATTTCTTAAATCTATACCTTTCGCCATTCTGCTCGGGTGCAATTAACCACGTGGGCACTTCACTCTGTCAGGGTCTCTATTTTGTTTTGATAGAATTGCACAGAAGCAGAATGGCGCTAGTTCCTAATGCCCCTCAAGGAACACCTCTTCTAGGTTGTTTTAATATTCCTTATACAGGTGTGTACCAAGGGGGGAAAGGGGACTGGGAGAAAAGAAGAGACAGCCAATCAATTGTGGTTCCACTTCAAGAAAGTTCCTTCTTTTTCTGCTATTTTCAGTTTTGAAATTTATGTTCTGACCTTTCTTGTGGCATGTTAGGAATGCAATACAACAACAGGTTTTTAATTTTAACATCCCACCCTCTATTAACATTTATACTAGTGTATATTTACTCAACTTTCCATTGGCTAACTCTTACCCAAACAACTCTTGGCTAATTCCCCTCTTCCACTGTTCTTGTAGACTTCTAATTTTACTGTAATTTTACTTTTTCATGTATTAATTCTTATGCTTTTACTTCCAAAGGAAGTACTTGTGCGACTAGAACAATCAGATGGCTGGATGTGGTGTCTCTTCAAGACGAGTCCGTTCAGGTCACAGGTAAGTAGCTTATACTATTCTTTATTCCTTTCTTAGTACCAATAACCAAGTTATGCGTTTTAATGATGGCTACTGATATCTATACTAACTTTCCTTGTTAGGAGAATTCTCTCTTAATTGTTAAATGCTTTACATTGAAACCTGCTTTAGCGAAAATCATTCACTGGTTAATTTGGTTTGGAAATCTTTTTTTAAAATTTTATTTTAAAAACCTTGTATTCTCAAAGAACCAACCTAAACATGACTATACGTACGGCTAGCATAATAATCTTTTAGATTTCTTTGAATGTGAGTGTTAAGCCATGAGGAGACACTATATGCATACGCCAGCTCTTAACCTTGGAAATAGCCAACTTCCTCGGAGAGCGAGACCCTTTTCCTTTTATGCCTAAAACATGCGCAGAGTAAGCCAACTTGCTCGGAGACCGAGGCGCTTTACCTTTTATGCCTGAAATATGCACAGAGTAAGCCGACTTGCTCGGAGAGCGAGACGCTTTTCCTTTTAATGTCTAAAGCATGCGCAGAATACCTGACCTTAACAGGAATTCCATCCTAGTATTAAATTTCCGAAGGAACTAACAATGATGCCAGACGCCACTACCCTTTTCTAAACTAACGCGATGGAGAACAGGAGATAAGCTCACTCCTCAGGATTTCTGTCAGGTGAAGTGCACATTTGTGAGTCAGCGCGCGCTTCACATTCCAATCATGATTGGAATGAAAACAACTAGTATGCTGCTGAAGGGGGTGAGCTGGCAGACATCTTGAAATTCCAGCGCTGCCAGCTTGACCTCCAGTTATTTCTTTTCGTAGTGTTCAAGTGTTTCTTGTAAGGGTTACTAGTTAGAATGCTGGCTGTTATTGGGCGATTGATAGGAATCCTCCTAGGGATCCTGACATCTACATAGTAAAATAAAAAATATTGTAAATTTAATAAACATGGAGAAAATGTACTGAACTGTGCAACATTGTTCCTTTACAAAAGAAGAAAACATATAATCCCAAAATATAACTAGGCCCCTACTGAAACTGCAGGCTATCCACCACAATTGAATAAAAGTATAAATACATACTGCTGAATGCCCTCTATCAAACTGTTGTATTCCGCTTTAGGTATCCGTATGTAGGTTTTCCTAAATCATGTCCTTATATAGGCACAATTCGCCATGCCCTTATATAGGCATAGAAATCCCTGTCCTTATTTAGGCATTAACCGTGCACTCCAAATACAGGCATGGTCACCGACATCCGTCCACCCTAAAGTCACAACGAGTTCTTAGAAACCAGACCCTTAAGCCTTGGGAGTTTCCCCTAGCACAGGACTATTGATTTCTCCAAGAACTCATCTATTATGTATGAACCGTTATACCTTAAGGGTTCATTCCTGACGTCTTCCCCTGTCCGACCTAACGTCAATGCTAACATTCCTCGACACCTATCAGGTATAAATATACCTTCCCTTGCCAAAGCAAGTCAGAGGAGACCTCGACTTCAAAGGAGCCCGTATCCCGGCCTGACGCACTGAGAAGACGCTGTCATCCCTGCACGCAGAGAATCCAGCTATCCAGCTTCCAGTGTTCTGATTCCCCTTGCAGGGTGTTAGAGTTCCAAGATCCGGCAGGAGATTCCCACCTCTCTCATTCTCAAGGTATGGAGCTGACTAGAACCTAGAGGGACTCTTGGCATACTAGACTTAACATACTCTTAGTCTACCATACTAGAGAATACTCTACCTACTTCTACTCTTCCCTACACCTAGACTAGGTTAGGTACACTGGGGTAGAACTAGCATAGAGACGCATCGTATGAGTACTCGCATTTTTAGCTCATGTTATTTATGTACGTGAAAATATGCTAAAAGATAATGCTAGCGCAGTATTATTTATTTCTACTGCTTACGCTGTACATTATTTATCTTGCATACTGTCTTGTGATCGTAACAGCACATATCTCTTACACGAGAAACAAGACTGTTCAATAAAACCCTTTTATTGAAACGCCCGTCTTTCCTTTCTGTGTAACTCTGCAGAAACTAAGCTTGCACGATTGAATGAGTGAAACTGTTATCTATTGTTTCCACGATTCTGAGACATGTTCCGCTTCTAAAGGGAAACAAAGTTGTCATGTTTTTCGGTTGCCAGAAACTACTCCCTTCTTGTTCTCAAGGAGTTTCTAGTGGCCTCTGAGCTAGCTGGCACAGGTAATTAAGTTTAATATAATCGATAGGGACATACCGACCTTAGTCCTATGTCAAACCTATAGGTTATATTATTCCAATGCGCAGAGCCTATTAGGGAAATAGGGACTACACTACATGGCGCCCAACGTTTTGGTAAGGCAGTAATTTAACGCTCGATACTAAGTAACTCATTCGTGCTTTTCTCAGAGACCCCTACTCACATACTCCTTAAGACGTCTGGAGTGGGTAGGGTTAAATATCCGCCATAACTAAATAGGGAAGCACCCTATATATTAGTTGTTTGGTTTGTTCAACGTTGAAGGATACAGTGTTCCAAAATATTGTGCACCTTATCTTTTGTTTCCTTGAAACTTGTTCTACATTTAAAAAAAACAAAAAAAAAACAAATGTCCATAAACGGGGATGATGCCACCGGAAACGGTGGAGCTGCGGCTAACCCAGCCATAGCAGTTTTTAACTTTACAGGTTTAAATGAACCTGAGGAGGGTGTCATAGACATCAATCCAAACTTAAGAAGAGCCATCACTCTAAAACTTATAAAACATGGCCTACCACCGAGAGGCGGTAGAGCAGTTTTCGTGATAGAGGCACACAAATCCTTTCAGACAGAGGTATTCTATTCATGGGTCATATTTCCTGAATCAAATTCAGTAACAAGACTGTTTCACTTCTACAAAGAAGATGA
Source organism: Calotriton arnoldi (assembly GCA_963921515.1). Taxonomy (NCBI): domain Eukaryota; kingdom Metazoa; phylum Chordata; class Amphibia; order Caudata; family Salamandridae; genus Calotriton; species Calotriton arnoldi. The sequence goes on from CAWUFW010003333.1 coordinate 320,286, forward strand.
ACCACCAGAGGAATATATTCCTTTCGAGGATATTGAAATTCCACTAACATACCAGGAGCATCAGCTCTGGTTTAAAGGCGCCCTAAAACATCACAAAAACATTACCAGGCTCGGTCCACTAGGTAGACCAGGAGCAACATGGCCGATTCTAGCCGGCTACACTCCTCATCCTAACCTCGATATAATGTCAGATGAGGAACTACTTACTCAACTTACAGAGTTAATAAAAATCTACAGACAATTAGTCCAATATGTCATGCAGACTTTTACAGTCCAACCACCATTGACACTTCCAAATCAAACTCCTCAACAGGGGAATACACTAAAAATTACACCACAGACTCTATACGCAGTCATGGGAAAAATGCCCACAAAACGTGAGCAAATTCCGTTTTGGATAGCTCAAAAGATTACTCAAATCGAAGCAGTATTTCCAAATACTAGCCCGTATGAGAAACACAGAATCCTAACCATCTGTTTACCGATGGGGATCACACCACAACTGGAAGACTGCACCACTTGGGGCTCAGTCTTTGCTGCCATCTATACTAAAACACATGGTATTCCATCATTTGCAGTAATACCTGACGTCCTAAAACAAATTCAAAACGAATACGGGGCAGAGCCTGCTCTAAATTTAGGTATGAAATTACTGAAAAATTTCAACCAGGTCTCAACAATAATATTATCTAATATTAAAGGGGAGGCAGCAGCAGTGGCGATCCACCAACAATTAAGGGAATTCGATGTTACAGAACATCAAACTGAGCTACCCAGAATAATAGAACTATCATATGCTGAATTAGGCAGAGATAGTTTGGGTGGAAGACCAGTGAAGCCGAAACTATCTGAAAATCCTGAAAAGGACTCTATTAAACAAACTCCTACATCTTCTAAAAAGAAGTGGGAGACTAACAAACAAAATTCAAACGAGAAATGTTCTCAATCCCGAGGTAGGTCTCCTCAAAAGGAGCCCTCTGAAAGGAGGTATAACCTCAGGAATAGGGATAATTTGAAAAAGCCTGACAGGTATCAAGATACTGATACACGTTCCTCTCGTACCTTTCAGATCTCGTCACAGACATAGGAAAGAAGAGGACGGTCAGAACATAGAGAAGAACGCGTGAAATCGAAAGACGACAAACACGTTCCGAAAAACAAATCAAAACCTCAATTCTCACAGAAGAAGGTAGCTGCTCTAAAGATTAGACATGCCGAGGATACTGAGAACACAACTCAAGAATGGAGAATGGGCTCAGACAATGCTGGACAGTGCAGCAGAAGTCACAATAGCTCGCCAGAACCTGAAGGAACTTCTAGAGATAGTGGACTTGAATGAGTACATTACAGTTGAGACTGTAGACACCAGGGTTAGTACTCCACAAAAGTTATATGAAATAACACTCCGGATGGAGGGAGACATACCTAGACAGGTGAAAGCACTTTTTTGGGAAAAACTATCAAGGGGCTATGATATACTTCTAGCAGAAAAAGACTGGACACAACAATTTATCAGGGAGTGCCCACATGGTGAGGACATTATTATGCCTGCCTTCTCTAACCATATTCCAATTCATCTAAAATATACTTATGCTAGGAAATGGGCAGTTGCCCAGGCCCCAGCATTATACAAAAATCATGTAGGATGGGATGAGGACTCACCTCACCATAAAATACAGCTGAAAAATGAACCTACTGCACAAAGGCAGTACCCAATAAAGCAAGAAGCTAAAAAACAGGTCAGGGAGATCTTAGATCAACTTGAATACCAAGGGGTGATTGAAACATGCACCTCCTCAATGAACAATCCTTTGTTTCCTGTCTCCAAACCAGACAATTCATATCGTCTAGTTTTGGATTACAGACACTTAAACACTTGTTCTAAAACTTTTGCAGTACAAAATGCACATAGTACAGCATTAATGAATAACATTGTGCGTAAAAAATATAAAACCACATTAGATATCTCAAATGGTTTCTTTTGTCAAAACATAGCACCTGAAAGCAGGTACTTAACAGCTTTCTCAATAATGGGGACCCAGCGTCAATTTTGTCGACTCCCACAAGGGTTCAAGAACAGCCCGGGGTTATTCTCAGCGAGAGTAATGGAGTTACTACAAATTTATGATAATGAGGCATTGTCATATGTCGATGACATCTATCTGACAGACGATGACCTGGAGAAACACTTGAACAGGGTGAACACCATTATACTGGGCTTCGCCTCTGAGGGCTACAGATTCAACTTTAAAAAGTCCAGAATTGCCCATCTCAATGTCCTGTTTCTAGGATATGAGCTTTCAAGTGAAGGCAAGAGCTTGGCAGCCAACTTTTTTAGAAAGGTGTGCGCTGCTCCAACCTCCAAAAACGCTGAAAAACTTACAATCCATCCTGGGTTTCCTCAATTTTAGAAGAACATACATTCTAAATTATGCGGAAAGGGTTAAACCTCTCTACGCATTAATCAAACCTGATTTTTCAATCAAAAAATGGACACAGGAACACACAGACATCCTGCGTTCACTCTAAGCTAACAAATCACTTACAGACACGCGTAAGCCAACGCAATTTAGTGATCCGAATAATTTCGGGTCAATGCGGATTCACCTACTTAACATTTAACGAGGGTGAAAAAATACCCATTGCATACAAATCACACTTGTATACACAAGCAGAAATGCGCTTCACTTCAACAGAAAAAATACTGACAGCAGTTCAAACTGCAGTAGCAAAAGAAAGAGCTCTAGCCCAAGGGAAACGCATTACTGTTGTGACTCCCGTACCGGCCTTAGAGGCGGTAACAAAAGCGAGCATTCCAAATGCTAAAGCTTTACATCCGAGATGAATACAATGGGTTAATTCTCTTGCTGCAACAGATGTTGAATATGTTTTTGATCCCGATCTAAAAACACAAGCGTTCCTGCAATATGAACATGAATGTCCTCTGCCTACTGAGATTCTGCCTCTCGATCAGTACGAATTTATAATCTACACTGACGGATCCGCACAACCCGCAACAGGGATTAAGCAAGCTTACAGTGCAGCATGTGCAATCGTTAAAGGTTGCATGCGCGATGGCAAATTCAGACCTATGGTCACACAAACTCAATCTCTAGGAGATTGTACAGCTCAGCGAGCTGAACTACAAGCATTCAAACTGGCACTTGAAAGTACAGATCGAGAATTCCCCACACTCATAGTGTGCGATTCTTACTACTGTGTACAGTTGTATAATGAATATATACAAACTTGGCTTGAAAATGGGTTCAAAGATGCAAAAGGTGGCACAATAAAGCATAAAACGCTTTGGGAACAAGTAGTTCAGTTAAAAAGCGAACTACCAAAGGCTCACATGATACACACACTGAGTCATCAACGTGATGGCGTTCACGTTGCAGGGAATTCATTGGCTGACGAAGCCGCAAAGGGGGCTGTTCAGACGGCTTCCGTAGCTGCGATCACTCGTTCAAAAACGAAAATAGACGGTGAGATAATGTTGGCTGTCAATGCTTTAAGCAAGGGCAGTAGTGCAGCGTTACCAAAAAAGTTTCCACTCAAGTACTCTTATGTAATTGATGCGAACAACGTTCCTTTTGCTCGAATCCCTGGAGTGGGGGATAGGGTAATTCCAAACATGGAACGAAGAGCAGCTTTGATTTATGAAACACATCTGGGGGAGGGTCTGTCACACCAAGGGATCTCTAAAACAATATTAACATTAAAAGAGATGTACTGGTGGCCTGGAATGAATACAGAAATACACGTATTCATCAATAACTGCTTAGACTGTAAAGTACAGCGAGAAAGCCACCAGACACCATGCTGGGAATGTAGCTGCCCAGTACAGACACCATTGTTAGACAGCATTAGACTATCTATGCGCAGGCGTCCCTCTGGACAAATGCAATCCCACAAATACTGAATCAAGGTTCCTATGGATATGGCCTCAGCGCTCGGCTGACGCTCGAACTGTTATAAAAGATTTGCGAGTCTTTATCGGCACATACGCAATAGGCACTCTACATTCTGACCAGGGCCCTGCATTTAGCTCTCGAGCTTACAAAGACGCCATGGCCAGTCTGGGCGTTGCATTGCGGTACTCCTCTCCGTTTCATCCTGAGGTAAATTCTGTTGTGGAAAGGAAAAACCGGGACATAAAGCAGTCTATAACAGCTAGGGTATTAGGTTCGGGTGATGGGTGAGTCAGACATCTTTATGGGGTCCAACGCTCATTAAACAACTTGCCAAGAAGTTCTCTAGGGGGGGTCACTCCATATGAGGTTCTATTTGGGACAAGAATGTGGGTGCCCGATCTGGAATGCAGTGGCACAGTGGTGGAAAATAAACCCTTTGATATCAAAGATCGTTTGGCTGTTTTACAGGACTTAAATGAATTAAGAACGAAACAAAGGAACGTGTCCCTGAAGCCAACCACCACTGGGGGAAAACCGGCGGTCCCAGCAAGGCCTGTCTGGATTCCAAAAGTTGGGGATCTAGTCAGAGAGAAAATTGCGGACAAGAAGGAATTTGGACCTTCTTACAGACAACCAGTACCTTTCCTAGCCATTCACGGAACAAGAACAGTACTTCTGCTGCCCCTTGCTGGAAAAAAGGAGAAAAGATTTGTGTCCATCGACCTCATCAAACCACAGTATGTGGCCAATACTAAGTAGTAGGCTTCGTGGACTCCGACCTAGTAGCAGACACACTCCTCTCGCTACTATCCAAGAGGTTCAAACTGAAAGACTAATAACAATTGGGAAGTCAGCAGTAACAGGTGAAGGACTAAGCAACAATGCCATGGAACTCGTCCCTCTTGATAATCAAGTATCAGTCTGTCCAAATACACCTGTCTACACCAATGTAGCACGTGATTAACTGGTTCCATCCATTTCTACAAATCCTGATTCAATTCCAACAATTGACAGGACTGCTTCTGGCTACTTCATTAACTTTGATACGTTTTCTGAGGATCCGAGTGAGCCCAAGACGTTGCCAGCAACAACAACTATTAAACAGCAAGTTCAAGACTTTTTGCAATTTTTGAAAAGACTTATCTAGTTTCACCATGGATTGAACTTTGGGTTATTTCTGGAATATTTTTCTTCCTGCTTTGGCTAGCTTTGGCTATGACTATGAGCGTGCTTATAAATGGCAGATACATCCATTTGGACATTGAAAAGAAAAGAAGTGAACTGACTTTTGAAACCTCACAAATCATCCCATCGTGAAACAAGAGACTTGTCTGCAGTGAACATCACAGCCGTTCCTATACAGGATGGTATAGTGTGGGACAAAACAGATTTCGATATCTTTGGCCCGACTGAACATTTGAACATTCCACATTTATTTAAGATCTCACTAAGTGATTTTGTTTCATCCAGTACCTTTTCTGATGATTGGGACTTTGAAACTGTAAACAATATAATGTTTGACCTAGAAAAATCTGCTGCATTTTCTAATAATTAATATTTAAAGGGTTCTTCAGACTATGAACAGCTGTATTGCTATAACCACTATGGTCATCATTTTTTGCATAAATCTGCAATGCCTAGAAATGTGTTTATGTTTAACCAATGGGAGCATTGTCCTACACCACCAAAAGGTAGTTCAAAAACATTTGCTAAAAAGTTTCCATATTTTTCAGGATACAATACATCTGATCCAGAAACATTCTACTATAGAAATGTAAACAAAACAGGACTGAAAATTATGTTAACAAATACAAAACAGATTTACTCTGCAGCATTTATTGCCCAACTGTCTAGACAGGGTTTCGACTTATGGAAAGACACAATAGACACAAAAAATGTCTGGGGTACTAAAGATTGTCAAGTGCAGGGGATAGAAGCTTTATTTAGAGCCTGTATCGTCCCTCAACAAATAATGTTTTTGAATGACACGGTCCAACAAATCGTCTTGCCTTGGGTTAGCCAAGATCAAAGACATGAAAAATCCTTCTGTACCAACACCTGCAAGTGATAACAATACACAGGCAGCGGTTACAGTTGACACCATACTACAACTCAACAGAACAAATCCTGATTGGAGAAAATGGTTGATCTGGCCCACAGACACCAACAACTGTCAAGATAGATTCCGGAATAAAACACGGGGGTTTACTATTCATAGGCCAGACCCAAGATACGTCCAAAGACAACATCCGGGGCTAGTAACAACATACAGTGTAGGAAAATTATGCCTCGATTGGCTGAAAACATCTACACTTAAGGATGTGAAACAACACTTATCTTTACTTAAAGAAGACGCAGACCTTAGGGAATTCTTGCTTGGACCAAGAAAACCGCGTCAAAAACGTTTCATATATGCCGGCATCTATGCTGTTTATAATGAAGCATGGAAGGTGTCACAGATGGAGGCCGCAGAACGAATACGTGAACTTGATCGTATTAACTTAGAGAAAACTCTCTCTGTGGTCGACAATGGGTTAACAACTTTGTCCTCCAGAATTTATTCATTGGACAGTATTGTATCCTCTGCTATCGACATACTGGAACAAGATTTAGCCATGTTACAGCAAGGCCAATCTCAGTTACGTTCTATTATGTTATTAAGCTGGACGCTGCAATCTTTGCATGCGGGCTATGTGCCTTGGCGTTTTATCAACACAACGGCTCTGTTTGCAGAATACAATCTAACTGATAAACAGATCTAACTGGCACAAAGGGGAGCAAAGTATACAGTACTGAGCATTGAAAAACTTGAAAAATTACCATTCACAGTGGCAGAAAAACCAGCTACAGAATGGCTTATTCATGGCAAAATTAGTCTACCTGTGACTACTTTTCAATTTCAGTATTGCCTTCAACAGATGCAAGCAGGCAAATATGAAAGGTTGGGTAAAGAATACATTAAGACATCCTGGAATTTACCTTACACATATAGATGTTGGAGTGGGGATCGTGAAGTGTTTCTAAGCGGTACACACTGTGAAAATGCACTAAGCGGTTCACTGATTTGTCAGGACATTTCCTTACATGGGGCTTGTAATGGTTCTGTGGCAAACTTGTCCTGCCACCAGCAAGGTACACCAGCTGCTGTGATTAATCCAACGTTTGGACAACTTTCTAATGGGAGTTACCTCATGTTGAATGATCAGAGTTGCTGTGGCATGTTGCCAGGCATCCCATATCTAGTAACAGTCAACTCCAGGGTCACTTGCTGTATGCAAGTATTGTTTGCCCCAATAGACACAGTCAGGGAGTCGCCTCTATGGCCTTCGTTGAATGTCCCTTTTATTCGATTTGATACTTTAAGCAGAATGAAAGCCATGCTTAGACAACAATCCTATTACAACCAAAACTCCAACTGTAAAAATTCATTCGAGTTTTGCTTATGTTGTCAATGTGATGTAATTTTAAGTCACCAGCACTTTTTCACCTTTTCACGCAACTTCACCCAATGTGTGAGCACCAGGACTAGATCCTGAAAAAATGTGTGGATGATATAGCGTTTATGATGTAATAAATGTCTTGTCATCCCTACAACCTAGTGTCCCTTCATACGTTGTTTCTCCTCCTCCTCCTCTCTTGTAACACGAGAGCTCAGACGAAAGCATTTTCTCGACTAAATAGTAGCTCTGGCTACCCGAGGACCAGTTTGGCCTCATCTTGACCATTGTTCTTTAAAAATAAATAGACAACAATCAGTGCCTTTGACCTCGGCCAAAGAAACCTATGATTTGCAAGTTGCAAGGACTTCGGCTGAGATATAAGCTTTAATTAGTACAAACTGCCCTATACATTTCGTAGAAATGATAGGACGTATCTTTAACATGTCAGATACAAGCGGAATTGTACATGTATTTAAGACCATCTGTTCTGGACTATTAGCACCTTTCCAGGCTGTCCTCGGAATCATCCCAAACTTCGCACATTCGGTGTTTGGTGGTGTGCCGCTAATTCTAGCACTTGTTGCAGGAATTCTGTTTCTATTCCTCCTACTACGCTATGGCAAGCCTCTTCGCCAACATCACTCCGAACGATGTGGAGAGAGCCCTCCTTGAACGGAAATGCCGTGAGCGGATAATACAGCTTTTTGGCATGCCTCGTCTACGGGAACTTAATACAACGTGGTTCCTGTCATTCAGACCAATCTGGCAAGATTGCATCTTACCTGTTCTACACTGCCTGTTTTGCGGTGAAGAATGCGTGCTAGACATCTGTCTAACACTCCCATCAGTCATGCCAACGGCTATCGATACTTTGCTGGACCCGATAACGGCCCATGCTGTGTGTTGTCCCCAGCGGCTTCCAATCCTGATGGCGGCATTCATTGAGATCTCACAGACGCTTCCGGCTGCTGCTGAGGTACGAGATGGATCAACGGGCACACAGGTAACAACAGACGTGGACATTGCTGTGGCATCCAATGTTGACAGCGATGCTTCCCATCTTTGTGCAATTAATCTTCTACACGAAGTGTTCCAACTGTCACCAACTTCGGTGGATGATGTTTTGGCTACTGACATAGATGATCTAATGTTTACGCCAGACCCGTACACTGACTTTGATTCGGCTCACAGTGTACCAGGGCATCAATGAAAATTTGGCCTTCATATTTTTCAAACTTGGAACTATTCCCAGAATTGAACTTTTTTAAATTTTTTCAAATGAGATGGCAAAAGAACAATCTGCTTACAGTAGAACTAGTCTTATAAAACGGACTTCTTTGAATACTTCCAGGGACACATTGTCACCTTACTTGTCTAAACATTTCATTTATTTACAGGATATGCAATGGCTTTGATTATAAGAACTTATCGACCATTTCATCATATGTATATATTACTGTTTCATTCACGTTGCATTTTATTTCCGTTATATGCTTAGAATGAAAACTATGCTTTAAATGTACAGTAACTATTGCATTTCAACAGTTTTGAGCTTCTTTTTAAATGCTTTTAGAAATGTTTTTAGCAATATGTGGTACTCAATTTTATGTTTAGCATTTACAATGTTTAGCATTTAGTATTATCGTTCATTCAAAGATGGAGTGGGTGTTGTATTCCGCTTTAGGTATCTGTATATAGGTTTTCCTAAATCATGTCCTTATATAGGCACAATTCGCCATGCCCTGATATAGGCATAGAAATCCCTGTCCTTATTTAGGCATTAACCGTGCACTCCAAATACAGGCATGGTCACCGACATCCGTCCACCCTAACGTCACAACGAGTTCTTAGAAACCAGACCCTTAAGCCTTGGGAGTTTCCCCTAGCACAGGACTATTGATTTCTCCAAGAACTCATCTATTATGTATGAACCGTTATACCTTAAGGGTTCATTCCTGACGTCTTCCCCTGTCCGACCTAACGTCAATGCTAACATTCCTCGACACCTATCAGGTATAAATATACCTTCCCTTGCCAAAGCAAGTCAGAGGAGACCTCGACTTCAGAGGAGCCCGTATCCCGGCCTGATGCACTGAGAAGACGCTGTCAACCCTGCACGCAGAGAATCCAGCTATCCAGCTTCCAGTGTTCTGATTCCCCTTGCGGGGTTTTAGAGTTCCAAGATCCGGCAGGAGATTCCCACCTCTCTCATTCTCAAGGTATGGAGCTGACTAGAACCTAGAGGGACTCTTGGGATACTAGACTTAACATACTCTTAGTCTACCATACTAGAGAATACTCCACCTACTTCTACTCTTCCCTACACCTAGACTAGGTTAGGTACACTGGGGTAGAACTAGCATAGAGACGCATCGTATGAGTACTCGCATTTTTAGCTCATGTTATTTATGTACGTGAATATATGCTAAAAGATAATGCTAGCGCAGTATTATTTATTTCTACTGCTTACGCTGTACATTATTTATCTTGCATACTGTCTTGTGATCGTAACAGCACATATCTCTTACACGAGAAACAAGACTGTTCAATAAAACCCTTTTATTGAAGCGCCCGTCTTTCCTTTGTGTGTAACTCTGCAGAAACTAAGCTTGCACGATTGAATGAGTGAAACTGTTATCTATTGTTTCCACGATTCTGAGACATGTTCCGCTTCTAAAGGGAAACAAAGTTGTCATGTTTTTCGGTTGCCAGAAACTACTCCCTTCTTGTTCTCAAGGAGTTTCTATTGGCCTCTGAGCTAGCTGGCACAGGTAATTAAGTTTAATATAATCGATAGGGACATACCGACCTTAGTCCTATGTCAAACCTATAGGTTATATTATTCCAATGCGCAGAGCCTATTAGGGAAATAGGAACTACACTACAAAACAAACAATACCCTTATACAGGAGTTTTTGCACTTACCTGTGTAATCTCAAATACAAAGTCCTTAAATCCAATGGTATATATGCAGCAGACAAAGAGAGTGATCCTTCCAGCTCCAAATCCAAATGAAGAGTAACCAGGAGATGCGCCAAGCACTGGAAGGAGCCTCCTGGACAGGAACAGGAAGTTGGAGTCTCTGGAGCACTTCCTTCCTGTTGGAAAAAAAAGACTGTTTGCTAAAAAAACAACTCCGACAGTCCGCTGGAAAAGAATATCCACTCAAAAAGCCACTTTTGGTAGTTCTCAAGCACAAAAGTTACTTGAGATGAATGCGTTCATGACCGGCACAACATTGGCGCCATTGCAGCTGGAAGCCATGCGAGTGAGCGTGAACTCTCGCAGGAGCTCGCTAGCAGCCCAAGAGTATTGTGGCACTAACAAGTGAGCGCCAAAACAAATTCTCGGGCATGCGAACGGAAAAAAAACTCTGCTTCGCATCTGGAATGTGGAATTCAGGAACTCCGAACTCCTCTGTGGAGCGCAGAGTGCCTGAATTCCACAAACTCCACATGCGGAGCAGAGTTTTACGTCTGGGCCTAGTGTAAACATACATGTGACAGCTCACACTGTAGCATTGAGGTGTTCAATGAAGATGTGCAATGCAAAATCATACTCACCAATTCCAGGCACAGCTCTGTGTGGTATTGAAATCCGTTGTGATGTCAGCTGTGGAACCTGGCTTCTCGATTGTTTGGCAGAAAACATGATCCGCAATCCAGCAGCTTCAGAAGGATATGACTCCTTAATGAATGTTCAGCATGAATTATAAGTGAAGATGCAAAATATGCACAGACATCACTGATTATTTTGGGAACATAACACACGCCAACATGAGATGCTTAAAATAGGTGCCAATATCTGCTAATTTACTTTCACAATGATTTGCTTATTGTAAACTATTTGGAAAATAATAGTTTACAACAATCAATGGCAAACTTACCTAATAGATGGATGCTACTGGGTCTGATTGCTGCAGCCAGAAGGACTCCCAAATCCCTGGATGAGGTACTTTGGATGACTGAGGTACTCTTGACAGCAGCTGTAACGAATCAAACATACGGATATTTCAATTCAAAGGATGATGTGAATTATTTTTCATCCATGTGTCATTAGAATACACTTTCAACACAGTTAGTGCTATTCCTCTTTAGATGAGACTATATAAGCAATTTGGTACATGCTTTTTTATTTAAATTTAAATGTAGAATCATCCTTTCATTAGCCAAAATGTTATGAAGTAGTATGCACTTTTGAACCATATCTGAACATATGGAGATGGGTGACAACAGTGATTTTTGACACACACCACATACTGCTAACATGTCATCCAAAATAATGGACTATGAGCTTTCAATAAAGTTTGTCAGTGACCTTACCAGGATCTACCATCCACCCAGTGTGTGGAGCCTGACCATATGTCATACTCATACGTGGAGTAGAAGTCACCTTAATATGTGGTTTCCTGGACAACGTCACAGGGCCTAAAAGGATATGAGTATAAAAAAAATGTCATTCTAGTTGACACATGTTAAAACCAACATATAACAGTAAAGATCACATGTGTAAGACTAATGAAAGAGTTTATCTGATCTATCTATAGGTTGTCTGATGATAACTTAATATATGGGAACAACTTCTAGCCATATATACATGCCAGGTTGTGGTAGTGGTTGATCTGCCCCATGACATTGCCTTGCTGCAAGTGCAGTAACATCTGCTTCAGTGGATGAATCTCCTCTGGCTGTATGTGGAAATGAAATGAAGAAGTCAACAAACAAACACAACAAATGATGATTATGAACAACTTTTTACATACTTTCTTAATTGCATTTACAATACAGCTATGATGGTTACTTATTCATGCACAATTCCATGTGCCAGTTACACAACTACATTGGAATCACAAGCAGAGATGGACCACTGTTTGTGAAGAAGAAATTGGAAGTTAACATTTGTAGTACTTAGTACACTGGGACTTGATAGACAAAATTAAACACATGAAAGAACAAATTCACCATGAATATTTTCACAAACTTGAAGTGACTTCCATATTCACATTTGCTGTTCATATTAAACATTTATCAAATAAAGTCATTGTTTAATCATCACATAATACCTGGCACCACATTACGGTCGTCATTCAAAGGCAGTCCATGCAGCAGGTGGGGGAGTATGTTTGAGAGGACGTCCTTCTCAAGTGGTGTGAGATAGAGAAGAGATCCAGTTTGTCTATCAGAGAGACCTCTGATCACCTCTATCCTGGTAAACTTCTTCACCCGCCTCCTCTCATCCTGCCACTTCTTTTGGATATCTGTGTTGGTTCAGACATACTCCCCCAATGCACTGACTTCATTAGCCAACTGCTGCCATAGGGCCGCCATCTGTGTTGTACTGCTGAGGAATGGAGGAAGACTATGTTGTTTTTAGTAGTTCCCCACAACAAATATGACAATCATCTGGGTCTCCTCATCTGTGAAGTTTTTCTTTCTCCTCACATTTAACATGCTTATGCTTGGCAGATGGCAAGGCAAGGCGCAGAGCAGGCAGGTGAAGTATGGGAGTGGAAAAAACAGAGCCTTGGTTGTGTACTGCTCTTGTGTGGTTTGTAGTGCCTGAGTTGCAGGAGACACAAATTGTCTGCAGGTGGATGAAATTACTCGTACCCCACCCCGAGTGTGGGGGTTCTGCCCCGAGTGCAGAGGCTCTACCCTGAGTGCAGAGATCCCACACTTGGGGTGGAGATCCTCCAGCCCGAGTGCGGAACCTCTGCTCCAAATGCGGAACCTCCACAAGCATCAAGATGCTACTCTTAATTCCCTTTATGAATACTGAAAACTAGTAAAGTTAGACTTTTGGTCTAAACTTGCACTTTTGGTCTTTTTTTGCCTTTGTGAATCGGGCCCTATGAATAGCGTACAATCGTAAACTTACTTTTGTGAATTAGGTCCTCAGACTTTTGGTCTAATTTTATCTTTGTGAGTCGGTCCCTGATTGTGTTATCCTTTGTCACTGTATTTAACCCTCTGACAGGTCATTTCAATTGCAGTTAACATGCAAATTGTTATTGATGTTCTTTGTATCCAACAAGTCACTGTATCTTCATTATGTCAGTTTTTGGCTGCCTCAATAATCTGTGGATGCCTCTCTTGTCATCTGTAGAGAAGCAACAGACGATGGTGTCCACACGGTGACCAACTCCACAGATGACATTACCGGACATCCTGGAAGCAGCAATTCAGTTCTCTACCATTCGTTCAGTCAGGTAAGTTTATTACCAACTTAATTCTACCTCTCTATGTTATCATTTCCACGTTCTCACCCTTATTTCTAATTTTTACATTTTTAACCAATGCATATTGTTTGAATTCTTTAATACTCATAAAATGGACTATGGTACATGTCTCTGTACATCTTTCTGTACTGATATACTTCATGTCAACTATCACTGTCTCCCCTGTTCCATACTTGTATAACTCAACATTCATGTTGGGATGGAAAAGTCCCTTGCATGGTAATGGACGTGTACCCCTGCCCCTGTGGTGATATCTGAGTCATTAGTAACAATTTGATAGTCATGGACAAACACGGATCATGCATGTGCACCATGACCTAGGCTTGTCTAGCAGACTGCAGTCTTTCTAAGACCGGAAAGAGCTCTCAAAAGCGCTACCCTCAAGTGGTGGAAGACTACTGCCTACACCTGGAGTAAAGTAGCACGAGTACAGTGGTGGCAGCAAACCGTGTTTTCAGTAATAGTAATCAGTCGAGTGAACAGGCATTTTTGCCTGTGTCACTGAAGTGGTGCCTTATGGCCCACTTGTAAAGTTCCACTGCAGTGTACTTAACTCATCCTGGGCCTGCACTGGGTTGCATGGAGTTCCAGACATCGCCTGTGGTTGCAAGTGCATGCTAGAATTAATATGTGCCTGTGAAGGGGAAACAACCATCACAATGCAGTCTTAAACATGCAATACATTTACCACGCAGTCATTACTGTGCAGAAGTTTTAACCACGCATGTCACTACCACCATATGTCTCCACCACGCATGCCATTTACACGCATTACAGGTATATACACTTAGCACGCATGTCTTTACCACACATTATTGGGTAAGTATATAGGTAAGCATGTAGCTAAGTATATGATATATTTACTTATTGAATGGTAATATTTCTTTAAAATATTAATAGTATTAATGTTAAAACTTTATTAGACCTGATTTTAGGTAATAGCAATATTTATTTAAAATATTAGGACTGTAAGATAAATCTTTAGGGTGGGATGCAAAGGATATAAGGGTAATGGGTGAGGCAGTGTATTGATACTCAGGTATTTATTGTAATACTTGAGCATTAATTTTTAAACATTATAATGTATGATTTTTAATTACAACGCACTTTAATTTAACTATTTCTAGGGCTGTAACACACACCTTTAGGGATGGGATGCGAGTGATATAGGTTATAGGGTGGGGAAGTGTATTAATACTCATGTATGTATTTTCATATCTGAGTATTAATACTTAAACATCATAATATATGGTATTTAATTATCATTTTTTCTTGGACTGTAACACACATTTTTAAGGGCGGTATGCAAGGAAAATAGGGGTGTTGGGAGTAAGTGTATTAATACTCAGGTATTCATTTTAATAATTGGGTACTAATATTTAACCATTTTAATATATGATATTTAATTATAATACAATTCAACTAAAATATTTCAAGGACTGTAGCACACACTTTTAGGAACGGGGTGCAAGGGCTATAGGGGTATTGGATGGAGATGTGTATTAATACTCAGGCATTAATTGTAATACTTAAGTATACATGTTCAAACATTGTAATATATGATACTTAATCATACTATTATTTAATTACAATATTTCTAGGACTGTAACACAAACCTGAATGGGCGGGATGCTAGTGATATAGGGGTATTGGGTGGGGAAGTGTATTAATACTGAGGTATTCATTTTAATACTTGATTAGTATAAATTACAGAAGACACATTAATTAAATATAAATTATGGTAGGAAAAAACATAATGTAATTAATCTGTCAAGAACCTAAAATATTTTTAAAACATAGAACAATATTAAAAATAATTGTCAGAGATTAAAAGAACATTTTTAATAATAATGTAAAAACAAATAAACAATTTTTTTTAAAACTGTATTTTATTAGTTTTAATAATGTAATAAAAAAGAAACATACAGTGGAAAAGTTTCAGACATAGCATAACACCCCAATGGGTGTGAAAGGAAGGCAGTTACAAATACGATGCACTCCACATGTAAGGCGTGGCAGCATCAAAGAAATACACACGACGAGTAATGCAATTTGGTAAATGAGCCAAGTCATCGAGCAAAACATCAGAAAGAAAAAAATCACATTATTAACACACTCGGTCACCATAAGCAGAACAGGACTACCAACAACCTGGACAGTTACCCTTTTGCCTCAGAACTATCATCAGTGTTCGAGTCTCCATCCTCGTTAAAGTTGTTAAGTAATTGGGCCCATATCAATATATCTTCTGCTGCCCCCTCGTCAGGGCATGACAGACTCGTAAACACAACATGTTTAAGATTCAAAATATTTATTTAGAAATAGATTAAGAATAGCAAAAATATTTTATTAAAGATGTTATACAGTATAGTATTGTATGTTTTTGCTGTTTTTACCACTTTAACATTCCCATGCAGGTTATGTTCATATGCCCATGTCGGGTGGATGGTTTTTTTTCAAAGTAGGTTTAAAAAAGTTACAAAAATATGGTTATTACTTTTTTAAACCTATTTGAAATGAAAGCAACATATTTAATGGTTGCCTTTGTGTTCATTAAACACTTTAGTGACTTTTCCGGATAGAGACCACATCGTTGCTAGAGAAACTCATGATTTGCGTATGGATCAACACAATATTTTTCTGGGAATTTCACTTTGGAGAATGGATTTTCTTTTGGGTGTTTTTTAAAGCATTGTTTTTCTTCAGGATTTTGATTTTTGGAATTGCTGTTTTTCGACATGGATGGACTACTGCAGGATTTTTTTCTTGGAATTGCATTTTGTAGAATGGATTTTACTCTTTGCTGTATGAGATGGATTGTTTTTCTAAAAAATGATTTTTCAGGAGCCTGCCTTTTCTTTGGAATTTGGTTTCCTTGTTTGGATTCTTGGAGTACTGAAAACTCTTAAAAAATCACTAAGGGTTGAATAAAGAAGACAACAACAGGTAGGAACTCAAAAATTCCTTTAATTTGTTGAAAAAAAAAATGCAAATTTAATTAGAAAATATTGCCAAAACAGGCAAGTACATTTTACAGGTTGTTCGTAGTGTTAGAAGTGTAGGATGTACACAATATTGTCCAGGTAGTTTGAAGCACCCATCAATGGAAATTGCTGGATTTTAGCCAATAGTCTCTCAGGTATTTCTTTTTTATACACGAGGGTTCAGGCTACCTCACAATGATTGTGACACTCTCATTTCTTGGAAACGTTGCTCCTTCTTCAAAATTTCCAAGAAATAAGAAAGGTTAGGGTGAGGTCTAACAATTAATCTGTTGAACTAATTGTGCCACCCATACTGATTGTCTTTGCACCTCCCACTAAGCAGGTTGAGTAACAGTTCCACCAGTTAATGGGAAACCTTGGCTTCCTCCTGTTATCCGACCTACTTAGATGGCCATGTGTCCTCAAAGTAATTTAGCAGTGGTGCCAGTTTTTCATCATTTTGGTTAAATAGTCTGATTCTGTGAATGATGTGTAGAATTCATCCACACACTCAGGAGGACCAAAGCACAACTCTGTGTTTAACTTATTCTACAGTATGGTAATGGGGTGACATCTGGTAGAATGCTGGCATGGTTGTTGAGAGGTGATAGAGCACGGGCCCCAATAGGGAGAAGTGGTCAATTCACAAGAGGGCATCAAAGCAGCCTTTTTTTAATACTACCAATCGCTAAATGCAGACCCTATGTGAGCTTTCTCAGAACAAACCGGAGAACTTATATAAGTAATTCCTGTCCCAGATGAATCCAATGCGGTACAGTGAATTGGAAGAACCACTTCAGGTGGACGAGATGTACATAGCCATAGCCCGAATAGCATGAAATAAACCCCCAGGTATAAACAGCCTTCCCATCCAGTTTTATTTAACATATAGAGTGCATATAACACTGAAATTGCTCAAGTTGTATGGGGAAGCAAGAGAACTAGGGAAGCACGGATAGTTGTTTTACCTAAACCAGGGAGAGATCATTTAGCTGTGTTATCAGCCCTTATCGCTTCTCAACTTAGATTATAAGATACTGGGGAAAATACTAGCAAACAGACTATCTATTGTCGGGTCATCAGACCAAAATGGGGTTATGCTGGTAAGAAACACCTTTTTGAATATTCGTTGTCTTCTGGGAATGAGAGGGACAATGAACGCCTGGTGGTATCGTTTGGATATTTAAAAAGCATTGAATATTCTTAGTTGGACAAATCTTCTGGCTGATATAAAAAAAAATGGAACTAGATCAGTTATTCCTTAACTTGGTATAAGTACTAAACAGTAAACCAATGGCCAGGGTCCTGGTGGGTCAGGTCATCTAAGGCCGCTTTGAAATCCCCAAGGGCACCCAACAGGGATGCCCTCTTTTCCTGCTTATATTTGTATTATCCATACAGCCATTGGCAAGGATGCTGCTCACAAGGACCTTGGATTGGAGCTAAAGGCTTTCAGTGAGTGGCATGTGTTGTCTCTCTACATGGAAAACGCACTGGCATATCTTCATAACACAAAAGAGTCACTCCCAGGTTTGATGGAGGTGCTAGAAGAGTTCAGGGAAATATCTGGTCTTAAAAGTAATTGAACCAAGTCCTGCTTGGTCCTGCTGCGCTCCTTACCTGACAATCACATAGGTAATGTGAAGCAAACCAGTCTGGAATTGCGCTTTAATATGTTTAAATATCTAGGTGTACGCATTTACCATTCAGAAGATGATCTTGTAAAAGGCAATTTGGACATGGCTATTACATCGATGTGCCCGTTGCTTCCCTTTTAGACTGCCCTCCCATTATCCACTATGGGCTAGTGGTGATAGCTAAAATGCATGGTATCCTGTTATACGGGTCTGTCAGGAAGAGGGTTGCACTACATAAGCTGCAGCACCCACTGAAAGGAATCTTGCATGCCCCAAACTACGAAATGTATTTTGCGGTGCGGCAATTACATTGACTGATGCATTGGCTAGAAGACACCCCTAACTCTGAGAGATTGGACGTAGTATGGGCTTTACAGTGAGAAAGAATACTTCATCCAAAACACTAGCCGCCAACCACAACCTAGTGATGGTGGCTAGAAATTGTTGCCTCAGATACATACACACAGGTGGGCAGTGCCCCCCTGTATGCACCACATTTACCTGTGGATGCTTCCCGAGATAAAAGACATCATGATGTGGCACAACTTGAAACCAGGGAAGGATGCAGGGGTGGAATTCATTGGAGATATTTATATAGAGGGAACCCTGTTCACATTTCAAGATATATGTGAGACCTATGGGATATTGGCAGGCACTTTATTATCTATAATGGTGTGCAACATGATCTATAAAGGATATAGCAACAGTGGCAAGCAGAGCCTTCTATATCTGAGCTTCTACAGGGGTTGCTGATACAGGGAAGTGGAAGAAATGCCTTCATCACACTTTATAATCTATTAAATGCACAGCACTACACAGATTGCCTAGGTGTCAGAGATAACTGGGTGAATAACATGAGTGCAGAAATTACCGATGAGCAGTGGAACAGAGCTTTGGAACATGTAAAAAAACCCGCTAACAACCCAAGATTTCAATATGCAGAATTTAATAATTTACATCACACCTACCTTACCCAGAAACATATGAATCTTATGCTTAAGGGAGTATCTTCAGAGTGCCCCAGATGCTGTCAGCCTGAGACAGGCCTTTATCGTGCAGTGTAGGATTGCCTGGTGATAACCCGGCCATGGGTAGAAGTGAGGGAGGGTATCTCAGAGATGGTAGATCGAACTATACACCCTGCAATTAGATTGTGTTTATTGAATTTAATGTTGAGATCAAAAAGTGATAGGTACCTGTGCAGATTTGTAGCTCTGGCTCTCAGACGCTTTAAGAAGCGCATTGCCATTGCATGGAAAGCCAGTGCAGCTCCTGATATTGGGTGCTAGCCAAGAGATCTGTACAAATGGGCCACTGCTTAATCAGATGACATTACACTGTTGAAGACTGGGAAGCAGAGGCCCAGTTGGGACTTATTGGGATATATATATTACAAAACTGGAAGCAAAAAATTGTAATAGGCCACTTTTAAAGCATAGACATTAAGGGGATATGGGGACAGGCTTATCATACAGTGTCTGCAGCGTATTGAATTGTTTCCAATGTCCTGGATCTGCTAACCCAGAGTCACACCATGAAGTATGTTTGCAAATAAAATGTTATCATTGTAGTATTTGCTATACCCCAAGTATTACAGAGAGGTACTAAGGTGGATGACTCTGCAGAACACCTAAATGACTTTAAGATATGAGTACCAGCTGGTCTTACTGTATACGTCACCTGCTTGCTGGTTTGTGCTTGCCTGATATTAAATTAATCTATGTTACCCTTGATTACCGCAAGTCCTGCTACTGTTGTTTGATCTCTTTATTTAAATGTTTTCATGCAAATGCTCATGTACCAATAAAATCTTTGAGACAGACATGAGATGCTGGTGTTTTTACTCCTCTATGTAGCATGTATGCAGGATAATGACCATGATGTTATATACTCTTCAAAATCAGTAAAGACAGATACAAGAAGTGTCATAGTTTTTATTCCCTGATTGGGTCCCGATTCCACCACAACAACACTGGTCTCCTCCTCAGATCCAGACATGTGGCTGGCCAAGGCAGGGTGGAACAACCCATGAGAAATATAATGGAGTAGTGGGAGAAACAATTTAGATTGACGAACCAACGGACATGACAAAAGAGCCTGTGGGGAGGGTTGTGGAGATAGGCAAGACTTAATGCCTGCAATCAAAGAGGTCAGAAGGAAACACAGACCCATATTTACAAGGCCCTTGTGCCGCCATTGTTTCACTTTTTGTGACCAACAGCAGTGTAAATCACTCATATTTATGTAGCCATGCAAAGCCACTTTGCGTGGTTTTGAAGGGCCTCATAAATATGGAGTAAGGCAAGGCAGCACAAATCTCTGTGTTGCCTTACTGTGCACTAGGGAGGCATGCCATTGGCATTGCGGTGGGTGTTCCCATGCAACCCCCATGGATTTACAAGACCTTATAAACCTGGGGATATGCCAAAAGCTCACACCTCTCAATGGGAGGCACACCGAGGAGAAATATCAGTATTTCTCCTAGTTTTTCCTGCATTCTGCAGCACACATAGATAGAGGAAAAAAGCCTTCCAGGATTGTTT
Organism: Calotriton arnoldi; assembly: GCA_963921515.1. Classification (NCBI taxonomy): domain Eukaryota; kingdom Metazoa; phylum Chordata; class Amphibia; order Caudata; family Salamandridae; genus Calotriton; species Calotriton arnoldi. Next base: position 341,042 of record CAWUFW010003333.1, read on the forward strand.
TTGTGCAGGAAGGTGCCTCTGTGTGTTTCCAGACATTGAGGAACATAGCAGTGGTGATGGGAGAGTTGAGGATGGTGGTGAGTGCAATGCTGATTTCCTTCTGTCCTAGGTTGAAAATGTGGGAGCAGGGGTCTGTCGGAGTTCCGGAGTGAATGAACGACATGATAGCTGTGGTGATGGGCATGGTGAGACGGGTCCATTTGGCGAGGTGGTTGTAAGCATTGTCGGTGAGAGTTGGGGGGTGGTTGAGTTCTGAAGGCTGCTGGTCGACATGTAAGGACTCTCATGTAAGTGGTGTTTTCAGAGGTGCCATAAATATGGTGGGGTGTATAATCCTAGTACATCCTGTGCCTTTAAACAACCAGTGCTGGAGATTTTCTCTGTGATTTTGGTGCTCATTCACTCTGTGGGTGTGTACTGCAAAATAGCATGTGGCAATGCCCCTCCACATTTAGGCCCATGCTGCATTGCTCAACTGGTCTTTGGCAAGGAGCAGCAACATGGAGGAGAAGGATGTTGAGGTGAAAGGATATATCAAAATGGCTCAGAAAATGGATGACTTCCTTTTCCTGTATGTCAATTTCATGTTTGTAGTGTTGGGCAGAGATCTCTGCATCAAAAAACGTAAATTCCTTTCCCAAGTATGGAGATCTCTGTCACACATATAGAGGTCTCCGGCCATATATGGCGGTCTTCTGCACGGACATGGAGATCTCCAAGAACATAGTGGAGGAGGTTAAATGTTGAAAAGAGTTTTGTTCAAATTATGAGGATCAACATGTAAAGGCTATAAACAAAAGTATACATACTTGTCCAAACTATGTGAATGATTTTACTATTGACAAAATAAATCAGATTGAATAAGTAAGAAAGTGAGGTTTAAGTTTATCAATAAATTGAGTATAGCATGTTTGATTGTGACATTGTGAAAGTGTAACAGTATTTTCTCAGGATTGTGCGATAGTCTACCATTCATCATTGTCAGAAGACTATCCAACTACAATATTACAGTATTCAAATTTATGTCTTAGGTGAAAAATGAGGCAACTAGTTGACCACGCACCTGCACACCCTGACCTATGTTCTGTGCCCCACACCGAGAACCTAGATGTAATTTTACATCAGGGGTTATGTGTATATGTAAGCCACGTAATGATGGGATGTTGTGCAACATGCATCAAGCTATTACTATTTTTCACACTCCTTGAGGACAATACCTTTCTTTATGGTCAAGACATCTGAAACATGACTTAAGGATCTCAAAAGTACATTCAATGATGGATTGTGTACATATGTGTGTCCTACTAGCAGTGTAGTTCTGTGTTGACAGGGAGTGAGATGATGGGAGGAAAAGGGCAAACCTGTCATCACCTGCAGCAGACAATAAATATTTGTTATGTTGTGGAACTATTTAAAATGTGATAGATTATCTATACATAAATCATCTAACTGTTATCAATATGTGGTCTGTCATGATGTAGGGAGGTAATGAGTGACTATGTTTGAGATGCCATCCTACAATGTACATGCAGCACGAATGTGAATTATTATAGCTTACCAATTAGTCATGTCACCAAAATCCCCATCAACCCCCTGACCTGCAAACGGTGATTATTGATATCTGTAGCTGTCGTATGTGCTTATAGGAAAGGTAGCATATGTATCAGTGAAGCAGCCACTGTCATTGTAGGCAGCTTGCTAGTCAATGAAGTGCCAGAACAGTCTGTATGGAAATGGTGTTCCATGTAGCAGGGTGGCTGAAGTGTCACATGCATGCAGTCAATGGAATCTAATAATCTAGGGAAGTGGGCAATTGCGTAAAATCTGCTTGCAATCTATTGTCTTTTAACTGGTGACTGTGGCATGATGATAAAGTGATGAACCCAGCTGGCGATGCATCCAGTGACTACCTGGAAAGACCCAGTAGCCAGGAAATGGAGTGCAGCCAGTATTTTGTCAATGGCAGGCATGGCATGGCAGAGGACTATAGGTGAATTAAAGTCCTGCTCTCAGTCTGCAAGCATGTCAGGGTTCACTTCAGGAGACAAGCAGACATTGCCATTACTGCTTATCTGGACATTCCAGAGATATAGATCCTTGGTCTGTAAACCCTCTCTCTGCTCCTCAAATAATTGTTTCCCAGAATATAAGGCAAAGCTGCAGTCATTCAGAGACATAGTTAAAATAAACTTCTTCTGTGTGACTTAATTTCATATGTGGTCAACCTGTATGTTGTTGTTGTAATGGATTAAACCTGGAGTTGGGTGTTGGCACCCTTATTGTTCGCTCACTCCTACAGCAGGTGTTTTACATAGCCTGGGATCCTTTTTGTAATATTTTTAAGAAAATGTATTCTAATTAAACTTATGCTAAATATTTTTACATGAATATTAAAAATGTAATAAAATATGCAATCATATATTAAGCAATGATAAAGCCATTTAAAAATGTTTTCGCCTTTATTTCCATATTTTCCTATGTGTATTATTACTGTCATTTCTTGAGAGTGTGTTCCAGTACTGTTGATTGGTTATGTGTGGTGCCTGACTTACTCCACGGCTTGTCTGGAGTACATCTGTTCCTGTTTTGTCAGTAGTGGATCTATGCTAGAAATAAAAGACTATTGTTTGTTAATAGCAACTGCCTTCCTCCTCTGTGGGAGTGTTTTTGTATTTTCATGTCTCTCCCTCAACTTGGCATTACATTTCCATTAACCCCACCAAATTCATAGTAATTACTTTCTATATTTCTACCACCCTCCATTTATCCTCATACATATATTTCTGAAACCTATATAAATGTGTGCGGATATCTCAGCCACTGGGACAGAGATCACTGTTAAGAAAAGAAAGAAGAGGAGGAGACCTTAAGCCAGAGGTTTGTGAATTGCATTTTAGAGCAGGTAGACTAGTCTAATTCGCATATTTCGAAAAAGATTTTACACAGAGGGGCATATTCTGAAGCCCCCATCGCCACCAAAGGCGTCACTTTCAGTGACGTTGTTGTGGCGATAGGGGCTTCGCCCTATTCACAAGGCAGCGTTAAGCCACGTTAAGTGGCTTAACTCTGCCTTGTGAATAGGGCCCCCTTCACGCTGTTTTTAGCGTGAGGGGGCGTGCAGTGGGTGTTGCGGTGGGCGTTCCACCGCAACACCCATTGAGTTTGACGCTACCTCCTATTCACAAGGGCAGCGTAAAAAGGAGGTAGCGCCAAACTTAAGACCAGGTAAAATCTGGTCTTAAGGTGGCGAAACGAGGAGAAATGCTTTATTTCTCCTCGTTTCTGCTTTTTCCATGTGTGCTGCAAGGCAGCATACATGGAAAAAGCAAAATGCCATGGTTTGTTCATGTACAGGAAGGTGTCTGTTCCTGTACATGAACAAACCTTTTTTTTTTTTTAGTTTAAAGAGCTTTATTGAAGCACATAAAAACAAAGGTACAACATTATACAAAAATTAGCATGACAAAAGAGCAAAAAGGCAACGAAACAGAATATAAATGATGAGGGAATAAACATTACAAGATAGCTACCAATGATACAATATCCCAAAATATGAAAGCAATAATGAAAAGTCGCACCTTGAAACGCAATAGGATTTTACATTTTTCAAAAAGGGGAAAAACAGGAGAAGGAAAGAAAGAAAAGAAAAGAAAAGAAAAAGAAAGAAAGAAAAGGAAAAAAGAAAAGAGGGGGAGAAAGAAGAGAAAAAAGAAGGAAGGAAAAGAAACTGAGAGATGACCTTATCAAATACCATATAAAGATTACCAAAATACATTATTATATCATTTGTGTGAGAAATACCTAACCTTGACTAATAAAAGAAAAAAAGAAAAGAAAATATTCATGGTGGTTGATAAACAAAAGAAGAGTCCTTATTGCGGAGTGCAGACGAGGATAAATAATTGGTGAGTGGAGACCAAAAGGCTTCCTTTCGAATCATTTGCTGAGATGTGCTGACAGTAGCTCTATCCAGTCTGTGATGGTAACAGAGAAGATTCCACCAAGCAGAGTAGGAGACCTTGGAGGCATCTTTCCAATTAGAGGTTATTACCTGAAAAGCAATAGCAATTAACAAATCCACAAAGATACCAACCTTGCGAGAACCAATCCATATTGCAGAGTTACTTCCAAGGAAAATAGAATATATATCAAAAGGAAAATTAGTAGAACAGATGGAAGATATAGATTCCCATACTTTAGTCCAAAAGCAGGAAATGTTGGGACAATGAAAAAGGAGTGCATTAACGAGCCAGGGTTGTGTCGACATGACCAACAATTCGGGGATAACTCTACGCTATACTTAGAAAGGGATAAAGGAGTAAAAAACAATCTTTGATAAAAATAATAAAGGGTCTGAGTGGTGCTAGCATTGCAGGAGGTATGGTGTATGCGAGCCCATATAGAATTCCATGTGTGAACGGAGAGGGTACGCTGCAAATCAGATTCCCATAGAAGTTCAACTTTTGTCTTGGGACGATCAAGGGAGGAGAAATGGAGATATTTATAAATGTGAGAGGCCCGAATAGAGGGAGAAGTAGGTAGGGGTTCAAACAAGGAGTCCGAAGAAGACGGAGGAGATCCAGAGAGGAGAGAGAACCGATCAATTAAAAGCACTCTCAAAGACTCATATCTAAGTAGTGAGGAAACAGGTACATCAAACTTAAACTGTACCTCTTGGGGGGTAAGAAAAAGAGAATCTTTAATCAAATGTTTAACAAGGAAAATCCCTTTAGCGGCCTATTGTTTCCAAAAAATGGTACGATTTGATAATTTAATGAGTTTGTTATGCCACAGAGGTGAGTCTAAAAATAATTGTAGAGGAGAATGGGATTTGCACTTAACTGGGTGAAAGGTAGAGATAAAGTGTGAAATCGTCGGGTAATTAAAAGAACGGGGAGAATTGGTAAAACTAGTCAACAAGGAAAAAGGAAAAGGGTGAATTAGCGATTCCTCCAATCTGTGCCAAACAGAACTGGAAATCCCTTCAGAGGAAGATAAATACGGTAGCACTTGACGAATTAAAAAAGAAGAATGATATAGTTGAAAATTGGGGAAGTGAACACCACCCCGATCTTTAGGGGCAGATAAAAGGGCTAAAGAAATTCGGGCCAAACCTTTTTTTTAAAATGCTGTTTTGTAACTTACATGTGTGCTGCATGAAGCAGCACACATGTAAGTTACAAACTGGCATTTAAGGTTTGTTTATGTGCAGGAAGGGACACCTTCCTGTACATAAACAAGCCTCCCTGCTTGCAGACACCCTTGTACTATGGTGCAAGGGTGCCTGCGTTGGCGCTAAGTTGTGAAACTTAGCGCCATCGCAGGGGAAACGCAAGGCTGCACCATATCCTTGAGAATATGGTGCAGCTTCGCGTTTTTGAAGTGGCGGAGAGAGGCGTTAAGCGAAGAAGGCTAACGCCTCTCTCCGCCACTTCATTGAGAATATGGCCCAATGTTTCGAAATCTGAAGTAACAAGCCTTTGAAATTCCAGTCTCCATAGGAAATTGCAACATGAAAAAAGTGTTATTCTTTAAAAGAATCAATGTAATGAAGTCAAACGAATAAATAAATTGTCCTTTAGCAGATGTCATCTTAACTAACTATAATTCCCTATTAAGAATCAATTCTGAAAATGTTACATAGTAGGATAGAGGCTCCTTTTTGTGTACTTAAAATAACAATTTACAACTACTAAAAACTGTGGTACAAATGGCAATTTAATTGGTGTTACCTGCACCAAAGTTCTAAATACTTTCATTTGGCAAAGAGTACACTGAGCTAAACAGACCTGGATCTAGCTTAAATTGAAAAAGCCTTTTATGGGTCTCGCATTCCATCAAAATTCACTCCAAGAACAGAGAGTTTGCTCTTAGCCACAATACTTTGATACGGTGGGTGAAAAATGAAACAATTGTGAACAGGCACATTAGTGAAGTTTCCAGTGATCAGGAGCCTGATACATATTAACCGGTGCATTACCTCTCATTGTTGGTAAGTACGGCAGAGCTTGTAACAATCTCCTTTTACCATCGTTTTATGAAAGTTGGTAAAGTGTGAGTCCACCGGAGAAGAAGCCTTCCAAACTCAGAAAAGAGATGAACTTGTGCTTCAAAACAAATATAAGGTGTGCCACAGTTTACTTGCTAAGTCATTCCTCTATCCGAAATCCTGAATGGACAAGACTTTACCAATGCCCAGATTTTGGAGATCGGGTTGAGCAAGGTCAAACTTATATCTTGTAAACACTTGTTTGTTTTTGATGGCACATGCACTAAACAAGTTAAGGTTTTTCTTGTACGTTGAATCTAAATGGACTGCATTGGAACTCAGCACATGACAAGTCTGACTTTATCTCTCTATATTTAGAAGAATGACTGACGACATTGACTTTGCATGAGATCAATATGTTTCAAAAGATGTGACTGGATAATCGTGTAGTGTTTTTGGTTTTCTGTATTAGTTCAAGGAGCCCTGATTACAGCATTGTTACAAATGAAGACCAAATTTGAATAAATTACATTCATTTGATCAAGCACCAACTGGAATGTAAACTAATCACTAGTGTCATACTTTATAGCTTATTTTGAATTTCGAGACACATAAATATTAGGCATCATTGACAGCATCTTTTCTGCGGTGCTTCAAACAGATGCAAAGTGACACTCTTTCAAACGAGCCTGCTAATATGATTGAGATTCACTGTCTGGGACTGAGAGAAGAATCGCCTTTGACGTCTGAACTACAAAGCATGCAATATTCGTGAATCGTGGGTGTGGTGAGAGCACAGGCTCGCTGTCATTGTGAAATAATTCTGGAAGCAGGTCAAAGTTCACACAAACACATCCTCAGCCAATGCTGTGGATATGAACAATGTCGTTTCTGAAAGTTAAAAATACCACTCAATTTCCCGTTTGCCAAACTTCATCTAAGACGCTCCTAAACATTTCACCTTTATGGGCCTAACGGTCTTTTTTGGGCGTTCTGGTCCTCTCCACGCCTACGGGCCTATTACATTCTTTCCCCACTGTATGATCCTGTGCTTTGACCTATTTGACTCTAGTCCAGCCTATCCACTCTTGCAACAGGGTGCAAATTTCTCCTGTTTTACCACCTCCCCCCCCTTTCACGGATGTAAATGAGTATGCTATATCCAGTTTATTCCTTCTGAGCTCCTGGTATGGCCTTTTGCCTAGGGGGGACTAAAGTACCCCTTCCTTTCTGCATCTAACTGGCAGCCTGCCTACTAAGCCCTCGAGCTTAAAACCCCCCACGACCCTGTCTTTCACAACTTTATCATTTCTCTCTTCACTTCCTTCTTTTTACTTTTAAATGCTGCAGGCTTTCTAGTTCCATACTAAACACTTTGGGGCTTATTTGCAAGCCCCTTGCACCGCCGGTGCGCCACTTTTTGTGATGCTCCGGCAGCGCATTTTGCTGCCCCATATTTGCAAGGACATGGAAAAGCCACCCTGCGTGGCTTTTCTGTCCTTGTAAATACGACCCCTTTACACGCAGCACTCTGCGTGAAAGGGGCGTTCCACGGGGGTTGCTGTGGGTGTTCCCTCGCAACATTCATGGAACCTGACACATTTCCAGATTTACAGGAAATCGTAATCCTGAAAATGCGTCTGAATGCTACTTCTCCCCAGGGGAGGCGTAGGGAGGCGCAATGAGGAGAAGTGTATTCAGTTAAGGAGAAGTGTATTAATTTCTCCTCGTTTTTCTTCCTCCTTCTATGCATGCTGCATTCTGCAGCACACATAGAATGAGGAAATCACTTCTGGTGTTTGTTTACGTGCAGGAAGGTGTGCATTCCAGCACATAAACAATCATTAAAAAAATGACGTTTTGCAAGTTCTATGTGTGCCAATGCAGCATACATAGGAGTTGAAAAACGCCATTTCAGATTATTTATGTGCAGGAAGGGACACCTTCTTGCACATAAACAATCATCCCCGTGACGCAGGCATCCTTGCACCATGGTACAAGGGGGCCTGCGTCAGCGCATGGCAGCAAATTGTGCACCAGCGCAGGTGAGAGCAAAGGGATCCGTCATAGCCTTGTAGATATGATGCATTCCGGTGCTGTGAAAGTGCCACAGCGCACTTTCTTGTAAATGCGGCCCTTACTTGGTAACAACTGCGTCTACTGTGGTACACCACAAATCCACTTCTCCTGAATGCTTCTCAGGCCTCTTTTCATGTTTGTATTTCAATTGTGAACCAGCCAGCTCTACTGGGTATTTCTACCCAGGTGCAATGCATTTAAATGCAATCTAGAAAACCTATCCTCCATTTCCAACAGTCTGTAGAGCAAAGAACCTAATACATACCACCTTGTCCCAACCAGCATAACACTATTTTATAAAAGAAAGGGCCAAATTACTATCTGAAACTCTGTCTGCTTGAAGGTCCTCCAATCAATCAATCAATCAATCATGTCACTTATAAAGCGCACTACATACCCGCGAGGGTCTCAAGGCGCTGGGGGAAGAGGGGGGTGGTGCTGCTACTGATCGAAGAGCCAGGTCTTGAGGAGTCTTCTGAAGGCCAGTAGGTCTTGGGTCTGGGGTCTGTCGGAGGTTGGTGGGGAGGGTGTTCCAGGTCTTGGCGGCGAGGTGGGAGAAGGATCTGCCGCCGGCTGTCGTTTTCCGGATGCGGGGGACTGTGGCGAGGGCGAGGCTGGTCGAGCGGAGCTGGCGGGTGGGGGTGTAGGAGCTGAGTCGTCTGTTGAGGTAGGCTGGTCCGGAGTTGTGGAGTGCTTTGTGTGCGTGGGTGAGGAGCTTGAAGGTTATCCTCTTGTTGACAGGGAGCCAGTGCAGGTCTCTCAGGTGGGGTGTGATGTGGCTGCGTCGGGGGATGTCGAGGATAAGACGTGCAGAGGCGTTCTGGATGCGTTGCAGCCGTCTCAGGAGCTTAGCCGTCGTTCCTGCATAGAGGGCGTTTCCGTAGTCCAGCCTGCTGGTGACGAGGGCCTGGGTGACTGTTTTTCTTGTTTCGGTGGGGATCCACTTGAAGATCCTGCGGAGCATTCGGAGGATGTTGAAGCAGGATGAGGAAACGGCGTTGACCTGCTTAGTCATGGAGAGGGTGGGGTCGAGGATGACCCCTAGGTTGCGTACGTGGTCGGTGGGTGGCGGGGCTGTTCCCAGTGATGTTGGCCACCAGGAGTCGTCCCAGGCTGAAGGGTTGGAACCAAGGATGAGGACCTCCGTCTTGTCCGAGTTCAGCTTCAGGCGGCTGGTCCTCATCCATTCGGCGACGGCCTTCATTCCTTCGTGGAGGTGGGCTTTGGCGGTGTGAGGGTCTTTGGTGAGGGAGAGGATCAGCTGGGTGTCGTCGGCGTAGGAGATGATGTTGAGGTTGTGCTGTCGGGCGACGTGGGCGAGGGGTGCCATGTAGATGTTGAACAGCGTTGGGCTGAGGGAGGAGCCTTGGGGTACGCCGCAGATGATCTTGGTGGCCTTGGATCGGAAGGGGGCGAGGCGGACGCTTTGTGTTCTGCCGGAAAGGAAGGATGTGGTCCAGTCCAGGGCTTTCTCTTGAATCCCGGCGTCGTGAAGGCGTGTTCGTAGTGTGTGGTGGCAGACCGTGTCGAAGGCGGCTGATAGGTCCAGGAGGATGAGGGCTGCTGTTTCTCCGTTGTCTAGCAGGGTCCTGATGTCATCGGTGGCGGCGATGAGGGCGGTTTCCGGTGCTGTGGTTGCTGCGGAAGCCGGACTGGGAAGGGTCCAGGATGTTGTTCTCCTCGAGGTAGCGGGTCAGTTGTTTGTTGACGATTTTCTCGGTGACCTTCGCGGGGAACGGGAGCAGAGAGATGGGTCGGAAGTTCTTGAGGTCCTTGGGGTCTGCCTTGGGTTTCTTGAGTAAGGCGGTGATCTCGGCGTGCTTCCAGCTTTCCGGGAAGGTTGCTGTCTCGAAGGAGATGTTGATTATTTTCCGGAGATGGGGCGCGATGGCTGTACTGGCTTTGTTGAAGATGTGGTGAGGGCACGGGTCTAGCGGTGAACCGGAGTGGATGGTGTTCATGATCTCGCTGGTGTCCTCGTCGTTGATGTTGGTCCAGGAGAGCAGGCGGTTGGTGGTTGTGGGGGCAGTGGTCTCTGTGGTTGCCGGGGCGGTCGTGGTGTTGAAGCTGTCGTGGATGTCGGCGATTTTGCGGTGGAAGAAGGTGGCCAGTGAGTCGCACAGGTCTCGCGACGGCTGGATGTCGTTGGTGTTGGAGCTGGGGTTGGAGAGTTCCTTCACGATGTTGAAGAGCTCTTTGCTGTTGTGTGCGTTGTTGTCTAGGCGGTCTTTGAGTGAGGCCCTTTGGCGGATCTGATGAGGTGATGGTGACTGCGGGTGGCACTCTTGTGGGCGGCGTAGCTGTCCGCTGTCCGTTCGTGGAGCCAGATCTTCTCCAGTTTTCGGCATGTTCGTTTGGAGGCCTGGAGGTCTTCGGTGAACCAGGTGGCTTTCTTGCTGGTGTGGCTGTTGGGCGGATTCTTGAGCGGGGCGAGGGTGTTGGCGCAGTCGTCGATCCACTGTCTGAGGTTGCGGGCGGCGGTGTCGGGGTCGGAGGGTTCGGCGGGTGGGCTCAGGGCGAGGGTTGTGGTTAGCTGGTCTTCCGTGACTCTGCTCCAGCAGCGGCGAGGCATTTGTTCGGTGCGGTGGTGCGTGGTGGGCTTCCTGTAGGTGAAGTGGATGCAGTGGTGGTCAGTCCAGTGGGGTTCGGAGGTGTGGTTGAAGGAGACGTGTGGGCTTGCGGAAAAGATGGAGTCGAGCGTGTGGCCGGCGGCGTGGGTGGGTGTAGTCACGAGCTGTCTGAGTCCGAGGGTGGCGAGGTTGTCGATCAGGGTGGTGGAGTTGGTGTCCTTGTTGTTCTCGAGGTGGAAGTTCAGGTCCCCGAGGAGGATGTAGTCCGTGGAGGCGATGGCGTGTGTGCTGACGAAGTCAGCGATGGAATCGCTGAACTGTGGTCGGGGTCCGGGGGTCTGTAGATGAGGGTTCCTCTGAGGGTGGTGTTGGGATCGGTGTTGATCTGGAAGTGCATGTGTTCGGCGGTGCTGAGGGTGTCGTCGGTGTTGGTTGAGACTCTGAGGGTGTTCCTGTGGACGATGGCGATGCCTCCTCCGACTCCGTTGGTGCGGTCCCTGCGGGTGATCTTGTATCTGTCCGGGATGGCAATGGCGATGTCGGGGGCTGAAGCGGGATTCAGCCAGGTCTCCGTCAGGAATGCGACGTCTGGGGAGGTTGAGTCGAGAAGGTCCCAGAGTTCGATGGCGTGTTTGCGGGCGGAGCGGGTGTTGAGGAGGATGCATCTGAGGTAGTTGGGTTCTTTCCTGGGCGGTGGTTTGGCAGGGCGGGTGCTGGCGAAGCTGCAGTTCTGGCAGGTGAAGGGCCCTTGGGTGCGCTTCGGGGTGGCCTGGTAGCAGGCGTGATCTTTTCCGGGGTTGAGTGCGTGGATGGTGCTGGCGTCGCATCGGCGTCTGTTGATGTGGCGGGCGCGGGAGATGCCCGGACCAGGGGGTCTGGCGCTGGGCGCGGTCACGGCGCGGACGGGCGCAGACGGGCCGCCATAAATGGGGAGGTGGGAGGGAGGAGCAGGGAATGGGGCAGCGAATGGGCAGTGAGGGGGCGGGGCCGCAGGGGCGCAGCGGCGGGAAACAGGCACAGAAGGGAAAACGAGCACAATCAGGGCATCAAGGGGGCACAGAAAGGAAAAAAACGAGCACAATCAGGGGCAGCAATGGGGGCACAGAAAGGAAAAACGAGCACAATCAGGGGCAGCAAGGGGGCACAGAAAGGAAAAAAACGAGCACAATCAGGGGCAGCAAGGGGGCACAGAAAGGGAAAAAACGAGCACAATCAGTGGCAGCAAGGGGCACAGAAAGGAAAAACTAGCACAATGAGGGGCAGCAAGGGGGCACAGAAAGGAAAAACGAGCACAATCAGGGGCAGCAAGGGGGGCACAGAAAGGAAAAAACGAGCACAATCAGGGGCAGCAAGGGGGCACAGAAAGGAAAAAAAACGAGCACAATCAGGGGCAGCAAGGGGGGCACAGAAAGGAAAAACGAGCACAATCAGGGGCAGCAAGGGGGCACAGAAAGGAAAACGAGCACAATCAGGGGCAGCAGCAGGGCACACAGACGGAGCTGTGTGGTGGGGGAGCGACCTACCAGTCAAGGTCAGGGGTCGCTCTCTTCACCACGCAGCGGCCGCCATAAATGGGGAGGTGGGAGGGAGGAGCAGGGAATGGGGCAGCGAATGGGCAGTGAGGGGGCGGGCCGCAGAGGCGCAGCGGTGGGAAACAGGCACAGAAGGGAAAACGAGCACAATCAGGGCATCAAGGGGGCACAGAAAGGAAAAAAAAACGAGCACAATGAGGGGCAGCAAGGGGGCACAGAAAGGAAAAAACTAGCACAATGAGGGGCAGCAAGGGGGCACAGAAAGGAAAAACGAGCACAATCAGGGGCAGCAAGGGGGGCACAGAAAGGAAAAACGAGCACAATCAGGGGCAGCAAGGGGGCACAGAAAGGAAAAACGAGCACAATCAGGGGCAGCAAGGGGGGCACAGAAAGGAAAAACGAACACAATCAGGGGCAGCAAGGGGGCACAGAAAGGAAAAAACGAGCACAATCAGGGGCAGCAAGGGGGGCACAGAAAGGAAAAAACGAGCACAATCAGGGGCAGCAAGGGGGCACAGAAAGGAAAAACGAGCACAATCAGGGGCAGCAGCAGGGCACACAGACGGAGCTGTGTGGTGGGGGAGCGACCTACCAGTCAAGGTCAGGGGTCGCCGTGTTCACAGATCCATCCCTCCAACTTCCTTTGTCTCATCCACTTGTGCCCTAAATAATAGGCATATTGCTTCAGTGAGTGTCAGCTCCCATGACCTTTCCAGGTGGCTATAACCCAACATACTATCAGATTACCATGAAGCCAGGTCAATCAATCTTTTCTGTCTCTAGTCCAAAATCTTCTCTCTGCTTATTTCCCTCAAAGCAAACCCATAACTGCCAAGAGAAAGATTATTACCTTCAGTAAGGGCATCATCCAGAAGGAGTTGCTAACCTCAATTTCAACATTTCCTTGTCTAAATGTGATGTCTTTAACTGATTTCAGGCTTTCTACGTCAGTCTCTCCACTTTTGGCCTTGTGTACCCTACTCTAAAACTGCATCTAAAATCATATCCAATCAACCTTGCAGCTTGGAAAGAGTTTAATATTATCAAGAAAATAATATAGTTTATAATAAATGTGCAGAATTAATGGATAGGCTTCAATTAAAAATAAACATGCATTTAAATGAAAAACATTGTAGTCGGCAACCATATTTACTTGTACTAGGCCTCAAATGGCTGAAGCAACATTGCCTGACAAGTTGACATGACTAGAAAATGCGTAATGTGCATAAAAGTTTTATTTCTTGACCTTTTCATGGACATGTTTTTCATCATGAATAATAGTTGCGTAAATGTTTTCATCTAATTCTGCAAAATGTTTCTACTTACACAAAGATCTTTGTTAACTAATGATTAGAGATTTGTCATTTAGTGAGGTAATGAAGAAGTGCACCTATGAAGATGCAGCATTTCTAAAGGGAATAAATGATGTGAAAGTCTAAGAGAGTTAACATTGTATTTGATAAGAAATGTTTCACTCTGCATTGCTGTCTGTGAGCTATTGTATTCCTGTGAGAAGACGAGGAGTGATCCTGAACCCATGAGAGCATTGAAAGCTGATTGGCTGACTGGAGACAGTAGAAGCAACATGTTGCAAAGGCTTCAGACTGTGTTGTCTATAATAGTGCATGTTCCTAGAGCAGACCCAGAGGCTTTAGTAGACTTTTCTATTTTCTAAATCTATCCTTAGTCCACTCTACTTTGAGACTCTACTGAGGTTCTTAAACCTCTCTTTATGAGAAGTTCTGCTTTGATTGATTCTTGATTTTTTTAACTGATTTTGATGCTAAAGCTTAATGTTTTCTCTCACTTTCTCTCGCTCGAACTGGAACTCTATATGGGTTCTGACGGACAGCTTTCCTCTCCCCATTCTTGAACAGGGATTCTTTCCTTTATGGAACACACTTAATGCATCTTATTATGAATATTTGATAGACTAGTATTGATTATCGAATTCTGTTCCTGTTTGATTTGATCAAGATTAATAGGAGCTAGCTTGTGACTTTTAATTAAGATGAATTTGCTGGGATTGGAATAATAAAATCCTTTAATTCATACCAAACTCTCATTATTGACTGAAAATATGTTCGTGATTGTGCTTATAATTTAAGTGATGTACAGCTCATGATCTTCTCTAAAACAATGGCAAAGAACCATTTCCTCACTGACAGCGGGAATTAGCCTGGATTATATTAAACCGAGATTTTAATTGAACTGATTCTAGCTCCAGCACAGCTTGCCTGCAAGGGTAATGCTACCACAAAGGTAATGCTGCCTCCATTGTTATATTGCCATTAAGTAAACCGGAGTATTGGCATTTCCCCAACATACCTCATCCAGAACGTATTCACATTTGTGGCCCGCAAAACACCCCCTGTTGACTGGAGTAAAATTTCTCCAGGGGCTGTTTCGCCAGGCATATTAGACTCTTATGATTAAATCATGCACTCTTTTTGATGGAGAGGTCCTTTATAAAAACGACTACCATGCTCCTTCACTAGACAACTTGTGCAGCCCCTCAAACATGCCTTCGAGTGGACTACCGAGAAATGGAACAGAAGAAAGGGGTAGGCCTCTGACAGTGCATAGTGAAGCAATCATCGGTGTAAGCGTTTTCTTTTGAAGCCACAATTCATTGAAATGTTCACTTCAAACTGCTAACCGGTCTACACTCATACTCCAGAAAAGTTATTTGTGATATCAAAGCCAGGACTTCGCAAAAGAGTTCATTTGTGTAGTTAATATTACATCCAATGTACGTAAGTTGTGGAACACTTTGATCCAATAATTTTCACAGTAAATATTGACTTAATGTCCTGAAAGAAGATGTCCACTCTCTCGCATTCACCTCCATTCCCTCTTTGCAACATGCATCAGGTGGGCCCAATATGATAGCAATATAGGGAAATTTCTCTTTCTGTGCTACTGGGATTCTGTTCCCCCTTCTGGCTTCCAGTCATCCTTCTTTGGTTTCTGAAGGCATGTGTGACACTAAACAAATGGGCATATTTACAGGAAAGTGGCGAAGCATGTCGTTAAGCCAAGAAGGCTAACGACACGCTCTGTCACTTTAGAAACGCAGGGCTGCACCATATTTACAAGAATATGGTGCAGCCCTACGTTTCCCCCTGCGCTGGCTCTAAATTTAGCTGCCTTGCGCCACCGCAAGAACTCTTGCACCATAGTGCAAGTGCAACTGCGTTGAGGGGAGTGATTGTTTAAGTGCAGGTAGGTGTCCCTTCCTGCACATAAACAATCTTTAAATGGTGTTTTGTAACTTCTATGTGTGCTCCTTAATGCAGCACACATAGAAGTTGCAAAACGTCATTAAAAAAAAAAAATGATTGTGAAGGTGGAGGAAGGGGCACCTTCCTGCACATAAACAATCAATGGCTGTTTGCTGTTTCTGTGTGCTGAACAACGCAGTACACATGGAAACAACAAAAACGACGAGAAATGAAACATTTCTCCTCGTTGCGCCAGGGTAAGACCAGGTTTTCCTTGGTCTTAATTTTGGTGCTGCCCCATATTTACACCAGCCTTGTAAATATGGGGCAGCGTCAAAATCAATGGGTGTTGCGGCAGAACGCCCACAGCAACACCCATTGCCCTCCCCTTTCACGCTAAGTATAGCATGAAAGGGGGCCTTATTTACAAGGCAGCATTAAGCCACATTAAGTGGCTTCACACTGCCTAGTAAATAAGGCGAAGCCCCTATCGCCACCACAACGTCGTGGACACTGACATTCCTGTGGCAACAGGGGCCTGTAAATATGCCCTAAAGTCCTTTGGCTGCAATCACGTTCTAAGATGTCACACTGGGTGTTTCTGCTTGATCCTCCCTTGGATCTGTCCCTTAATCTTTTCTTGGCCATTTCCCTTTCCTCTCCAGGATCCTGTCCAATGGAACCAACCAACTTTTTTGAAACCTCTTAAAGTAGCCTCCTTTTCTACTGTCACCCATGCTACTTTGGCCCATTTACCTCTGCATCTCTTGCGTACCCTCACCATCAGCATTATTCTACCTAACTTCCCACCAGGCTTTCTGGTACTCACTGCCTGAGTCATCTCCTCCTTCCTGTGTGCTCTTTGCCCATCTGGCCCTTTTGACACTCACAGCATCCCTCTCGACCTTCCAGCCTGTTGATTGCTGTCTATTATTTGCCACTGACAGGCTTGGGTCTCACATCCATTCTCAGACTCTCACTCATTATCAGCTGTGTGTTTTCGTCTCCCCACTGGAGTGCTATGCTCTGTCTATTTTTAGCCATGCAGACCTTCTCAGGATCTAACATTCTCCAGGCTGCTTGTCACATTGTGATTCATTTCCATACTACCCTGGCATCCTGGCGAGGTCTACTGGTGGCTCCACCGCCTCTTCTTATAAACTGTCCTAAGCAGTGCTTAGTCTCTCTCCCCTCCTCTTCACCTCACTCTCAGCTGTTTACTCAGGCCCTATTAGTTGCCCTCATTTCAGTTTCCTGATTCTCCAAAATGTAATGCCCCATCCTCACAATGAAAGCCTCATTGACATTGAACTAACATTTTCTCCCTGTGCCTGGCGGCTTCACCGAGGAACCTGCAACTCTCTTGACATGACTTTCAGTGCTTTCTTCAACTGTTCTGCTTTATTATATGGGCTGGCATTGAAGTCCCCCTTCGCTACTTTCGAAATGTGTGCTGGAACCACACCCGGGTATGGCTGCGGGGAGCCCCGTTGATACTGCCCTAATGGACAACCTGAGTTTGCTGACACCAAGGGGTTGCTCTCTGCCATTTCCGGCATTCACCCGACAGCCCTTAGAATCTACGGGGCATTCAAGATCTCTGCATCGCTTGGAGCTACTCCACCACCTGCCTTCTCGTAAGCTGCATGAAGGAATAAAGACTCCCTCCATGCATGTGGGCTACTGGACGATTTCAGATGTTGGCGTGATGGCTTCCCAACCATTAAAGCGGTGTATCTCATCATCACCCTCCCCCAAAAATCCAGTATGTAGAGGGTGGTCCCCACCCCACGGACCTAGGCCTGACTTGCTACACTGAATTTTGTTTTGCTCAACATTCCTATTACCACATCTCCATGTTGTCTCTGAGATCTTCAGTCAGTTAAGGATTTTTATCCAACAACGCCTTACGTTCATTTAGCACTCTCAGCAGGCAAACTTGTTGTGTGAAAGTCAGGCCTAGCTGTATTTGTCAAACATGCCATCACTTGACAACAATGCTATCAAGCATTAAATGGTAACCATATTTATCCAACAAAAGCAACCTTTTCTGTGCAACACATATCATCCTACACGGTGATGAAAGCTGTGGATATTGCCATTGCAACACGTGCAAGAAAGGTACAAAACACTTCGCTTTCAGAGGTAGGACATGGAGACAGATTGATTGTGTTAGTACACAATTGTACCAAAAAAAAAGAGAAAAGAAATCAGCAAAATGTCAAGGCTTGAAATATCTTCCAACCATCCCGGGGGCATTACATGTGTCAGGTCTGAAGATGAATCATGGAGTTCAATCGAGGAACCCTCTTTTATTTCATTTTGCAGGTGCTGATGCTACAGAAGTCCATTTCTCTCAGCATCCTAACAAAGTTTAGCAAACAGTTGCATGTCACCTGCCCTCTGCATTTCTCCTTTTTAAACCGTATGCCAAATGCAGTGTGTTTATAGGGGATTACTCTGAAGGACAATTTTGATTTCAATGAAATAAAAAGAATAAGACGTTTGGAGGGCTTGGAATGGCAATCTTGCAGTAATGCTCCGGGAGCTGTAGAGTATGGTGCCAAGCAAGCTGAAAATAAAATTGCTCAAGCCAAAACTGTCTTAAATCAATTATTTCAATTACTACCTACTTTCCTAGCAGCTCCATAATGACCCTGGCCACTGCTGACAAAGGCTTCTCTTTGTTTGCTCCTGCTGATTCTTCTTTTTCTGTACTCTCTGATAAGCATGGATCACTTGAACGTCTCCTTAGAAACATCTTGAATTAAAATTGTCACCATTTCGTTGCTGGGGGTGACGGTCTCCTTAGTTCAGCTGCTGGTGTCCATCGGGAAACATGCCTTTAAAGCCTTTCATTATGCAGGAACTTAATAAGCTAGACATTTCATGTAATGTGTGTTAGAGCTTCTTACATTTTCTTGCGGCTAAATATGTCTGTCACATTAATTATCCTACAGGCCCCTCAAAGACAAACTCTATGTCACTTATACTCAGTCAACCAAAACAGAGCTTAACGTCCCTGACATTAGAAATTGCCAATCAACCAAGCATTATTCACCCATTGAATGAGGGAGGCGTGGTCTATGTGTGTTATTGCAAAGACTTGTGTGGAGTGTTCTCCTGACCCAGACCCTATAACTGTACGACATTTAATACCTCTGTAAGAAACAGATTACCTCATTGTCAAAGGCCACTATGATATTTGCCTGGATGTCTACTAATTGCCTGGAAGTAGCACCATGCCAACCCCCTTTCACAACTGTTAAGAGTTTAGGAGTTAATATCAGTAGCGGCCGCCACATACACAAAGTGGAGGGGCAGGGGGAGGATGGGGAGCAAGGGACGGAGCGCAGGAGGGAGCGCGGATGGGGGCGCGGGGAGGGTGGGGCGGACATAATAAGAATAAGAATAGTAAAATATTTTAAAAAGTTAAACTTACCTGCTACTGGCCACCTTCTGTGTCGCGCCTTGGTGCTGGGACTTCCTTGTCCCAGCAGACACTTCAGGCTAGTCGTAGACTCCCTGTCCAATCCCCGCACTGCAGAGCAGTGCAGGAATTGGCCTGAGCAGGGTAGAAAGATGCCCTGCTCAGACCAGGGAGTTTGTGGGGTGTCTCTAACTCAGCTGTTCGATACAGACACGTTAGAGAAACCTAAGTGTGCATGTGAGTTTTGGTTGCCTGAGACGGCCGGCCAAACACACATGAGCACTTAGGGAATGTACTAGCACTCCTCCTCCTCCTCCCATGCCTCAGCCCTGCCCCTCCTTGCACATGCTGGCTGAGCCACCGGCTTAAAAATAAAACAATACTGAAATATCGTTTTACTTTTTTGCTGCTGGCTCAGAGCCAGTGGGGCAAAGCTCTCCTCTGCCATTGCGGAGGAGCCGCCCCTGGTTAATATCGACTCTCAGTTGTATCATCCTGAACCACCTATCATCTTTCTTCCTTTGCTATATCAGATTGCAAGCATACTGTGGTTAGGGCTTTGATAGAAAGTATTGTGTATCACACTTACACTTTGATTTTGTGAATAAGTAAAAAGTAGTAAACTTACTCAAAAGTGTAAATTACTCAAAAGTGTAAGTTACCTTTGTGGATAGGGCCCTAAGGCTGGTCGGAACTTTACTATTTCTGTTGCTTGACTTTAAAATACACTCCCTCTTTGCTCACGACTAGAGATCTCCCTCCAGTTTGTTTTGCACCCACCTTAAAACCTGGCTTTTTCTTCAAGCTTCCTCTAATTAGACTAATATATTATGTCCTCTCAGTAAGCTGCTGCTAACTCAGTTAGGCACTTAAAGACCATTGGTGATGGTGCTTTCTATAAATTATATTTAACATAACATAATGGAATCCACCTGTGCGGATGTGTACCACAAGTTTTGCCTTTCCAGAAACGTGTGCACCAGTCCCTAATGTGCTCCTTTTGATATGCACTCTAAGGCCACCACTGTCTGTAGAGACTGAGGGGCATATTTACGTTCCCTGGCGCATCCCTGCATATCAGCAGGGATGCGCCATGGAAAATGCGTCACGCAAGTTTACCCTTGCGCCACGTCCGATGCGCCGCATTTACAATGCGGCGCATCGAGGCGCAAGGATAAGCAGATGCGTGACGCATCTGCCGGCGGAATGTTGGCGCAGTGCTGAAGTCGTGTCGCAAGCGCGACGCAACTCCAGCACTGTTCCAACCTTCCCTATCCCTAACATGGTGCGTCAATCCTTACGCCTGCTTGAAGCAGGCGTAAGGATTTGACGCACCAGCGTCGGAAAAGTGACTGCGTGAAATCTTGTAGATTTCACTACGTCACTTTTCCGAGGCGTACCTGCGCCGGAACGCCCCCCCTGCGCCGGTACACCCACATGAAACCTGACGCAGGTTTCATGTGGTGCAGGGGTTTACTACGTGACGCATCTCCCTAGATGCGTCACGTTGTAAATATAGCGCAACGCGGCGCATGGTTTGCGTCGCCGCTGCGTCACTTGCGTGATGCAACGGCAGCGCAAAAGTGGCGCAAGGGGCTTGTAAATATGCCCCTGAAACGGTAAAATGGTTGTGACAGTGAAGAGAGCAGTAAACTATCTCAGATGTTAGCAGGTAGGAGGGTCTCTTTGCTCTGATTCATAAGTAGGGCTCCCAGTTTTCCGTTTTTACTGATTTTTACAGATAAATACAGACAGAAACCAATGTGTTCCTATCTTTATTTAAGCCAATTAGCATAAATAGTAGACTTTGATAAACACCATCTCCAGTAAGACTCCTTTGTACAGTAACAATTGTGCATAGCAGAGTGTATTCAAACATCACCTACTCCTTCCTGCTTTTTATGACTCTGCGAGAGACTCACGAGGTCATAATATGTTTTGAAAATAAGAATTAACTTTTTACTCATCACAGTGTTTATCTGTTACACACTTCTTCTCAAAAACATGGACCACAATATGCATTTCTACTAATAGAGTATATTGAGAACTTATCTACTTCAGGATCATGTGAGAGTCCCACGAGATCATAAAAATTAGTTCAAAACAATATACATTTATAATCTTCACAGTAGTTATCTCTTAGACACATCCCCTCTAAATCTAGAGGGACAGCATGCACTTCTGCTGCCCCCTTATATAGTTTTTTTCCTCCATTTTCACAATAAACAGTAATGACGGCCATTTCATTTCTAACATTCCAACAGCCAGCCAATCAGAGCGCTTGCTCTCGTGGGACTCGCAGGAGCCTCTTGCTCCCATGAGAGCGTCAAGGCTCACTGGAAAAAAGGGCCTATAGACCAATCACCGAGCTTTATTTTTCATTACACGCTCTCTTGGAAGGTGCCCAAGACTATTGTGGGATTCTTGCTAGCCCAATTGCCAAAATATACGATTATTTTTTGACCGATAATTTCTCAGAACTGTTGACCAGGTTTACATCAAATAACAAAAAGCACAATCTGCGGACCAAGATCTAGCTTCCTGCTAAATTTGGTGTTATTCCGTTCAGCAGTTTTTGCTGAAATTCGTTTGAAAGAAGTCTATGGAAAATGCACAAGGATTTTTTTTGCTCATTTTTCAAAGACTTATTCTAAAGACAATGTACCCCAAATACCTGAGGATAAAATGGTCACTGTAATAGATAGTCCAATAGCCCCAGGAAACTTTACTGAAATAAGTACAGTGGCCAGAGCCATTTTAAAGTCCCCTGCAGGCAAGGTGCCCGGTCCAGATGGGTTGCCCATAAATGTTTATAGACAGAACCCTACATTTTGGGCTCCTTTGTTAAATATTTTCTGTACTGTAATTAGAGGAGAAATTCCAAACTCTTTGAAGGAGTCCACCATCGTACCCATATTCAAAAAGGGTGGCAGAAGTCAACCAACTTGCTATCGACCTATTTCCCTTTTGGACTCATCAGTAAAGATCTTAGACAACTTCAACAACTGGAAAACTAGGCAGAGGCAAACAATTTTCTCTCTGATGAGCAATGCGGTTTTTCGCCCAGGAGTCGGAACAATTGAGCAAACTTTGAACTTGCTCCTGCTATCAGGAAAATATTTTAAATCAAAGGGAGGCACGCTCACCATATGACATTTATGGCCCTCTCCAGCATGTTTGACCTAGTCGATGTGGGCAAACTTTGGGACATGATGGGCAAGGCTGGGTTTGACAATTCTTTGATGGATCTTTTGAAGTGCCTGCATTGAGTATGACTGCATTGGTACGTCATGGCCAATACGGAGAATGTACCCCCCTTTTAGATCTAGTAGTGGCATCAGGCAGTGCTGCATTTTAGCTCCTTTTATATTCCTTTTTTATATAAAGTCTTTGGATTTAGTATTGACCAAAAAAGAAAAAGATTTAACAATGGTATGAAGCCACCCAGACCCCATCGTACTCTATGCGGATGATGCAGTTTTACTCGCCCGCAGCGCAAATGATTAGCAATTGCTGTTCGATTCTTTTAGTGAATTTATGGGGGATCTTAGATTGAAAGTCAAGCACCAAAAATCATATATTATGACTTGTGGGCCAAAAAACCACTCTCACGAAATGAAAATATAGGTGTAACCCCAATTTCTAAGGTCCAAAACTTCAATTATCTTGGCATTTTGTTGGAGGAAAATATGAGATGGGACAAGCTCTTGACTGAGAGATCTTGTGAATTTGCCGGGACAGCTGATGCAATTTTTAGATTCTCAAGGAAACTCTGCCATAAACCTATAAAATAATTTATGTCCTTGTATAAAAGCAAATGTCTTTCCCTGGGTACATACGGTGCTGGCGTTTGGAGATAGACCATCCGGGGGAAACTGAAAACTATAGAAAACTATTTTTTCTGCAGATTTCTTGCTACTCCCAAGATCTCTGCCAGCCTCATTGTTCATTATGAAACTTGCTTACCTTTTTTTGAGGATATAGTGAGGGTTGCACCCCTTCTTTTATGCCTTAAAATTTGGTTTTCTCCCCATACTAAATTCTCCAGACTAGTTCTCGAAGACTGTATCAGGTTAGAATATATGGATTCCATCCCCCGGTTATTTTATGTTTAGAGAGTATTCACCAATCTTGGTATCTCAAATTTGTTTCATTTCCCATATGAGATTCATAACTATTCAAAGAGATTGATGAAAACCCTCTATTACAAATTTAGGAATGATGTTAGGTTTGCAAATAGTTAATCTATGAATTCAGTCTGCTGATACCTCAAGATTAAACCTAAAGAAGGAATGGAACCATCTCTATTATGGATAACAAACCATCAACATAGGTTTTTATCTAACCCGTTTTAGATTTGGCACTTTGCGCTGTCTGGTAGACTTCCGGCAGCAGGGTACCTGGTTTTCTACATTACCCTGCTGTTCACGTGATAACATTTTATGTTTATTTGTGGCTTTTATATTAAACTTGGCATCAGTTTTTACAACCTATTTTGCGTTTATCTGGCCATAGATCTTATGTATCAGGTTTGCAATACCTACAATGTCTTGATGCACAGTTTATCTACCACTCTGATATTAGTTATGTCCAACAAGCTCTTAGGATAAGAAGTGGTAAACATTTTTAGACTTTGTAGAGCTTACGATCTTTTAGCCCCGTATCACTTGGCACTTCTTGTTCTTGTTTTTACTGTTTATATTTTATGTATATTGGTACTTTTGATATATGTATGTTCTGTGTTTTTTCTTTATAATTGTTGACCGTTTGAATTTGCATTTTTTGATGTGTCTATGTTGTGGTTTTTATCTAATTGACTGCCATGATGGGGATTTTGCATTTTGGGACTCTCCTTTTTTCTTGGCTTCTACTTGATGGATCACCCAGAAACTTTCCAGGAAGCAGCTGAGGTGAATGAACTTTAAAAAAAAAAAGGTTTTGTGAAGATTCGTCAAACGAAAAAACGCCCATCTATGGAAAAGCAGACCTAACTATAACTACCTACTGGTGACCTTTGATGTTAAGAGGCGTGGTCCTGCCGCTGAGGACGCACCACCAGTGCGAGCGCCAAACTGCCTATGAGGATTACCAAGGATCTCTATGCATAACGCTATGGGGCAGTAGCTGCCTCTTTAGATTGACCAAGGTATGGGTCCGTGCAGATTAGAAAATGGGAATGCAATGGACCAAATACTGGCAGCATAAAGACAAACTGGAATATACAGCAAGAGAATGGCATTGCCCATTGGAGGGCTGTAAATGAAATGTTAAAAACCACAAGCTTCAGAATCCATCCTCCCTGTATCCACTGAGGAGGTCCAATGGGGTCCAACATTATATAGCAGGCAATTGAACAAAGGGTTGCCATCATGTGAACTGCTAGACTTTACCTTTGAGAAAGGTCACATTGACCGAAACACGTCAGGACTGCCGTCACTGTTGAAAATAAATCATTTATGTTGCCAGATTTGGGAGTGGGCCTCTTTCTTTCGTGAAGAAGGAGCTTAATTGATATAAATATATATATATATATTATCTACTGGCGGTTCGCCAGTAGATAGTTATAGTTAGGATCTATTATCCATAGGAAATCTGCAACATTCTATTTGAAATAACGTTGGCGCCGGCTGACGAATCTTCGCGAAAGTTTCCAACTTGTTGGGGCGCTCCGGTCCGCTCCTATCCTGAAAGTCTCGGGGTGATACGTCAAGCGGGGGCCGAGAAAAAAGGGAGGTCCCAAAATGCGTTTTCCCCATTCATTTTTCCATAGGAACCTTTAGTCGCAGCTACAGCCCGAACTGCTGAACGGAATTACACCAAATTTGGCAAAGAGGTAGCCCTTGGTTCAGTGTCGTGCCTTTTGCTTAAATGGTGTAAATCCGTTCAGTAGTTCCTGAGAAAATCAAAAGTAAAGTCACATATATATCTATGGCC
This sequence comes from Calotriton arnoldi, assembly GCA_963921515.1. Lineage (NCBI taxonomy): Eukaryota > Metazoa > Chordata > Amphibia > Caudata > Salamandridae > Calotriton > Calotriton arnoldi. The sequence continues at coordinate 365,800 of CAWUFW010003333.1, forward strand.
GAGTAGGGTCCGCGTACCCTCCCGATCACGAGCTGTATGCTAATTGGCTGTCAAGTGGCTGTCAGCACTCCAAATCAGGAAGTGTTGGCAGCCATTTTGTCCCTCGGTAGAACCGAGGGACAGAAACAAGTGCGCAAAACGCTAAAAGGGGGCAGGGTAGAAACACCCTGACCCCCTAGGTCTGCTCAGGGGGTCCCACAAGGACCCCCTGGGCAGAAAAAAGCATTTTTTTTTTAAATCGGCGGGATGCGCTCAGGGTGCGCGGATCCTGCCGAAAAAAAAAAAAATCAAAGCGCGTCTCCCGCGCTTCTATGTTAATTTGCCCCCGGGTGGGCCAAGTCCTGGCCGCGCGGCCCCCCTCCTGGAGCCCTTGATGGCCCTGGGGACCGCCACCCCCCAGGGCCGGCTCCTGCAGTGTCCCGGGATGCCTACCCCCGGGACACTGTAGTTTGCTATGACAGCACAGGAGCCTCGCGGCTCCCGTCCTGTCATAGCAAACTTGGTTTGCATTTTGAAAGAGAGGCAGGAAACCTGCTCTCTCTTTCAAAATGCAAACCCAATTGCTTTTCCACATGGGGAGCCGGCGGGACTGTGGGGGGATTGGGGACCCCCCACAGTCCCCAACCAGAGACCAGGCCCCGGGGGATGGGGTCCCCGGGGCCATAAGTGGCCAGGCAGGGGGGCCACGCAGCCCCCCTCCCCAAATTAATTTTTTTTTAAAAAGGGCAAGGCCGGCCCCGGGGGGTGGGGTCCCCGGGGCCTTAAATGGCCTGAGGAGGGGGGCCTCGCAGACCCCCTCCAAATTAAAAAAATAAAAATCGAGGGCATGCCCCGGGGGATGGGGTCCCTGGGGCCAATACAGGCCCAGGGAAGCGCCACAGAGCTGCATTCCAGAGAGGTGCAAAAAGGGGCGTGGCCTCTGAACACCTCTCTGCAACGCAGCTCCCTGGCGCATACTGGAGGTACAGGGTGGGCTAGTTGGACCCCAGGGACCCTTATGATTCAAGGGGACTTAATCCCCCAACTTAAAACGCGCCACGGGGCGCGTTTGCACAGATGTCACCTCAGGCCCCGCCCCTCCCTTCACCATTGTGCAAATATTCCTCTAAAATCAGCCGAACTACGAATTCCTATTTACTCACCTGTTATCAGGAGAGACCTCAGTGCTGCATCTTTCAGCCCAGTACTGATCCTGAAAATTAATTTTAACTGTACTTACCAGTAACTTGAATTTCCTTCCATAGGCTAACATTGACTGGTTTCACTTGGAAATTCTTCTAAGTGTGGAGTTTTGGAACTTTATAATATTCCTCTAAAATCAGCCGAAATACGAATTCCGATTTACTCACCTGTTATCAGGAGAGACCTCAGTGCTGCATCTTTCAGCCCAGTACTGATCGTGAAAATTAATTTTAACCGTACTTACCAGTAACTTGAATTTCCTTCCATAGGATATCATTGTCTGCTTTTTGCTGAAAAAGTTTCTAAGTGTCGATTTTTGAAACATACAAATATTCCTCTAAAATCAGCCGAACTACGAATTCCGATTTACTCACCTGTTATCAGGAGAGACCTCAGTGCTGCATCTTTCAGCACAGTACTGATCCTGAAAAGTAATTTTAACCGTACTTACCAGTAACTTGAATTTCCTTCCATAGGCTAACATTGACTGGTTTCACTTGGAAATTCTTCTAAGTGTGGAGTTTTGGAACTTTATAATATTCCTCTAAAATCAGCCGAAATACAAATTCCGATTTACTCACCTGTTATCAGGAGAGACCTCAGTGCTGCATCTTTCAGCCCAGTACTGATCCTGAAAAGTAATTTTAACCGTACTTACCAGTAACTTGAATTTCCTTCCATAGGATATCATTGTCTGCTTTTTGCTGAAAACGTTTCTAAGTGTCGATTTTTGAAACATACAAATATTCCTCTAAAATCAGCCAAAATACGAATTCCGATTTACTCACCTGTTATCAGGAGAGACCTCAGTGCTGCATCTTTCAGCCCAGTACTGATCCTGAAAAGTAATTTTAACCGTACTTACCAGTAACTTATATTTCCTTCCATAGGAATCCATTGTTTGGTTTTCAGCAGAAAAGTTTCAAAGTTTTGATTTTCACAAACTACAAATATTCCTTAAAAATCGCCTGTATGACTTAAACGCATTCTTTCAACTGTTTACAGGAGATGCACCAGTGCTGGATCCAGGATCCACCACTGAGTAAGAAAAAGTAACGATAACACTACTTACCTGCTAAGTGAATTTCCTCCCATAGGATAACATTGGTGATTCTATGTGAAAAAGTTTCTGTCAACTTTTAAAATACAATAATATTCCTTAAAAATCACTAATGTAACCAAAACACTTTTCCTCAACTGTTTACAGGAGATGTCCCAGGACTGAATCTAGGATCCAGTCCTGTGGTTAGAAAAGTAATCCATAAAGTAACTAATTGCATTTAGCTAGAAATTCACATTGAGCTCAATGTTGCATTGTGTTTGAAATTGTGTTGCCCATTGCAACAACTGTAACTACTGTACTTAAAAGTCTATTGCCTATTTGCAAAGTATTTAAACTAAAGTAATTCATTCTGAGAAAGTATATTTTGTAATGTAATGTATAATGTAATTACAATGTAATTTAAAAAATAAAATATCTAAAAATAAATAGTTTAAAAAAATGTAGTAAATCAGTATAACAAAAATAAATATAACAATACATTTAAAAATTGTCATTTACAAAACCTTTGAAATTCACTGAAAAAAACCATAGGTTTCAGACATGTTATAGTTAGGAATTAGCATTTAAAAAACCTTTGAAATTCACTGAAAAAACCATAGGTTTCAGGCTTGTTATAGTTAGGAATTAGCATTTTAAAAACCTTTGAAATTCACTGAAAAAACCCTAGGTTTCAGGCCTGTTATAGTTAGGGTTTAGCATTTAAAAAACCTTTGAAATTCACTGAAAAAACCATAGGTTTTAGGGAAAGTTATAGTTAGTTGGACATTGCACTCGTACAAAACCCGTGAAATTCCCCCGTTATAGTTTGTTCAGCTAACTATAACTCGCGCCCCCGCAATGCACTGCTGATGACGTCACATATTACATCACTCATGACATGGTCAGTGACATCACTCATGACATCACTGATGACATCTCAAATGACATCACTGATGACATCATCCATGTGAGAATTTAATGCATCTTCTCACACCCTAATATAACTTTTGATACACCCACTCTAAATTACAGACTGCCATTCTCAAAACCATACACACTCCAATACCAATAAGTACATACCCACTCACTGATTCTTAGGTCTACACACACATCTACTCACTCACCCGTACAGTCACTCATACTTACAGTCACTCAGTACAGGACTATCATATGCACTCATACACCTATATAAACACTCACACAACGCAACTCATCCATAGAGGTACTCACACACCTAGTCAGTCATGCAAATAATTAATCACACTCCAATTTACTCACCTATACAGTTATACACCAGCTCACTTACTCATAAAAATACTAGCACATTCTTACGCTCCTATGCAATTACTGATGCAAGCACACATTCATCCATCTAGCCACTCTCACAATCACACACTCTCACTTATAGCCATTTATATACTCCAACACACATATATACTGCCTTTCACATATGTAGTTACTCACACATGTACCACTGAGATATACATTCAATCACTAACACACCCATACACACACTCACCCACCCATACAGTCCATCACAGACGCACTCTTGAAACCATGCACCCAGTGAATCACCCACTCACACATCTATGCACAGAGTCACACACACCCCACCCACACAAACACTCAGGCAGCCATACAGATACTCAGAGAACCAATCAATAACCCATATAGACACTCATGTAGCTAGTCAGAAACCCATGCACTTATGTACGCGGATGATGCGGTCCTTATGGCCCGCACACCGATTGGACTTCAAAAGGTCGTAAATGTTTTCTTTAATTTTATGTCAAACTTGGGTCTTACTGTCAACTGCTCCAAAACATTTGTTATGAATTGCGGGGCAGGACCAAAAAAGAAGACTAATACTCTTTTTATATATTCAAAGGCAATAGAGCATTCTAAAACCTTCTCTTATCTAGGGATTTTATTCGACCAATCAGGCACTTGGTGCCAGGCGATTAAAGTAAGAAGTCTGTTATTTATTAAATCTTTGATGCCATTGTTAAATTTTAGTAGAAAACTAGGCAGACGTTCCCCTGCGGAATTGCTACAGATCTATAGGGCAAAATGTGTGGCTATTGCTACCTACGGAGCTGGGATCTGGGGTTATGCAGGGGTAAACTCATTACAGTCCGCAGAAAACATGTTTCTTAGGTCTCTCCTGGCAGTCCCAGACAGTACCTCAACTTACATATGCCATCGAGAACTGGGCATGCCATATTTAGAGGACATAATTAAGACGCAGCCAGTCCTTTTGTGGCACAGTGTCTGGACCTCAGATGAGACAGATTTTAATCATCACATTCTGAAAGATGCATTGGCGATCGACGGGGTCAAACACATAAGATGGTTAGCATACGTTAAAATGTTTTTGTTTAAACTAGGCCACCCCGAATACTATAAAGATCCAGTATCCATGTGTAACGTGTCTAGGAAAGATCTAAAAGCTAGCTGTATGCGCTATTTGGGCGAAACCAGGACTATAATAGAATTGAAGAAACCAACGGTCCAAGTACACTATATGGCCCTGGCGACTCCATCTATGCAACCATATATCGCATTAATAAATCATGATTACGAAAGGTTTTTGCTAACACGCTTTAGACTAAATACTTTACACAGATCTTTAAGTTTTCCCGTACAAAATGATTGGTCGAGAGTTCTAAGTAAATGCCCGTGTGATGATGTTGCCGAAGAATCAACGATACATATATTGTTTTTCTGTAAATTTTATTCGATCCCTAGAAGAAGATGGATTATCCCTGTTCTAAAAAGATTTAGTTTAAGACAATGTCGCCCAGCATTCTTGATCCTGCAACAGCTAGATAATGAATTTACTATTGCCTCTGTTAGTGTCTTTTAAAAAATGTTTTTAGACACCGTAAATCAATTCTGATGTAATCTTAACAATACTGTGTTTATATAATTTTAAGGAGTTTTAATTGTCTTGATTTATGTATTGAGCTTTTATGGTCAACTTTTACAGTTACCGAATAAAGAATTTTGATGATTATAATTGTTTAAATGCAATAACGTGCCCTAACAAATGAATATTGTGACAATTCACAGAAAGACTACTATGTGAAGTGGTGCCGAATTCTCATCACAAGATGGCCGATACCTTAGTGCAGATATGTTTCTCTACTATATTTTTATTTTCCACTTTTTATGTCTTTCACTAGTCACGTTGCACGTAATTTGAAAGTATATGTGTTTAGAAGAAAATGGAATTAATTAACCCGTGATCAAGGCGTTCACGCCGAAACGCGTTGGGTTTTGCCGGCTTGGTACCGTGAATAAACTGATCCCAAGCACATTGGAATTGTGCCTTATTTTCGCGATAGGAGTGTGCGTTTGCAAAGATTTTTGCGTGGTGAGTTGAAATATATATATATATATATATATATATATATATATATATATATATATATATATATATATATATATATATATATATATATATATTAAATGTGCCTTTTAAGTTCTCAAGTTAAGCCTGATTGCTCAGTGCCAAGCTACCAGAGGGTGAGCACAGGTTAATTTAAATTCTGTATCTTACTTACCCTGACTAGAATTGTGATTCCTGCTTGTACTGAGTGCGTACCAGAAACCCAATATCTAACATTTCTGATTTTGGATTGTGTATTGGAGCTGAAGTCCACCGCAAGGGCTTAAAAGATTGTAGGGGAGAGAGTATAAACCAGGAAGCGTGAAAGGGATTCTTTGTAAATAAAAGCTATTCCTTCCCTAATTTTGTCAATTCTCTGATGGTGATATGCCACATAGTTAGGTGACAGTAAGGTAACCAAGAAAGGTGCTGAAACAGGGAAGTTTTTCTCAGTGAGTGCAAGCAATTCAAGGCTATTGTCCAAGATCAGAGGGGACATTGATGCAGAGTTGGAGATAAATCATTGATTAAAATATCAATCAAAAATACTGATAAATTTGTTGTTAAAAACACAAAGGACCCAATTCTCAAATTGCACTTTGCAGTACATTTTGTAGTACTAGAAAACATACTCCAAATCGTAGTACAAATTGTACATTTTGTCTTTAATTATGTGTGGAGTTCGGCAACCCGACTGCAGAGTCTCTGTGCATGTAAGTATATATTTCAGTTGTAAATGTGGTAGGGTCACAGCAGAGCAAGTGGGCAAAGGGGAGACATAATGTAAAGGGAATTGAATTAGGTAGGAGTAGTAGGGGTTTAGGAATTCTCAGGGATGGGTTTAGGGAAAGACATCACCCACCCACACAGGAGTAAGACAATTGTATTTTTTTGGGGGTGGAGACATGTAAGATACACTTTTGTAGTAAGTTTACACTCAGAGTTTGTGAATACCAAATGTAGTAACTTACTGCAAAGTGTAAACTTACTCACAAGTGTCTCTTACCTTTGTAAATCAGCACAAGATGCAATATAGAACTAAAAAGGTGATGCAATATCATTGTAGTCCTTCTTTTGAGTCTATAAAATGTGGACTATAATGAAGGCCTCCTTCTCAATGACCTTCTTTTGACATTGAAACGAAAACAGGACTGCAATAAAGGCAAAATGTATTGCCTTTCTTTTCTTTTTATGAGAAACGAAAATGAGACCGAAACAAGCCATCATTTTTGTCCACAATGTTTGTATATAATAAAAAGAAACGTAGGACTATAATAAAGGGTCCCTTGCTATGTAGTTAAAATAAAAAGAACAAATAATGTCTGGTCCCTGCAGCATTAATGAGGAACCGCCAGAGGCTTCAGTTAAAACTATGAAAATTGGGAAGCCAAGGAGGCATCAAAGAGCAGCAAGGGAACAGGGGGAAAGTGGTGTTTTCTATGAAAATGCAAGCTACATGATTAATAAATCATTCTAAAATATGATTAACATACTGTTCGACTCATTCTCAACATTGACATGACTGATTAATGCTGTAGTGACAATTTGCTATGCTTTGTCTCCTTAAAATGCTGAATTCTCATTGATAAGCTAGGGAGCCCTACATGCATTTTATTGGAAAGAATGGCTGCTCCTCTTGAAGGCAATAGCACAGAGGGATTCTCGTTTCCTTGTTATTTGTGCTGCACTCTGAGAGATGAAGCAGCTCACCGCAAGCTACACAGAAACATAAGCACACCTAAGCCATTACAAAATCCCTTGAATATCGAAAGTGAGAGGGCGATCAATCAAGTTCAAACTGCGTTTTTTTAACATGATGACAGAAGGTTCTCACTTGCAAAGAGTGCAGGTCTGTTCATATGCAGTGGGCGAGCCATCTCTTGATCTCCTGAAGCACTAGCCAGTTAAATGTCATGCCCTTTGCCAGTGCTCCGATCTTTTGTAATCTTCAATAGCATAGTGTTGTTTTTCCTCTACATTTTCAACTTCCTAATTGCATTTTGTTAATCACATTAGGATGGCCTGACCCCAAGATGGCTGCCCTGATGTGATAAAAAAATCAATTGAGGCCATATATTAGTCAGACCTGGAGCTGAGACATTAGACAAATGTTTGAAGCATATCTACTGCTCTCTAAATACAATGAATGGATAAGATAAATAATTGAACTACAGAGAAAGTATGATGGTTCAGTTTACTTTTTGGATGTAAAAGAAGTTCAGAGGAATTGACTTTACCAAACCCATTATTCACAAAATCATTTTGCACAACTTAACGTCAGTCAAGATTAGAGAATGAATATCTTTTAGAAAAGTGAGCAAATTATGGCTTCGAATGTAACACACTTTACATTCACAAAAGGAAAAACTGAATGAGTGTGTAAACCGTGGATATAGAAGCACAAACATTAACAAGCAAGCCAGCCACATAACAAAATTTACATAAACTATACTATATTTTATGCCTGGGGAGTACATGCAACATTTATTATTCTACTCTGGCAGAATACTTTTGTTCAAAGAAAATACCTCTGGGTCAGAGAGCTCCAACCTGTAAGCAAAATTAAGTCTTTCTAAGTAGAAGAAATCATATTCTAAATAAGTGCTGCGTTGATGACAATTAAAGAATTACCTAAAACTATAATTAAAATTGGTAACTAAAGTTATGGAATTATCATATGATGATTAGTAGGATAATGATAAGTGATTAGAAAGATCTCAAAATAAGTTGCAACGGACAAAAATCAAAATACTGTAGGATTTGTTACGACTAAAAGAGTCACTGTGCAAATATTTGATGGGAGCATTATTAAGAAAGAAAAGCAAGGAATGCTACACTTACATCATTTTCAACAGCCTCAAGCAGCAATGCAGACAACTCTACAGACATGCAAGAAGGCACAGTGACTAAAAGTGTACGAGCTTGATTCACAAACATAAACCATGTTTGTGTACGTTTACTCTTTTTTTGGTATTCACAAACAATGAGTTAATATTATGTTTACAACTGAAGAGAATCTGCAGTGAGGGGTGAAATCTCCACACATAAAAAGACAGCGCAGGCCTAATTTTTTATTTGCATAGCTGCCCTGACTGCAGAGTCTCCGCAGTCCTGAACTTAATATTAACTTCTTGTTTGTGGATACTTAAAAAAGAGTAACCACTCAAACCTGTATGTTTTTGTTTGTGAATCAGGACCAGTATATTTCAAAAGATCAAAAACCCCACAAAAAACAGGTTCAGTTAGAGTTTCTTTCCTTAACAAAGTTTTTGGTACACTACTTTCACTCTTCCCAGAATGTGGTGTGAGGGTGAGTGCAACGAGAGATGGAGCAATATAGCTAGAAATATGGTTGTTGTGTGAAGGATACTGAGGAAGGAGGGCTAGGAAGTCGGATGAAAGTGTCTGGACACAGAACTCAACATTTAGTCCAAATATAATTGTTAAAAACTGATAAAATTGGTACTTTTTCCAGTTTTATCGCTGGAGCCTATAAGATGAGCACAGTCAGTAACGCCCAGGTTCAACCTGTGGTATGTATTTATACATGCTGATTTATACAGCATGACCCTAGCTACATAACAATGGTGTGCTGTACAATGGAGTGTGAAGTACAATCCGAGTCCATGGTGTAGTGCCTGGAGCCGAAGGAACATGGCGGCGGTGTGATAGACAGCCCGGGGAAGGGAAGTCTACTCTAGCCACAGCGTGTGCCCTCCTGGCCTCCCCGTCCCACGGCCACGTCAGTAATTGCAGAGGGAGTGCTCAACTCACCTGTTGAGTGGTTGTGTTTATGGAAAAATATGATGGGTGCAAGTTATGGGGCGGGATCCCGGAGGTTTCCCAGCAGATGGAAAGTTTATTTTGGTCATAGTGTGCTTCCCCGGCCTCCCGGCTCTCTTTTGTCCCTGCATTTGCTGAGATCCATCTTGCATGTTTTGTTTTGGCCTGCCTTCACCTTCCCTGATGTTAGGGGTGCCTCCTACGTCCTTTCTGGTGCCTTGAATTGGATTTACCCACTGGGAGCTAGCCGCTTGGGAGCTCCAGCATGGTAGGACAGCCCTCTCTCGGGTCACGTGGGGAAGATTCAGCACAAGCCCGGGGGTTGCAGGCTGAGCTAGAGTTTCAAGCTACAGCAGAGGACTCGGGGAAAAGCGCTGATGGAGGCGGTAATTCTGCACTATAATGAGCCTCAGTTTCCCAGGAGAGTAAGGCAGGGGCTGAGGAGTGGTAAGGTAGCAGAGACTGCAGTGAGGCATAAGAACCAGCACCAAACTCATCAGTAGCACCAGTTTTCACACCCTGTGTCTATGGATAAGAGTGGGCATAAGTCAGATGGAAAGACAAGGTACGCGCTCTGCACGCATACCTCCAACATTCCTGGGATAAGTCCCGAGGATGAATCCTCTTTGGTGGTTCATGAGATCACTGTTAAGCTCAATCGCAGTCTGCCAGCTGGGCTGGGGTGCCAAAAGTGAAACTTGGGAAACCGTTAGGCAGCCTAATAAGTCACCTGGAGCCAGGTTAAACTGACCCCGTCCCTTAATTATTTCTTCAGAGTTATGGCTGCAACAGGCCCAAACCTAAGCAATCAAGGGACCTGTGCAAATAGTGCAGATACACTGGTCGCAGCAGCCGGTTCAGGCATAAATTATGTTATTCAATATTCTATGCAGACACCTACTAGAAACATGTTTGAGGTGCTAGCCCCTCCAGAGGGCCTCGAACAGGCAGGCGAGTTGTCCCAGAGACCATTGTTGGAGAACGCTATCCCCCAGGAGTCTTCTGGTGCAGTGGGCAGATAAGATGGGGCTGAGACAACAGAAGTAGATGAGTAGGAGTCGCTAGCCTCCATATTACTGAGCCTAAGGGCTGAGATTAAGAGCAGATTTGACATTTCTGAGGCCAACTAATCTGGGATCCAAGCCTCTTGCCTAGCCTTAAATCACAAATTGGATGAAGTGGCTACATGGACCAAAGTATTGGAGGAGGATGTGGTTTTGGTCAAGCAAGACATACAGAAGAATGCAAATGGAATTTCTCTGCTGACCAAACAAAATCAAGGTCTGAGGGAGGACTTAGAAAGGATCATTGACCACTCCAGGAGGAATAACCTCAGGATTCTAAATGTCCCGGTGATGGAGGAAGGAGGTGACATGAAGTCCTTTATTATTGCATTACTGCAGGACACAGTCCTTAAAGGCAGCCCAAACATCGATCTTTAACTCGAGATTCAGCGAGTGCATAGGGGCCCATTTAAAAGGAATCCAAATTGCCATAAACCCAGGAAGATCCTGGTAAAAACAAAATCCTATACAGTGAAAGAAGCCATCTTGAGCATCGCCTTAAAAAGTGGGACTTGCACTGCTAAAGGTTTCTCTTTTACTATCGGGTCTGATGTTTGTAAGGCCTGGGATTGGTGGATGTGTGGCGTCACCAAATTGTTCCATGGTAAGAAATATGGATATTTTTCCAGGCATGATTATTTCTTTGCAGATAATACTATATTGGATAAGATCAAAGAAATCCACCACCTGCCTGAACATAATTCTGATCACTTAGCTGTGACTATGGTATTTCAGTGCTCCGCCTGTAGGCAGAACCCGAGGTGGATGGTTAATCGTGCCCTCCTTCTTGATGCGGAAGTTGTTTTTTCCCTGGGAAAAGCCAGTGATGTCTTCCTTATATTGGGTCTGCTTCTCCTGTTGTAGTCTGGGACACATTTATAGCCTTTATATGCGGGGTTTTGTGAAGTCAGGCGTATGCCAAGAACAAACTAGAGAAAGCAGAGTGTATTGCCCTGGAACAGTTCATTTGGATGGTGTAGGCCACCCTGCAGGTGCAAAGTTCCTCCAAGGGCAGGGATCAAGCATAGAAAAGATTAGAAGATGCTCAGTTAAACTTCAACCTTACGTTGAAAAAGAACTGTAATGAAAAGCGAAAACAGAAAGGTCATGAAGGAATTAGTCATCAACCCACAGGGGGGACATCTTTTAAAATGCATGGGAGGTGGCGGAGCACCTGGCCTCCCTCTTTTCAGCATTATATACTGAGTAGATTAGTCCGGACCTTGATAGTCTCAGGGGGTGGTTGAGGGACAAGGATCTCACGGGGCTCATGGAGGAGGGAAAGGAGCCCTTTGAAGCACAAATCACGGAGGCTGAATTTTGGAAGCATTTGAATCGGGCCAAGAACAGGAAGGCAGGGAGGCCATATGCCAACCCCTCAGAGCTGTATAAGGCCCGGAAGGAGGTGGTAGTGCCGATTTGGGGGAAATTGTTTAATTCCATCTAGTTAGAGAATGGACAGATTCTGCAGTCATGGAAGGGAGCTTTGTTAGTGTTGATACGGAAACCCCCTAAAGATCCCAAGAAAGTGGACTCATATCGGCCGATTTTTCTCTTAAATGCCAGCTACAAGTTCTTTGCCAGCATTCTGGCAGACAGGCTAGTCAAATTAGCTCCCAAAATAATCCATTATGACCAGAAGGGTTTTGTCCCTAAGCGCCAGATCCAAAAACTTGCAAGCAACTAATCGGTTGCATTGATCTGCCGACTGCCTGTTCAATCCCGCTGCCCGTCGCCGCAAAAGATGCTGCCAAGTCTTTCAACTGAGTTTGCCGGAAGTATCTATGGGAGGACTTGCCAGTATTAGGCTTTAGTTCATGTTTCATCTTGACCCTCCATTTAATATATGCAAACTCATCAGCTCAAATTCTATTTAATGGAGCTTTGATGGAGAGTTTTGGGATTACCTGGGGCACCACGCTGTGGTGTCCTCTCTCCCCTCTTCTGTTTGATAGTTTTATTGAATCCTTTGCTCAGCTGCTCAGAAGAGATGCTCAGATAATTCCCTTTTCCTTTCAGCAATTTAGTAACAAGAGAGCACTATATGCCAATGATCTCATAATTTATACATCTGACCCTCATCAGACCATCCTGAGGATTGAAAAATTAGCAGATGAGTTTGGGGCATTGTCAGGCTATTCAGTGAATACCACTAAGTCAGAGATTATGTGCTGGAATATTACCAACTGGGAGAGGGAGGTGACTGAGCTTGAATATTTAGGCATTTGAATAGTGCACTTACTGGGGTGGCCCGCTCATAATTTAGGGCAGGTGGAAAAGATTGATCTGCTCTTTATTAGGTGGAGAAACTTGCCTCTGGTGATACATTGCCTGGTGAACCTGATTTAAATATCGATCCTCCCAAAGTTGACCTATCTTTTTAATTGTGTACCACTCCCATCTCCTAAAAAAGACATATAAAAAATACAGAGGAAAATAACAACTTTTATTTGGATTATTGTCAGAGCCAGACTATCTTGGAACAAACTGAGGAGGAGGCTGAAGAAAGGGAGACTGGCACTACAAGACTTAAATCTTTATTGTATGGCTTTTCAATTTAGGAACTGTAGGATGTTTCTGGGGACATTGGACAGCTCAACCTGGGGAGGGATTCTATCAGAAATTACCGTGGGGATGGGGCCCATGGGTTTTCTATACAAGTTTGGGGGCCCGATGTTTTTTAAGAAAGTTCGTCTGAAAGTTTTGAGGGTTGCAATTAGCCTTTGGTATAGAGTTAAGAAGATTCTGGGTATCTGCTACTACTCTGATTTCTCCCCGTTTTAGGATTCCCCAGGCACCCCAAAGTGCTTTTTGGACAGGTTGGCGTTGCCTTTGAGGAAGACCAGAATAACAAGCTGGGGGAATCTCTTTACAGTGCAATGGATTTTACCTTGGGAAATACTTAAGGTGAAGACTGGGGGCTCCCAATTTAGATTCAACTTTGAGCAGCTCTCCTCTTGGTACATGAGTGCTAATCAGGAGATTGGTGGTGTCTGGGAAATTGAATCACTCCTAAAAGATGTGCGGCCTATTAGCAAAGAGGTTTCCATATAGTATTGGAAGCTCTTGGCAGCGGAGGATCCAATCTTGGGGGTATCGTATGGGGTTTGCGAGTGGACGATCCCAGAATCTGGGCTGCCACATTTGTGGCAAACATATTTGAAATGTTCACTTACTGTGCAAGTGATACCTACCTGCATTTCAGAGAGGCAGAGATCACCCTGCAGGCATGTGCAGCTGGTGTCTTCACCCGTCTACAGGGGGATGTCTGGTGGGTACATGAGGCCATCTTTACCCCTTCAGAGGGCTGCCCTCAGGAGGTGCACTGACTGTGTTCCATCTATTTGAGGTGCTTAGTCAGTGTGGCTCCTGACAGTGTTTTTACCTCTGTGCCTGCCTCCATAATACAGCATTTTCTCATTTGATGGGGCCTCATTGGGCTCATCTGCTGAAGCTATCAGTATTACATAAGGGGCCATACAAGCATCTGTGGTCCATTCTAAATACAACACTGCCCCGGGGCACAGAAAATGCGCACAAAGGCCCATTGCACCCCCGGGACACTGTCTGTAATGTGGCCTCGGGTGTCTTGTCTGACAATGGTATTGCTTTTGTTTTTTGGACTCTTTCTGATGTTTTTAGTTTAACAAATCAAATTTGGTGGTATACTGTATTCGATTGCCTTATTTCATGCTGATGATGTTGAAAAATATGCAAATGGACAGTGGGAGCCAAAGGAATGTATGATAACTGCTACTACTGTTAAATTTTCATCGGCTTTAAATGATGATTGCAAAAGTCGGGGGCACCCTTTTTTAGGGGTCAGATGAATCTCTTGTATGCCAATGACTATGGATTTGCCCTCTTCAAGTGAGACAGGACTAGTACTTCTGCAACCACTGTGAGTTGGTGTTTTAACAGGAATGGTTCACTCATAAATCCACACCTCGAAATACCGGGGTCTAACTCTAAGAACAAGTATTCCTTTATGACGGCTAAATATCTCACCCAATTGGCATGCATCATCATGGGGATTCAGACCAAATCCCTTACTAATCAGCGGTGGCATGGGATTTTTCTCACACTGTGAGAGCTAATCATGGTGCTGGCTACAGCTCCCTCTCTAATTGGGAGGAGCTCTTTGGATGTTTTCAGGATTAGGTAAAGATCCCTATGGAGTAATCAGGATGGTGAGGCTAGCATAGTGTGTAGACAAAATGTGAGATACGCAATGTGGTTGAAACTAACTCCAAGAGCAGGCGTGCAACTTTATTCTTGTATGCCTGGGTCAGGATTAAAAGAAGTGAAAGGACATGACAGAATTCAAACATCCCTGTCCTGTTGTGTCATGGCTAACATGTTTCTGCCAACAGAACCCTCAGCCGAGGTGTACGGGCATTCACCAGGCCTTGGAAAAAAAAACACTTCTGTTTAAAAATGTGCAGTGAAAAGGAGCGAAATATAGAATCCTACAAGTGGTAACCAATGGCTCATCAGTAGATCCACATTGCTTATGACAAGTAAGGAGATATAAACATAGTCACAATGACATCTAGGTTATAACAAGAGTGTTAGTCCCACTCATCAATTGTAGAGCCACCAACAACCCAAAACATGGAACAATGACTCCACCAAGTAAGTGTTCAACTATGTTTCAGTGGTAACACATGTACAAATCATACAAGTTTACCCGCAAAAGTCGGGTGAGATGTCTCAACTCGTGAAGTCCTTGTGTGAGGCTCAGGATACACTCTATCCTAAGGGAAAGGTTATTAGGTGTGTATAACATAGCATAGTAGGAGAGACTCTTTGACGCTAAAAACTCCGCTGCCCATGTCTGGTCGTTATAGACCAAGCAAAAAGGACTGATGAGATTTAAAACACAGAATGAAGATGAGTGAAAATGAGGACACAGCACTGGCTGTGCCTATGATTGTCAAGAAGTAGCCATACTACTCCATGGCACAAGGGTAGAAACACCGAGGGGAGAAATCTACCCAACTATGTCATAGGCCAGAGAGCTAGTAGTTGTCAAATTATCGCTATCTGTGTTATGAGCCGATAATGCCGCAGATTGAGTAAGAAAGCCTTGTTGGCTGCTTAAAAGCACCATACTAATGTCATAAAGTGGTGGCAGCTAGAAATACACAATTCCTGAAAATGTTCATATATGTAATACAATAATATTTCTCCACATTGTCCTGATAGGTATAAAAACAGTGTTTACATAAAACGGAGGCTTCACATTACAAAAATTCAAATATACATGTATAAACCTCCCCACCATTTGGCGCAACAGTTTTTATACCAATGAAATGTAAATGAGTTTCTATGTGCCAGATATTCAAAAAGAGTACTTTTTTCAATTACCTCTTGAAAGTTCCTGACTGCAGACTTCACACTTAACAATCTGAGCCGACATTCTCTTCTGGCCCTCTGGAATAGTAAACAATTCCCACACAAGGAACGCATGTGGGAGTATCTGGCTGATACTCCTGCTCCTCCTCTTCATGGAACTGTTCTTTCCTGTCCTCTCCTGAAGATGCCATTGTAGTTCAATCCAAAAATACATTTGGAAAACCGAAAAAAAGCCAGGAGACACTGCAGAGGGTGTGAATCTTCACCAGTGTCATTCCCTAATAACAGAAAGAGGGTGGGGACTTCTTGAGAATACATCAAACTAATGTCATTAGCCAATGAGATGGTGTTTAGTTTTGCCTAAAACTATGTGTTACACAATGCAAACACCTTTTCCCTATGTTGCAAGGATGTTTGCACTGGTGCATGGCTGCCGAAAGTGTGACAGGGCATGGAGAGTAAAGAACAGTGCCACATCTTACTAGACATAGCGTTGTGTTTTTTCCCCCACTCATGCAATGCAGGCATCAACTTTAATTGCTACCCTGCATTTTGTGACTTCTCTGTAAATATGAGACTTATAATCTACTGTAGCAGAATATTGCAGCCATTAGAGACCAAATCTGTTGGTAAAGCTGTTCGTCTTTTGGTTGGACCTATAACATTAGACCTACATTTTATTGTTATTTATAGCCTACTATGATAAACTTTAAGAATATACTAACATTATTAGACAAACATGACAAAAAACATCATTTTGTTATGACTTTAAAAAAATATTTTTGAAGTGAACTTAAACGGGGGAAAAAGGGGTATCAAAACTTGGATTTCAAAAAACAACATAAAAAAATATAGCTCAATGCGCTAGTACTGGGGGTTTAGTCATGGGTCAAGGCAGTAGCAGTATAAGGAAGAGCAGTGGCCCCAGCCTTGACTGTGTGAAGTGGATTTTAAAGCTCCCTTTTTTATCTCTCTTTCACTTTGCGATGAATAGTACCTGCTACTTCAACTCTGCATGTGTTTCCTCATGCCAGATGTTCCAAAAGAGTACTTTTTTGAAGTACCTCTTGAAAAATTCTGACTGAAGATTTTACAATGTAGTTGACACTCACTTCTGCCCCTCCGGAATGGTAAAATATTGCCACACACAAGACTCATGTGTGGTCTCTGGCTGACATTCCTGCTCCTCCTCTGTGTGGGACTGTTCTTCCTCGGTCCTCTCCTCAAGATGCCATTGTAGTTTAATCCAAAAATTACTTTGGAAAAACAAAAAGCAGGAGACACTGCAGAGGGCGTGCGTCTTCTCCTATACCACTTCCTAATAACAGAAAAAGGGTGAGGACTTTTTGGCAATATATCAAGCTAATGACATTAGCCAATGAGATGGTGTTTCACTCTTAGTCAAAGGTACCATGGCACGTTTCTCAGGTATGCAGTACTGCAACACCTAAAAATGCAGAAATTGTACTAAACCCTTCAGGAGATCTTTCTTATTTGGACCTGTGAGGAAATTTGTGGATGCAAACTTTGAATCAAAAACACCCTTTCATACCAAACAACTTTTTTAAAGGCTTTCTAGTCCTGCAGTACTCCTGTGGGAGCCAGGACATGAAGTAAATCCCAAGCAGGACTCCCATAGGGTCCTCTCATTGATTCTATGGTCATGTGGGAGTATCACAGTGTCATGTAGTTCCTAAAAAAAATAGGATATGTGCGTTTGGACAGCATATACTACGGGATTGGTGTCTAGACTGATTCCGGACACCCCCAGAGGATATGTTAGCCCTTTAGACCAGCTAGCTCACAGTGCCACTATAAGCCCCCTAACCTTACCAAGGAGCGAATAGTTTCTGGCAACTATCGAACATGACAACCCTTGATCATTCAGGGATTGGGGAAACAGTACAGTACCTTACGTTCAGTCAATCGTGCTCACTTAGTCTCATAGAGATACACAGAATAAACGGTGGGTATGTTTTCCAATAACTATTTATTGAACCAGCGTCATTCTAGTATAAAACATGTTTGCTGCGCCAATAATTAGACAGAAGCAAATGTATAAGATTACAAGCACCAACAGAGTAAATAAGAGGTAAAATTCTACCATGGTGCTAAAACAGTGAATATATGCAGGCCTTAATACATGACAGTAATCAAGCGTACTCCTACGATGGAAACCCGATCTAAGTGTACCTAAGTGTACCTAGCATGTATGTAGGTGTAAAGCCAAGAATCCCCTAGGAAAGAGCCTTCCCCATTACCTGATGGGAGAGAATGAAGGACGCCGTCTTGGTCTTGAGTTGAACACCCTGCAAGGGATATCAGACCCCTATGTGTTGTAGCTTTTGCAGGCCGGGAACTCAGTGTCTTCTGTCAGCATGGAACCTTCTCCTCTGTCTATCTAGGGTAGGTATAGTTCTTTTATACCATAAAGATAGCCTCGGGGTTCCTTACACAAGTGATGTGTTGTGAGTATGATTATGTAAATGAGCCTAAATCAATACCTGCAGTTGTGCAAAGTAGTTCTTTTGCCATAGGATGAAGATGACCATGACTTTTATACAGAGAATGTTAATCCTGTTATGTACGTCATGTGCAGGGGGCTTTTCTAAGAATCTTCATGCAGAATAAATGAGGCTAGTTTCAAGGAAACCGATCGACATTTATTCAGCATATAACTGGGTAAAAGATCAGTGCTAGGACTGTTATGCAGAGCAAGGTAGGACAAATGTAGATGAAAGGTCATGTAGCAATTTAGGCCTATATTGGGGTACATAACACCCACTCCTCATCCGAAGGTCGATAAGGTCAACTAATGCTAAAATATGCCTGATAAAAAGCATAAAAGCATGTTCATAAAATAGTGTCTAAAAACATCTAAAAACATGGCCTAGGTAAAATTGATGCTATTAAAAATCAAAAAAACTCTAAAAGTCCACTAAAAAGAGACACTATATGATCAGACTGACTGAGCATGCCGAAAGCCATGGTGCTCAGTGAGAACAGAAAAGTAAAACAAAGCAATATTTCACACGGAGAGCCAAATGTTTATGTGTCCTGTGTGGGAGACACAACATCACTGTCGCTCGCATTCGCAGACGACGGTCCCTGTAACGCCTCTTGTATCAGGTCGATGGAGCAAAGGTTATTCTCTTAAATTCCAACAGCAGCTGCTGAGGAAACACTCGATACCTGTGTGCCTGTTGGAGAGCAGCTGTCCATTCCGACAGGAGCTGAAGCATGCCGTGGAGGCTCTAAGAATGCCATCATCAACATGAGAATATGCTGAGGACACTGTAACACGCAGGCCTTTAAAGGGGTCCAGTAGTATGTCTATGTCCGGTGGCGCAACCGATGGAAGAGTCAGACATATCTCTAACATAGATTCGTATCCGCAGAATAGGCAGCGGAGCACAGGCAAGATGCAGTCAACCCAGACTGGTCTGAACAATAGGAACCAATGCTCACATAGCTCCCGAAGGCGAGGTGTGCCCAGGTGAAGCTCCACACATTCACGACATCGCACTAGCAATACCTTTTCCATCTCTCGAGGAACTGGGATGTCTATTGTGAAGCAAGAAAATTAAAACCAGGATACCCACTACAAGTAGTAGGACCAGCGGAAGCCCTCCAAAAATGCTTCCCAATACTGAGTGCATAAATTCTAGAATAACTCTGAAGATTGTCTGAAAGGTGCTCAATAGTAAAGAATCCATGCTCTTAAATAGGTGTACGATCACCCTCATATCAGACATGTTAAAGATGCGATGAACCATTTCCCCGAAATGGAGTGGGAACTTCATGGACTAGTGCCTGTATCTCAGATGAAGACCTTGCAACCTGATCAAAAGTATCTAGGGTTGAGGTTAATGCCACATCCTTCTGAAAAAGCATGGCTTTCAATCTGCTCAGAGAATCAAACCGTATAAAGGAAACATTGAATGAAGGCCATAGCGTTGCCTCCCTAACTGTGTGGGTGGGTAGAAACAATACTTGCATACAGCAAGTAACCCTGGAACTTACTGTGACTAGATATGCGATGCTTGGTACCATCCCACAACAGCCTTGATCATTCAACATCAAATAGATTCAGTTCGACAGCAATTTGAACACCGGATGAATCACAGCAGCAGGGGAACCCTTCAAGTGACAGGATAAGTTAGCAACCGAAGCTTTACAGGCTTCGTGAACTGAAACAACCTTACAAACTAGAGACCCACTAAAAGAACTTTCACAGTTTGAACCACTGAGAAAGACTTCAGTGTCCCCATTCCTGCATCTAAATCTGTACAGTAATTTCCAGTACTCATGTATGCATTCGTCTCCCAACGCTTAATATCTGATATCTGCCTACCTGGTGATGCTGGAGACAGTATTGAAATTAGAATGTCGTGACTGACAGTGTAATAAAGCCATGGATTAACCATTCTGTGGAGGGTGACTCAGCCACGGTAAAAGGTAATTGGTCCAATTTTTCAATGTGCAACATGGTATATCTTGCATCTCTGTGTGCTATAACCATCTGTCTTTCCGTTAGATTGTATGCAGAAAACAGAGTCGTATTGTTGATGTAACGCCAGGGCACGCTGCCAAAACGCAATGATTGTAGCATCCAGCTCAGTCATAGAATGGATCACAATTGCGATTGTCCATATTGTAAAATAGACATCCTGTTCTATTATATCTATTGCAGAAGACACTATGTTGCCCAGTGAATAAATTCTGGATAATAGTGTGATCATACCATTGTCGACCACAGCCAAAGCCTTTTCTATGTTAAACTTATCAATCTCAAGCAATCTCTCAGCAGCCTCCTGTTGAGAGAGTTTCCATACTTCATTGTAGATAGCGTACAAGAAGCGCTTTTGACGTGACTTCTGGGGACCTAACAAGAAATCTATAAGGTCCATGACATCTGAGAGAAGAGATAAGTGTTGTTTCACCTGGGATGGTGTTGAGGTCTTTAGCCACTCTAGGCATAACTTCCCAACACTGTAAGATGTCACCACCCCGAGTGTTCTGTTTGTACATAGCGCTGGTCAGGCCTATGGATACTAAACCCTTCGACAGTACCCCTGAATCTTGACTGACACCTATTTGTGTTGATAGAACAA
This sequence comes from Calotriton arnoldi, assembly GCA_963921515.1. NCBI lineage: Eukaryota > Metazoa > Chordata > Amphibia > Caudata > Salamandridae > Calotriton > Calotriton arnoldi. The sequence continues at coordinate 386,734 of CAWUFW010003333.1, forward strand.
ACCAACCATTCCTTCTAATTGGTGCCTGATGAATTGTAAGAATCATTGTGTAGTATGGCATCCACTGTATCCTCACTGTGTGATGTATAATTTTGCCAACCCTCAAAGTGTGTAAGGTAGGGAATCTGAGGTGTGTTCAAGTCCTTGATTTAGGCTAGTCCAAGACAGGAAGTCTGTTGCACTGTCTCGTTCGTGAAGATAATCTGATATGGTATGAGGCACACTCTAAATAAGGCCTCAGTTCCCTGAAGTTGCCATTCTTTAGTCCCCTAGACAGATTTTGTGTCTATAGTGTCCCTCCAAATGTCGAAGCCCTGTAAAGACAGTTGGGAAATAAAGGAAGCAGAGTATATCAGCTTGGTGTTAGTTAGCATATTTTTCTTTTCAGGTGTAGGTGCAAGCCTATAGTAATAAGCAGTTGGGTCTGAAATGTTAAACCCAGAAAAATACGCAAACTTCTGTGCCATTGTTGTTGAACTATCTTTCGGCAGTGTTGGGTAATGTTCCCATTGATAGTAATTGAAAACATTACGTGGGATACCTGCTTTGTGCAAGAAATGATTGCCATAGTGTTGGTAAAAAAACATGGTGTCAAAATTAGATGAATCATACAATTCATCATATGAAAATGCGGCATGTTCTAAATCAGCCAGCATAGCATTTACAGTTTCAAAGTTCTAATCATTAGAGAAAGTACTAGAGGTGATGATATCACTTAGAGAAATTTTAAAGAAGTGTGATATTTTTAAAAGTTCAGTAGGACCATACACATTATAGGAAACTCTGTCCCAAACTATATCTTCAGTAACCGGAACTGCTGTAATGTTCACTAAGGACTGGGCTCTCTGTTCAAGGTGTGATGATGCATGCGGTTTCAGGACCAAGTTCACATGTTGTACTGCAGAGGGCTCTGGGAGGTAATGTCCATTCAGGAGCAGACAAAGACAGTCACTACACCTATCCAAAGGACTAGGAACAGGAGCCCAATTGGAATCCAGATCTGTAGCCAGAGAAACACAAAGTAAGTCTTTTTCAGCCAAAGGCAGAAATCACAAATTCGTTGTTTGTGGGAAACAGGCAGTAACTCGGGTTCACTTGGGTCCAATGAGAAAGTATCAAAATCGATAAAGTAGCCAGACAGAGTTCGATCTATCTTTGGTAGCTCAGCAGGTCTTGTAGAACTGGCAGATTCCTCCTGACGAGATATATTCACATAGTTGTCGGTTTTAGGCCAAATTGAGATCTGTGTTTCATTTGTAGTTTGTTTCTGTTCAGTTTCAACAGGTACAAGTTTCATTCCATTGTTGGTAACTCCTTTGTTTTGTAGAGTAGAGTCTTCAAAGGTTATTCATCTTTCTGTCCGAACTTCCTGTATGGTAACAAGAGGAGATCTGGTGCTACCCAGAGCCCACGTGGCCTACTATTCAGTATCAGCCACATAGTGTGGTTTGATCAGATCAATTGAGACAAATCTCTTTTCTTTCTTGTCGGCAAGGGGCAGAAGTAATTTTCTTGTTCCTTCGACAGCCAGGACAGGTACAGGTGCTCTGTAAGATGGCCCAAATTCTTTTTTGTCCACAATCTTTCCTCTGACGAGGTCCCCAATCTTCGAGACCCAGGCAGGTCTTACCAAAACAGCTTTCACTTCCTCAGTGGTGGTGCATTTTACTTGGACGTTGCTTTGTAATACCCGGAATTCATTGAGTTCATGTAAAACAGCCAAACGATCATTGATGTCAAATGGTTTTTCATCCACCAATGTGCTGCCACAGTCGAGGTCAGGTACCCACATGCTAATCCCAAAAAGGACTTTGTATGGAGTACGGCCACCACAGGGAAATTCTTGGCATGTTGTTAAGTGCCCTCAGGACGCCAAATAGGTGATTGACTCAACTTCCACCCAAGCCTAATACCCTTGCTGTTAAGGATTGCTTTAAGTCCCAGTTTTTTCTCTCCACAATCGAATTTCCCTCGGGATGATAGAGGGAGGAGTACCGTAAGACCACACCCAAACTTCCCATGGCTTCTTTGTAAGCCAGTGAGCTAAACGCAGGGCCACGGTCAGAATGTAATGTGCTAATTGCATATGTCCCTATGAAGACTCGCAAATCCTTTATAACAGTTCGGGCATCAGCCGTGCGCTGAGGCCAAACCCACAGGAATCTAGAGCATGAATCCACTGCCACCTGTATGTACCTGTAAGCCCCATCAGATTTTAAGGGATCACAGTGGTCCAAAGAGACACATGCGAGAGGGCTGTCTGAAATCAGTAATGGTGTTTGTGGTGGACGTGCTACGGTGGAACCCTTTATCTGCTGACAGATGTCACACTTAAGCATAAAACCCTTGGTCTGTTTTGTGAGACCTGGCCACCAAAAACGCTGCTTTAGTAGTGAAACAGTAGCAGCGATACCCGCGTGTGCTGATCCCAGACCCTCATGTGCAGCTAGATTTAATCCTAAACTGCGATCCATGTTTGGTATTACTCTATCCCCCACTCCTGGAATTTGAACATGCAGAATGTTTTGTGCATCTAACTTGTAGAAGTACTTGAGTGGAAAGCCTTTTTGCAAGGCTGAGCTGTTGTTGTGTGTAGCGTTAACAGCTATCATTCTCTGTCCATCTATCCTCGTCCTAGAACGAGTGATTGCAGCAACAGCAGCAGTTTGCACTGTCGCCTTGCGGCTTCATTAGCCAGTAAATTCCCTTCAACGTGCACGCCAACAGGCTGATGACTCAATGTGTGAATTACATGAGCCTGTGGCAAGCCTTATTTCAGCTCGGCCACTCGTTCCCAAAGCAACTTGTGATTTATTGTGCAACCTTTGGAATCTCTAAACCCATTGTGGCCCCAATAGTGAAGATATTCATTGTATGGCTGGACACAGTAAAACAAATCGCTCACAATGAGTGTGGGAAATTCTCGATCCATAATTTTTAGTGCCAGTATTAGGGCTTTTAGATCTGCCAGCTGTGCCGTGCAATCTCGTAGAGACTGCACCTGTGTATTGCTGGGGCGGAACTTGCCATCCCGCATATGTCCCTTCACAATTGCACATGCTGCGCAGTATTGCTTTTTACCTTCTATGGCAGACTGGGCAGATCCATCAGTGTAAATGATGCATTCATACCGATCTAGAGGCATTATTTCATTCGGGAGAGGATATTCTTGTTCGTGCTGCAGGAATGCTTGTGTTTTTAATGTAGAATCAAATTTGTAGTCGACATCTGTTGTAGTGAGAGAATTAGCCCATTGTATCCATCACGGATGCAGTGCTTTTGCGTTTGGAACGCATGCTTTGGTAATAGCCTTTAAGGTTGGTACTGGAGTCACGACAATTATGCATTTCCCCTGTGCTAGTGCTCTTTCTCTCACTACAGCAGTCTGTACTGGTGTCAGTATTTTTTCTGTGGATGCAAAATGCATCTCAGCGTTTGTGTACAAATGTTATTTGTATGTAATGGGTGCCGTTTGACCTTCATTGAAGGTTAGGTAGTGTAACCTAATTGACCTGCGACTACACGGATCACCAAATTTGTTGTGTTTACACTGGTGTGGAAATGTTTAGAAGCTATCATGTCAGCTTGTACAGAACAGAGAATTTCTGTGTGTTCCTGTGTCCAATGTTGAACTGAAAAATCAGGTCTGATTAGGTTGTATAATGGTTTAACTCTTTCTGCGTGATCCAAAATGTATGTTCTGCCAAAATTCAGGAATCCTAAAATGGATTGTAAACCTTTCACAGTCTTTGGAGGTTGGAGCAGCGCACATTTGTCTAAAAAAGTAGCTGCCAGGCTTTTTCCTTCACTTGATAACTCATATCCCAAACATAGGACATTGAGGTGGGCAATTTTCGATTTCTTAAAGTTAAATTTGTAGCCCACAGTGGCGAACCCCAAAATTATGTTGTTCACCCTGTTCAAATGATCCAATAATTTATCATCTGTTAGATAAATATCATCTAAATAGGACAATGCCTCCTCGTCTCAATTTTGAAGTCACTCTGTTACTCTTGCAGAGAACAACCCGGGGCTATTCTTAAACCCTTGGGGCAGTCTACAAAATTGACGTTGAGAGCTGAGTGCTGGAAATAATGTCAAATATCTGCTTTCAGGCACTATATTTTGGCAAAAGAATCCATTTGAGATATCTAGTGTTGTTTTTATTTCTTCTGCACAATGTTATTCATTAATGCAGCACTGTGTGCATTTTGTACTGTAAATGTTCGTGTGCATGTGTTCAAATGTCTGTTGTTTCAAACTAGACGGTATGAATTGTCGGGTTTGATTACGGGAAACAAAGGATTATTCACAGGAGAGGTGCAATTCTCAATCACACCTTGGTATTCAAGTTGATCTAAGATCCCTCTGACCTGTTTATTTGCATCATGTTTTATTGGGCGATGTCTCTGTGGAGTTGGAGTAGTTTTTAATGGGATTTCATTGTGAGGTGACTCAGCATCCCACCCTACATGATTGTGGTATAATGCGGGAGCTAGCGCTAATGCCCACTCCTGTGAGTATGAATGTTTTAGTAACTCTGGATAGAGGTCGGAGAAAGCCAGTAAAATTACATCTTTCCTCTTTGGACACTCCATGATGACCTCAGGTGGCGAATCTTTTTCGGCCAAAAGGATATCGTATCTATATGTCAGGTTCTCCCAAAAGAGACATTTCACTTTCCTGGGTATGTCCCCCTCCATTTGGAGCGTAATTTCGTGAAACCGATGTGGGACACTTACCCTTGTATCAGGTGTTTCCACCTTATATGTTCATTCAACGCTGCTGTCACCAGAAATTCCATCAGGTTCTGGTGAGCTATTGTTACTTCTGCTGCACTGTCTAGCATCGTCAAAGCCCATTTCCCGTTCAGTAGTAGAGTCCTCAGTAGACTGGATATTTCTTATTTTAAGGGCAGCTACCTTCTTTTTAAGTTGAGGTTTAGTTTTTGGTTTATCTTCTTGTTTGATAATGTAGTCTGAAGTGCGATGTGTATCTCTTGGCTTGGCTCGCTCTTCTGATCTGTGTTCTGACCATCCTTCCCTCTCTGAGTTTTTTGATGAACTTCTGAAAGGAACGAGAAGAACGTGTATCATTATCCTGATACCTGTCAGGTTTTTTAATATTATCATGGTTTCTAAGATTGTATTTTCTGTCAGAGGGCTTCTGTTGAGGAGACCACCCAACGATCGTGATGCATTTCGCTTTTTATTTTTTGATTGTTTGTTGTCCCATTTCTTTTTAGAAGAATCAGGATCACCTGTTATTTTTGGTTTCACATATCTAGCTCCCAATTTATCTCTACCCAGCAAAGCATTGGTTTCTTTGATAATCTTAGGTAGTTCTTGCTCCTGTTGTGCAGGAGTGACTTCCCTCAGGCGTTGGCGTATAGCCACGGCTGCTGCCTCCCCTTTTATGTTACCTAACATAATTGCGGATACCTGGGCAACATTGCCTATCAATTTCATCCCTAAGTCCAGGGCAGGTTCTGCCCTGTACTTATTCTGTATTTGTTTCAATACTTCTGTTATGACTGCTATTGAGGGGGTACCATGAGTTCTGGTATAAACGGCAGAGAAAACTGTACCCCAAGTGGTACAATCCTCTATCAGGGGAGCTATTCCCATTGGCAAGCAAATTGTTAGTATTCTGTGTTTTTCTTGCGGGCCCATATGGGGAAATACGGCTTCAAGCTGTGCTATTTTCTGTCCTATCCAGAACGGCATTTGCTCACGTTTAGTGGGCAATATTCCCATAATCACATTCAGCGTTTGTGGCCTGATTTTTGTCGAAGTCCCTGCGGTTGACCAGCTTGAGTGACCCTTGAAGGTTTAATTGTAGTGTTCACATTACGAACTGTGTAAGGTTTCTGTATAGTTTTGCTATCTCTTTGTGAAGTGTACATAAATCAACTGCTGGCAATGTATCAATCTCTGGATGCGGTGTGTAAGCAGCTAAGACCATCCAGGTTGCTCCTTCTCTGCTGAGCTGACCAAGTCTCACATTTTCTGTGGTGTGGGAGAGGGCACCTTTAAACCAAATATTATGTTCTTGGTAGGTTAACAGGACTTCTATGTCCTCATATGGAGAGTATTCTTCAGGTGTGTCATCTGGAATGTATGTATGAAACAAATGTATGCGTGCATCTGCAGGTGCGAATTTGATCCATGAATAGTATACCTCTGTCCTGAATGCCTTGTGTGCCTCAATCACAAAGGTAACAGTCCCACCTTTTGATGGGAGGCCATAATTTACTAATTTCATATTAAGTGCATGTCTGCAATTTTCTGAAATGTTAAGAGCACCTTCCTGCTAAGCTTCCCTGTACTAGCACCACTCTTACCAGCGTCCCCATTGATAGACATTCTGGGAGGAAGTAATAAGAAAAAGAGATAAAGTTTTGCATAATATCGGGAACTATAATCCTTCATGCTTGAACAAACCTACAGCCAATAGATAGGTTATGCCTACTCAGCTGTGGCGGATTTTCCCATCCCACTCCAAACGTCTCTGGATAAATGTGAGTAGGGGTCTCTGAGAAAGCACGACCGAACTACTCAGATTTGACCGTTAAATAAGAACCAAACTAGCCTTGGTGGCGCCATGTGGTGTAGTTACTAAAAATATATAGGATCTGCGCGTTTGGACAGCATAAACTAAGGGATTGGTGTCTAGACAGATTCCGGATACCCCCAGAGGATATGTTAGCCCTTTAGACCAGCTAGCTCACAGTGCCACTATAAGCCCCCTAACCTTACCAAGGAGCAAATAGTTTCTGGCAGCTTTCAAACATGACAACCCTTGATCCTTCAGGGATCGTGGAGACAGTACAGTACCTTACGTTCAGTCAATTGCGCTCACTTAGTCTCAGAGAGATACACAGAATAAACGGTGGGGACATTTTCCAATAAGTATTTATAGAACCAGCGTCATTCTAGTATAAAACAAGTTTGCTGCGTCAATAATTAGACAGAAGCAAATGTATAAGATTACAAGCACCAACAGAGTAAATAAAAGGTAGAATTCTACCATGGTGCTAAAACAGTGAATATATGCAGGCATATATACATGACAGTAATCAAGCATACTCCTACGATGCAAACCCTATCTAAGTGTACCTACCATGGATGTGGGTATAAAGTCAAGAATCCCCTAGGAAAGAGCCAACCCCATTACCTGATGAAGGACGCTGTCTTGGTCTAAGTTGGACACCCTGCAAGGGATGTCAGACCACTGTGTGTTGTAGCTTCTGCAGGCCGGGACCTCAGTGTCTTCTGTCAGCGTGGAAGCTTCTCCTCTGTCTATCTGGGGTAGGTATGGTTCTTTTGTACCATAAAGATAGCCTTGGGGTTCCTTGCACAATCGATATGTTGTGAGTATGATTATGTAAATGAGCCTAAATCAATACCTGCAGTTATGCAAAGTAGTTCTTTCGCCCTAGGATGAAGATGACCATGATTTTTATACACAGTATGTTAATCCTGTTATGTACGTCATGTGCAGGGGACTTTTCTAAGAATCCTCATGCATAATAAATGAGGCTAGTTTCAAAGAAACCGATCGACATTTATTCAGCACATAACTGGGTAAAAGGTCAGTGCTAGAACCATTATGCAGAGCAAGGTAGGACAAATGTAGGTGAAAGGTCATGCAGCTATTTAGGCCTATATTTGGGTACATACCAATGGTACCTATGAGAAGTAAATAAATAATGAAAATGAAAGCAACCATTGTCAGGAGGCATTGCTAAAAAAAGATTAGAAACAATCTGAAATGATTTTGGTAATCACCATTACTGGATAGGTGTTTAACAGGGACAGTTTTTAATTCATATAAAACAGCGAGAAATGCAGACCAGCAAATACTTAGTGCATCATACACCAAGCCTATGCAAGGTTCACCATAGGAAGATGTTGAAATCATTGTGCTCCCAAGCACTTCTGAAGCACCACAAAAACAAGGCCAGTGATGTAATCACTGGTGTGGCAGTTTTGTGACCTTCCAGCTTGAGAAAAAAATTGGTCCTCAGGAGGTGGTGTGCACTTTGCACCAGAAGGTGCCCTAAAAAGGGAAGTTTACTTTGTGGAAGCAGCTGAGGGCTAGGCGTCCAACCACCATAGCGCTTGCAGAGGTGCAAAAAGAATGAACAGCAAAAAGACAGCCATCTGCTCAAGAGGAAATGCAGCAACAAGAAGAGTAAGAAAATTATGACAACATGCAGCATTTTGGGATATACTGCAGCTGTCTTAAAGTTGTAGCCTGTGGTGAAGTAAACAGAAGAAGGGCTATGAAACAGCACCACCAAATGAGCAGTATTAAAAAGATATCAATATCAAAAACGTTTTTGAAAACAGTAGTTAAAAACTGTTAAATAATGTCTAAAACAAAACATACATTGATATCAAAAAGTATCCACTCTTTTTTACAGATGAAATTGGGCGATAGCAGAGGGTTTTGCGTGGAGACTGGCCATAGGTCAGGCCCTGCGCCCAACCTCCGTCGCTGTGCATGTGTGTGGCAGGGGTTTCCCAATTGCAGTGGTTGGGTGCAGAGCCATGCTGCAGGCCATCCCTGTGGCCAACCTCCTGCTGTGCAGAGCCAAAAGATGTACTAAGTAAGAGAATTGGATGAATATGATCATAAGAACCCAGAAATTCACTGAAAAAGCAAAGGTTAACGTGATATTAGGTATGGTAATAAGATCTTATTTTAAGTTGAAAAATACATAGAAAATAACTGAAAAAAACAAAGGTTAAAGTGTTAGATTTAGGTAAGGAAATAAGATTTTAACTTCCATTAAAAAAATTCAAAAAATTACTGAAAACACCAAAGGTTAAAGCGCCATTATAAGTTATAGTTAGGTGTTGTAATAAAATAAAGCCCATCGTTAAAAAAAAACACGGAAATTCACCAGTTATAGTTTACTGAGTTTACTATAATCTGCTCCCCTGCAATGCTCTGCTTATGAGCTCACATATTACATCACTAATGACATTTTAAATGACATCATTGATGACATCTCAAATTAGAACTTTGATGCCATCACTGATCACGTCACTGAGGACACCATCCAACGATTATGATAGTTTGCTAAATGCTTTTCATACTGGAAGGTATTCAACCAGCTACACTTAGACTTAATATTCTATAACATCTTCAGTACTTATGGGTGTATCCTTTCCCAATAGGCAGAATAAGCAGACTATAAAGCATATCTATCAAACTACCCACACTAAGTAGATATTATCCTTTTTTACAGGTATTGATGTGCATAATAAATGTAACGACTCTGTAGATATTATTGACATCAGCAACTTATTAAACCTTGAATACCATTCAAAAACAGAGTGGTTATTGTTTAACTTAATGAGATATGTCTGTTATATATCCCATCTGACATACACATTTAAGTCAACAACTTCATATCTATGCATTTGCCAATTATATGGCATGCACTACCAGGCCCTATGGACAACTCTCCATGTTATGTAAAATGCCTTTTACATATTCTTGAAATGAGCAGCATGGTGTGCACCATTTTAAGAATGCCTACAATCAAACTGTGATTTAAACTGTCTGTGAGTCAGCCATACCTTGTGCATTCTACAAATGCATGTCTCGGATTTTTCAGTGAAATTTTGGAAATAAATTTCTCCACTTTATAAATCTCCAGAGCACAAAGAAATTGCCTTTTGCACTTCATCAAAACTCACATCAGCATGTTCACAGACTCCTAGAGGAGAATAATGTATTGTAAGGAGAAGCTTTAGTTTTCTTACATATTTTTTAGAAAGAGGCCTTTGAATTAAGGCACAAACTATTTGTATGGTATGACTGCAACTCACATTAATTACGCTCATTCTCTACCTTACTCTAATGAAGTACTGCTTGCACTTAAAACTTCAGTGGTAGCTAAAGTGTGCACCACATAACTTTTATCATACTGAATGAGTTTTGTCTCCAGTATTACACTGTTTCTATTTGTTGAGCAGGAGCTTGGATGATGTCATCAGTGATGTGGTCAGTGATGTCATCAATTATGTATTGCAGATGCCATCAGTGATGTCATGTATGATGTCATTTAATATTTGAGGAATGATGTAATATGTGAGGTTGTAAGCAGGGCTTGGTGGGCGTGTAAGCTAAAATTAGCTCACTGAATTATAAATGGCAAATTTCTGTATTTTATGTTACTGTTTGAAGTGGCCCTATCTGCAGTCACCCTCAAACTTTTTGCCTTCTTCCCCCTTTTTTCTGACCTTGTTTTTGCTAGCTTTAGGACTCTAGACACTTTACTACTGTTAACCATGCTAAATGCATGTGCTCTCTCCCTAAAACATGGAAACATTGGCTTCACCACAATTGGCCAATTTAATTTACTTATTAGTGCCTAGTAAAATGCACTACACGTTGCCAGGACCAGCAAGTTAAATGCTATTAGTGGGCTTGCAGCACTGATTCTGCCAAACACTCAAGTAGCCCTTTAAACCAGCCTCAGGCCTGCCACTGCAGGGTGTGTGTTGCAGTATACATAGCCATGTCGACTTGGCATTTTAAACCCCTTGTCAGGCCTTAAACTCTCCTTTTATTACACATAAGTCACCCCTAGGTAGGGCCTAGGTAGCCCATAGGGCAGGGTGCTGTATCAGAACATATCATTTTAAGCTTTACATAGCATGGTAGTAAAAAACTCCCAAATTTTTTAAATGCCACTTTTAGAAGAGTGCAATTTTTCTACTCTTAGCCCTGTGTGCCTGCTGCCTATCTCCAATACACATCTGGGGTGGGTGACAGCTGGTCCTTGTGCATTTCCTCTAGACAGCCACACACAATGGGAGGTTAGGTGTGACTTGATTGGCTCAAATGGGCCCAATACCTGGTTTGTTAAGGTGGCGGAGCCGAGCACAGCCTCACACTTACACCTGAATCATGTTGTACCACCGATAGCGCGATGCATCTTCCCCTGTTTCTGCCGAATCTCCGAATTTGAACGGCTCGGTGCCAATGCGTCACTTTGTGCTGCAAGCATCGCCTACAGACCAGCGGTTTGACAATGATGCATCGCCCAGATGTTCATCACATCTTGACTCTCGATGCATCGTTGACTTTGTGCAGTTCTGAACCGACGTTTCGCCCCATCTGCAAGATCGACAGTGGCTGATTGCCTCCTTTGCAGTACTGTTTAGCGGGCCACGGTCAGTTCCTGTATCCAAACTGTGCTCCAACACAGTCGGCTTGAACAAAAGGATTTGCCCAGTCAAGCATGACCAGATAGCCCCAGTTGGAGCTATCTGTTTCTAAGCACTACAGAACTGTTTATTCTTTGAAAATTTATAACTTGACTTCAGATTATTGGATTTTTCTTGTTTTTGTCTTGTTTTACTCATAAAAATAATGATAATTTTTCTAAACTGGTCTAGAATCATTTTGTGGTGTTTTCACTCTATTACTGTGTTTAGTGAGCACACCTAGTTTACAAATTGCATTTTTGTTAAGCCTGACTGATCTGTGACAAGCTACCAGAGGATGAGTACAGGTTAATTTAGAGCATGTTATTGACTTACCCTGACTTGGATTGGGAATTCTGCTTGGACAGGGTGCATACCTCTTCCAACCAGAAACCCAAATTCTAACAGTTACTTTAACCTTTATTTTTTCCAGTGAATTTCTAGTTTTGTTTTATTAGAACATGATTATAACTCCACCTTAACCTTGGGTTTTTAGGTAAAAAAAAAACAAGACTTTTTTTTTTAGATATATATGTATCATAAACAGGGTGCTCAGCACTTGAGGGTGCACTCGGGGGGTCGTAATCCACCATGAACGCTGCCTGCTTTCTGACCAGAGTACGCCTGACGCGTTTTGGGAATCACCCTTCTTCATAGGCAAACACTCGTTTTTATACACAGGTGCAGACACTTTATTTAAAATGTTCGCCCGCCTATGGGCTTCTAAATAGAAAATCCCAGTGACTCTTGGGAATTGTAGTGCCACACAGTCTGTAAACCCCAATGGGCAGGTATGTCGTAACATCAGCCTTGGATAGGCCGCGGGGCATCAGCGGCGTTCTAAATCCATGATCGGCCACCCCACGACGACGTGTGTTTCACGCCTGTGGCCCCCAACTTCTCCTGGGGCAGTGCAACCCTCCACGCTCATAGCCGGTGCGAAATACATCATAAACAGGGTGCTCAGCACTTGAGGGTGCACTCGGGGGGGTTGTAATCCACCATGAACGCTGCCTGCTTTCCGACCAGAGTACGCCTGACGCGTTTCGGGAATTACCCTTCTTTATAGGCAAACACTCAATTTTTTACACAGGTGCAGACACTTTATTTAAAATGTTCGCCCGCCTGTGGGCTTCTAAATAGAAAATCCCAGTGACTCTTGGGAATTGAAGTGCCACACAGTCTGTAAACCCCAATGGGCAGGTATGTCGTAATATCAGCCTTGGATAGCCCGCGGGGCATCAGCGGCGTTCTAAATCCATGATAGGCCTCCCCACGATGACGTGTGTATCACGCCTGTGGCCCCCAACTTCTCCTGGGGTGGTGCAACCCTCCACGCCCGTAGCCGGCGCGAAATACATCATAAACACGGTGCTCAGCACTTGAGGGTGCACTCGGGGGGTCGTAATCCACCAAGAACGCAACCCTGCTTTCTGACCAGAGTACGCCTGACGCGTTTCGGGAATCACCCTTCTTCATAGGCAAACACTCAATTTTTTACACAGGTGCAGACACTTTATTTAAAATGTTCGCCCGCCTATGGGCTTCTAAATACAAAATCCCAGTGACTCTTGGGAATTGTAGTGCCACACAGTCTGTAAACCCCAATGGGCAGGTATGTCGTAACATCAGCCTTGGATAGGCCGCGGGGCATCAGCGGCGTTCTAAATCCATGATCGGCCTCCCCACGACGACGTGTGTATCACGCCTGTGGCCCCCAACTTCTCCTGGGGTGGTGCAACCCTCCACGCCCGTAGCCGGCACGAAATACCTCATAAACAGGGTGCTCAGCACTTGAGGGTGCACTCGGGGGGTTGTAATCCACCATGAACGCTGCCTGCTTTCCGACCAGAGTACGCCTGACACATTTCGGGAATCACCCTTCTTCATAGGCAAACACTCGATTTTTTACACAGGTGCAGACACTTTATTTAAAATGTTCGCCCGCCTATGGGCTTCTAAATAGAAAATCCCAGTGACTCTTGGGAATTGTAGTGCCACACAGTCTGTAAACCTCATTGGGCATGTATGTCGTAACATCAGCCTTGGAAAGGCCGCGGGGCATCAGCGGCATTCTAAATCCATGATCGGCCTCCCCACGACGACGTGTGTATCACGCCTGTGGCCCCCAACTTCTCCTGGGGTGGTGCAACCCTCCACGCCCGAAGCCGGCACGAAATACATCATAAACAGGGTGCTCAGCACTTGAGCGTGCACTCGGGGGGTCGTAATCCACCATGAACGCTGCCTGCTTTCCGACCAGAGTACGCCTGACGCGTTTCGGGAATCACCCTTCTTCATAGGCAAACACTCGATTTTTTACACAGGTGTACACACTTTATTTAAAATGTTCGCCCGCCTATGGGCTTCTAAATAGAAAATCCCAGTGACTCTTGCGAATTATTGTGCCACACAGTCTGTAAACCCCAATGGGCAGGTATGTCGTAACATCAGCCTTGGATAGGCCGCGGGGCATCAGCTGCGCTCTAAATCCTTGATCGACCTCCGCACGACGACGTGTGTATCACGCCTGTGGCCCCCAACTTCTCCTGGGGTGGTTGCAACCCTCCACGCCCGTAGCCGGCGCGAAATACATCATAAACAGGGTGCTCAGCATTTGAGTGTGCACTCGGGTGGTCGTAATCCACCATGAACGCTGCCTACTTTCCGACCAGAGTATGCCTGACGTGTTTCGGGAATCACCCTTCTTCATAGGCAAACACTCGATTTTTTACACAGGTGCAGACACTTTATTTAAAATGTTCGCCCACCTATGGGCTTCTAAATAGAAAATTCCAGTGACTCTTGGGAATGGTAGTGCCACACAGTCTGTAAACCCCAATGGGCAGGTATGTCGTAACATCAGCCTTGGATAGGCCGCGGGGAATCAGCGGCGTTCTAAATCCATGATCGGCCTCCCCACGACTAAGTGTGTATCACGCCTGTGGCCCCCAACTTCTCCTGGGGTGGTGCAACCCTCCACGCCCTTACCCGGCGCGAAATACATCATAAACAGGGTGCTCAGCACTTGAGGGTGCACTTGAGGGTCGTAATCCACCATGAACGCTGCCTGCTTTCCGACCAGAGTACGTCTGACGCGTTTGGGGAAGCACCCTTCTTCATAGGCAAACACTCGATTTTTTACACAGGTGCAGACACTTTATTTAAAATGTTCGCCCGCCTATAGGCTTCTAAATAGAAAATCCCAGTGACTCTTGGGAATTGTAGTGCCACACAGTCTGTAAACCCCAATGGGCAAGTATGTCATTACATCAGCCTTGGATAGGCCGCGGGGCATCAGCGGCGCTCTAAATCCTTGACCGACCTCCCCATGACGACGTGTGTATCACACCTGTGGCCCCCAAATTCTCCTGGGGTGGTGCAACCCTCCACGCCCGTAGCCGGCGCGAAATACATCATAAACAGGGTGCTCAGCACTTGAGGGTGCACTCGGGGGGGTCGTAATCCACCATGAACGCTGCCTGCTTTCCGACCAGAGTACGCCTGACGCGTTTCGGGAATCACCCTTCTTCATAGGCAAGCAGATTGCTTCTCGACAAGGGGAGCTGCATGTCAGCAGCTCCCCTTGTCCAAAAGCAATGCCAGCTCCCGCAGGAGGCGGGGAGCCGGCAGGGACCGCGGGGGGATTGAGGCTCTCCCCGTGGTCCCCAACGTCAGGCCAGGCCCCGGGGGATGGGGACCCCAAGGCCATAATTGGCCTCAGGAGGGGGGCCACGTGGGCCCTCTCCAAAAAATAAAATAAAAAAAGAAAGGCTGGCCAGGCCCCGGGGGATGGGGTCGCCGGGCCATAATTGGCCTCAGGAGGGGGGTTACGCGGGACCCCTCCAAAATAAGTATAAACAAGCATTGGCATAGCCAATAGGTCTTGCCTTTGGGACCTTATAAATGTTTAGCCACACTATTGGCTTTGCCAATGTCTTTTAGCTATGTTGTAGAGAATTATGGTTGCTGTGCAGCATGTTGAAAAGCTATAATAAAAAAGTGTTATAAGCATTTTTGTTACTTTATTTATATAACCAAGAAGACATTATGTACAACTGAGCTCTTGTAAGCTCTAAAAGACAGCTGTTATGAACAGGAATGAAAGATCAAACTCTGTGTAGGAGTAATGAGGTGAGGGTTGAAGAGAAACTAACCATGAACCTTTTTTACTCCCTTTCTTTAGGAATATGGAGAATGCACTAGCCCCGAGGCATACTGTCAGCAAAACACAAGTGGATATCTGTAACAAATGAGAGGCACAAGTATTAAGGTGTGTGGCTGATGCAAACCAAAAACTCACACAAGCAGAGTTTATTATTGATGAAGTCTGTGCTAAACACAGGATGCCAAACAGATTATCTTTGTGAAATCCCTAGGACTGATCCACCAGGTCTAGTTCAATGCACAAATACATTTTGGGAACATAAATGAGGGAGGACGTGGAAGGCTATCTGGTGTGAGTGGAGCAAGCAGAGTCAAGCAGAGTACAGTGAAGTAGAAGACCGGAGTACACACTATACACAGCAAGGACAGCTGCTGCAAGCTATGACAGCCATCACAGTACTGACAGCATCAGTAGTACTTCGTCCCTTGTCTGCAAGATTGCACAGTAAATGCTGTGCCCAATAGCGGCCATGTTCTCAGGCAAAACGCCACTAGATTAGGAACATGATTTGCCAATAAAAGCTTTGCCTTAATATTATGGGTTTAAATATAGACCAGAGGCAGATACCATAGAAATACGTGGTACAAATACAAGGGAACAGATTGAATCAATACGCAAAAATCATAGATCAATTGGGCAAAAACTTTAGTTAAAAAGCATAACCATACCTCAGCAGTTATCACCCATGCCATAAAAACACCTCCTATATAGACTCAACACTGTCCCAACCACACACCCTGCACTGGGTAGCTTGATTTCCATGTTGGTAAACAGTTCAGTGCCAACACAGGGGTATAAAGCGCTATACCTAATGCTACAATACTACAAGTGAGCAAAGGCTGTAATTGGCACACTTGAGAAGCAACACCCCTGCCACCAAGATATTTATGGTCAAAGTTAGGGGTGTTTAAAGTGACCAGCATGCAGGTCTCAATGAATGTCAGCTTCAAATACGAATAGCGGCAAGGTGTGGGCAACATCTCTGCAATGTTGTCAGTCAGAAAGACTAGACCAACTTGCCAGGAATTAGCCAGGCTAGACTGCGACCAGCCTTAATGTGGTAGGGGCTAGTTTTTTTTTTCCTGGCTGGCAGGGCTCACCATAATTTCATTTTCCAATACTGCAAAAAGCAGATTCCAGGCCATATTCTCACAATGGGAAGGGGGAGCGCAACTGAACCAATTGATTTGGATTCATCAAGGTTAGCCAGAGCCATAGCAACCAATCTTAATGTGGTAGGGTATGATGGCACCGCTTTGCATAACTTTATCTCCAATCCTAAGAAAGTTAGATTGCAGCTCCTATCTCTACAAGGTGAAGGGTCGACAGGATGGGACCAAGCCCTCAGAAATCAGAAAGACTATCCCAAGACATGACAACCTGCCTTAAAGTATTCAAAGGGTGTCTAGTTTATCTGCACTGTGCCTGTGCGGCCTAAGGTTCGTTCTTGCATAAACAAAAGCAGACCAAGGCTCTGCTCTCATAGATTCATTTATTCTACAGAGACTGGTGAAGGATACATTGCCAAAAAGAATATTTAAGTGAACGTGGGACTCGTATAGCAGCAGACAGCTGTTTAAAGCTAATTTACTTGGGGAGCCTTTAATGCTGGAAACGTTTAATACTCAAGTCAGATTGCACAAATATAGCTGTGCAGCATAGTTTTACACTGGCATTCCACTTTATCAAACAAACAGTAAAGACGATTTTACAAGAAGCTTTGTTTGGAGCTAAAACACAAATTAACTTGGGCAAACTTACCACGTAAGATTTTGTTCTATTGTGCGGGACCACATTCACGGAACGGGGTGTCTCCAATTTGGGGCATTCATTTGGGGCATTCATTGACCACTGATGCTATTATACATCGGGGTCTTTTTCGGATTTGTCTACAAGTTTTCTGACTTCAACTTTTTAAGATTGTTCCCATTCCTTGATGTGATACATATGGGCACTAAGACTACACAGACACCGACAGACACGTGGTGTGTCATCTAGCTACTTATCTTTGATCACGTGCATTATACGAGACACATTCCTCCCAAGCATCTCCAAGTACTATCTTTCCTTTGGACGCTTGACAGTGTGGTCTATTCCAAAGATTTATTTTATTCTTCCACAAAACGTTTAGAAGAATAAGGACCTTGCTTGTGCTTACTTCAGTCCGCGTCCGAGCCTTGAAGACGTTGTCTACATGACGAAACACGTGTCGGCTGTCTGCATCAACGTGACTACAACATTTCAACGATACTATCAGCTCTATTGAAATTTTCATAAATGGACAATATTACATCTGGACTGCTCTATGTTTGGATCCTATGAGACGGTACACATATTTGTTTCTCTTTATAGAATTATCTTGAAATTAAAATTAACTGACAGCAGAGTCAGTCTCTCAAACAATCTTGCTGTGCTCTATATTGTATATTTTACCACGTAATATGTCCATTTCCGTCACCAGTTCTTCACTCTGAAGCTTTCTTTCCTGGTGAACATACCCTAAATACTTGTTCTTTGGACTAAAGGAAGAGTTGCTGCGCTAAGTGCAAAGTGCTCGGGCCTTGCAGGGTGGGGTGGGGGGCCTTCACGAGGATTGTTAAAGGGGCACTGTGCCTTCTACTGCCAAAAAAGATTAATTAACTGCATGTCCCGTAACTAATGCAAGCCCGCTTGGCGCTTAATAATGTAATTCTCGGAGGAAAAGCTGCAGCAGCAGGAGGGGAGGAAGCTTCTGGGGGAGCCCGTGCACACAAGCAGGGTCAGTTTCAGTGACTCACGCGCTTCAGGAAACGGCGGAGGACGGATGTTAGGTACAGCTAAAAACTACCAAACAATATAATAATAATGTCAGAAACAAGATTCACAGACTTGTGTTTAATTGCGCTCCCACTGCCTGTGAAGTGAGTGAACACCAAGGGCTTTCCAGCTATGTGGTATGTCTGCAGCGTGTGTTTTTAATTTTTTTTTTAACTCTTTTGCCAAACCAGTTTCCGGGGCGAAGTGCATGCGTTTTCTGTGAAAAAGCGGCTCCCCCGTCAAATCGGCTGCTTTGTGCTGTGGGCTAATGGAAGAGTTGCTGTGCTAAGTGCAAAGTGCGCGGGCCTTGCACGGCGGGCTTCACGAGGATTGTTAAAGAGGCACTCTGCCTTCTACTGCGAAGAAAGATTAATAAATTGCATGCCCCGTAAGTAGTGCAATCCCGCTCCTGTCAGTGCCCGGGCCATGCACCGACCGGATAGGGTGATCTGAAGGATTGGATGGGAGGACTGGCTGCAGGAGGGGAGGAGGCTTCGGTCTCCGAGGGAGCCCGTGCACCCAAGCAGGGAAGTGGTCAAAGTGGGGAAAACAAGCATTTGCAATGCAATAGGACTCGCATTTACGCGAGACCTATTACATTGCAAACGGGAGTGTGGGTGGGCGGGGGCAGGGGGGCGAGAAGGCACAGACAGCGGGACTGCGGGCAGGGGGGTGAGAAGGCACAGACAGCAGGAGTGCGGGTGTGGGGGGCGGTTGCGAGAAGGCACGGACAACGGGAGTGCAGGGGAGGGGGAAGAAGGCACGGGCAACTGGAGTGCGGGTGGGGGAGGGGAAACAAATAGTACTCTAAATAACACATCCGTACAGTGTAACACTCGAAGTACAGGGGCCAATAGCCATGGGAGGGTACAAATGATGACATGCCATAATAAGGCAGGACTAACAAGCCTCATAATCAATCAGAAGACAGAATTTACGAAGGACAAACACAGAAGCCAATGAAAAATATGGGAGGAGAGTGAGGGCAGCTTGTCTCCCATACTCTACTACTGCATGCCTCGCAGAGCGAGCAGCGCATGCGTGCTGCCGCTAAAACTCGACCTAAAAAAGGAAAGGCTGGCCAAGCCCCGGGGGATGGGGTCCCCGGGGCCAATAGTGGCCCAGGGAAGGGGGGCCACGCAGCCCCCCTCCCATGAAAATAAAAAAAAGGAAAGGAAAGGAGGCCATGCCCCGGGGGATGGGGTCTCCGGGGCCGAAATTGGCCTCAGGAGGGGGGGCCGCTGGGCCCCCTTCCCGTTAAAAAAAAAAATGGCCCAGGCCCTGGGTGATGGTGTCCCCAGGGCCCAAAAAAAATTAAGAGAAGGGGAACCACACAGCCCCCCCTTCTAAAAAAAAAAAAAAGAAAGGAGAAGCCGGCATCTCGCCGGAGGCCCCGCCCCCTCCCTGCACCGCTCTGCAAACGCGCCTCCTGGTGCGTTCTAAGTTGGGGATCAAATCCCCTTGAATCCTGAGGGTCCCTGGGGGCCAACTAGCCCACCAGGTACCTCCAGTAAGTCCAACACAGTGGGATTGCTGAGAGGTTGTCCGAGGCCATGCCCCTTTTTGCACCACTCTGCAAATGCGCCTCTTGGCGCACTGCTGGTGGGGCGATGAGGTCCTCTTGTGTCCTGAGTACCTCTGGACTAAAGTGAACTTCATCCCCCGAGCAGCAGTGCGCCAGGAGGCGTGTTTGCAGAGTGGTGTAAAAAGGGGGTGTGGCCTCGGACCACTTTCAGCAATCCAGCTGTGTGGGGCTTACTAGAGATAACAGGAGGGATAATTGGCCCCAGGGACCCTCAGGAGGCAAGGGGACTTCATCCCCAACCAAGAGCGCGCCAGGAGGCGCATTTGCAGAGTGGTGGAGAAAGGGGGCATGGCCTGTGTTCACGTCTCAGCAATCCCACTATCTGGGGCTAACTGGAGGTGTCAGGTAGGCTAGTTGGCCTCTAAGGACCCCCAGCATCGAAGGGGACTTTAATCCCCATCAAAGAGCATGCAGGGGAGCGCGTTTGCAGACTGGTGGGCAAAGAGGGCATGGCCTGCTTTGAGAACTTACCAATGCTTCTGTGTGGGACTTACTGGAGGTAATAGGAGGGGTAGTTAGCTCCCAAGGACGTCCTTGGGGGCCAACTACTTCTCCTGTTACCTCCAGTAAGACCCACACAGTGGTATTGCTAAAAGGTCTTCAGAGGCCACACCACCCTTTCTCCACCACTCTGCAAACGTGCCTCCTGGCACACTACAAGTTTGGGGATAAAGTCCACTTTACTCCTGAGGGACTTCGGGAGCCAAGAAGCCCTCCTGGTCCTACGCAGTGGAATTCATGAGCGCTGGTCGGAGGCCCAGCCCCCTTTCTGCACCACTCTTCAAATGCAACTACTACGTTATAGTTAGAAATTAGCATTTAAAAAACCTTAGAAATGCATTGAAAAAAACATAGGTTTCAGGGACGTTATAGTTAGTAATTAGCATTTAAAAAACCTTAGAAATTCACTAAAAAAAACCATAGGTTTCAGGGACGTTATAGTTAGTAATTAGCATTTAAAAAACCTTAGAAATTCACTAAAAAAACCATAGGTTTCAGGGACGTTATAGTTAGTAACTAGCATTTAAAAAACCTTAGAAATTCATTGAAAAAAACATAGGTTTCAGGGATGTTATAGTTAGTTGGACATTACACAACATTTTTGCAAAAGTTTTACAAAACCAGAGAAATTTGGCCGTTATAGTTAGTTGAGCTAACTATAACTTGCACCCCCGCAATGCACTGCTGATGACGTCACATATTACATCACTCATGACATGGTCAGTGACATCACTGAGGACATCACTGATGACATCTCAAAAGACATCACTGATGACATCATCCGCTTAATATCTGACTCACCTCCTCACATCCTAATATAATCTTTCATACACCCACTCTAAAATACAGACTACCATGCTCGAAACCATAGACACACCAATACCAGTTAGTACATACCAACTCACTGATTCATAGGTCTATACACATCCACTCACTCACCGTTATAGTCACTCATACATGCAGTCACTCATCAATACAGCCTCTGATATATGTACTCATACACCCATACAGACACTCACATACTGCCACTCATCCACAGAGATACTCACACACCTAGTCAGTCACCCAAAGACTCAATTACACTGCCATTTACTCACCAATACAGTTATACACACACCACCTCACTTGTTCATACAGATACTAAGACATACTTACTCTCTTATACAATCACTGACACAAGCACACACTCATCCATACAGCCACTCTCACAATCACTCACTCTCACATATAGTCACTAATATACTCCAACATTCACAAATACTGCCTTTCACATATGTAGTTACTCACAGATATACCACTGAGACATCCATTCACTCACCAACACAGCCATATGCACACTCACTCACCCATACAGGCCCTCGCAGATACACTCATGAACCCATACAACCACTGAATCACCCACTCACACATCCATGGAAGGAGTCACACACACCCCTACCCACCCACACAGACATTCAGGCACCCATACAGGTAATCAGACAACCAATCATTAACCCATATAGACACTCATGTAGCTACTCACCAACCCATGCAGCCACTTACACACCAACTGACAGATTGATACAGACATTCACACAGATTAGTCATTCACCCATGCATTCACTAACACATGTTTAATCTCTCACTCAAACAGCCAGTCACGCACCCACTAAATCATCCATTCAGACACTCATACACACACTCATTCTTCAATACACCTTTGCGTATCTATAATTAACATTCTTAAACTTTTAAAAATCACCCAGTCTCTGGATGATGTCATCAGTGATGTCATTTGAGATGTCATCAGTGATGTCACTGACCATGTCATGAGTGATGTAATATGTGACGTCATCAGCAGTGCATTGCGGGGGGCGCGAGTTATAGTTAGCTCAACTAACTATAACGGCCGAATTTCTCTGGTTTTGTATGAGTGAAATGTCCAACTAACTAGAACGTCCCTGAAACCTGTGGTTTTTTCAGTGATATATATTATATATATATATATATTCACTGAAAAAACCATAGGTTTTAGGGACAGTTCTAGTTAGTTGGACATTGCACTCGTACAAAACCCGTGAAATTCCCCCGTTATAGTTAGTTCAGCTAACTATAACTCGCGCCCCCGCAATGCACTGCTGATGACGTCACATATTACATCACTCATGACATGGTCAGTGACATCACTGATGACATCTCAAATGACATCACTGATGACATCATCCACGTGATAATCTGATGCAGCTCCTCACACCCTAATATAACCTTTGATACACCCAAGGAATATTGATTTCTGGGTATGGAAGTCCGTTCATATCTCACAGTGATTGCTGCTCAATGTGCGTGAAAATTTAAAATCTGTACTCCCCAAGTGGGTTACGAGGAGAATTGTCCAAAGTACCTGCTTCTTTCACACCAGAAATGCCGGATTTACCATCTCCTTTCAAGCACCCAGAAATCCGAGTGCCGAGGTCCGCTTTGTTAAAGCAGCGGGCGTCTCCGCGACGAGGCGCGCCGCAGTTAAAGTTCCAAAAACGAGAAAGGTTGCCCTGGTGTGAAAGAAGCAGGTACTTTGGACAATTCTCCTCGTAACCCACTCGGGGAGTACAGATTTAAATTTTTCACGCACATTGAGCAGCAATCACTGTGAGATATGAACGGACTTCCATACCCAGAAATCAATGAAAATACGAAGTCCTAGAGGGGCGGGGTTTATGGTTTATAGTCCACATGGCTGCCGTGAATGCTGTGGAGAACGCCAGTGAATAAGGGCATGGAGCCCGAAATGCATATGGCAGTTTTGGGGGAGAATACGATGTGCCTGCAACCATGACTAAAGCAATGGAGTTATTTACCATCTGTATTGGCGTCTCTACCAGGGCAACCTTTCTCGTTTTTGGAATTTTAACTGCGGCGCGCCTCGTCGCGGAGACGCCCCGCTGCTTTAACAAAGCGGACCTCGGCACTCGGATTTCTGGGTGCTTGAAAGGAGATGGTAAATCCGGCATTTCTGGTGTGAAAGAAGCAGGTACTTTGGACAATTCTCCTCGTAACCCACTTGGGGAGTACAGATTTTAAATTTTCACGCACATTGAGCAGCAATCACTGTGAGATATGAACGGACTTCCATACCCAGAAATCAATGAAAATACGAAGTCCTAGAGGGGCGGGGTTTATGGTTTATAGTCCACATGGCTGGCGAGAATGCTGTGGAGAATGCCAGTGAACAAGGGCATGGAGCCCGAAATGCATATGGCAGTTTTGGGGGAGAATACGATGTGCCTGCAACCATGACTAAAGCAATGGAGTTATTTACCATCTGTGTTGGCGTCTCTACCAGGGCAACCTTTCTTGTTTTTGGAACTTTAACTGCGGCGCGCCTCGTCGCGGAGACGCCCCGCTGCTTTAACAAAGCGGACCTCGGCACTCGGATTTCTGGGTGCTTGAAAGGAGATGGTAAATCCGGCATTTCTGGTGTGAAAGAAGCAGGTACTTTGGACAATTCTCCTCGTAACCCACTTGGGGAGTACAGATTTTAAATTTTCACGCACATTGAGCAGCAATCACTGTGAGATATGAACGGACTTCCATACCCAGAAATCAATGAAAATACGAAGTCCTAGAGGGGCGCGGTTTATGGTTTATAGTCCACATGGCTGCCGTGAATGCTGTGGAGAACGCCAGTGAACAAGGGCATGGAGCCCGAAATGCATATGGCAGTTTTGGGGGAGAATACGATGTGCCTGCAACCATGACTAAAGCAATGGAGTTATTTACCATCTGTGTTGGCGTCTCTACCAGGGCAACCTTTCTCGTTTTGGAACTTTAACTGCGGCGCGCCTCGTCGCGGAGACGCCCCGCTGCTTTAACAAAGCGGACCTCGGCACTCGGATTTCTGGGTGCTTGAAAGGAGATGGTAAATCCGGCATTTCTGGTGTGAAAGAAGAAGGTACTTTGGACAATTCTCCTCGTAACCCACTTGGGGAGTACAGATTTTAAATTTTCATGCACATTGAGCAGCAAATACTGTGAGATATGAACGGACTTCCATACCCAGAAATCAATGAAAATACGAAGTCCTAGAGGGGCGGGGTTTATGGTTTATAGTCCACATGGCTGCCGTGAATGCTGTGGAGAACGCCAGTGAACAAGGGCATGGAGCCCGAAATGCATATGGCAGTTTTGGGGGAGAATACAATGTGCCTGCAACCATGACTAAAGCAATGGAGTTATTTACCATCTGTGTTGGCGTCTCTACCAGGGCAACCTTTCTCGTTTTTGGAACTTTAACTGCGGCGCGCCTCGTCGCGGAGACGCCCCGCTGCTTTAACAAAGCGGACCTCGGCACTCGGATTTCTGGGTGCTTGAAAGGAGATGGTAAATCTGGCATTTCTGGTGTGAAAGAAGCAGGTACTTTGGACAATTCTCCTCGTAACCCACTTGGGGAGTACAGATTTTAAATTTTCACGCACATTGAGCAGCAATCACTGTGAGATATGAACGGACTTCCATACCCAGAAATCAATGAAAATACGAAGTCCTAGAGGGGCAGGGTTTATGGTTTATAGTCCACACGGCTGCCGTGAATGCTGTGGAGAACGCCAGTGAACAAGGGCATGGAGCCCGAAATGCATATGGCAGTTTTGGGGGAGAATACGATGTGCCTGCAACCATGACTAAAGCAATGGAGTTATTTACCATCTGTGTTGGCGTCTCTACCAGGGCAACCTTTCTCGTTTTTGGAACTTTAACTGCGGCGCGCCTCGTCGCGGAGACGCCCCGCTGCTTTAACAAAGCGGACCTCGGCACTCGGATTTCTGGGTGCTTGAAAGGAGATGGTAAATCCGGCATTTCTGGTGTGAAAGAAGCAGGTACTTTGGACAATTCTCCTCGTAACCCACTTGGGGAGTACAGATTTTAAATTTTCAAGCACATTGAGCAGCAATCACTTTGAGATATGAACGGACTTCCATACCCAGAAATCAATGAAAATACGAAGTCCTAGAGGGGCGGGGTTTATGGTTTATAGTCCACATGGCTGCCGTGAATGCTGTGGAGAACGCCAGTGAACAAGGGCATGGAGCTCGAAATGCATATGGCAGTTTTGGGGGAGAATACGATGTGCCTGCAACCATGACTAAAGCAATGGAGTTATTTACCATCTGTCTTGGCGTCTCTACCAGGGCAACCTTTCTCGTTTTTGGAACTTTAACTGCGGTGCGCCTCGTCGCGGAGACGCCCGCTGCTTTAACAAAGCGGACGTCGGCACTCGGATTTCTGGGTGCTTGAAAGCAGATGGTAAATCCGGCATTTCTGGTGTGAAAGAAGCAGGTACTTTGGACAATTCTCCTCGTAACCCACTTGGGGAGTACATATTTTAAATTTTCACGCACATTGAGCAGCAATCACTGTGAGATATGAACGGACTTCCATACCCAGAAATCATGAAAATACGAAGTCCTAGAGGGGCGGGGTTTATGGTTTATAGTCCACATGGCTGCCGTGAATGCTGTGGAGAACGCCAGTGAACAAGGGCATGGAGCCCGAAATGCATATGGCAGTTTTGGGGGAGAATACGATGTGCCTGCAACCATGACTAAAGCAATGGAGTTATTTACCATCTGTGTTGGCGTCTCTACCAGGGCAACCTTTCTCGTTTTTGGAACTTTAACTGCGGCGCGCCTCGTCGCGGAGACGCCCGCTGCTTTAACAAAGCGGACCTCGGCACTCGGATTTCTGGGTGCTTGAAAGGAGATGGTAAATCCGGCATTTCTGGTGTGAAAGAAGCAGGTACTTTGGACAATTCTCCTCGTAACCCACTTGGGGAGTACAAATTTAAAATTTTCACGCACACTGAGCAGCAATCACTGTGAGATATGAACGGACTTCCATACCCAGAAATCAATGAAAATACGAAGTCCTAGAGGGGCGGGGTTTATGGTTTATAGTCCACATGGCTGCCGTGAATGCTGTGGAGAACGCCAGTGAACAAGGGCATGGAGCCCGAAATGCAAATGGCAGTTTTGGGGAGAATACGATGTGCCTGCAACCATGACTAAAGCAATGGAGTTATTTACCATCTGTGTTGGCGTCTCTACCAGGGCAACCTTTCTCGTTTTTGGAACTTTAACTGCGGCGCGCCTCGTCGCGGAGACGCCCCGCTGTTTTAACAAAGCGGACCTCGGCACTCGGATTTCTGGGTGCTTGAAAGGAGATGGTAAATCCGGCATTTCTGGTGTGAAAGAAGCCGGTACTTTGGACAATTCTCCTCGTAACCCACTTGGGGAGTACAGATTTTAAATTTTCAAGCACATTGAGCAGCAATCACTTTGAGATATGAACGGACTTCCATACCCAGAAATCAATGAAAATACGAAGTCCTAGAGGGGCGGGGTTTATGGTTTATAGTCCACATGGCTGCCGTGAATGCTGTGGAGAACGCCAGTGAACAAGGGCATGGAGCCCGAAATGCATATGGCAGTTTTGGGGAGAATACAATGTGCCTGCAACCATGACTAAAGCAATGGAGTTATTTACCATCTGTGTTGGCGTCTCTACCAGGGCAACCTTTCTCGTTTTTGGAACTTTAACTGCGGCGCGCCTCGTCGCGGAGACGCCCCGCTGCTTTAACAAAGCGGACCTCGGCACTCGGATTTCTGGGTGCTTGAAAGGAGATGGTAAATCTGGCATTTCTGGTGTGAAAGAAGCAGGTACTTTGGACAATTCTCCTCGTAACCCACTTGGGGAGTACAGATTTTAAATTTTCACGCACATTGAGCAGCAATCACTGTGAGATATGAACGGACTTCCATACCCAGAAATCAATGAAAATACGAAGTCCTAGAGGGGCAGGGTTTATGGTTTATAGTCCACACGGCTGCCGTGAATGCTGTGGAGAACGCCAGTGAACAAGGGCATGGAGCCCGAAATGCATATGGCAGTTTTGGGGAGAATACGATGTGCCTGCAACGATGACTAAAGCAATGGAGTTATTTACCATCTGTGTTGGCGTCTCTACCAGGGCAACCTTTCTCGTTTTTGGAACTTTAACTGCGGCGCGCCTCGTCGCGGAGACGCCCCGCTGTTTTAACAAAGCGGACCTCGGCACTCGGATTTCTGGGTGCTTGAAAGGAGATGGTAAATCCGGCATTTCTGGTGTGAAAGAAGCCGGTACTTTGGACAATTCTCCTCGTAACCCACTTGGGGAGTACAGATTTTAAATTTTCAAGCACATTGAGCAGCAATCACTTTGAGATATGAACGGACTTCCATACCCAGAAATCAATGAAAATACGAAGTCCTAGAGGGGCGGGGTTTATGGTTTATAGTCCACATGGCTGCCGTGAATGCTGTGGAGAACGCCAGTGAACAAGGGCATGGAGCCCGAAATGCATATGGCAGTTTTGGGGGAGAATACAATGTGCCTGCAACCATGACTAAAGCAATGGAGTTATTTACCATCTGTGTTGGCGTCTCTACCAGGGCAACCTTTCTCGTTTTTGGAACTTTAACTGCGGCGCGCCTCGTCGCGGAGACGCCCCGCTGCTTTAACAAAGCGGACCTCGGCACTCGGATTTCTGGGTGCTTGAAAGGAGATGGTAAATCTGGCATTTCTGGTGTGAAAGAAGCAGGTACTTTGGACAATTCTCCTCGTAACCCACTTGGGGAGTACAGATTTTAAATTTTCACGCACATTGAGCAGCAATCACTGTGAGATATGAACGGACTTCCATACCCAGAAATCAATGAAAATACGAAGTCCTAGAGGGGCAGGGTTTATGGTTTATAGTCCACACGGCTGCCGTGAATGCTGTGGAGAACGCCAGTGAACAAGGGCATGGAGCCCGAAATGCATATGGCAGTTTTGGGGGAGAATACGATGTGCCTGCAACGATGACTAAAGCAATGGAGTTATTTACCATCTGTGTTGGCGTCTCTACCAGGGCAACCTTTCTCGTTTTTGGAACTTTAACTGCGGCGCGCCTCGTCGCGGAGACGCCCCGCTGCTTTAACAAAGCGGACCTCGGCACTCGGATTTCTGGGTGCTTGAAAGGAGATGGTAAATCCGGCATTTCTGGTGTGAAAGAAGCCGGTACTTTGGACAATTCTCCTCGTAACCCACTTGGGGAGTACAGATTTTAAATTTTCAAGCACATTGAGCAGCAATCACTTTGAGATATGAACGGACTTCCATACCCAGAAATCAATGAAAATACGAAGTCCTAGAGGGGCGGGGTTTATGGTTTATAGTCCACATGGCTGCCGTGAATGCTGTGGAGAACGCCAGTGAACAAGGGCATGGAGCTCGAAATGCATATGGCAGTTTTGGGGGAGAATACGATGTGCCTGCAACCATGACTAAAGCAATGGAGTTATTTACCATCTGTCTTGGCGTCTCTACCAGGGCAACCTTTCTCGTTTTTGGAACTTTAACTGCGGTGCGCCTCGTCGCGGAGACGCCCCGCTGCTTTAACAAAGCGGACGTCGGCACTCGGATTTCTGGGTGCTTGAAAGCAGATGGTAAATCCGGCATTTCTGGTGTGAAAGAAGCAGGTACTTTGGACAATTCTCCTCGTAACCCACTTGGGGAGTACATATTTTAAATTTTCACGCACATTGAGCAGCAATCACTGTGAGATATGAACGGACTTCCATACCCAGAAATCATGAAAATACGAAGTCCTAGAGGGGCGGGGTTTATGGTTTATAGTCCACATGGCTGCCGTGAATGCTGTGGAGAACGCCAGTGAACAAGGGCATGGAGCCCGAAATGCATATGGCAGTTTTGGGGGAGAATACGATGTGCCTGCAACCATGACTAAAGCAATGGAGTTATTTACCATCTGTGTTGGCGTCTCTACCAGGGCAACCTTTCTCGTTTTTGGAACTTTAACTGCGGCGCGCCTCGTCGCGGAGACGCCCCGCTGCTTTAACAAAGCGGACCTCGGCACTCGGATTTCTGGGTGCTTGAAAGGAGATGGTAAATCCGGCATTTCTGGTGTGAAAGAAGCAGGTACTTTGGACAATTCTCCTCGTAACCCACTTGGGGAGTACAAATTTAAAATTTTCACGCACACTGAGCAGCAATCACTGTGAGATATGAACGGACTTCCATACCCAGAAATCAATGAAAATACGAAGTCCTAGAGGGGCGGGGTTTATGGTTTATAGTCCACATGGCTGCCGTGAATGCTGTGGAGAACGCCAGTGAACAAGGGCATGGAGCCCGAAATGCAAATGGCAGTTTTGGGGGAGAATACGATGTGCCTGCAACCATGACTAAAGCAATGGAGTTATTTACCATCTGTGTTGGCGTCTCTACCAGGGCAACCTTTCTCGTTTTGGAACTTTAACTGCGGCGCGCCTCGTCGCGGAGACGCCCCGCTGTTTTAACAAAGCGGACCTCGGCACTCGGATTTCTGGGTGCTTGAAAGGAGATGGTAAATCCGGCATTTCTGGTGTGAAAGAAGCCGGTACTTTGGACAATTCTCCTCGTAACCCACTTGGGGAGTACAGATTTTAAATTTTCAAGCACATTGAGCAGCAATCACTTTGAGATATGAACGGACTTCCATACCCAGAAATCAATGAAAATACGAAGTCCTAGAGGGGCGGGGTTTATGGTTTATAGTCCACATGGCTGCCGTGAATGCTGTGGAGAACGCCAGTGAACAAGGGCATGGAGCCCGAAATGCATATGGCAGTTTTGGGGGAGAATACAATGTGCCTGCAACCATGACTAAAGCAATGGAGTTATTTACCATCTGTGTTGGCGTCTCTACCAGGGCAACCTTTCTCGTTTTTGGAACTTTAACTGCGGCGCGCCTCGTCGCGGAGACGCCCCGCTGCTTTAACAAAGCGGACCTCGGCACTCGGATTTCTGGGTGCTTGAAAGGAGATGGTAAATCTGGCATTTCTGGTGTGAAAGAAGCAGGTACTTTGGACAATTCTCCTCGTAACCCACTTGGGGAGTACAGATTTTAAATTTTCACGCACATTGAGCAGCAATCACTGTGAGATATGAACGGACTTCCATACCCAGAAATCAATGAAAATACGAAGTCCTAGAGGGGCAGGGTTTATGGTTTATAGTCCACACGGCTGCCGTGAATGCTGTGGAGAACGCCAGTGAACAAGGGCATGGAGCCCGAAATGCATATGGCAGTTTTGGGGGAGAATACGATGTGCCTGCAACCATGACTAAAGCAATGGAGTTATTTACCATCTGTGTTGGCGTCTCTACCAGGGCAACCTTTCTCGTTTTTGGAACTTTAACTGCGGCGCGCCTCGTCGCGGAGACGCCCCGCTGCTTTAACAAAGCGGACCTCGGCACTCGGATTTCTGGATGCTTGAAAGGAGATGGTAAATCCGGCATTTCTGGTGTGAAAGAAGCAGGTACTTTGGACAATTCTCCTCGTAACCCACTTGGGGAGTACAGATTTTAAATTTTCAAGCACATTGAGCAGCAATCACTTTGAGATATGAACGGACTTCCATACCCAGAAATCAATGAAAATACGAAGTCCTAGAGGGGCGGGGTTTATGGTTTATAGTCCACATGGCTGCCGTGAATGCTGTGGAGAACGCCAGTGAACAAGGGCATGGAGCTCGAAATGCATATGGCAGTTTTGGGGGAGAATACGATGTGCCTGCAACCATGACTAAAGCAATGGAGTTATTTACCATCTGTCTTGGCGTCTCTACCAGGGCAACCTTTCTCGTTTTTGGAACTTTAACTGCGGTGCGCCTCGTCGCGGAGACGCCCCGCTGCTTTAACAAAGCGGACGTCGGCACTCGGATTTCTGGGTGCTTGAAAGCAGATGGTAAATCCGGCATTTCTGGTGTGAAAGAAGCAGGTACTTTGGACAATTCTCCTCGTAACCCACTTGGGGAGTACATATTTTAAATTTTCACGCACATTGAGCAGCAATCACTGTGAGATATGAACGGACTTCCATACCCAGAAATCAATGAAAATACGAAGTCCTAGAGGGGCGGGGTTTATGGTTTATAGTCCACATGGCTGCCGTGAATGCTGTGGAGAACGCCAGTGAACAAGGGCATGGAGCCCGAAATGCATATGGCAGTTTTGGGGGAGAATACGATGTGCCTGCAACCATGACTAAAGCAATGGAGTTATTTACCATCTGTGTTGGCGTCTCTACCAGGGCAACCTTTCTCGTTTTTGGAACTTTAACTGCGGCGCGCCTCGTCGCGGAGACGCCCCGCTGCTTTAACAAAGCGGACCTCGGCACTCGGATTTCTGGGTGCTTGAAAGGAGATGGTAAATCCGGCATTTCTGGTGTGAAAGAAGCAGGTACTTTGGACAATTCTCCTCGTAACCCACTTGGGGAGTACAAATTTAAAATTTTCACGCACACTGAGCAGCAATCACTGTGAGATATGAACGGACTTCCATACCCAGAAATCAATGAAAATACGAAGTCCTAGAGGGGCGGGGTTTATGGTTTATAGTCCACATGGCTGCCGTGAATGCTGTGGAGAACGCCAGTGAACAAGGGCATGGAGCCCGAAATGCATATGGCAGTTTTGGGGGAGAATACGATGTGCCTGCAACCATGACTAAAGCAATGGAGTTATTTACCATCTGTGTTGGCGTCTCTACCAGGGCAACCTTTCTCGTTTTTGGAACTTTAACTGCGGCGCGCCTCGTCGCGGAGACGCCCCGCTGTTTTAACAAAGCGGACCTCGGCACTCGGATTTCTGGGTGCTTGAAAGGAGATGGTAAATCCGGCATTTCTGGTGTGAAAGAAGCCGGTACTTTGGACAATTCTCCTCGTAACCCACTTGGGGAGTACAGATTTTAAATTTTCACGCACATTGAGCAGCAATCACTGTGAGATATGAACGGACTTCCATACCCAGAAATCAATGAAAATACGAAGTCCTAGAGGGGCGGGGTTTATGGTTTATAGTCCACATGGCTGCCGTGAATGCTGTGGAGAACGCCAGTGAACAAGGGCATGGAGCCCGAAATGCAAATGGCAGTTTTGGGGGAGAATACGATGTGCCTGCAACCATGACTAAAGCAATGGAGTTATTTACCATCTGTGTTGGCGTCTCTACCAGGGCAACCTTTCTCGTTTTTGGAACTTTAACTGCGGCGCGCCTCGTCGCGGAGACGCCCCGCTGCTTTAACAAAGCGGACCTCGGCACTCGGATTTCTGGGTGCTTGAAAGGAGATGGTAAATCCGGCATTTCTGGTGTGAAAGAAGCAGGTACTTTGGACAATTCTCCTCGAAACCCACTCGGGGAGTACAGATTTTAATTTTTCACGCACATTGAGCAGCAATCACTGTGAGATATGAACGGACTTCCATACCCAGAAATCAATGAAAATACGAAGTCCTAGAGGGGCGGGGTTTATGGTTTATAGTCCACATGGCTGCCGTGAATGCTGTGGAAAACGCCAGTGAACAAGGGCATGGAGCCCGAAATGCATATGGCAGTTTTGGGGGAGAATACGATGTGCCTGCAATCATGAATAAAGCAATGGAGTTATTTACCATCTGTGTTGGCGTCTCTACCAGGGCAACCTTTCTCGTTTTTGGAACTTTAACTGCGGCGCACCTCGTCGCGGAGACGCCCCGCT
This sequence comes from Calotriton arnoldi, assembly GCA_963921515.1. Classification (NCBI taxonomy): domain Eukaryota; kingdom Metazoa; phylum Chordata; class Amphibia; order Caudata; family Salamandridae; genus Calotriton; species Calotriton arnoldi. Next base: position 419,604 of record CAWUFW010003333.1, read on the forward strand.
GCTTTAACAAAGCGGACCTCAGCACTCGGATTTCTGGGTGCTTGAAAGGAGATGGTAAATCCGGCATTTCTGGTGTGAAAGAAGCAGGTACTTTGGACAATTCTCCTCGTAACCCACTTGGGGAGTACAGATTTTAATTTTTCACGCACATTGAGCAGCAATCACTGTGAGATATGAACGGACTTCCATACCCAGAAATCAATGAAAATACGAAGTCCTAGAGGGGCGGGGTTTATGGTTTATAGTCCACATGGCTGCCGTGAATGCTGTGGAAAACGCCAGTGAACAAGGGCATGGAGCCCGAAATGCATATGGCAGTTTTGGGGGAGAATACGATGTGCCTGCAACCATGAATAAAGCAATGGAGTTATTTACCATCTGTGTTGGCGTCTCTACCAGGGCAACCTTTCTCGTTTTTGGAACTTTAACTGCGGCGCGCCTCGTCGCGGAGACGCCCCGCTGCTTTAACAAAGCGGACCTCGGCACTCGGATTTCTGGGTGCTTGAAAGGAGATGGTAAATCCGGCATTTCTGGTGTGAAAGAAGCAGGTACTTTGGACAATTCTCCTCGTAACCCACTCAGGGAGTACAGATTTTAATTTTTCACGCACATTGAGCAGCAATCACTGTGAGATATGAACGGACTTCCATACCCAGAAATCAATGAAAATACGAAGTCCTAGAGGGGCGGGGTTTATGGTTTATAGTCCACATGGCTGCTGTGAATGCTGTGGAAAACGCCAGTGAACAAGGGCATGGAGCCCGAAATGCATATGGCAGTTTTGCTGGAGAATACGATGTGCCTGCAACCATGAATAAAGCAATGGAGTTATTTACCATCTGTGTTGGCGTCTCTACCAGGGCAACCTTTCTCGTTTTTGGAACTTTAACTGCGGCGCGCCTCGTCGCGGAGACGCCCCGCTGCTTTAACAAAGCGGACCTCGGCACTCGGATTTCTGGGTGCTTGAAAGGAGATGGTAAATCCGGCATTTCTGGTGTGAAAGAAGCAGGTACTTTGGACAATTCTCCTCGTAACCCACTCGTGGGAGTACAGATTTTAATTTTTCACGCACATTGAGCAGCAATCACTGTGAGATATGAACGGACTTCCATACCCAGAAATCAATGAAAATACGAAGTCCTAGAGGGGCGGGGTTTATGGTTTATAGTCCACATGGCTGCCGTGAATGCTGTGGAAAACGCCAGTGAACAAGGGCATGGAGCCCGAAATGCATATGGCAGTTTTGGGGGAGAATACGATGTGCCTGCAACCATGAATAAAGCAATGGAGTTATTTACCATCTGTGTTGGCGTCTCTACCAGGGCAACCTTTCTCGTTTTTGGAACTTTAACTGCGGCGCGCCTCGTCGCGGAGACGCCCTGCTGCTTTAACAAAGCGGACCTCGGCACTCGGATTTCTGGGTGCTTGAAAGGAGATGGTAAATCCGGCATTTCTGGTGTGAAAGAAGCAGGTACTTTGGACAATTCTCCTCGTAACCCACTCGGGGAGTACAGATTTTAATTTTTCACGCACATTGAGCAGCAATCACTGTGAGATATGAACGGACTTCCATACCCAGAAATCAATGAAAATACGAAGTCCTAGAGGGGCGGGGTTTATGGTTTATAGTCCACATGGCTGCCGTGAATGCTGTGGAAAATGCCAGTGAACAAGGACATGGAGCCCGAAATGCATATGGCAGTTTTGGGGGAGAATACGATGTGCCTGCAATCATGAATAAAGCAATGGAGTTATTTACCATCTGTGTTGGCGTCTCTACCAGGGCAACCTTTCTCGTTTTTGGAACTTTAACTGCGGCGCGCCTCGTCGCGGAGACGCCCCGCTGCTTTAACAAAGCGGACCTCAGCACTCGGATTTCTGGGTGCTTGAAAGGAGATGGTAAATCCGGCATTTCTGGTGTGAAAGAAGCAGGTACTTTGGACAATTCTCCTCGTAACCCACTCGGGGAGTACAGATTTTAATTTTTCACGCACATTGAGCAGCAATCACTGTGAGATATGAACGGACTTCCATACCCAGAAATCAATGAAAATACGAAGTCCTAGAGGGGCGGGGTTTATGGTTTATAGTCCACATGGCTGCCGTGAATGCTGTGGAAAACGCCAGTGAACAAGGGCATGGAGCCCGAAATGCATATGGCAGTTTTGGGGGAGAATACGATGTGCCTGCAACCATGAATAAAGCAATGGAGTTATTTACCATCTGTGTTGGCGTCTCTACCAGGGCAACCTTTCTCGTTTTTGGAACTTTAACTGCGGCGCGCCTCGTCGCGGAGACGCCCCGCTGCTTTAACAAAGCGGACCTCGGCACTCGGATTTCTGGGTGCTTGAAAGGAGATGGTAAATCCGGCATTTCTGGTGTGAAAGAAGCAGGTACTTTGGACAATTCTCCTCGTAACCCACTCAGGGAGTACAGATTTTAATTTTTCACGCACATTGAGCAGCAATCACTGTGAGATATGAACGGACTTCCATACCCAGAAATCAATGAAAATACGAAGTCCTAGAGGGGCGGGGTTTATGGTTTATAGCCCACATGGCTGCTGTGAATGCTGTGGAAAACGCCAGTGAACAAGGGCATGGAGCACGAAATGCATATGGCAGTTTTGCTGGAGAATACGATGTGCCTGCAACCATGAATAAAGCAATGGAGTTATTTACCATCTGTGTTGGCGTCTCTACCAGGGCAACCTTTCTCGTTTTTGGAACTTTAACTGCGGCGCGCCTCGTCGCGGAGACGCCCCGCTGCTTTAACAAAGCGGACCTCGGCACTCGGATTTCTGGGTGCTTGAAAGGAGGTGGTAAATCCGGCATTTCTGGTGTGAAAGAAGCAGGTACTTTGGACAATTCTCCTCGTAACCCACTTGGGGAGTACATATTTTAAATTTTCACGCACATTGAGCAGCAATCACTGTGAGATATGAACGGACTTCCATACCCAGAAATCATGAAAATACGAAGTCCTAGAGGGGCGGGGTTTATGGTTTATAGTCCACATGGCTGCCGTGAATGCTGTGGAGAACGCCAGTGAACAAGGGCATGGAGCCCGAAATGCATATGGCAGTTTTGGGGGAGAATACGATGTGCCTGCAACCATGACTAAAGCAATGGAGTTATTTACCATCTGTGTTGGCGTCTCTACCAGGGCAACCTTTCTCGTTTTTGGAACTTTAACTGCGGCGCGCCTCGTCGCGGAGACGCCCCGCTGCTTTAACAAAGCGGACCTCGGCACTCGGATTTCTGGGTGCTTGAAAGGAGATGGTAAATCCGGCATTTCTGGTGTGAAAGAAGCAGGTACTTTGGACAATTCTCCTCGTAACCCACTTGGGGAGTACAAATTTAAAATTTTCACGCACACTGAGCAGCAATCACTGTGAGATATGAACGGACTTCCATACCCAGAAATCAATGAAAATACGAAGTCCTAGAGGGGCGGGGTTTATGGTTTATAGTCCACATGGCTGCCGTGAATGCTGTGGAGAACGCCAGTGAACAAGGGCATGGAGCCCGAAATGCATATGGCAGTTTTGGGGGAGAATACGATGTGCCTGCAACCATGACTAAAGCAATGGAGTTATTTACCATCTGTGTTGGCGTCTCTACCAGGGCAACCTTTCTCGTTTTGGAACTTTAACTGCGGCGCGCCTCGTCGCGGAGACGCCCCGCTGTTTTAACAAAGCGGACCTCGGCACTCGGATTTCTGGGTGCTTGAAAGGAGATGGTAAATCCGGCATTTCTGGTGTGAAAGAAGCCGGTACTTTGGACAATTCTCCTCGTAACCCACTTGGGGAGTACAGATTTTAAATTTTCACGCACATTGAGCAGCAATCACTGTGAGATATGAACGAACTTCCATACCCAGAAATCAATGAAAATACGAAGTCCTAGAGGGGCGGGGTTTATGGTTTATAGTCCACATGGCTGCCGTGAATGCTGTGGAGAACGCCAGTGAACAAGGGCATGGAGCCCGAAATGCAAATGGCAGTTTTGGGGGAGAATACGATGTGCCTGCAACCATGACTAAAGCAATGGAGTTATTTACCATCTGTGTTGGCGTCTCTACCAGGGCAACCTTTCTCGTTTTTGGAACTTTAACTGCGGCGCGCCTCGTCGCGGAGACGCCCCGCTGCTTTAACAAAGCGGACCTCGGCACTCGGATTTCTGGGTGCTTGAAAGGAGATGGTAAATCCGGCATTTCTGGTGTGAAAGAAGCAGGTACTTTGGACAATTCTCCTCGAAACCCACTCGGGGAGTACAGATTTTAATTTTTCACGCACATTGAGCAGCAATCACTGTGAGATATGAACGGACTTCCATACCCAGAAATCAATGAAAATACGAAGTCCTAGAGGGGCGGGGTTTATGGTTTATAGTCCACATGGCTGCCGTGAATGCTGTGGAAAACGCCAGTGAACAAGGGCATGGAGCCCGAAATGCATATGGCAGTTTTGGGGGAGAATACGATGTGCCTGCAATCATGAATAAAGCAATGGAGTTATTTACCATCTGTGTTGGCGTCTCTACCAGGGCAACCTTTCTCGTTTTTGGAACTTTAACTGCGGCGCACCTCGTCGCGGAGACGCCCCGCTGCTTTAACAAAGCGGACCTCAGCACTCGGATTTCTGGGTGCTTGAAAGGAGATGGTAAATCCGGCATTTCTGGTGTGAAAGAAGCAGGTACTTTGGACAATTCTCCTCGTAACCCACTCGGGGAGTACAGATTTTAATTTTTCACGCACATTGAGCAGCAATCACCGTGAGATATGAACGGACTTCCATACCCAGAAATCAATGAAAATACGAAGTCCTAGAGGGGCGGGGTTTATGGTTTATAGTCCACATGGCTGCCGTGAATGCTGTGGAAAACGCCAGTGAACAAGGGCATGGAGCCCGAAATGCATATGGCAGTTTTGGGGGAGAATACGATGTGCCTGCAACCATGAATAAAGCAATGGAGTTATTTACCATCTGTGTTGGCGTCTCTACCAGGGCAACCTTTCTCGTTTTTGGAACTTTAACTGCGGCGCGCCTCGTCGCGGAGACGCCCCGCTGCTTTAACAAAGCGGACCTCGGCACTCGGATTTCTGGGTGCTTGAAAGGAGATGGTAAATCCGGCATTTCTGGTGTGAAAGAAGCAGGTACTTTGGACAATTCTCCTCGTAACCCACTCAGGGAGTACAGATTTTAATTTTTCACGCACATTGAGCAGCAATCACTGTGAGATATGAACGGACTTCCATACCCAGAAATCAATGAAAATACGAAGTCCTAGAGGGGCGGGGTTTATGGTTTATAGCCCACATGGCTGCTGTGAATGCTGTGGAAAACGCCAGTGAACAAGGGCATGGAGCACGAAATGCATATGGCAGTTTTGCTGGAGAATACGATGTGCCTGCAACCATGAATAAAGCAATGGAGTTATTTACCATCTGTGTTGGCGTCTCTACCAGGGCAACCTTTCTCGTTTTTGGAACTTTAACTGCGGCGCGCCTCGTCGCGGAGACGCCCCGCTGCTTTAACAAAGCGGACCTCGGCACTCGGATTTCTGGGTGCTTGAAAGGAGATGGTAAATCCGGCATTTCTGGTGTGAAAGAAGCAGGTACTTTGGACAATTCTCCTCGTAACCCACTCGTGGGAGTACAGATTTTAATTTTTCACGCACATTGAGCAGCAATCACTGTGAGATATGAACGGACTTCCATACCCAGAAATCAATGAAAATACGAAGTCCTAGAGGGGCGGGGTTTATGGTTTATAGTCCACATGGCTGCCGTGAATGCTGTGGAAAACGCCAGTGAACAAGGGCATGGAGCCCGAAATGCATATGGCAGTTTTGGGGGAGAATACGATGTGCCTGCAACCATGAATAAAGCAATGGAGTTATTTACCATCTGTGTTGGCGTCTCTACCAGGGCAACCTTTCTCGTTTTTGGAACTTTAACTGCGGCGCGCCTCGTCGCGGAGACGCCCTGCTGCTTTAACAAAGCGGACCTCGGCACTCGGATTTCTGGGTGCTTGAAAGGAGATGGTAAATCCGGCATTTCTGGTGTGAAAGAAGCAGGTACTTTGGACAATTCTCCTCGTAACCCACTCGGGGAGTACAGATTTTAATTTTTCACGCACATTGAGCAGCAATCACTGTGAGATATGAACGGACTTCCATACCCAGAAATCAATGAAAATACGAAGTCCTAGAGGGGCGGGGTTTATGGTTTATAGTCCACATGGCTGCCGTGAATGCTGTGGAAAATGCCAGTGAACAAGGACATGGAGCCCGAAATGCATATGGCAGTTTTGGGGGAGAATACGATGTGCCTGCAATCATGAATAAAGCAATGGAGTTATTTACCATCTGTGTTGGCGTCTCTACCAGGGCAACCTTTCTCGTTTTGGAACTTTAACTGCGGCGCGCCTCGTCGCGGAGACGCCCGCTGCTTTAACAAAGCGGACCTCAGCACTCGGATTTCTGGGTGCTTGAAAGGAGATGGTAAATCCGGCATTTCTGGTGTGAAAGAAGCAGGTACTTTGGACAATTCTCCTCGTAACCCACTCGGGAGTACAGATTTTAATTTTTCACGCACATTGAGCAGCAATCACTGTGAGATATGAACGGACTTCCATACCCAGAAATCAATGAAAATACGAAGTCCTAGAGGGGCGGGGTTTATGGTTTATAGTCCACATGGCTGCCGTGAATGCTGTGGAAAACGCCAGTGAACAAGGGCATGGAGCCCGAAATGCATATGGCAGTTTTGGGGGAGAATACGATGTGCCTGCAACCATGAATAAAGCAATGGAGTTATTTACCATCTGTGTTGGCGTCTCTACCAGGGCAACCTTTCTCGTTTTTGGAACTTTAACTGCGGCGCGCCTCGTCGCGGAGACGCCCCGCTGCTTTAACAAAGCGGACCTCGGCACTCGGATTTCTGGGTGCTTGAAAGGAGATGGTAAATCCGGCATTTCTGGTGTGAAAGAAGCAGGTACTTTGGACAATTCTCCTCGTAACCCACTCAGGGAGTACAGATTTTAATTTTTCACGCACATTGAGCAGCAATCACTGTGAGATATGAACGGACTTCCATACCCAGAAATCAATGAAAATACGAAGTCCTAGAGGGGCGGGGTTTATGGTTTATAGCCCACATGGCTGCTGTGAATGCTGTGGAAAACGCCAGTGAACAAGGGCATGGAGCACGAAATGCATATGGCAGTTTTGCTGGAGAATACGATGTGCCTGGAACCATGAATAAAGCAATGGAGTTATTTACCATCTGTGTTGGCGTCTCTACCAGGGCAACCTTTCTCGTTTTTGGAACTTTAACTGCGGCGCGCCTCGTCGCGGAGACGCCCCGCTGCTTTAACAAAGCGGACCTCGGCACTCGGATTTCTGGGTGCTTGAAAGGAGGTGGTAAATCCGGCATTTCTGGTGTGAAAGAAGCAGGTACTTTGGACAATTCTCCTCGTAACCCAGTAGGGGAGTACAGATTTTAATTTTTCTCGCACATTGAGCAGCAATCACTGTGAGATATGAACGGACTTCCATACCAAGAAATCAATGAAAATACGAAGTCCTAGAGGGGCGGGGTTTATGGTTTATAGTCCACATGGCTGCCGTGAATGCTGTGGAAAACGCCAGTGAACAAGGGCATGGAGCCCGAAATGCATATGGCAGTTTTGGGGGAGAATACGATGTGCCTGCAACCATGAATAAAGCAATGGAGTTATTTACTCTCTGTGTTGGCGTCTCTACCAGGGCAACCTTTCTCGTTTTTGGAACTTTAACTGTGGCGCGCCTCGTCGCGGAGACGCCCGCTGCTTTAACAAAGCGGACCTCGGCACTCGGATTTCTGGGTGCTTGAAAGGAGATGGTAAATCCGGCATTTCTGGTGTGAAAGAAGCAGGTACTTTGGACAATTCTCCTCGTAACCCACTCGGGGAGTACAGATTTTAATTTTTCACGCACATTGAGCAGCAATCACTGTGAGATATGAACGGACTTTCATACCCAGAAATCAATGAAAATACGAAGTCCTAGAGAGGCGGGGTTTATGGTTTATAGTCCACATGGCTGCCGTGAATGCTGTGGAAAACGCCAGTGAACAAGGGCATGGAGCCCGAAATGCATATGGCAGTTTTGGGGGAGAATACGATGTGCCTGCAACCATGAATAAAGCAATGGAGTTATTTACCATCTGTGTTGGCGTCTCTACCAGGGCAACCTTTCTCGTTTTTGGAACTTTAACTGCGGCGCGCCTCGTCGCGGAGACGCCCCGCTGCTTTAACAAAGCGGACCTCAGCACTCGGATTTCTGGGTGCTTGAAAGGAGATGGTAAATCCATTCATGCTTCAGGGCTTTCAGCTCTGAGGAAAACCAGGGTTTGGAGGGGGAGTCTCTTGCCAATTTAGGCCGACACGGTGCCGAAAGAGCAGACACCGAGTCGGAAATCCAATCAGTGAACTTAGACACGTTCCCCTCCAAGTCTTGCTGAAGAGAAGGCCGAGATACAGCCAAAGTTCTAATGAACTGGATAGGGTCAATTTTACTAAAAGTAGGAGGGCGATGGCGGCAAGCCTGACGAGCGGGCTGGGAGACTTCCCAAGAAAAACAGATGAGAAAATGGTCTGACCAAGAAACAGGCACCGGCTTAACCACCTGGATGGGAAAGTTGGAGCAGATGGGGTCTAAAATGTGGCCCCCTTGGTGGGTAGGATCAGTAACCCATTGGAAGAGTTGAGCCAAGTGGAGGGAGTCAAGGAAATCAGCAGAGTCTCCGGCCTCACATTGTTCAAGATGAAGATTCACATCTCCCAGAACCAAGTAATGGGAGAAACGCAGTGCTCGCTCGACCATCGCGTCCCCACAAGATTTAAGAAAGGCACCAACCGGGCCGGGGGGACGGTAGATGAGGGAGCCACCTAATGTGAAATGGGCAGAGAACTGTATGCTGAAATCCAAGACCTCGGACTCCCCCCAAAGGCTAGAAGCTTCGCTATGGAAATCCCAGCGATCCCTGTACAAAATAGCCAGGCCACCCCCTCTGCCCACTTGACGATCCACACGATGAAATTTATAACCAAATTTGCAAACTGTATTATTTGATTTACTGGCAATGGTATGGCCCTGAAGATAGCTCCGGTCATGTATATGCCCCTCTTTTGTTATGTATGTTTCATTGATGCTATCCAGATAAGCCTAAGCCCGTGCGAGAGGCCATGGGAGGGTGCACTGTCGGGACTGCCCGAGAGAAGGTCCCTGGACATGCGGCGCCTTTAAAAGGTGGAGCGCATAGCCTTTCAGATAGCGTGCTGAACCCCTGGAGACCTCTCGTCATTGTCAGTTTCCTGCTTTAGAAGCCACCTTACCTGTTTCCTGTTTCTTCAGCATCCTGCAGTCTGCCTTATTTGATTTGAGGAGGAGGGAGTGAAAGGAATTGAGAAGATTCCAAAGTAGTGGTTTCTCTTGATCATGGTTGGGTAAGTCCTATCTCAATTACCATTATATACTGATATCCCAATCAGCCCATTATGAGGCATTCTGGGATTTGTAGTGTCACACACAATATATATGCAAAATTTACAGCTTAATAGTTTCATAAGATCAGAGTTGTATACCTCCACTAATGGGTGCATTGGATAACAACAGCTGATTTTTAATTGTTTCCATATTTGCCAGGGTATGTATAAGTTAAAATTAAAAGACATAATGCCATACGGATACAACATGCCGTAATTGTCTAAATGGTACTTCATCATCAGTGTCTTGTTAATACAAACACTCGTATCTGTACACTTCATAATTATACCTAATGACCCAAAACGTACTGGACTAAATTTGTCTAGTGGCATTTGCTTGATTACAATTCTATGGGCCAGGAAGGTGATATGTACCATGACTTGGTATGTTCACAAATGATAGAAACTAGTAATGCCTAAGGAGCCATGTGTTTAAGATCGAAATACTAGTGATTTTTCCACAAAATATGCATGAAGTTGTACCCTGTAAAAATAAATATGCATTTGTTGCTGTTGTGTTGTCCAATGTTAAAACACCATTACAAGGAGAATAATAATGTAAAATTTTAGAGCAGATCTAACACCCTGTTGATTATAGATGTACATAAAGTTCTTCATCGGCATTTAGGCCTTGTGGCTTTTTAGTCCTAAACCGAATGATCATTTGTGACTCAAGGCGTCTCACTTTCAATGTCTGTCACTCCCTCTTTTGGGATTTGGAACATGGGCAATGCCGCAGTATTTCATGTTTTGCCATGTGTGGTCCTCATGTGTGGCTAGATGCTTTGCCATGGCATAGTTGGCATCATTATTTTGTACTGCCCTGATGTGTTCTAATATTCTTTTCTTAAGTGTGCAAATAGTACTGCCTATGTATTGCAGGCCACAGTCACATGTAATCATATATACCACATAACTGGTCTCACACGTGATTTTATGAATGATTGTGAATTGTTTGCCTTTGAAATCTGTGAGATTTTTAGTATTTTTCCAATTTTGCCCGCCTTACATCTTTCACATTTTGTGAATCCTATTTGGTAGTTGGTTATCCAGGTTTCACTCTTGGATCACACAAAGTGACTTCTGATTAGTTGGTCTTTTAGAGATGGGCTTTTCGAAATGAGATATCCACCTTGTCACACAGACTTCCACTGTTGTCCGGGTCTTTTTTAACAATGTCCCAATATTTATTCATGGTTTTCCTGATGGAATTGTGTTCTTTGCTGTAGGTTATTATTAACCTAGTTTTGTTACTTTCAATCTCTCGTTTGGGTTGTGTAACATAGTTTTTTAGAGTTTCTACTCGTGGGAGCACTTCCGCTCGTGTTTTGACTTCTTTGATGTCTCGCAGCCTGTAACCTCTTTGTTTAAATTTCTCTTCTGTTTCATTAGACTTTTTCATGAATTCTTGTTCATCAGAGCATTTCCTTCACATCCGTAGGAATTCCCCATAGGGGATGCTTTTCTTCAATGATTGTGGGTGAAAGCTACTGCCATGTAGGATGCTATTGGTTGCCATGGGTTTACGGTAAACTCTGTTTTTTATTTGACTAATATAAACTGTCAGATCCAAAATTGCACTGCGGTAGCACTGGTATTGCATGTGAACAATAAACCTATATGGTTCTGGTTTAAACTTAAAAAGTAATCCAAGAATTCACTCTCTGTGCAGTTCCAGATAATAAATAGACCGTCTATATAGCGGAGCCATAAATGCAATTTTTCGGTATTTTTTTCGTTCCCTTCTCCCCATGTTACGGTTCTCTCCTACCAACCGATGGTGAGGTTCGCGTAGCTTGGAGAGAAGGAAACTCCCATGGCAGTTCCACAGATTCGTAAAAAGAACTGTTGATCAAAGAGAAAAATATTGTTACACAGGCATAACTCTGTCATTTCCAGAAGTAGTTCAGAGTGTCTGAGATATTGAATATTTCTTTGTGCTAAAACATATTTTATAGCTTGTAAACCTACTTCATGACTTATGGAGGTGTAGAGTGAAACGATGTCAATGGTGGATAATAACATGCCATTGTGCCAATCCATATCGGCTAAATGTCTAAGGAAATCTCCTGTGTCCTTGATATATGAATTGAGTGTCGTGATTATGGGAGCTATGAAATGGTCTACGTACAATGAGAGTTTTTCATATAGTGATCCACAGCTGGAGATGATCGTTCTGCATGGTGAGTTGACCAGTGTTTTATGGACTTTGGGGAGGTAATACATAGTCTGAATAATGGGATTCTCATTTTTAAGAAACGCTGCTTCTTCATCACTTATGATGCCTTCATCAGACCAAGCCTTTATTTTCTGATTCAAGGCTATTGTTAGATCATTGATTGGACTGGATTGGATTTTAGTTTTTTATAATTTTTTACATCACTCAATTGTTTTTTTGCTTCTCTGATGTATTGGGATTTTTCCATAATAACTACATTTCCTCCCTTATCGGCTGGTTTAATTCCAATAGACTCATCCTTCATGAGCTCCTCCAATGCTTTCATCTCACCCTTTGTCAAATTTTCACTTTTTTTAGGACGTTGATATATGTATATATATATATATATATATTTATATATATATATATATATATATGTCCACAAACAGAGGTTGCCCTCAACGAAGGAGCCACACAGGAAGGTAATATTGCTGCCTTTTAATGGAGGTTGCAAACTGGTTAGCGGGTAACATCAATCCATAATTTTCAGCCGACGCGTTTCGGGCATTCTCGCCCTTTGTCATAGGCATTTTCAACAGTCACACAGGACACTATTGCGCACCTGATTTAAAGTCCTTAACCCAGCCCCAGTGGGCATGGCCGCACGCGCGGCCTTTTGGTTATTGTAGTGTCGCATCAGTATTACTCCAGTGAGTGGTCTTGTGAAACAAAAGTAAATGTTCAATAAAATCCCAAGTGGGTTGATTCAATATCTTGCATATACACAGCTGCATTATTATACCTTCCATCGCAGACTACCTTCCAACTGGTGACGACCGGTTGACGTCATCACGGATCCGCATTAGGTACGCCGCGGGGCTCCCCCACGGCTGGGCCAGCCGTACAAATCCACAAACAGAGGTTGCCCTCAACGAAGGAGCCACACAGGTAGGTAATATAATCAGGTGTGCAATAGTGTCCTGTGTGACTGTTGACTGTGGGGCTTGTGGGGTTCTGGTTGTCCTCTGTACTTGCTCCGGCTACCTCCATGGTGCTTCGCAGTTGTTTGTGTTTTGTTTGTGTTTTTTGTTGCCGCTTTTATAGTGGTTTTTCCCGCATGACTTGTGGTACTTGCAGGCCTGGCGCTGCTTATCGCTGAATTTATTATCGCAGTTGGGCCCATCGCAACTTTTTTCACGTTCGGGTTTAGATTTTTATCGCCGTCCCGGTAATTATATCGCAGACATTTGACGCGTTATCGGGAAACTATCGCATGTTACCGCCGTGTTGAGAATACGATGTTAACACAGAGTTATTTTCCCGCAATATGAAAAATTGCGTTAACCTATTTTGGTGATGATTATCGCACGTTCTTGAGAATATCCCCTGAGAGCGGAAGACTAACATCTTAAAAACAAACAGGTACAAACATTTTTTGAAAGAAAGAAACGCACGAGGTTGATGTGCTTGGGAAATGATCTGAACTTAACTGTGCCCTCTAGCCCTACACGGAAGTTATTCCACATGAGGCATCTGATGGTATTGTTTTCGTCAGAATAATAAACTATGTAAACAAGTACTCTGGACTTGGGGGAAGAATGCAGTGATTTCAAATCACAGGTGCAATGTATTATGGACATTGGAGTCCTGAGAAATTCGAAACTGTGGACATGGACTTTTCCGACTCGAAAACTATGAAAAAGAGTGCATTAGCAGGATATTATTGAGAGTATGGATTGTTATCTTTGGCAAGTCATGTCCTAAATAAGAGAAACAGTGGACTGCACATATTGAATGTTAGTGTAATTCCCAAAATGAAAAAAGCACCCGCACTTTGTCCTTCCTCTCTGTCTGACTTTTCAAAGTATTTAAGTTCCCCTGGCACCTGCCCCTCGAATTTGCATATGATTAAGGTCCATTGGGACTGAAACGCGTTATGCAGGCTGTGATGCTGCTGGTTTACCTACTTGAATAAAGAGGTTTGAAACGAATATCGTGTGGAGGGCTTGACTCTCATGCAGGGAATGTGCATGAGTTTTCGTTGGCATATATATATATATATACATATATATATATATATATATTATCTACTGGCGGTCGCCAGTAGATAGTTATAGTTACAACCTATTATCCATAGGAAATCCGCGACATTCTATTTGAAATAACTCTCTTGCCGGTTGACGTATCTTCGCAAAATTTTCAAACTTTGTGGGGCGCTCCGGTCCGCTCCTACCCTGAAAGTCTCGGGGGATTTGTCAAGCGGGGGCCGAGAAAAAGGGGGTCCCAAAACGTGTTTTCCCCATGCAATTTTCCATAGGAAACTTTAGACACGGCTACAGCCCGAACTGCTGAACGGAATTACACCAAATTTGGCAAAGAGGTAGTTCTTGGTTCAGAAAGAACCCTTTTGTTAAATGGTGTAAATCCGTTCAGTAGTTGCTGAGAAAATCAAAAGTAAAAAGATAGATATATCTATGGCCGAGTAGGGTCCGCGTACCCTCAGCGCACCCTGCGCGCACCGTCCCGATCATGAGCTGCATGTTAATTGGCTGTCAGCTGGCTGTCAACATTCCGATTCAGGAAATGTTGGCAGCCATTTTGTCCCTCGGTAAAACCGAGGGACAGAAACAAGTGCGCAAAGCGCACAAAGGGGGCAGGGTAGAAACACCCTGACCCTCTAGGTTTGCTCAGGGGTCCCACAAGGACCCCTGGGCAAAAAAAATAAAAATAAAAATAAAAATCGGCAGGATGCGCTCAGGGTGCGCGAATCCTGCCGAAAAAGCAAAATCGAGCGCGGTCTCCCGCGCTCGATGTTAATTGCCCCCGGGTGGGCCAAGTCCTGGGGGCATGCTGGGGGGGTTAATTTTATGTGTGGGGGCCTCTAAGGGCTCCCCAAGCCCGGGGACCACCACCCCCGGGGCTTTATGTATAATGGTGCGAGAGGGCTCTGAGCCCTCCCGCAGCCCCCGGGACCGCCACCTCCCCGGGGCTTCTTTTTATTTGTGAAAAACCTGTGTAGGGGGCTCCAGCCCCCACACGCCCGGGGACCACCACCTCCCGGGGCACTAAGAAAATTACAATGGGGGTCCGTTTTGGACCCCAAGCCCCGGGGACCACCACCTCCCCGGGGCTTTCAAAATGTGAGGAGGTGGGCCGCGCGGCCCCCTCCTGGAGCCTGTGGTGGCCCTGGGGACCGCCACCCCCAGAGCCGGCTCCTGCAGTGTCCCGGGGTGCCTACCCCCGGGACACTGCTGTTTGCAATGACAGGACGGGAGCCACGCGGCTCCCGTCCTGTCATAGCAAACTGCTTTGGATATTGGAAGAGAGAGCAGGAAACCTGCTCTCTCTTCCAATATCCAAAGCTGATTGCTTTCCACATGGGGAGCAGCATGTTAGCTGCTCCCCATGTGTAACAGCAATGCCGGCTCCCGTAGGACACGGGGAGCCGGCGGGACTGTGGGGGTTTGGGGACCCCCACAGTCCCCAACGAGAGCCAGGCCCCGGGGGATGGGGTCCCCAGGGCCATAAGTGGCCACGGAGGGGGCCACGCAGCCCCCTCCCCAAAGGTCAAAAAAAAAAAAAAAGTGCAAGGCCGGCCCCGGGGATGGGGTCCCCGGGGCCTTAAATGGCCTGAGGAGGGGGCCACGCAGCCCCCTCCAAATAAAAAAAGAGGCCATGCCCGGGGGATGGGGTCCCCGGGGCCAATACAGGCCCAGGGAAGGAGGGCCACGCGGCCCCCTTCCCGTTTTTTATTTTTATTTTAATTTTAAAAAAAGGGTAAGGCCCTGGGGGATGGGGTCCCCAGGGCCTAAAAATAGGAAAAAGGAAGGGGGCCACACAGCCCCCTTCAGGGGAAAAAAACTAAACAAAAACGATCGGGCCCGCAGGCCCCGCCCCTTCCTTCACCACTCTGCAAACGCGCCCCTGGCGCGTTTGCAGAGGGGAACAATTCCCCTTGAATACTGGGGGTCCCTGGGGCCAACTAGCCCACCAGGAACCTCCAGTATGCGCCAGGGAGCTGCCTTGCAGAGAGGTGTACAGAGGCCACGCCCCTTTTACACCTCTCTGCAACGCAGCTCTGTGGCGCTTTTTGGAGGTATATGGTGGGCTAGTTGCACCCCAGGGACCCTCAGGATTCAAGGGGAGTTAATCCCCCGACTTAAAACGCGCCACAGGGCGCGTTTGCACAGTGGAGAAGGGAGGGCGGGGCTTCAGGTGACATGTGTGCAAACAGGCCCCGTGGCGCGTTTTAAGATGGGGAATTAAATCCCCTTCAATCCTGAGGGTCCCTGGGGCCAACTAGCCCAACAGGTACGTCCAGAAAGCGCCACAGAGCTGCGTTGCAGAGAGGTGTAAAAGGGGTGTGGCCTCTGTACATGTCTCTGCAACGCAGCCCCTGGCGCATACTGGAGGTTCCTGGTGGGCTAGTTGGCCCGTAGGGACCCTCATGATTCAAGGGGACTTAATCCCCCAACTTAAAACGCGCCACGGGGCGCGTTTGCACAGATGTCACCTCAGGCCCCGCCCCTCCCTTCACCATTGTGCAAATATTCCTCTAAAATCAGCCGAAATACGAATTCTGATTTACTCACCTGTTATCAGGAGAGACCTCAGTGCTGCATCTTTCAGCCCAGTACTAATCCTGAAAAGTAATTTTAACCGTACTTACCAGTAACTTGAATTTCCTTCCATAGGCTAACATTGACTGGTTTCACTTGGAAATTCTTCTAAGTGTGGAGTTTTGGAACTTTAAAATATTCCTCTAAAATCAGCCGAAATACGAATTCCGATTTACTCACCTGTTATCAGGAGAGACCTCAGTGCTGCATCTTTCAGCCCAGTACTGATCCTCAAAAGTAATTTTAACCGTACTTACCAGTAACTTGAATTTCCTTCCATAGGATATAATTGCCTGCTTTTTGCTGAAAAAGTTTCTAAGTGTTGATTTTTGAAACATACAAATATTCCTCTAAAATCAGCCGAAATACGAATTCCGATTTACTCACCTGTTATAAGGAGAGACCTCAGTGCTGTATCTTTCAGCCCAGTACTGGTCCTGAAAAGTAATTTTAACCGTACTTACCAGTAACTTGAATTTCCTTCCATAGGCTAACATTGACTGGTTTCACTTGGAAATTCTTCTAAGTGTGGAGTTTTGAAACTTTAAAATATTCCTCTAAAATCAGCCGAAATACGAATTCCGATTTACTCACCTGTTATCAGGAGAGACCTCAGTGCTGCATCTTTCAGCCCAGTACTGGTCCTGAAAAGTAATTTTAACCGTACTTACCAGTAACTTATATTTTCTTCCATAGGAATCCATTGTCTGGTTTTCAGCAGAAAAGTTTCAAAGTGTCGATTTTCACAAACTACAAATATTCCTTAAAAATCGCCTGTATGACTTAAACGCATTCTTTCAACTGTTTACAGGAGATGCACCAGTGCTGGATCCAGGATCCAACACTGAGTAAGAAAAGTAACGATAACAGTTTTTACCTGCTAAGTGAATTTCCTTCCATAGGATAACATTGGTGATTCTATGAGAAAAAGTTTCTAAGTGTCAACTTTTAAAATACAATAATATTCCTTAAAAATCACGACTGTAACCAAAACGCTTTTACTCAACTGTTTACAGGAGATGTACCAGGACTGAATCTAGGATCCAGTCCTGTGGTTAGAAAAGTAATCCATAAAGTAACTAATTGCATTTAACTAGAAATTCACATTGAGCTGAATGTTGCATTGTGTTTGAAAATGTGGTGCCCATTGCAACAACTGTAACTACTGTACTTAAAAGTCTATTGCCTATGTGCAAAGTATTTAAACTAAAGTAATTCATTCTGAGAAAGTATTTTTTGTAATGTAATGTATAATGTAATTATAATGTAATTTAAAAAATAAAATATGTAAAAATAAAAATTCTAAAAATTTAATAAATCAGTATGAAAAAAATGAATATAACAATTAATACATTTAAAAATTGTCATTTACAAAACCTTTGAAATTCACTGAAAAAACCGTAGGTTTCAGACATGTTATAGTTAGGAATTAGCATTTAAAAAACCTTTGAAATTCACTGAAAAAACCATAGGTTTCAGATAAGTTATAGTTAGAAATTAGCATTTAAAAAACCTTTGAAATTCACTGAAAAAACCATAGGTTTTAGGGACAGTTATAGTTAGTTGGACATTGCACTCGTACAAAACCCGTGAAATTCCCCCGTTATAGTTAGTTCAGCTAACTATAACTCGCGCCCGCAATGCACTGCTGATGACGTCACATATTACATCACTCATGACATGGTCAGTGACATCACTGATGACATCACTGATGACATCTCAAATGACATCACATCAGTGCAGCACAAGAAACAAGATAAAGATTGGACTTTGACAAGATTTTAAGGCTACTAATGCCAAATAGGATACTATGTCAAGCCAAGGTTGGAATTTGCATACTAGTGCATTCTGGTAATAGTGGTCTAAAGGAAAGGCCACGTGACCACTGGGATCCAAATCAACTCACCTGTGATCAAGGCGCAAGGCGCCGAAACGCGTAAGGACTTAAGGAGTTGTTAAGCTGCCACGTATTTCAGACACAATGAAGCTGTCAGCCTGAAAGGACGCCGAAGCTGTGGGCTTTTCCTTTTTTCTCGTTGTTTTTAACAGGATTCTCCATTCCTGCTTTGAGCCCGCCCTGCAGAGTTGGGGGCCCCGGTAAAGTGGAGATTTGTGAATGTATCAAACGGAGGGGGCATGACTCGCTCTTCACCACAGCAGTCAAAATGGACTTCCGTGACTATGTGCGTGGTTGAAGAGAAAGGGAGGAAGGAGGTTTACCTCTATCCAGCAGTCTTCGTGTTTCTTTGCCAGGCAATTACTTGTTACGTGGCAGCCAAGTGCACTGGGCTTTTTAATGTTTTTACCGGAATGCAGCACAAGAAACAAGATAAAGATTGGACTTTGACAAGATTTTAAGGCTACTAATGCCAAATAGGATACTATGTCGAGCCAAGGTTGGAATTTGCATACTAGTGCATTCTGGTAATAGTGGTCTAAAGGAAAGGCCACGTGACCACTGGGATCCAAATCAACTCACCTGTGATCAAGGCGCAAGGCGCCGAAACGCGTAAGGACTTAAGGAGTTGTTAAGCTGCCACGTATTTCAGACACAATGAAGCTGTCAGCCTGAAAGGACGCCGAAGCTGTGGGCTTTTCCTTTTTTCTCGTTGTTTTTAACAGGATTCTCCATTCCTGCTTTGAGCCCGCCCTGCAGAGTTGGGGGCCCCGGTAAAGTGGAGATTTGTGAATGTATCAAACGGAGGGGGCATGACTCGCTCTTCACCACAGCAGTCAAAATGGACTTCCGTGACTATGTGCGTGGTTGAAGAGAAAGGGAGGAAGGAGGTTTACCTCTATCCAGCAGTCTTCGTGTTTCTTTGCCAGGCAATTACTTGTTACGTGGCAGCCAAGTGCACTGGGCTTTTAATGTTTTTACCGGAATGCAGCACAAGAAACAAGATAAAGATTGGACTTTGACAAGATTTTAAGGCTACTAATGCCAAATAGGATACTATGTCGAGCCAAGGTTGGAATTTGCATACTAGTGCATTCTGGTAATAGTGGTCTAAAGGAAAGGCCACGTGACCACTGGGATCCAAATCAACTCACCTGTGATCAAGGCGCAAGGCGCCGAAACGTGTAAGGACTTAAGGAGTTGTTAAGCTGCCACGTATTTCAGACACAATGAAGCTGTCAGCCTGAAAGGACGCCGAAGCTGTGGGCTTTTCCTTTTTTCTCGTTGTTTTTAACAGGATTCTCCATTCCTGCTTTGAGCCCGCCCTGCAGAGTTGGGGGCCCCGGTAAAGTGGAGATTTGTGAATGTATATATATATATATATATATATATATATATATATATATATATATATATATATATCACCAACAAAGGACTCGTCCTGACGGCATTTGCGGCGCTCTGTGACGGTGCGATCCGTGGAAAACGGCAGAGTCCAGCCGTGATATGTCACCAAGGATTCCCTTTTGAGGAAAGAACCACTCGCACTCACGGGTATTTTTGCACGCTCTTAGATTTTATTAAAGCGGCAACATTCTCCAACCAGTAAAGAACCCCTACGCGTTTCAGTCTGCCCTCAGACCTTGCTCACGGGTAACCAACGCTGCAATTGCTGCTTCATTTAAACTGATCACCTGACATTATGTCACATCCTGTTCTCTACAGCGCTAGGCATTCTGGTAGATGTAGTCTTTTGCATTTTTATCGTGAATTTTAAATAAGTGATTTTGTGAATAGAACAAATTAAATTGATATATCTAAAATACAGTGAAACTAGTTAGTGCCATGCCTGTTACAGTTTTCCAATATGTAATTAAACTGATCTATTGAGCTAATACTATGACAACCACCCATTCATTTGGTTGCATTTTGCCTACCACAAACATCCTTTCTCAATTCTATTCAGGTACATTGCCCAAATGAAAATATTTTGCCCTCTATTGGGCTTTCAAGGACGTGAGTTACCAAAATTGGTGACTTTCTTCAAATTTACCTGTTCTTAAAACTAGTAACATACAACTATAATTAAAACCAAACACATATCTGATATTTCCATTTCATAAAAAGATTTTCTATGACCAAAATTTGTTATGTTATGAGATAAGAAAAGGCCTTAATTGATACTATGAGAAATTGCCTAATTTCAAAATCTCTTTCCAAATTTGAGAAAATTTACGATTGTATAGATTCTTTACAAGCAATATATTTCTATTTATAATGTCGTTAAAGGTGGGAGTACATCTCTTCATCCTTATTGAGGCCAAAGGGGGCCAGGGTTCTGAAAGATAAAATGTGACGTGATTCCCTTTGATGGAAAAGTATCATGATGGGGACTGGAAGAAACTAAAATTCTATGCAGTGGAAATGGTCGAATGCCATGTGAGAGGTGGCAATCGGGAAAAAACTCTGAGACAAAGGGAATTTGAAGAAAGTCACCAATTTTGGTAACTCACGTCCTTGAAAGCCCAATAGAGGGCAAAATATTTTCATTTGGGCAATGTACCTGAATAGAATTGAGAAAGGATGTTTGTGGTAGGCAAAATGCAACCAAATGAATGGGTGGTTGTCATAGTATTAGCTCAATAGATCAGTTTAATTACATATTGGAAAACTGTAACAGGCATGGCACTCACTAGTTTCACTGTATTTTAGATATATCAATTTAATTTGTTCTATTCACAAAATCACTTATTTAAAATTCACGATAAAAATGCAAAAGACTACATCTACCAGAATGCCTAGCGCTGTAGAGAACAGGATGTGACATAATGTCAGGTGATCAGTTTAAATGAAGCAGCAATTGCAGCGTTGGTTACCCGTGAGCAAGGTCTGAGGGCAGACTGAAACGCGTAGGGGTTCTTTACTGGTTGGAGAATGTTGCCGCTTTAATAAAATCTAAGAGCGTGCAAAAATACCCGTGAGTGCGAGTGGTTCTTTCCTCAAAAGGGAATCCTTGGTGATATATATATATATATATATATATATATATATATATATATATATATATATATATATATATTTATATATTTATATATTTATATATTACCTGCTGGCGGTCACCAATAGGTAGTTATAGTTAGGACTTAGTTTCTTTTGCTAATAACTTTGTCGCCATTTGACAATTCTTCACGAAAATTTCAAAACTAGTTTGCCATTCACTTCATCTACTGACTTGAAAGTTTTGGGGTGATTTGTCAAGCCTGGTTGAGGAAAAGGAGGGTCCCTAGACGTGTTTTCCCCATTCAATTTCCTGTAAGAATTTTAGACATGACTACAGCCCGGACCACCGAAGGGAATTACACCAAATTTGGCTGAAAGCAAGATGTTGGTCCAGAAGGAGTGCTTTTTGTAATTTGGTGTAAATCCATTCAGTAGTTTTGGAGTTACTAGAGAAAAAGATTTCTGAACATCTAGAGATGCGTATCCACCACAGTGGATCCGCAGATCCATGCGCCACCAACAATGCAGCGATTTGCTGGCTGCCTCCTGAAAAAAGTTGAGGCCGCCATTTTGTGAATCTGGAGACCGTTCCCGGGGGCAACTAAAGTAAAACTAGGATATAAGGGGTCAGGTTAGAGGTATAATGACCCCATGGGACCGATGGAGGGGTCTGTGAGGGACCCCTCATAGGCAAGAAATTGCAACAAAAAAATGTGGGGAACTCACGAGGATCTGTGGAACCATGTGTCTCTCAGCGTGACCCCCCATGTGAATCAAGGATGGATCTGTGGATTCAGACCTCAATTAAAAAAAAAACACCCACTCACACACTCCCTCACACCCCCATACAACCACTCACACGCCTACTCACGCATCCATACACCCACTCAGACACCCATTCACAAACCCATACTGTCTCTCAGACATCCTCTCAGACACTCATAAAGTCATTAATACATCCATTCAGAGACCCAAAGAACTTCTCACACACCCATTCACAGACCCTCACATGCACTGACACACGCACTCACACAGCCATGTACAAACCCATACAGCCACTTACACACCCACTCACAAACCCACACAGTGCACACCTATACAGCAACACACTGACACACCCACTCACACACCCACACAGCCCAGAGACCCACATAGCCACTTACACACCCACTCACACATCCATAAACTCACTCACTCACTGCATTTGGGGAGCTTGCTGCAGGCCGGGCCCTGCGGCCAACCCCCTGCCAAATAGGGCTGCAGTGATTGGCATAATGTATGGTAATTAAATATGCTGGCCCTGTGGTCAACCCCTGCTGTACACAGCCGAAGGCCGTGAGTGGTGTCAAGTGGATTAACGTATGGTAATTAAATATTACTTTATGTTATAAAAGCCCTAGAAAATCACTGAAAACACCAAAGGTCACAAGGACGTTGGAGTTAGGAAATAGCATTAAAAACCTTATAAATTAATTAAAAAATCAAAAGTTACAGGGACGTTATAGGTTCAGAGATTACACGCACAAAACCATAGAAATTCAGCAGTTATAGTTATCTCAAGTAACTATAGCTCGTGCCCTAAGGTAACTATAACACGCACTGTCGCCATGCACTGCTAAACTGTAACCTCTGTTTTTTTTGTGTGAAATTATATATATATATATATATATTATCTACTGGCGGTCGCCAGTAGATAGTTATAGTTAGGACCTATTTTCCATAGGAAATCCGCGACATTCTATTTGAAATAACACTTGCGTCGGTTGACGAATCTTCGCGAAATTTTCAAACTTTATGGCCCGCTCCGGTCCGCTCCTACCCTGAAAGTCTCAGGGTGATTCGTCAAGCGGGGGCCGAGAAAAAAGGGGGTCCCAAAACATGTTTTCCCCATTCATTTTCCCATAGGAAACTTTAGACACGGCTACAGCCCGAACTGCTGAACGGAATTACACCAAATTTGGCAAAGAGGTAGTTCTTGGTTCAGAAAGAACCCTTTTTGTTAAATGGTGTAAATCCGTTCAGTAGTTGCGGAGAAATTAAAAAATAAGAGTCAAAAATCAATTTCCCATAGGAAACTTTATGCAAGGCTACAGCCCGAACTGCTGAACGGAATTACACCAAATTTGGCAAAGAGGTAGTTCTTGGTTCAAAAGAACCCTTTTGTTAAATGGTGTAAATCCGTTCAGTAGTTGCTGAGAAAATCAAAAGTAAAAACACATATATATCTGGGCGGAGCCTAACCACACATGTCATCGTGAGATCTGATTGGCTGTCAGCACTTCATCCTGGAATTGCTGGCAGCCATCTTGGGACCAATATAAATGATAGTACCCCATTGAAATGCATTGTAGTGAATCGAAGATTTTGAGGGTTACCAAAAGGAGAACTATAAAGGGTGATAACAGACTTTAGTTACATTAGAATTCATTTGTTGATGGTACCATACTAATTTCAGGAATTGTGGTGTGTTCTAAGGTGATTTTACCCTGTGAAAAACCTTCTGCTGGGATATCATGAATCATGTTTGAGAGAAAACTATTTTCACATGCTTGTCCCATACAGTTTTGGAAGGTGCCCCAGAAGCTAAAATGAGAGCATATTTTCTGTAAATTCACATTATCTTTCTCAGTCATGTGAGAATGAAGTCTGACATTCTCAGTAAAACATGTACATCCAACAAGGGCAGAGACTGTCAGTTGATTCCTTTGAGTTCTACTGCAGCTTCCCAGAGTGTTCTAAAGAACAACTAGAGTGCTAACAGCCTTACTTATGACAAAAGTATGGCACACCTGAAGCCATCTTGATTGGAATAAACTGGTAACACTTAAAACATTTAATTTAAAAAGGAACAAAACGATGGGGTTCATCTTGTCATAGAAATTATGGTTAGTGCTCTGGAAAGAAAAATTAGGACATGTTTCAAGTGTGATCTCAAATATCTTCCTGTTATATTTCAACAGGAGCAGCCTGTCAGTTGATGCCTTTGTGTTCTACTGCAGCTTCCCAGAGTGTTCTAAAGAACAACTAGAGCGCTAACAGTCTTACTTATGACAAAAGTATGGCACACCTGAAGCCATCTTGATTGGAATAAACTGGTAACACTTAAAACATTTAATTTAAAAAGGAACAAAATGATGGGGTTCATTTTGTCATAGAAATTATGGTTAGTGCTGTAGAAAGAAAAATTAGGACATGTTTCAAGTGTGATCTCAAATATCTTCCTGTTATATTTCAACAGGAGCAGCCTGTCAGTTGATGCCTTTGTGTTCTACTGCAGCTTCCCAGAGTGTTCTAAAGAACAACTAGAGCGCTAACAGTCTTACTTATGACAAAAGTATGGCACACCTCAAGCCATCTTGATTGGAATAAACTGGTAACACTTAAAACATTTAATTTAAAAAGGAACAAAATGAGGGGGTTCATTTTGCCATAGAAATTATGGTTAGTGCTGCAAAAAGAAAATTTAGTGCATGTTTTAAGTGAGATCTCAAATCCTCTTCTATTTCATTAGAACATTCTGACATGCAGACTGAAACAATCACTTTCAATACCAGCAGTAGACTTCCAGTTAACTCCTTGGTGAGCAGTAGCTTTACTACAGTGATCTAATGAACAACTAGAGTAATAACATTCTGAATTTATGGCAAATGTGTGACACATCTGAATGCCTTCTTGATGGAATCAAAGTAAAAAACTGAAAGCATTTCCTACTGAGGAGACTGCAGTAAATGAGGAAATTAGGAAACTTCATAACAAAGAAGTCTTCCAAGATGGCCACCAGTGAAAAAAGAGCCCAAATGTAGCACAAATATTACCCAGATGTAGCCCACATATAGCCCAATGACAAAAGTGTGCAAAACACTTTTTATTTTTAGTTTTTTTGCAGTTTTATGTAGTGCAGACCGGTCAGGTATTGGAGCGTTGCATCTTAAAACATGACCCCACTGCACTACCCTAAAACACTACCCCAGCACGACCCCCTACACTACACAAGCACCACTGCACTATCCTAAACCCTAAAACACTACCCCCAGCATGACCCCCTACACTACACAAACACCACTGCACTACCCTAAACCCTAAAACACTACCCCAACACCACTGCACTAACCTAAATCCTAAAACACTACCCCAGCACGACCCCCTACACTACCCAAACACCACTGCACTACCCTAAAACATGACCCCCTACACTACACAAACACCACTGCACTACCCTAAACCCTAAAACACTACCCCCAGCACGACCCCCTACACTACACAAGCACCACTGCACTACCCTAAACCCTAAAACACTACCCCCAGCACGACCCCTACACTACACAAACACCACTGCACTACCTTAAACCCTAAAACACTACCCCCAGCACGACCCCCTACACTACCCAAACACCACTGCACTAACCTAAATCCTAAAACACTACCCCCAGCACGACCCCCTACACTACCCAAACACCACTGCACTACCCTAAAACATGACCCCCTACACTACACAAACACCACTGCACTACCCTAAACCCTAAAACACTACCCCCAGCACGACCCCCTACACTACACAAGCACCACTGCACTACCCTAAACCCTAAAACACTAGCCCCAGCACGACCCCCTACACTGCCCGAACACCACTGCACTGCCCTAAACCCTGAAACACCAGCCCCTGCACGACCCCTACACTGCCCGAACACCACTGCACTGCCCTAAACCCTGAAACACATACCCTAGCACGACCCCTACACTGCCCGAACACCACTGCACTGCCCTAAACCCTGAAACACCACCCCTTCACGACCCCCTACACTGCCCGAACACCACTGCACTGCCCTAAACCCTGAAACACCACCCCCAGCATGACCCCTACACTGCTCGAACACCACTGCACTGCCCTAAACCCTGAAACACTACCCCCAGCAAGACCTCCTACACTGCCCGAACACCACTGTACTGCCCTAAACCCTGAAACATCACCCCCAGCAAGACCCCCTACACTGCCCGAACACCACTGCACTGCCCTAAACCCTGAAACACCACACCCAGCACGACCCCCTACACTGCCCGAACACCACTGCACTGCCCTAAACCCTGAAACACCACCCCCTGCACGACCCCCTACACTGCCCGAACACTACTGCACTGCCCTAAACCCTGAAACACCATCCCCAGCACGACCCCCTACACTGCACGAACACCACTGCACTGCCCTAAACCCTGAAACACCACCCCCAGCAAGACCCCCTACACTGCCCGAACACCACTGCCCGAAACCCTGAAACACCACCCCCAGCAAGACCCCCTACACTGCCCGAACACCACTGCACTGCCCTAAACCCTGAAACACCAGCCCCAGCACGACCCCTACACTTCCCGAACACCACTGCACTGCCCTTAACCCTGAAACACCACCCCTGCACGACCCCCTATACTGCCCGAACACCACTGCACTGCCCTAAACCCTGAAACACCACCCCCAGCACGACCCCCTACACTGCCCGAACACCACTGCACTGCCCTAAACCCTGAAACACCACCCCCTGCACGATCCCCTACACTGCCCGAACACTACTGCACTGCCCTAAACCCTGAAACACCACCCCCAGCACGACCCCCTACACTGCACGAACACCACTGCTCTGCCCTAAACCCCGAAACACTACCCCCAGCAAGACCCCTACACTGCCCGAACACCACTGCCCTAAACCCTGAAACACCACCCCCAGCAAGACCCCCTACACTGCCTGTACACCACTGCACTGCCCTAAACCCTGAACCGCCACCCCCAGCATGACCCCCTACACTGCCCGAACACCACTGCACTGCCCTAAACCCTGAAACACCACCCCCAGCACGACCCCCTACACTGCCCGAACACCACTGCACTGCCCTAAACCATGAAACACCAGCCCCAGCACGACCCCCTACACTGCCCGAACACCACTGCACTGCCCTAAACCCTGAAACACTACCCCCAGCATGACCCCCTACACTGCCCGAACACCACTGCACTGCCCTAAACCCTGAAACACCAGCCCCAGCACAACCCCGTACACTGCCCGAACACCAGTGCACTGCCCTAAACCCTGAAACACCAGCCCCAGCACGACCGCCTACACTGCCCGAAAACCACTGCACTGCCCTAAACCCTGAAACACCAGCCCCAGCACGACCCCCTACACTGCCCGAACACCACTGCACTATCCTAAACCCTCAAACACCAGCCCCAGCACGACCCCCTACACTGCCCGAACACCACTGCACTGCCCTAAACCCTGAAACACCAGCCCCAGCAAGACCCCCTACACTGCCCGAACACCACTGCACTGCCCTAAACCCTGAAACACCACCCCCAGCAAGACACCCTACACTGCCCGAACACCACTGCACTAAAGCCTGAAACACCACCCCCAGCAAGACCACCTACACTGGCCGAACACCACTGCACTGCCCTAAACCCTGAAACACCACCCCCTGCATGACCCCCTACACTGCCCAAACACCACTGCACTGCCCTAAACCCTGAAACACCACCCGCTGCACGACCCCCTACACTGCCCGAACACCACTGCACTGCCCTAAACCCTGAAACACCACCCCCAGCACGACCCCCTACACTGCCCGAACACCACTGCACTGCCCTAAACCCTGAAACACCACCCCTGCACGACCTCCTACAATGCCGGAACACCACTGCACTGCCCTAAACCCTGAAACACCACCCCCAGCACGACCCCCTACACTGCCCGAACACCACTGCACTGCCCTAAACCCTGAAACATCAACCCCAGCAAGACCCCCTACACTGCCTGAACACCACTGCCCTAAACCCTGAAACACCACCCCCTACACTGCACGAACACCACTGCACTGCCCTAAACCCTGAAAAACCACCTCCAGCAAAACCCCCTACACTGCCTGAACACCATTGCTCTGCCCTAAATCCTGAAACACTAGCCCCAGCATGACCCCCTACACTGCCCAAACACCACTGCACTGCCCTAAACCCTGAAACACCACCCCCAGCACGACCCCCTACACTGCCCGAACACCACTGCACTGCCCTAAACCCTGAAACACCAGCCCCAGCAAGACCCCCTACACTGCCCGAACACCACTGCACTGCCCTAGACTCTGAAACACCAGCCCCAGCAAGACCCCCTACACTGCCCGAACACCACTGCACTGCCCTAAACCCTGAAACAACAGCCCCAGCAGGACCCCCTACACTGCCCGAACACCACTGCACTGCCCTAAACCCTGAAACACCAGCCCCAGCACAACCCCCTACACTGCCCGAACAGCACTGCACTGCCCTAAACCCTGAAACACCAGCCCCAGCACGACCCCCTACACTGCCCGAACACCACTGTACTGCCCTAAACCCTGAAACACCAGCCCCAGCACGACCCCCTACACTGCCTGAACACCACTGCACTGCCCTAAACCCTGAAACACCACCCCCTGCATGACCCCCTACACTGCCCGAACACCACTGCACTGCCCTAAACCCTGAAACACCACCCCCTGCAGCACCCCCTACACTGCCCAAACACCACTGCACTGCCCTAAACCCTGAAACACCACCCCCTGCACCGCCCCCTACACTGCCCGAACACCACTGCACTGCCCTAATCCCTGAAACACCACCCCCAGCACGACCCCCTTTACTGCTCGAACACCACTGCACTGCCCCAAACCCTGAAACACCACCCCCAGCACGACCCCCTACACTGCCCGAACACCACTGCCCTAAACCCTGAAACACCACCCCCTGCACGACCCCTACACTGCCCGAACACCACTGCACTGCCCTAAACCCTGAAACACCACCCCCAGCATGACCCCCTACACTGCCCGAACACCACTGCACTGCCCTAAACCCTAAAACACCACCCCCAGCATTACCCCTACACTGCCCAAACACCACTGCACTGCCCTAAACCCTAGAACACTACCCCCAGCACGACCCCTTACACTACCCGAACACCACTGCACTACCCTAAACCCTAAAATACTACCCCCAGCACAACCCCCTACACTACCCGAACACGACTGCACTGCCCTAAACCCTCAAACACTCCCCCAGCACGACCCCCTACACTACCCGAACACCACTGCACTGCCCTAAACCCTAAAACACTCCCCCAGCACGAACCCCTACACTACCCGAACACCACTGCACTGCCCTAAACCCTAAAACACTCCCCCAGCACGACCCCTACACTACCCAAACACCACTGCACTGCCCTAAACCCTAAAACACTACCCCCGCATGACCCCCTACACTACCCAAACACCAATGCACTACCCTAATCCCTAAAACACTACCCCCGCATGACCCCCTACACTACCCTAAACCCTAAAACACTACCCCCGCACGACTCCCTACACTACCCAAAGACCACTGCACTACCCTAAACCCTAAAACACGACCTCCTACACTACACAAACACCACTGCACTACCCTAAACCCTAAAACACTACTCCCTACACTACACAAACACCACTGCACTACCCTAAACCCTAAAACACTACCCCCAGCAGTACCCCTACACTACCCAAACACCACTGCACTAACCTAAACCCTAAAACACTACCCCCAGCAGTACCCCCTACACTACCCAAACACCACTGCACTACCCTAAATCACTACCCCCAGCACGACCTCCTACACTACCCAAACACCACTGCACTACCCTAAACCCTAAAACACTACCCCCAGCACGACCCCCTACACTATCCAAACACCACTGCACTACCCTAAACCCTAAAACACTCCCCCCAGCACGACTCCCTACACTACCCAAACACCACTGCACTACCCTAAACCCTAAATCTACCCACAGCATGACCCCCTTACACTACACAAATACCACTGCACTACCCTAAACCCTAAGACACTACCCCCAGCACGACCCTCTTCACTACCTAAACACAACTGCAGGCCTGTGGTGCTTACTGGAAGTACCTAGTGGGCTAGTTGGGCCCCAGGGACCCTCAGGATTCAAGGTGACCTAATCCCCCAACTTAAAACGCACCACGGGGCGCGTTTGCACAGTGGTGAAGGGAGGGGGCGGGGCCTCAGGTGACATGTGCGCAAACACGCCACGTGGTGCGTTTTAAGTTGGGGAATTAATTCCCTTTGAATCCTGAGGGACCCTGGGGGCCAACTAGCCCACCAGGTACCTTCAGTAAGCACAACAGAGTTGCGTTGCAGAGAGGTGAAAAAGGTGCGTGGCCTCGGAACGCCTCTCTGCAACTCAGCTCTGTGGTCCTAACTGTAGGTACCTGGGGGGCTAGTTGGGCCCCAGGGACCCTCAGAATTCAAGGGGACTTAATCCCGCAACTTAAAACGCGCCACGGGTGCGTTTGCACACATGTCACCTCAGGCCCCCTCCCTTCACCACTGTGCAAACGCGCCCTGTAGCGCGTTTTAAGAGGTAGTTTTAATCCCCCTGCCCTATTATGTACTAGGGACTTGCAGAGGAGGTCATGCTAATCACAGGGGTACCCCAACGCATAGTGTTCCCTAGTGTATGTAGGTGTTTTCACTGTATTCTAAGTGTCTTTTAGCATAGCACTGGCTCTGGTTAGTCAGAGTCAGTTACCACCAGTACCCGTCTGAAAAGTTGTGGGCACAGGATGATTTTGCAACAAGGCCTCTTTCTGCTCCTCTGTTGGTTCTTTCTGCACATCTTTTGCTTCTTTCTGTGCGTGTTTTCTTCTTTCTTCACATGTCCTACCTCTGTAGGCATAGTTAGAAACTAGCATTTAAAAAAACCTTTGAAATTCACTTAAAAAATCATAGGTTTTAGGCACCTTATAGTTAGAAATTAGCATTTAAAAACCTTTGAAATTCACTGAAAAAACCATAGGTTTCAGACACGTTATAGGTAGAAATTAGCATTTAAAAAACCTTTGAAATTCACTGAAAAAACCATAGGTTTTAGGGACAGTTATAGTTAGTTGGACATTTCACTCGTACAAAACCATAGAAATTCCCCCGTTATAGTTAGTTCAGCTAACTATAACTCGCGCCCGCAATGCACTGCTGATGACGTCACATATTACATCACTCATGACATGGTCAGTGACATCACTGATGACATCACTGATGACATCTCAAATGACATCACTGATGACATCATCCATGTGATAATTTCATGCATCTTCTCACACCCTAATATAACTTTTGATACACCCACTCTAAATTACAGACTGCCATTCTCAAAACCATAGACACTCCAACACCAAAAACTACATACCCACTCACTGATTCTTAGGTCTACACACACATCCACTCACTCACCCGTACAGTCACTCATACTTAGTCACTCAGTACAGGACTATCATATGCACTCATACACCTATATAAACACTCACACACCGCCACTCATCCATAGAGGTACTCACACACCTAGTCAGTCATGCAAAAAACTTAATCACACACCCATTTACTCACCTATACAGTTATACACACACCAGCGCACTTACTCATACAAATACTAGCACATTCTTACGCTCTTATACAATCACTGATACAAGTACACACTCATCCATACAGCCACTCTCACAATCACACACTCTCACTTATAGCCATTTATATACTCCAACACACATATATACTGCCTTTCACATATGTAGTTACTCACACATGTACCACTGAGATATACATTCAATCACTAACACACCCATACACACACTCACCCACCCATACAGTCCATCACAGATGCACTCTTGAAACCATGCACCCAGTGAATAACCAACTCACACATCTATGCACAGAGTCACACACACCCCACCCACACAAACACTCAGGCACCCATACAGATACTCAGACAATCAATCAATAACCCATGTAGACACTCATGTAGCTATTCAGAAAGCCATGCAGCCGCTTACAAACCAACAGACAGACGGATACTGACATTCACACATTTTAGTCACTAACCCATGCATTCAGTAAGATACATTTAATCACTCACTTGTAGAGTCAGTCACTCACGTACTAAATCATCCATTCAGACACTTATACACCCACTCATTCTTCAATATGCCTTTCCCTATATATATTAAACATATTTAAACTTTACAGAAACACACAGTCACTGGATGATGTCATCAGTGATGTCATTTGAGATATCATCAGTGATGTCATCAGTGATGTCACTGACCATGTCATGAGTGATGTAATATGTGACGTCATCAGCAGTGCATTGCGGGCGCGAGTTATAGTTAGCTGAACTAACTATAACGGGGGAATTTCTATGGTTTTGTACGAGTGAAATGTCCAACTAACTATAACTGTCCCTAAAACCTATGGTTTTTTCAGTGAATATATATATGTGTGTGTGTGTGTGTGTGTGTCCACTGATAAAAGGTTATGGTAATGTTACAGTTTGTTGAATATGTCAGTAACAACATCAATGTTTTGAACTAAAAAAACACAAAAATTCACCAGTTATAGTTAGCAAAGCTAACTATAACTTGCACCCCGCCATGTCATTTGAGATTTCATCAGTGATGTCATAAATGATGTCACAGAACATGTCATAAGTGATGTAATATTTGAGGTCATAAGCAGTACATGGCGGTGGCTCCAAGTTACAGTTAGCTCTGCTTACTGTAACTGGTAAACTTCTGTGTTTTTTTTTAGATCAAAACGTTAATGTTGTCACTGATATATTCATCTAACCATAATGTTACTTTAACCTTAGGTTTTTCAGTGAAAATATTTGTGTGTGTGAATGTGTGTGTAAATGTGTGTGTGGGTGTGTGTGTGTGTGTTTGTGTGTTTGTGTAATATATATATATTTATATTAGGAACAATTTATCCCATATAGTATAGTTATTATCTTGCAGTTTCCTAGTGCCTTGTTATCATTAGGAAAAACATTTTAAGAGTGTTTGAGATTTCATGTCCTTGCAATAACCTTCATAATGAGAACATGAATAGTAGGTCAGACATCTTTTGCAGCTGAAATTAAAAGCTCATTTGTTCTGCTTGACTCACGCTTGTTGACAGCTGAATGTGTTTTTTCTCCCAGACATAAATCAACGAAGGACACAGCAGAAAGTATTCTTGTTATTTTATTGCCTCGGGTGGTTATCTTGATTAGAGGTGTTACCAACAACCTGTTGTGCCTCTTTCATTATTTCAGTCATCATGTCATAAAAGAAAAAAAAAGTGGTAAAGCTTTCATCAGTGTTTCTCATTGTTAAGTGCAAGTGTCATAGCGGCTAATAAGCCAGGCAGTAAAAACAACCATAAATAAAACAATGACAATTTGAGCAAAGCAGGTGTAAATGTCACTAATGAAATGGGATCCAACGGGGGCTGTTAGTGTTCGCATTGCATTTATGCAGAACAAAAGAAGATGTTTGTCGTATTTGACAAAAATAGACAAATCTGTTTTCTATGACCTTGGGTTCACCCCTTCATCTCCAGCTAGGCCGTGTTCCTGATGCAGACCGGTACTTCTTCGCTCTTTTTTTAAAATGTATTTGAATCATTGGCAATGCCAGTTTCAAAACATATTCAGAATTCTGGAGAGGGCAAGATATACTCAACCTATAGACCTTTTTTTAAGATGCTCATCGACTGCACTGTTACAGTACTCGGTCTTTCTGGTTTTGTTTGTATGAGGTCGAATTTTAACATATGGAAGTAACCTGCATCATACCCTGGATTTCTTTTATTTTGTTTAATTTTTGTAGCCTTCATTTCTTAATGCCTGTAGCACGGCGAAATGCAAAAATTTGCTTGAGATGTATTTTTGTTCTGCCAAACACCAGCAATGGCCATCTAAATGAGAGAGAAGACCAAAACTCTGCTCCCTAGAAATCCATATTATACAAACTTTTGCCACAATTGACTATTGAAAGCAATGGCAGACAACCTACAACTTTGAGAAAGATATGCTGTGGGACAAACGTCCCTGCAATCTGCGAACAACTGTGCCATTATATATTAAATATAAGTTTCTGCAAGGACTTCGTAGTGGAAGTCGAACATAGAACTTTATGGACTGGAAACGTTTTAGCCAGGCTGTCAGACTTGAAGCATTCTCAGAGTCAGGTACCCTCTGATTGCTAATCTACAGCTACTCAAAAGATTTGGAATAAGTTTTCCAAGTTTTGAAGGAAGGGAATTTTTCACCTTGGGAGCATATTTTCCAAGTTAGTTGACAATAAAAAAGAGCCTGCAGCCCAAATTTAAAAACATTTTGCAGTGTGTTTTTGTCACAAAAGTGGCACAAACTTGTGCAAAATATATTTGGGTATTTAGGGGTTTACTTACAAGCCCTGTGCACTGTCGGTACGTCACTTTTTGTGACGAGCCGGTGGCACACAGAGCTTGGCCATATCTACAAGGCCCGTAAAGTCACTCTGCGTGGCTTTTCATTGCCTTTTATATATGGAGTGAGGCAACGCAGCGCAAGTCGCTGCGTTTCCTCACGCTGTGCCAGGAAGGCGAGCATGGGCGTTGCAGTGGAAACCACCTCCAATCATTGTTTTTATGCAGGAGGGTATCCCTTCCTGCTCAAAAACAATCATTTCAACAACACAGACACCCTTGCACCATGGTGCAAGGGTGCCTGCATTAGGGCACGGCTGCTAATTGTGCACCGACGCTGACTGAAAGGACAGGAATGCACCATATCTTGTAAATACGTTGCATTCCTGTCCTTTCAAATTGGCGTAGGGCAGCACAGCAAAATGACTTGCGGTGCTGACCTAGGCCAATTCTTTGTAAATATTCTCCTTACTTTCTAGCGTAAAACTTGTTTTGCACTGAAAAGTTGCCATAAAGTAACTCAAAGCAGCTGAGTGGGCTGCTTTGCACTGCTCTGTATCAAGCAGGAATTCCATGGATGGTACGTGGGCATTCTCATGCAAACAAACATGGTCTTTGACGCAAAATCCTACCTACTAGTAGACATGGTTTTGCACTAAAAACGAATGCCTCTTTGAAGCAGGCCTAAAAAGGAGAAATGCTTTTATTTGTCCACTTTTTTCCCACTTTGTATGTGTGCTGCAATGCACAGCACACATTTTAAGTCGGAACAGCCTTAAAGTTAGTCTAAGCATAATATTTTGTACTGGAAAGGTGCCCTTCCAGTACAAAATCCATGCTAAACCTTACGCGGACACCTGAGCACTATGGCGCAAAGGTGTGTATGTGACATTAGGCAGCCTGATCGTGCTCCAGGGCTAGGGAGAGAGCAGTATAGTGCCATATCTTTGTAAATATGGTGATTTCCTGCTCTCTCCCTCTCACGAAATCCAGCGCAGCAATTTTGGGGCCTATTACCAACAGCGTGCGTTAATTAACGCAAACCACAGTTAGCGTCGTTTTTTTTATCGCTGGATTCGTTTGCGGAGATAACGCGTTATTAGCAACGCTTTATCTCCAATGCGAAACAAATCCAGCGATAGCGGCGATTCCCAGCATTAGCACGAGAATTCCTTGCGATAAATTCCTATCGCTAAGGAAAAACTCGCTAATAGGCAGGTAGGGACTTAACCGTAGAATCCACCTCCCATAGACTATAATGGCTAAGTCAGGTTTCTAGCAGGTGTTAAAATCCAGCGCTAATCGGGGTTAACGCACATTTTTTATCGCTCGCGGGCCTTGCTAATAGTGTGAAGTTGTGTTTGCGACTGTCTGCGTGTATTTTTAGTGAGGAACGCCCACTTTGCATGTCATTAGCGATAAATATCGCTGACATGCAAAGCGGTAAAAAACGGGCGCTAATGCCCGAAAACTGTCGCTAACTGCTGTTAGAGACAGTTTGCTGATAGGGCGATAAAAATATCGCCGCTTTAGCGGCAAAAAGTGCCGCTAAAGCGGCGATAGTGCCCTTGCTAATATGCCCCTTTGTTTGCACCGCTGTGTTAAGAGACCTTTGCAAATCGGGGCCTACAGATGTAACTGCAAATTTATCCCAACTCTAAACCTGCTAAATGTCTGCATGCAGAGATTTCACAGGAATTGAAGAGCAGTAGTCCTAGCAATCTGTGATTTACATTGAGGTTCAAGCACACTAATAAAGATTTTTGCAGATCCTACAGAATCTTCAAATATCCATCATACGAGATGTCGTTTCACTAATACCTGAATTAAATGCATCTTTCTTGTTACTATTGATAACCGAAGCATTTCCTTTGCTGGCAATAGAAAACCTAGGTGCTCATATCTGCAAAGAAACGTAATTGATTGCACTTGAGCATGACAGGCTCACCTCTGTATTATATATTCATACTAAGATGCTGTGGTGTCAGCTCCGTTCAGCATTAAATCAAGAGGACACAAGATTCCAGTAATGCTAAATATGTCAAGGTGAGTTCCTTCTCAGAAGGTTTTTCTGTGATCGGACATGTCAACACTCATCAATGCCCCGACACAAATACTGAAGTTAACAACTTTTTTTAGATAAATTGTACTCCAGTCCATTTAAAGAAATTGTAAATATTTGGTGCAGGTTAATGTTGGAATGATAGAGGACACAAAGGTAAAATGATGCCTATGTTTTGGTTAGGTACTAGTGTTAATGAATTGGAACAAGCTATTTTAGAGGTGAGTTCTGATCTGGCAATGCATTTAGGGATTACCTTTATTTTAAGTATTGCACTGTCAATCAATCAATCAATCTGGGGTTTGTATAGCGCAACTACTCACCCGCGAGGGTCTCAAGGCGCTGGGGGGGGGCTCCGTAGGGTGCTGTGAAGATTTGCCTTCATGGAATGTGTCTGGATCCCGAGCCTTCCTACAACTTTCTTGTTGAAAGAATTGGGTAATCAGGTAGGTATGGAAAAATCAGTACATCTTCGGGACACGTGCTACACAAATTTGATTCGGGTTGGAAAGCATTTAGTCTACTCCTTAAAGCCCTAATTCTTTCTCATTAAGTTTATTGTCAGATCGGTCATTCTCCTTCATCTCATTCTCTTGTGGTCTCCATAATTGTCACATTTTCCATATCTTGTATTGTCTCTTTAGCGGTTCAGTACCGGAGGAGGTTCTGATACTTAGGGATTTAAGGGGAAAAATAGAATATTGATATGATTTAATTATGGATCAGAGGTTTTGGCTTTGTATTTGATGCTTAGATAGACAATATCTTTCTGGAAGGGTGCCCAAAAAGTGCATGTGTTTTCCATGTATACTTCTTTTATATACATATAAAGTTAAGTAATCGAAACAGAGAGCACTTGTGCAACGCAGAGGTGATATTTGCATGACAGTCTGGTGTCACACATTACTGCTGCATCATATGGCAGAGCCACAATATCTGGGTGCCTGAGTTTGGCGCTGAGGTAAATGCAGCATGTCCTTGTCTCTCTGTAGGTGAGTGCAAGGAGTGGTACATGGATTTTGACTTTATAACTCTATCATATATGGTATTCGGCAACCCCTGTATTAAAAACTAGTCTCCATTTTTTTCTATAATCCGCAACTTGTCACACATCCATTTGCCTCTTATAAGGAAATTACATAGCTACACGACTGTAATAACTTATTACAGCTGAGTTCTGATGTCACAAGGCCTGCTGCCAAAAGCCAGCAGCCAAGGGGAAAGGCTAGTGAGAGAGCATAACTAAAAAAGGAAAACTAAACATTGTTTTCTTTCTTCTGCTCTTTTTTCTGGGTGTACAGTAACGAGCAGAAATAAGTTATTTATGGACACATGTTTATTTTTGCACTCCTTAAATAATTTCAGAAAAGTTAGAATCTTAATGCTTGTTTCTACATTTTCTGAGCTACTGTGCCTTTCTTTAAAATACTGACTTGTATTAAACCAACATCTTATTGCAACAAATATCTAACAGCTTTTTTGATGAGTTCAATTTTGCACGAGAGATTCTATTTTTATTCATCATGTTTGCAAATATGATCTCTATTTCATTTAAAAGAGCGATGTACCAAGGATTTAAGTGGTTTGTGGTTAAGGTGATGGTGTGACCATGCATTATAAGGAATAAAGTACCCTTGACGTACATGATAAGTATATTGCAAGTCACCTGGAAGTTCCATAAGCTTTTAAAGGAGCAAGATCAATGGCCTCATTCTCTATCTGGTAATGGAACTCCTCAGTGGCTTGCAATATCCTTATAATATACGTCTGAGGGTAATTTATCCCATCTAGCCGGCACCTCAGCTAACCTTACCTGTTAGCTGTTTATTTCTGCAGTCACCTATGCAATCCCTTTGGCAGGTCAGTCATTGATGGGTTCACTCTATTAGTGCTGAAGCTGAGTAAAAACTGAAAGGTTTTCTCTCTAATCCACAGTTGTTATATCACATGTTCTACAATCAGCCAGGTGAGTTCTTAAAGCTAATAATACATGGAACGATATAACGACCTGTAATAGCAACCTCTCAATCCTCAAATATTGTTGTAGTACCTTTGGTCCATTTGCATTCCATAAATTGATCTGCGGTGTTCATTTATGATGATGATACTCCTGCAACATGTGAACTTCGTGATATAGAGAGAGGGGATCCTTCAGTTATTACCTGGAAGGCAGCAGAACATCAAAATGATATCTGTTGATATGCAGCTACAACCATTTTCACAAACTGAGGTTTAAACAAGTATTTGCCCACAGACAGGTGAGAAAAAGAATATTACCCTGGAAACATTAAATCGCTCAGTAATACGAGTGTTTGGTGTTTCAAAACATTGGTATGGCACAAAGTGCCATACCAATTGCAGGAAATTCTAATGTCATATTTACATAGGAAAGGAGAATTAGATTGAAGAGCACCCTAAAAGGGCTCCCAGATGCACCATAAATGTCAAGTAGTACCAGGCCTTCGTAGTCAGTTTTCACAACTATGCAGACTGCAATAAACTAGAGCAAGCTGTGGGAAAAGAATGTTTTGAAGAGTTATCTAATTTGCATATATACCATAATCTCTCACCCATCAGCCTCCAACTTGACACGGATGAAAACTCAAATTATTCTTACAGAAATTAATGATAAGGTAAACAAGAGTTCCCCTTTCTCCCTAGATTCTTGCTCAAATTAACTTGGTTCACCATCTGATGAATTTACTCTACCTTAATTGCATTGCATGGCCGGTCCAAAGAGCAAACTCTGGAAGAAACCAGCTGCAGGCGTTTGGCCCTAGTCAGAAATGTAACCACATGGAGATTGAGATTCCAAAGCACCACCAACATGGAGCTCCATTCAGCAGTTCTAAATGTTAAAAGCTGAACATTCAAATTTCAAATGTGGTAGTAGTACACAATATATTCCCTTTCTTCAGATTGGCCCTGCAATAGGCTGTTTACCACACATTCTTCTCTTTTTAGTTCCACCCATCTCCCTGAGCATCACGATTTAAGTAACTGTATATCTGACTCTCCCTTTACACAGATCACTTGCTCCCTCACGACAAACTCTGTTTCCAAATAGTGACTCACTCACTACACTCACATATCAATGGATAAACATGAAGCAGTGGAGCAAACCCTTTCTTTTAGACTTAGAGGCTAAATTTGGGATCACTAATACTATTGTGCATTCTAAAATTGTTATCTTTTTAGGTGTGCTTCTTCTAATCACAAAAATGTGTAAAGAGATATTTTAAAAAAAATACATATACATAGAGGGGCCTTGGGTCAGTGCCTATCAGACTTTTCTAAGTTGAAGAGGCATTCAGATGTTGGATCAGCCTACAAAGCAGCACATATGGAGTGAGGCAACAGCTCAATTTCTTTTCATTGATTAGCCTTGTTTCAAATGTCATTCATTCTGTGAGACCAGTGACAATCATTACTAGGTACATTATTACATATATTATTTTATTATACGGGGTAATTGCAGCATCTGACGTGGCAGTGCTTACAACAGACAGTGCGCACATTCCACACCTAATAAGCTAGTCCTATTGGCTTTGCCAAAGCTTGTTTTGTTATACAGGTAGATTGAGTAATACATTGTTATTTTCCATGAAACCAGTGTCATTTCTATCATTGAATTTTATTATTGCATATACCCGCATTCTTCTAAAACTAACTCCCCACATTTCTAATGAAACCCTTTGCCCTATTACTAGCTACCAAAGGTTGGGCTGCTAGGTGGCTTGTAAGAAAATAAATTTGATCTGAGACTAACTTAGGATAGGGGACTCGATAAAGGAAATGTTTATTTCCTCCCAGTCCTCTCAGCCTCAGAGGGTGTAAAGAGATGTAACAAAAGGCATCAATGGTGCCAGGAAGAATGAGGCTTTAAATTTTGTCAGAAGCTGCTAAAATGTTATGAGACCTTTGTCACTCCTCTATGTATAGCATTCAAATCTAGTCCTATAGATATATTATATGACCGTAATGTTAAAGTATCTTACACTTTTGTTGCTGCAATCGCATAGATTACTGTTTAGTAATGTGTACGTGCTCTAGGTTACTCTACTGTAGGCAACAATTCTGTAAATATGTTGTAAAATACATAGTGTTATTTGTAACTCAATTAGAGTGTGAGAAGGAAATCGAAAATAGTACCATATGCTTTTGAGTGCAATGTTATTTAACGTACGGGAAAGCATGTGTTCACAAATCAAAACTTAGAGAGTATATTATATAAAGTGAGCACTGAGAGGGCTATGTTAAGGCATAGGACTAGATCATAAAATATTTTTGAATGGAGCTATTAAGGTAGTGTTTGCTCTGAAAGTATTTTCTTCCTGTTTGAATAGAATGGAGTTGGTCATGTGTGACAAGAACATTTGTGCACAATTGCTGTTTTGGCATTACATTGTGCTGTGATTTGTGCTGTGATTTGTTCTGTTGTTTTTTGTGCTGCATTATTGCAATGTTTTGTTGTTCAGTAGTTCTTGTGTTGTGTTCTATTTTGACTGTTTTGTTGTGATGTGTTATATGTTTTAATTGTGGCTTTATGTGGCTTTGTATGTTGTTGTGTTATGTTTAGTTGTTTACTTTAGATATGTCCGCAGATGCTTCTATATTTGCAGCTACACGCAGCACATGCTTTGACAGTTCATGTGAAGAGCAATTATTTACCGCTTTCTAAGGTGTTAAAATAGTGCTGCTCTAGCTCTTCAACTACTTAAAACATCAGTAACCCCAAAACTGTGGTAGCCACCAGTGCTCACTAAATTTGATATGGCTTAAGGGGCCAGATGAAGGACCCTCATTATTTGGAACTCGCAACTTGCATTTTTTTGTGAGTCGCAAATTGTGAGTCGCAAGCACTGATGTACAACAGTGTCTGAGCCACTGTTTGCGATTCTCAAATGGCCACAAAGGACCTGCTTCATTAAAATTCATGAGGCAGGTCGCATTTTGCGACCCATTGGGAATGGCCTGCACTCACAGGGATGGTGGCCTGCTGGGAACAGCAGACCACCATGCCTGTGGCTGCTTGTTCAATAAAGCATTTTTTTTTAAATGCAGCCATTTTCTCTAAAGTAAAACAGGATGCATTTAAAAAATAAAGATGAAATGTTTCAGTTTCATTTTTAAGAGCAGACAGTGGTCCATGGGACCACTGCCTGCTCCTGAAAACATTTTCACTGCTGATCACAAAGAGGAAGGGGTCCCCTGGGGACCCCTTCACCTTTGTGACTGGCTTACCACCAATTTGAAATTGGTTGTAAATGTGCTTGCTTTGAGACCCCATTTGCAGTTGCAAAACATTCTTACATCCCCCTGAGACTCGTTATTGGGAAGGGACGCCGTAGGCATGCCCCTTGCTAATAGCGATTCGCAAAATCTATTTTGTGAGTCTGTAACAGGTTACCGACTTGCAAAATAGGCTTTGTACATGCTACAACCCTTTTTCGCAGTCGCAAACGGGCCAGAAAGGAGGCCGGCTGTAAAAGATGCCAGGTCAGGTATGGGACCTTCATTCATAATGGGCAGGTGGTGCAGAAGAAAAAGCAATTAAATTAAATTAAATTTTATTCATGACTCTGTCAGTAGTTCTTGATTTGAATATACCTGTTTCTTATTTGGTTCAACAACAAACTCCACTGAAGCAGGATCTGTAGAAAAGCACATGCCTTCATCTGATTGCTCTTAACATGCACTTATTTCAAATACATTTCAAAGAATAAGTGAACATTGGCGGATCCCTTTGGCATTGAAAAATTCATTTTTATGAAAACATTTCACAAAAGGAATATCTAGAGTCCAGCTGTTTATAATTGCCTGCAAATGCTACACAACTTCTGATTCATAGCCATCTGGTAAAAGAAGGAATATTAATGAAGAATGTGTTGTCATTTTGCTTGCTTGTAGAGCTGTTGGAACTGGTATTTTCTGGTGGACTGAGGAGGTGCCTAAGCCAGGCAGAACCTACCACTCCTGTCAGGGTTAGGTGATTACACTCAGGGCCTGATTCACAGAACTAACGTACGTCAAAAACATAAAGTTAGTACTTTTTGGTATTCACAGAATACACTTACTCATTTTGGTATTCACAGAATGAACTTACTCATTTCGGTATTCACAGAAGTTAGTAGTCCTAACTTTAGGACTCCTAAATGCCTTCTGTGAATACCGAAAGTCTTAAAGTTAGGATTTTTCTCAGTTTAGGAGTAGTAAAGTTAGGACTCCTAACTTTAGGACTCCTAAATGCCTTCTGTGAATACCGAAAGTCTTAAGTTAGGATTTTCTCAGTTTAGGAGTAGTAACTAAACTGAGAAAAATCCGCGCAACTCCCCTTAGGGGCCACTGGAATTGATAGAGCTTCGAGCTACTCACCTGGCCCTCTTTAAATAGGTAACGGTCTATACTACTTCACTGTGTGCCAGCGTTTTAATTAAGATATGCTATCACACTGGGAGCACACCCACGTCGCTAGTAGTCGAAATGTAGGGTACATATCGTAATTTTACTCTGTTCCCCTTAGTTTCAAGTTGCTCACTTATTGTCCTGATGATGATCTTAAGTCCCTAAGATCGAAACGCCGTCGACCCCCACAACAGGAACTCCCTCAATTGTATTAACTTATGCGAAGTTCCTATTCTGTTGTCAATGTGATGTAA
Source organism: Calotriton arnoldi (assembly GCA_963921515.1). Classification (NCBI taxonomy): domain Eukaryota; kingdom Metazoa; phylum Chordata; class Amphibia; order Caudata; family Salamandridae; genus Calotriton; species Calotriton arnoldi. The sequence goes on from CAWUFW010003333.1 coordinate 462,822, forward strand.
TGTTTTTAGAGTTCACCGCACCTTGTCACATTACGCACCTGTCACTTTATGTGAGCACCTGTTTACTTTGACTGTCGCTAACCATGTTTGTGTAAAATAAAATGTTTATTTTACACCACATATGCTCCCCTACTACTTCCGTGCTCCCTCAATGATTAATTGTCTACCCCAAAAAGTTTACCTTGTGTCCTTCTAGAGGACTCCACTTGGTTGCACAGGACCCGATTGGGCCAAACTGAACCGCTGTTTTTCTCTAAAACATATGTTAACCCCAGGTTCTTCTAACAGGGTACCCTTGTTTTACTATACTATGGTATGTATAGCAGGACACCAGGTCACACATCTGAGTCAGAGCCGTCAGCTGAAACAGAGTCCAGATACATGACTGGCACAGTACACACATTTGCACAAGACAACATTGCCTGCCCGCCCATGCACACCCAGGCAGAGGCACCCCAACCCCTCCCGCCGCCCATCGGAGCATGCCCGCCCATGCACACCCAGGCCTCAATGCTCACCTTCCGCCACCGGCGCGTAGACAGGAGGTCCCACCACGTGCCGCTGCAAGTCACAAGCCCGGGGCCCGCGGACATGGCACCCTTCCGCGGTCTCACGTTTGGTGCTGGGTCTTGATTACTCCATGGCATAGGACATACCAGTGCACCCGGCACCATCGCAGGCTGCACACCCGCTCAGCCCAATGGGTGCCACCAACTCTGGGATCCCGGAAGCGACGCCATGTGGCGGTAGGCCCGCGCTGCCCACTGGCTCTGGCCTACACTGCGGTCTAGCAGAGCACACAAAACCTGAGCTGTCCGGACCACCGGGACGGGGCATCATCGCAGGCTGCACACCCGCTCAGCAGCTTAAGGTGCCACTGACTCAGTGCACCCAAAGTCACTGTCCCGTGGCAGGGTGCCTGTGCCGTCCGCAAGGCCCAGTGTGCCACTAACGCTGTGCAACCCCAGTCTGCGCCACGTGGTGGTAGGCCTGTGCCGTCCACAAGGCCTCGTGTGCCACTAACCCTGTGCAACCCCAGTCTGCGCCACGTGGTGGTAGGCCCGTGCCCTCCACAAGGCCTCTTGTGCCACTAACCCTGTGCGCAAAAACTCATGGGCCCTTAATGATTGAGAACCGTGGAGCATCCGTCATCCAGTCACCACCGGCAGAGGGGATTGTGACGTCGTCGGCCCCTTATGTTGGCGGAGTCACATGCCCTGTGACGCCTGTGCCGGACGGGTATGGTGTGCGTGCAGACCTGCCCTCAGGGAGTGGCTGTGAGATGCTGACAACTAGACCAGTGACCTGCACACCACCAGCGAGAACGCCTACGACGGGTAGCAATGAGGGCCCCCCCTCGGAGCATTAGCGGAGTGGTCTGGCCTGCCTTACACCGGACCAGCGCAGGGTTTGCAACAATGACTCGTGGGCTCTGGGCGTGGTTCAGTCCATGTCCGGACAAGGAAGTGACTGATGCGTGTGTCCCTGTTGTAGTGTTCACGGGACCCGGTACACAAAATGCAATGTAGCACCCTCTGACTGGCATCCCACAGGATGAAAATCATTGACGCAAGGGAAGTCACTGTCCCTACATTCATCCACACATTCACACATGAATGATGAAAGACATGACACAGCAGTGCAGCACTGGATGTTTATTGCACATCCAGTGCAGTCATGCAGCTGGAGCGGTACAGGGCAGTGCCGAGCACACTACACAATATGGGCACGTGGAGGGCCAGCCAGAGTCCATCCGGGGATGACGTACTGCGGAAGAGGAAGGGCACAGTCCGCAATCTGTTCGCCGTGTCATTGGTCGTCAAACAGGATGTGGCAGTCCATGTCGCTGTCCAAGGTGAGTGCATCGGAGTGTATCGGGGGAGGGTGGAAGGTCATGAGGTCGTGCGGGACCAAGCAGAAACAGGCCAGGTGGCGGAAATGTATGCTAGTGCCTCCTTCTGAGAGCCAACCCATCCACGTCCTTGTCCTCAGATGTGTGCTCTGCCCCACCTGTGGGTGTTGCAGTACCGGCTGCGGCACTGTGTGCCACTGACACATCAGGGGCCGGAGGGGGATTGTCGGCAGCACTGTGTGCCACTGACACATCAGGTGCCTGAGTGGATACGCCTGCCACACTGGGAGGCACTGACACACCAGGGGGCGGGGATGTGGATGGTGTGGGGGCAGCAGCATTCATCAGCACCACGCCTTGTGGCAGCAATGCCATGATCAGGTACTGCAGGGCATTGTAGATCCCTGCTACACTTCGATGGTGTGCAGCGGTGGCTGCCATCCTTTCCGCCTCCATCCGCACCATGTCCTCCACGAGCTTTTGCATGTGTGCCAGCTCACGGCTGGCATCGCTGGGGCCACTCTGAGCAGACAGCTGTTCTTCCCTCCGTGTCATGACTCCAGCGATGTCAGTCAGGGCTCCTTGGAGACCATGAGGCGGACATAGACACCCAAGGATGGCGTCCAGTTTGGTAGCCATGAGGTCGAACCCCACCCGCACCTGCTCAGCCGTCTCCCTCTGGCCCTCCAGCACACAGCGTTGGAAAGCCATGTGTTGTTCCTGGGGGTCTTGGGAGAGTGCCGGGGCTGTGGGTGCCTCCTGCTGGGTGGTTTGGGTGGTGGGTGGGGTCTTGTCGATGTGGCTGGGCTGCCCTGATCCTGGAGGTGAGTGGCGGATGAGGTCAATGATGTCTTGGATGGTTTGGGTTTCGATGCTGGTGTTGTCCTCCTCGTCATCAGTGAAGAGTGGCTGTGACTGCTCTGCAGGAGGTGTTGACGATGCCCCTGCAATGTGAAGGGGAGATGGTGTATTACAATGTGTCCACATGTATGTAGCCGCATGGTACAGGTTGACATTCAGACAGCATGGCATTGTACATTGTGACAGTCTGTGGGTCTGGGCGAGGACCCAGGGTCATTGTGGGTGTGCACTGTGCCCTGCTTGCTTGTGCATGTGTGCCATTGTGGCCATCTCCACCCATCCCCCCAGTACCTGGTGGTCACTCACCCTGTTGCGGTTGTGTTGTGTCCTGTCGAGCAGTGTCGGGTCCTCCGACTCCAGCCACAGTCTCCACACTGATGAGTGTCGACACCAGCTCCTCCATGTCATCCAGCTCCAGCTGTGGCGCTGGGCCCCCACCTCCGGTCTGCGTTACTGCCTTCTGGTTGGTGGTGAGTTTCTCCTTGGTCTTCCGCTTGATGTCATTCCATCGCCTCTTGACCTCGTCCATTGTCCGCTTGTGCTCTCCGACGGCATTCACCTTGTCGACGATGTCCCGCCATATTCAATTTTTGGTGCCCAATGACACGTTGGAGGTGACGAAGAGTTGTTGATGGTGTTCCATCACCTCCGTGACTATGATCCTGTTCGCCTGCGGACTGAACTTGGTCTTCCTCGTCTTCTTGTCCTTGCCCTTCCCTGACCCCGAGGTCCCTGGCTGGTCGTCCGGGGTGCTTGTGGGGTTGTGCTCGTCCTCTGCGCCTGCTCCGGTTGCCTCCATGGTGCTTGGGTGTTCGTCAGTTTGTGTGTGGGTGTTTTTTCTACTTTTATGGTGATTTTTGATGCCTGCCAGGTGTGTGTTGCAGGCCTGGCGCTGCTTGTCGCTGATTTCCTCATCGCGCTTTGGCCCATCGCGTGTTTTTTGGTGTTGTGGTTTATATTTTTATCTCCATCGTGGTGGTTGTATCACGGACATTGTCTGCGGTTTTGGCAGACTATCGCTTGCTACCGCCTTATTGTAAATTCCAAGTTGACACAGGGTTATTTTCCCGCGATAGGCTGCGATATTGAAAGTTGCGTTACGCTACTCTTGCGGTAGTTATCACACGTTCTTGTGAATATACCCCAATGTCTCTTTGAGGTTGGCATAAACTTGTAGAAATGTTTTTATTTCTTCAAACTTTGCAAACTTTGCATCTGTGCCGCAATGAACAGCACACATACAAAGTTGAAAAACGTTTTAAGCTATGCCTAAATATAGGGGCTTACGTATGAGAGGGTTGTGTCATGTTTGCACCACACACATGGTACATGCATGACGCAAACCTCTAAGTCAGATTTTGGAAGCCACGTAAAGCCACTTTGCATGGTTCTGAGTAGCTTCAAAAATCTGGAGTAATGCAACGCACTGTGTTGCGCTACTCTGCCCTGGTAAGGCGTTCAATGGGCATTGCGTGGGTGTTCCCACACAACTCCCATGGATTTTGACTCTTACCCAGATTTACAAGAACTTGTAAACCTGGGGATCTGCCAAAATCTTTCACCTTCCCAGGGGAGGTGTAACAAGGGTAAATATCTTCCTCTTTCTATGTGTGCTACATTCTACATATGAGTCCAGTTTTCATATCTCAAAAGATATGGTGCCCAGTTGTTGAGGATGACATAGATAAATGGTTGGCAGCCTATGAAGTTGCCTTGAAAGTGCACAGGGTCCCAGAGGAGTTCTGGGGGGCGGGGGTAGTCTTTGGCAGTACATGCCCACAGTGGGGAAAGACACACGCCTTACATTAGAGGTGGGGGACCAAATCAACTACACTGCCTTGAAGACCATTTTAGTCAGTACATTTGGGTTGACCCCTGAGAAGTACAGGCAATGGTTCAGGGCAATTCACAAACTCTCTACACAAACATGTGTAGATTTCTTGGACTATGCTAATAAGTCACTGAAGGGCTGGGAGAGAGGCAGCAAAGTTAATGATTATGAAGATTTGCACAACTTGTTTTCAAATGAACGCCTTCTTGATACTTGTTTTCCAGAGCTGTGCCAACACCTGTTTGATAGCAAGCTTACTGACTCCAGTGTGTCCAGAAAGGTATCTGGGTGTGGACTCCCAAAAGGGTGGTCAGGGTTCCCACCAAACAAAGGAGGACGGAGAGAAAAAGGATGAGTTCTCTTCAGGCCCCCAAAACAACTCACATGGGAAAGGGTTCGGTCATATTCCCAATATGGCCACCAGAAGAAAAACTACCCTGACAAAGGTCAGCAGCACAAGCCTGTTAAGTGCTATGAGTGCTACGAGTATGGACACTACAAGGGGGGTACCAAGTGCCCAAGTGCCCCAAAAGGGCACCATCCCCCACTGGAGGAAGAATTCCACGGGTGGCTAGTGTAGTGCTGGGGAAGGAGTTTGTCCCAGTCAATGGGGGAGGGGAGAATAGTGGGGTTACCCAAGTGTCCCTAGGTGACAGTGAGATGGTTCCAAATATCCATGTGCCCTCAAATACTACAAAGTATAGGCAATAGGTCACTATCGGCAGGCAAGGGGTTGAAGCTCTGAGGGATACAGTAGCCAGTATGACTATGGTAAAGAGTCAGCTTGTTTCCCCAGAGCAGGTAATTCCCCCATGCATTCCACCAGGTTGTGGTGGCTGACAACAGAGAGTGTCACTATCCTGTGGCCCTTGTTCCATTTGAGTGGGGGGGGTCAGGTCTTCTGAAAGTTTCAGTGAGCCCTGCCATGCCTGTGGACTGTTGGGTAATGACCTTGAGCACCCTACCTGGAAGGAAATGGAACTCAAGGCTCATGAGGAGATATGTTGGTTACCTGACTGGATCTGTTCTACCACATGGACCATGGCTGCCCAGGTTGGGAGTCAGAAAGGGCTGGAGCCTGGAACAGTGGCCCAGCCAGCTGCTAGGAAGGGGAAGGCAGAGGACGTGAGAAACCAGCTCCTGAATGTACCTCCAGTGAGATGGATGGGGCACCTGCAATGCCTGCTCAAAGTCCACCGAGGAGGACATTGCTTCCGTTGGTGATCTGCCTGAGCTTGCTGGATGGTATGTGGAAGGAGGACCCACCAAGGAGGAGTTCTGTAGGACACGGTGGGCATGAGGCAATAGGAGGAGCCCAAGCAGCAGGTGATGCCACTGGCAGTCACCACATTTACTGGGAGGACAACCTCCTTTACATTGAGCCTAAGGCTCCTGGGCATGGGACAGCAAGGGCCCTGGTGGTCCCCCATTGATACAGGGCCTTCCTACTGGAGCTTGCTCAAAAAATCCCCCTGGCAGAACACCTGGGCCAAGATCAGACCTTTGCAAGGCTTGTCCCCCTCTTCTATTGGCCTAGGATCAATAATTCCTCAGATGCGCTCTGTAGAACTTGTGTGACCCGGCCGGGCCAGTGGGAAGACAGAGACTTAAAGTGTGTGCCAAGTCTGTCAATGGCACACCATTTGAGAAGGTGGAAATCAACATTGTATGGCCTATAGATCCCAGACTGCTTCAGGCAACAGTTTAATCCAGAGGCAATCCCTCTGAAAACCACCACTGCACCTGCAGTGGCAAAGGCCCTGATGGGATTTAGTGACCTACATGCTGACCTTCAGATGCCAGTTGGCTTAATTATGGAATCAACCTTACAGTAACCTTGAAGCCAGCTAGGAAGTCATGAAGGAGTGGCATGACAAACATTTTACGACCGTTCTCAACCTGGTCAGAAAGTGTGGGTTATATAGCCAGTAGAGCACAAGGCTCTCCAGGATCGCTGGAATGGGCCCTATGAGTTGGTTGAAAGAAGGGTGAGGCTACATACCTGGTGGACCTCAAGACCCATAGGCAACCCCAAAGGGTGCTGCATGTAAATTGACTCAAACCACACTTTGAGAGGTCTGAGCTCACCATGCTGTTGATGACAGATGGAGACGAAGAAGAGGAGAGTGAACCTCACCCTGATTTCTTGGTCCTCCAAGGAGAAGGATGGGTCTTTGAAGGAATAATCCTTTCCTCCACTCTAACTCCTGAACAACAGAGAGATTACCACCAAGTGTTGAGACAGTACTCTTCTCTGTTCTCCCTTATCCCTGGGACATCCCCACCTGTGTACCCATGATGTGAACAGAGAGGACAACCTCCCAGTTAAAAACAAGTCTTGCAGGTTGTCAGATAAGGTGAGGTCCATTATTAAGGCTGAAGTGTCTAAAATGCTGGAGTTGGGGTTGATTGAACTCTCCAGTAGCCCCAGGTCCAGTCCTGTAGTTATGGTACCAAATGCTGCCCCAGCAGCACCACAACTGAACTAAGGTTCTGTGTGAATTACAGAGGTCTCAATTCAGTGACTAAGACATATGCTCACCCTAACCCCTTGGCTAATGAGCTGATAGACAGGTTGGGGGCTACCCAGCATCTCAGTATCTTTGATCTCACATCAGGGTACTGGCAGATCACCCTAACAGAGGGAGCAAAGGAGAGGTTTGCCTTCTCCACTCCAGAGGGGCACTATCAGAGTGCTGCCGTTTGGATTAAAAGAATGCCCCTGCCACCTTCCAGAGGCTGGTGTGCCAGGTCCTTGCTGGTGTGGAGGTATTCTCTGCATTAGATAGGCCTGACTATCAAGGCAAGTAAGTGCCAAATAGCTCAGGGGTCTGTGGTATACTTGGACACCTGGTGGGCATCAGGAAGGTGCAACCCCTTTAAGCCAAGATAGAAACCATCATGACCTGGCTGTCCTCCAAAATACAGACTGAGGTCAGAGTATTCTTTGGCCTCATTGGGTACTATAAGAGGTTTGTTAAGGTATATGGCACCATTGTTGCCCCCTTCCCTGAGCTGACTTCGAAGAAGCAGCCCAGGAATGTGATTTGGACAGAGGCACACCAAACTGCATTTGACTCCCTTAAGCAGGCCATGTGCACAGCTCTTGTGCTCAAGGCCCCTGACTTCTCCAATGAGTTTATCATTCAGACAGATGCCTCAGAGCATGGCGTAAGGGCATTACTATCCCAACTTTATGAAGAGGGCCTAGACCAACCTGTAGCCTTCATCCCCAGGAAGTTACTCTCCAGGGAACAGAGGTAGAGTGCTATTGAGAGAGAAGCTTTTACTGTGGTCTGGGCACCGAAGAAATTGAGGCCATACTGGGTTGGCACTCACTTCATGATTCAGACTGATCACATGCCCCTCAGGTGGCTCATGCAAATGAGGGTGAGAATCCAAAACCGTTGAGGTGGTCTATTTCCCTACATAGTATGGACTTCAGGGTGAAACACAGACATGGGCTTGACCATGTCAATGCTGATGGTCCATCTAGGTTTTTCCATCTTAGTGATGAAAACACCCTAGAAGTTGGGTAGGTCTCCCCACTTTCAGCTGGGTGGAAATGTGTTAGGCCTGTCACCCTTTGGGTGGTCTTTCCCCAAAATCTTTGCCTTTTACCTCCTGTTTTTGCTGATTCTTTTTGGTGGCCTTAGGACTCTCAGCACTTTACTACTGCTAACCAGTGCTAAAGTGCATGTGCTTCCCCTCTAAACATGATGACATTGGTGTATACCTGATTGGCATATTAGTTGTTCTGGTAAGTACCTTGGAAAGTGGTATACCATATACCCAGGGCCTGAACTTCAAATGCTACTTGTGGTGTATTCATTGTGTTGCTATTTGTGTGTTGCACAAATACTTTAGACATTGCCTCTTTAGATAAGCCTGACTGGTCTGTGCCAAGCTCCAGAGGGTGAGCACAGGTTATCTTTTAGTTTGTATCTAGCTTACCCTGACTAGAGTGGTGGTTCCTGCCTGACCTAGGTGCATACCTCAGCTGTTAGACCTGGCTTTTTCAGCGAGTTTATCCCCAGACTTTTTGCTTTTGAGCATCCTGTTTTGGACCCTGTTTTTGTTGGGTTTATGACTCTGGGCACTTTACATTGCTGATCAGTGCTAAAGTACATATGCTCTCCCTGTAAATTGTGTTTGTGGATTGGTGATTCCATGATTGGCATATCTGATTTACTGGTAAGCCCCTAGTACAGTGCACTGTGTGTGCCCAGGGCCTGTAAATCATATGCTGCTAGTGGGCCTGCAGCACTGATTGTGCCACCCACATGAGCAGCCTGTAAATGTAACTCAGACCTGCCACTGCAGTGTCTGTGCGCAGTTTGGTACTGCCATGTCGACCTGGCAAGTACACCCACTTGCCAGGCCCTAACCTTCCCTTTTCTTACATGTAAGACACCCCAAAGGTAGGCCCAAGGTAGCCCCATGAGCAGGGTGCAGTATATGTGAAAGGTAGGACATGTACTGAAGTGTGTGACATGTCCTGATAGTGAAATATAGTGTATTTCGTTTTTCACTATTGAAAGGCTATCTGTCCCATAGGATAGAATGGGAGTGTATTTGTAACATCACATAAATATAACTTCCCATTGGGACAAGATAGGAAGGTGAAGTTTAGTATGCCTGAACTCAGAATATAAAGATGCATCTTTTACTAAGGATGATTTTTACATTCTGTGTTTGAAAATACTACTTTTAGAAAGTAGGTATTTTGTTGCTTCGCCATTCTGTGTGCCTCTGCTGGTTTGTGTATTGACTGTCTGGCTTTGGGATGACAGGGGGTGGGGATGTGCATTCTCTCAGACAGCCACTGGAGGTGTTGATGTGTGTCCTGCCTTTCCTGGATGAGTCAGGGCTGGGCTGAATAGACCTGGGCTGCATTTCGAGTAGGGGGAGGAGATTTCTTTCACACCTGAATGGGCCTGGTCTACCTTGGACAATGCTATCTCCACCTCCTGCCAGGAAACTGCACCAGAGAGGACAGAACTGGTTTTGGCTGGGCAAAGAGCTTCTCTGCCACTATGATGTTGTGCTGTAAAGAGTGGGGCCCAGACCCCTGAACTTTAGATTACTGCTGAACTAAGGAAGAAGAACCGGGAAAGCTGGAGGAGGAGTACTGACCCTGTGTTGTGTGCTGTTGGGGTTGGCCTGCAGTGGTTGCTTCTGTCTTGGGCAGGGAAAGGACTGGACTGTGCTTTCATCATCCTGCTGTTAGAGTTTTCTCCATAGGCTTGAAGTAGAGCTTGCCTCCTGTTGGAAGTCTCAGGGATAGAAAAGACTTCAAAGATTACTTCTGGGATTCAAGAGGAACCTTTGCCAAGGAGAAGAGCTAGAGAAACTGAGGAGAAGTACTGCCCCTTTACTGTGTGCTGTCTGGGGTTAGCCTACAGTGGCTGTTTCTGCCAAGGAAAGGACAAGGACTTTGCTGTGTACTGTGTCCCCTGCTTGAGGAAGATCTCCAAGGGCTTGAAGTAGAGCTTGCCTCCTGTTTTTGAAGTCTCAGGGATACAAAGACTTCCCCCCCAACTCCCCTGAACGTCCTTGTTAGGAGTTCTGACCTGCCAGGAGGTGCCTGCTGCTGTTCTGGGCCTCTGGAGGTTGTTCCTGCTGTTGGGATCTGGGAAAGTAATGCAACGACAAGAAGCGCAACGCATCCGCCCCTGTTTCCGCTGCATTGCCAAAGACACCGACGGAGCGCCTGCCCGCAGCTCGAGAAATCGCTGCATGCCGCATCGAGTGTACTGATCTACGAAGGCCGAGATCACCGCACCGATTCCAAGGCAGGCCCTGCTGTGCGACTGCACGAACCATCGCATCATCCCAAAATTGTCACGCATCGCATCAAGGCGCCAGGTCTGACGCATCGCTGGGGGACGCCGTAAGAAACTGACGCATCACCTCCCCACGCAGTAAGAAACCGTTGCATCACCTCCTCTCCTGTAATGAACCGACGCATCACCTCCCCTGCGCAGCAGTAAAGAACCGACGCATCACCTCCCCCGGAGCAAGGAACCGACGCATCACCTTCCCTTTGTGTAAGGAATTGATGCATCACCTTCCCTGCGACCCCTTTTTGTTTGTGCGCGTGACGCCTCCAAGGTACTTTGTGTGAAAAGTGTTGCATCTGCAATTTGCTTTGAACAGAACTGTTTCTACCTTTTAAAAGTAATATTTTGATTACTGTATTGTGGATTTCTGTTGTTTTGGTCTTGTTTGGTTTAGATAAAGATTACTTATTTTTCTAAACTGGTGTGGTGTCCATTTGTAGTGTTTTCACTGTATTACTGTATGTGTGCACAAATGCTTTACACACTGCCTCTCAGATAAGCCTATCTGCTCGTGCCAAGCTACCAAGGGTGTGAGCAGGGGTTATTTTAGAAGTGTATCCCCCTTACCCTGACTAGGAAGAAGGCTTTCTACTTGGACAAAGTTGCAAACCCTTGCCAACTAGAGACCCCCATTTCTAACATCAGCCAACCAGGATTCCTATTTCTAACACATATTAACAAAGGTTTATATTGCCCCAAGACACAAAAATTATTTTCAAAAAAGACTCATATAATGAAACCCTAGCATTGACAGTGCCAATAGTTCTGGCTGTCCTTATGATTAAATGTGCTTGTTGACTGTAGAGTTTGATTTGTGTGTCTGTGTGTGCGTTTCAATGGATGAACAAAATGATAATTTCAATATTGACTCAATTATTTGGTGATGCATTAATAGGTTGACTGTGATCATGGATGGACGGATGGATGAGTAAGTGCAGATGTAGGAATGGCTTAGTCAGTGGTTATATGGATGATGAATAATGAGTGTGCATGCTTGTATGAATGGATGCGTCAGTATGTGGATGAGTGAGTGCAAGGATAAGAGATTGGGTGAATGAGACGATAAGTGACTGGATGGTTAAATAGGTAAAATAATGAGTGTATGGATGAGAGTGCACAGATGCACTGATCAGTAGATGACTTAGTGAACGGACCGGTTAATGGATTAACAAGTGAGTTTGATTGATTTCCCCTCCTCCTTCCATTGCCAAGAATGTGCCTGCCGAGGTACACACTTTAGCATCAGGCAACTTTTGCCTACCTAGTACCACAACAAGTAGTGGGGCTCCAACAAGCCCCTTCAGGAACTTGCCACAGTGCTCAGTGATTATTTGAGAGTCGTCTGTTCCTACTATTGCCTGTGCCCCAATCCGAAGCCAGAGGTTGAACTGCTTTCTATGAAACTGACTCCGTGCTGCCTATTGGCAGCAGGCAGATTGCTGCAGATGTCACTGTAAGGGCTTTAAGCCAAGAACGATGTGCCTTAGCTACTTCTGAGATATGCTGTCAGTTGAGTGGAGAGAGTTTTGTAAGATCCATTTTTGAATGAATCAGGAATGGAATAGTTGTTAATTTGCAGTGGTTAATTAGCTTGGTTAAGTTAATAGTGAGTGAAGTGAGTTTTACATTTTCTTCTAATTTTGCTAATAAATGGCGTTTACGTAAGCAATCTGAGCATCGGCCAAAAGAAGAAACTGAATGAAAGGTATATAAATATCCTGAAAAGTCTCCAGCTTTTTCTTTTATATGAGTGTTTGCACTTCAGATGTCTCCAAGATAGGGGAGTGTTCCTAAATTCCCTATATTAGTGATCATCTTAGGTTTTTTGGAATTGCCAGAGTAAGTTTGCTTTAACTTATGTTGGGAGAGTTCTTCTTTGTTCATGGTAGTCCTATTTGGCTCACCTTTACAGATATTATGTAGTGTAATGTTTTAATGGCACTGTAGCTTTATATTCAGATTCCCATTTGTCAATTTAGTATTCCAGTGTATCTTTCATTAGCGTGTGTTCTCATCTGACATCTTGCCCCCACAACTGAATGAAATGTATGTATTCCATGACAATGAATAAAAATGTTTCCATTCTTATAAGTAATACTCCTTTATATACTGTGGGGCAGATTTATCATTCTTTCACGCAGCACAATGCAGTAAGAGACCGTGCTGCACTGCGATGTGTGAAAGGGAAAGGGCAGGAATGCTCCGTATTTTACATTATATGGTGCATTCCTGTCCTATCCTAGCACTGGCACACTTTTGCCTGCCTAGTACCAATGCAGGCAATTTTGCGTCATGTTGCAAGGGTACCTGCATTATAGGTAGGATTTTTTTTGTTGCAAGGGTGCCTGCATTATAGGCAGGATTCTTTTTCTGCACAAAAACAATCCTGAGAGGCATTTTTCTCTTTCTATATGTGCTGCAAAATGCAGTATACTTAGAAAGAGGAAAATGAGGAGAAATAAAGGTATTTCTCCTTGTTACGCCTCACCTGGGAAGGCGTAGTGCTTTGAAGTATTTCCAGGTCTACCTCTAATGGGAAATTTGGGAATGCGCCAAAATCCATGGGTGGATGCGTGGGAACACCCACTCTCCAACCATGGAACACCTTCCCAGGGCAGAGTAATGTAAAGCAGCAATTTACGCTGCCTTGCACTACTCTGGAGTTATCAAGCCATGCAGGGCCATGGAAGGTGGCCTGGCGTGGCCTTGATAAATATAACTTAGGTATTGTGCCACCCTTACACCCCCTTGCGTGGTGCAAGGGTGACGCGAAACCTTGATGAAGAGGGGCCTGTATCTGGTTTGATGAAGTTAAGAGATTTAGCCTATATCTTCTAGAAGCGTTCTTTCTGCCAAACTCCTTATTCACTCCCTCTATTTCTTGAGGCAAACCATTATGTTTCTGCTGGCAGAGCTCCTCATGCTCCACCATTGGGATCCTGCAATGGGGTATCCTTGGCTGTGAACAGCTGGACATCTCCAACAACTTCTGAAAAGTTGGGACTTACAATAATTTTGGACTTACAGACCTCTCGAGAATGAGGATCAATTACCCAAGCCAATCTGACCAAGATGAAACCTTGGCGGGCCAAGATTTCAAGCTGGTCCTGCTCTGTACTTGTTGGTGCTTAAAAATGTGTTCAGTGACCCTTCAGCAAGCCTACCTGACTTAGATGTGACCTTCCTGGATACACGCTGCATCCTTGCCCTGTTGGAGGTGAAGGAGCCGGGTTCCACATTCTAGATTTACTCTGGAACCCCTGGCCGATGTCTCTTTTTCTCTGCTTGGAAGTGTGGAGAGGAGAAAAATCATTAGCCAATTACGCATTACCATTCCAATGAACCATGACTCCGAAGGATCAGAGACTCCAGATCCAAAGTTTAGTAGGTTTATTGTAAAGCCAAGAAAAGCTGGACATACAAACACCTCAAAACGAGGGTGTAAAAATACATTGGAACTAATACAAAGCCAAACAATCAAAGAGCAAGGGACCCCTCTAAGAAGCAAATGAGGTCTGGGAGTAAGAGGGGAACTGAACCGACCAATATGAACCAAAAAAACACTCCCCTATGACCTATATTTCTTTTTCAAAAGATTGAATCTGGTATGGGTGACAATATATACCAAACATCAAATATTTGTAATATTATAACAACACATTTAATTTTATGAAGTTATATTTATTATTTTCATTAACTTCTTTTTTCCTTTTACCAATGCTTTAAATGCCAAAAGGGGGCTTATGGTCCAGGCCTAGAAGGGGGTGGGCGTCAACGTTTCGACCCAACTTGGGGCACGGAGGGAATTTGAGGCCTCGGCCTGCGGGTTTCTTCAGGACAGGGGTAGGCAACCTGTTCACGGTGTGCGTGGCTCCCGTGATAACCACCCGCTGAGATTTGCGGTGTGGAGGGGTATGGCTTCTATTTAGTCCATAATCTTCAAGGGAGCATGAGTCCTTATCCGTAATGTTAGAGCTGTGTAGACCGATTTAATCGTCGCAGGGTATTTAATTCAGCAACTTGATAGTACGTGACGACTCCTCACTCGGGCGATTCAAAGAGGCCTGGACCACAAGCCCCCTCATTCCACCGTGCAAATGATGATACATCTCTTAAATATTGAAGGAAATATGTTGAACAGAGATTTTTTGTACAATTGATTATCCTTGGCGAGGCCTACATAGATTGATATTTTGTTATCAGTCCATCTTGAATTTTTCTAATTATCGTTTCACGATCACTATTGGGAACTCTTTCCCTTTCCTTAACTTAATTTTCTCTCTAAATTGAGCACCCCCTTTCTGCACTTTTGCTTGGAGCAACCTTTCTTCTTTCATTCTTTTAAGATATAGTAGAATATTGATTAGTATTGAATTTATGATTAAATAAATACATGCTGTTTTGAAATCTAGTGGTTGTTGCAAATCATAATTTAACTGTTTATGGAACTTTCTTTACCGTGAGCTGACGTTACGCATGCTCAAAAAAATTTAACTAAATGACTATTGTCTGGAAGAAATTAATTGGTTAAAAGAAAGGTGTAGGACCATTGTTTCCTGTACCAATCTACACCCAGGTCCTATAGACTATTATTGGGTTACCCCATTGTTATAATGGCTATGTTACTGATATGGCGCCTGGTCAGGTTTTTAGTAATGTTGCGACGGTGATTGCTTATCGGGGAAGACTGCTTGAGAAGAGCCCCACCCCGGTATCTCAGTTTCCAATGCGGGAGGTATATCCTATCTATCACCCTGAAATACCAGAGCTGAGGGATCAGCACAATGTTGTCACTAGACCAGGGTCAGGGGCTCGTTTCCAAGAACAATGGGTTTATACTCCATGGAAAAGGAGTGAAGTTTTGTCTCTTAAGACTCAGTTACCTGATCCTAGGAAGAATCCAACTGCATATTATAAAGAATTGACTGAAGCTGCCTCTTCCACTGTAATGACTCTTGCTGATATTGAAATGTTCTTTGGTCTTCTTGTTCCGGTTGATATTTGAAGACAGGTGCATACTCAGGATCATGTTGCAGAATTGGGTGGTACATGGGATCAAATAAAAGTATGGGATCAGAAACGGAAGCCAGGTGATAAGCCTAGAGCAGAGATACTTGCTTTACCCAGCCATATCATTACGTATATGCATTCTCTCATTCCTCCGAGGAAGGTTGATTGGGACAAGTTATCGGCCTGTCGTCAGAAGAAAGATGAGAGTGTGTCTGATTTTTTCACTCGGTTCGAGGGTGTGTTTCTAGATTATAGTGGACAGGATTTGTCGATCGAAGGAGGTATTCGATTGTTTGTTAACAGATTTGTTTCTAATTTTCTTCCTGAGATTGGGACTCGATCGCTGGCCTCCGAAAGCACCTGGTCCACCTCTTCCCCTTCTGTTATCTTGAATATGGCCCAGTACTATGAGCATAGGTAAAATGAGGATAAGGAGAGGACGGAGAAGAAGCATAAGGATTTGAAGACGAAGGTGTTGTTGCAGCAGGCTTCTAGGGGGAATGGTAGAGGACATGGTGGTTCAGCCCAACAGCTTCCACGCACTAGCAGGCAGCCGAATACCACGCCTTTATGGCCGAATCGAGTGCCCAGTGCTTTTGCAGAAGGTGGCGGCTCCTAGAAGACGAGGTTGTCATAGATGGGGTTGTGGAGCTGGTGGACAGGACAGGGCTCAGAATGCTGTGGCCACGCAGGGTCGTTCTGATCAGAACTATTTCGATGACCCTCGGGGTGGACAGTATTATCATGATGATTATGACACGGATGAGGTGACAGGAATGTCTTACAGCTAGGACAGCCAGGTTCAGAGTGAGGAACCAGTTCCGATACCGGTAGATCAACGCCGTCCGTATGTTAGTGCGGATGTGCATGGTTCGGCTAAGGAGTTTGTGGTGGATACAGGTGCAACAAACAGTTCTATTTCTCGTTCCTTTGTCCCTGCGGCTGCTCTGTCTGGCCACAAGTTGTGAGCCCCATTTCAAAACCCCTTGCATTGACTCTTGGTCCTTTCACTGTGGATTCGCCATTCTTGTTGACGTCCAATTGAGGAGAGAATCTGATGGGTTTGGACTTGTTGAAGAAATTGCATGCTACGATTTATTGTTCCCCAGCAGGTGTCTATATAACAATGGGTCCTGATGTGGTGTGCACTAAGCAATGTCTGTCCAAAGATGCGCCCCTCCCTGTTGAATTTAAGGATGAGCCACCCACTCTGTGGCCAACGGGCGACACAGATGTGGGTTTGTTGCAGATATCGCCTGTTTTGATACATGTCAAGGAAGTTGCTATTTTACCCCGTATCCCTCAGTATAAAATAGCGCAGGCAGGTGAGCGAGCTTTAATGCAAATTGTACAGGATTTGATTGAGAAAGATGTGGTTGAGGAGATGACTGATAATGTTTGTAATAGCCCTATTCTTCCCATTCTCAAACGGACACCTTCGGGTTCCTCTGAGGATCATGCAGATGTTTATCGCTTTGTGATTGACTTGCATGAAGTTAACAAAATAGTGATTCCCCAGTTGCTGGTGGTCCCTGACATTACCACTCTCTTGACAATGATTCCTTCTTCTGCTACATTCTTTTCTGTCATTGATTTGAAAAATGAGTTCTTCAGTATTCTTATTCATTCTGATAGCAGATATCTGTTTGGGTTCACCCTAGCTGGTAGAAGTTTTAGATTCTGTCGCGCTCCTCAAGGCTATACAGAGAGTCCCAGTATCTATAGTCAGGCATTGAATGGTCAGCTGGATTCCTTGTCGCTCCCTACAGGTAATGTATTGCTTCAATATGTCGATGACTTGCTCATCGCCTCAGATACAGAACAAGGTTGCAGAGACAGTACAGTTAAATTGTTGTCGCATTTAGCTCAACATGGCCATAAAGTATCTCTTTCCAAATTTCAATATTGTCGACAGGAGGTCACCTACTTAGGTCACCTACTGTCAAAGGAGGGTAGGAGATTGACCCCTGAGCGCATCAGTACTATTGTTAAATTGCCCGTTCCGCAAACTCATAAAGATGTGCGCGCTTTCATATGTATAACTTCCTATTGCAAGCAGTGGATACCTAGCTATTCGCTGTTAGTTAAGCCCCTGCTTGCGCTACCATTAAAAGATGTGCATGAACCCCTGCCTTGGACGCCTGACTGTCATCAGTCTTTTGAGCAATTAAAAACTGCGCTTTGCTCGGCTCCAGTGCTTGGTACCCCTAACTATGCCAAATGCTTCGTATTGTATGTCCATGAGATGGGTGGTTGCACGCTTTCTGTTTTAACCCAAAAATTTGGGGATGAGCAATGACCGTGTGCTTATTTCTCTGCTGTGCTTGACCCTGTCACACGAGCCCTCCCGAGCTGCCTAAGAGCGGTCATGGCTGTGGCTGTCTCGATAAGACAATCGGCTGGACTTGTACTTGATACTGACCTCACAGTCATGGTACCCCATTCTGTGGATACACTGTTGAATAAGAAAAAGACACAGCACCTCACCAGTGCACGTCTGACAGGTTATGATCTAACGCTGTTTGCCAAACATATTACGATTAAACGATGTGCCACTCTGAACCCAGCCATGTTACTACCCCTCCCTTCTGAGAATGAGGAGAATGACATACATGATTGTATCTTCCGGACGGAAAAAGAGACGAAAGGACAGGTAGACCTGACAAATGTTCCCTTATCTGGCCCTCAAGGGGAACTATATGTCAATGGCTCTTGCTTTAAATTACCAGATGGCACTACAACTGCTGCGTGCGCTATTACTACGCTGCGTACTGTAGTTGAGACATCACGAGTTCCCTATCAGTCGGCCCAAGCTGCAGAGCTTGTTGCCCTTATTCGAGCCTGTGAATTGAGTGAGGGACTGGTTGTCAATATTTATACTGACAGCCAGTACGCTTTTGGAGTCGCCCATAATTTTGGACGACTCTGGGCAGAGAGAGGGTTCCTTACTTCCCATGGCACAAAGAACCAGCACGGTCATCTTATATATAGGCTTCTGTCCGCTTTGACACTCCCTAAGAAATTGGCAATAGTGAAGGGTAGCGCCCATAGGAAAGTTACTGATGATGTAGGTAAAGGGAACACTTTTGCAGATCAGACAGCCAAGGAAACAGCCAGGACTAGAATGAAAAGAATGTTCGTAGCAGGTCCCGCTAGGCGGATGCCCGAGGTCACCATGTTTGAGATACACTTGAGAGTGTGAAGGAGATTCAGAGTGAGGCCGCAGTGAAGGAATTAGCAGTGTGGCAAGAAAGTACAGCACAATTGAACGATGAGGGATGTTGGATTGACAAGTCAGGGAAGCAGAGATGGATGTTGCCAGATGCGTATGTGGTTATGATGGCCCATGGCCCAGCCCATATCAGTGCTAAGGGCATTTGCAAGTTGTTAGACCCTGTATGCCAGAATGATAAAATTCCAAGAACTGCTGCACATTTAGTGAAGTACTGCATGGTGTGCATGATGCACAATCCTGGGAAAGGTACCCCTACACCACCCGGTAATTTTGCACCTCCCACTTTCTCTTTTGAGGTCCTCCAGATTGACTATATCGAGCTAGAGAGGGTCAACAATTTGAAGTATGTGTTGGTGGTTGTCTGTGTATTCAGTAAATGGGTTGAGGCTTACCCCACTAAAGATAATACAGCCTTTACGACTGCAAGGGTACTCCTGAAGGAGTTCTTTCCTCGTTTTGGCTTGCCCCGTTTGATCTGGAGTGATAACGGAAGTCACTTTAATGCCAAGGTCATTCAGTTGATTTGTGATGGTTTGCACATAAAGCAGAAGTTTCATGCTGCAAACCATCCCCAGTCAGCAGGTTTGGTTGAGTAGTACTATGGTACTCTCAAACTGAAAATGGCAAAGATTCAGGAGACAATAGGGTTACAGTGGCCAGATGCTTTACTATTGGCTCTTTTGTCAACAAGAACAACAGCACATTCTAGAACAGGATTATCACCCTACGAGGTTGTGTTTGGATGCCCTGCAAATGTCTGGGGAGTCCCACGCCCTCGTAGGTTCTCAGACATTGATTATTCATTGTTGACAGACTATCTTTGCCAGTTAACTGAAAATTTGCGTTCTATTCACCAACAGGTCCGCGAGTCCCTTCCGCCCATACCAGAGGGGCCCGGACATGATATTCGGCCTAGGGACTTCATCTTAATAAAGAACTTCCAGCGGAAGAAGAGCTTGGAGCCCCGCTGGAAGGGGCCTTAGCAAGTCCTCCTGGCCACTCGAACTGCTGTGAAGGTCACCAGCCGAAAGAATTGGATCCATGCCAGTCATTGCCGCAGGATACCATTACCCTTGCCCTATGACCAGTGGTTGAGGGATGGCATAAGGGACACTGAGTGTGAGAAAGTGCCTCAGTTCGTCCCCTTTAGCAATGCAAAGATAACATGGACCCAAACGGATGCGGAGAATGATGGCGTGCTAACTGCAGCGATCCCCCCAGAGATCCGAGCCATTACGGAACCGCTGTTTATTGACCTCTCTGTGCCTGGAGTCACCAGGTACAATTTGCGCCCTCGGCTGAGGAATAGTGCACTAAAGGAGAAGTCAGACTAGTCAGGGAAGGACTGTGTAAGTTAGGGTGTACTTTGCTATAGTACCAACGGTGTTAGTTTAGGGTGAGGTGAGATTGGTGCACTGTTCTGACATTGGACAGGATAGATCGAACGTGCCCCCTCGAAGGGGGGTACATTATCCTGTGCAATGTGGGATTCATCGTGAGCTAGGACTGAGCAAGCTCCACTGCCGGTGCTCAAGAGCGCCAATGTTGATGAACAATAGGAGCCTGTACCAGTGAGGCTCTGACGAACACTGAAAACACTTGCCTTCACTTTCAGTTTTGTTGCATTCTTTTCCTTGCTGCATAGTGCATCCATTTGGTCCGCCTATTGAGGAGGAGGAACAGCCATTTGCATCACCGCGTTTAGCGCTGGGTTGGCCAACAAAGAGTAAAACAGTTTTCATATTAATAGTTGTGATTGTATTAATAGCTATACTTGGAATATCCTGGTTCTTAGAGGAGAAATACCCTGTACATTCCTTGGTTGGTACATCCCCCACTCCCCCTGAGCATGTTTTCGTTACTTTGGCTTCACACAAAGAAGCGCTTAGGTTGTCCTACACAGATAATGTCTTTATACAAATGTTGCATCAGGCTCATAACGCCTCCAATACAACCAATTGTTGGATTTGTGGGTTGCTCCCTTCAGTCACTCATAGGGGCGACAATTTGTTGTCCATGCCACTGTTGTATATTGGTAGCTGTGAAGGTTGGCTTGAGTTGTTCATTATGGTGCACTATCATTTCCAACTCTCAGCTGGTTATGACATCTGCTGATTCTCGCACTGTGGTAGAGTATATACGTTTTCATCACGGGTTTACTCACGTATGACAGGCAGGACAAGGGACCTTCGGTACATTGTCCCCAAAGTCTAGTATGAGCACATATGAAAAAGTGAATGTATCACCATGTTTGCTGATGTCAGTCCCTCTGCAGCAATCCCAAGAGGCTGGGCAGACTGGGCTCCACTCGAGTGTATCTGAATAAATATACTTGGTTTGTATTTTCTACTGTCTGCCCGACTCTTCATTTGGTATGGAAGGCTGAGAGGTGGTCACGAGTGACACGGGTGACCCTAATCGGGTCACTTCCTTCAGTGTGCATCAGGACAGTTCTTTCTTGTATGTTTCCGGACCAAGACCCAGTCCCCTGGACACAGGTCATGGCAGAGGTCCTTCAAGGTCAGTGCAGTCGCAGCTTCAACCTGGTGAGACACAGAACGGACCATGTCAGACAGTCCTTTACAATAATCAAGGATCAAATTATCCGTGATGTTTATCAATGCTGTAGATGGCACCTCAGGCAATCGATCTCCCCATCAAAATTTTGTTCCGGGATAGTCCTTTTCTCCTATCTGGAATGCTATGCAAACTCATCAGCACCAAGGGCAACACATCAGGCCAGTTTAAGCACCTAGACGCCCTCGGGTAGTAGTGCGCTATATAAATATTTAAATAAATAAATAAAATAAATTTAGGGACGTCGAAGAGCAAACTTTTGCCATTCTCATTTTTAAAGTCCCGTTTACTTGCTCCACAAGGCCTGACACCTCTGTCCTGTAGTTACAGAGCAATCTCTGATCAACCTGCAAGGCAGTACACAGCAGCTTCATGATCTCGCTGTGGAAGTGAGTTCCTCCATCTGACTCCAATGAAGGCGGAAATCCTAAACGCGGAATCAACTCTCTAAGTAACAAATTGGCTACTGTAAGGCTATCACACCTTCTGGTCGGATATGCTTCCACCCACTGTGAAAAGACGCACACCACAACTAGGATGTGCCTCAGCCCATTGCACCTAGACATTTCAATGAAGTCAAGTTGAATTCTGTTGAAAGGACCCCCCCGACTTCCCATGTGACTCAAAGCAACCACAGTTTTCTTTCCAGCATTCATCTGTTAGCACATAACACATCCGTGGTACACTGCTTCCGCAAACACACGAAACCTCAGGTTAAACCATGTTTGTCTGAATTAACGCACCATTGCATCTCTCCCAATGTGAACTGCTCCATGAATCTGTCTCGCCATAGGACTCAGTAAACAATCCAGCAGCACTGCTCTACCATCTGTTGAGACACAATGCCATCATCTGTCTTCTCACAACCTGCTTTGATCTAACCAGCTTCCTCTTGGTCTGACACTTCTCCCTGCAGACGCCTGACCTCATCCCAGGTATCTGCTACGGCTAACATCATGCTGAGCTTGGTTCTCTCTGTGGTCTCACCTGAATAATCCCCATTAAAAATGCAAGCATGAATAGCACAATAGTGGGCAACTTAGTCGACTTACCTATTTCTCACTGTCACAAAATCCTCCCCCTTCCCATGGGCCGCGCACTTCACAACTGCCATTTCCTTTGGTCGCTGTAAGGCTTTCAACAGTCGTCTCACATACTTCCTATTTCTGATAGGAGATCCTGATGATGTTAAGAACCCTCTCTGTGACCATAGCTGTCTGAAGTTATTACCCACACCAAAACCGTACTGGCTATCGGTATAGATGGTGACTCGGATTTGGTCAGAAACAAGGCATGCACGGGTCAGGGCAATGATCTCAGCTACTTGTGCGGAGTGTACTCCCTGTAAACAAGCAGCTTCCATGACTCCAGAAATGGTACAAACAGCAAAGGCTGCTCTCAAGTTACCCTCATTGTCTCTTAAGCATGAACCATCAACAAAAAGGACTTGATCTGATTCAGATAGAGGTTCCTCAACAATGTCGGGTTTTAGTTTGGTACAGAGTCCAGTCACATCCAGACAGTTATGGTCTTCACATTCTTCTCCTTCAACACTGGGATCAGTTATCAAAGTAGCAGGATTTAACACAGAACATCTCTTCAAAGTTACATTCTCAGAGGCCAATAAGATCTGTTCATATCGGATGAGCCTGTTGTTAGTCAAGTACTGTGTTTTAGTTCTTGTCATCAGGAGGTCAACTGAGTGTGGAACATAAATAGTAAGAGGATGACCCATCACAATACTTTCACATCATTCAATGCTGACACCAGTTGCAGCAAAGGATCTGAGACATCTGGGCAACTCTGAGGCTACAGGATCTAATGTAGCTGAGAAGTAGGCCACTGGTCTACGGACACTCCCATGTACCTGGGTGAGTACAGATAGAGCACAATCCTCCCTCTCACAACAGAACAACGAGAATGCTTTGTTGTAATCAGGCATTCCCAGAGCTGAAGCGCAACACAGGCTTTCTCTCAGCTTCAAGAAGGTGACCAAGCAGTCGTTATCCCATGGTACTGGATCACTCACATCCTTGAGCGTCAATCTCTGTAAGGGCTTCGCCTTCAGCGAGAAGTTGGGAATCCATTCTCGGCAGTAACCAACCATTCCCAGAAGCATTCTGACTTCCTTTTGCGTGGTAGGCGGACTCATTTTCATGATCGCCTCAATGAGGTCCAGTGACGCCTTTCTCTTGCCTTTCTCAATGCAATGACCCAAACACCGAACTTCAGGCAAGTAGTACTGAAGTTTTCTCGGGGACACCTTGTGTCCATTTTCTGCCAAAAGGTTCAGTAAAGCAATGGTAACATCCCTACAAGCCTCCTTGGTCTCTGAAGCGATCAGGAGGTCATCGATATACTGTACAAGAACTGGGCTTTGCGGCAACACTAAGCTCTCAAGATTCTTTTTCAAGATCTGGTTAAAGATAGATGGACTCTCAGTATACCCTTGTGGGATACAACACCATGTTAATACACGGTTCTCCAGCCAGAAAGTGAATAAAAATTGGCCTCCTCATGTAAGGGTATCGAAAAGAATGCTTGGCATAAGTCAATCACAGTAAACCATTCAGCTTCATAAGGAATTTGGAATAGGATTACAGATGGATTTGGTACCACAGGACAGCATGAAATCACAATTGCGTTGATCTTCCTCAGGTCGTGGACAATGCAGTACTTACTGCTTGGTTTCTGCAACCCCATTATGGGTGAATCACATGGACTTCCTATGATCTCCTTTAGGATGCCATGGGCGATCATAGACTCATTAGAGGTGTAATCCATGCCACCGTTTCCGGGGTCAGGTTGTACTGAGGCGTTCTTGGAAGTTCTACACTTGGCTTAATCTGTATACGAACTGGCTCAACCCCTCGAATCAGTCCTATCTCTTCTCCTGTAAAATCCCACACCACAGGAGAGAAGGTGTCTCTCAGGTCACATGGCATGTCATCCACTGTTAACACAGGAAACATGTCTACACAGTGATTCTGGTTCACCAATTTGAATGAGACACAAAGTGTAGCAAAGTGCAATGCTTTGTAAAAACTGCCCTCACCCACAACAAATTGTGGCATGCTTCATCATCGGGCTGCTGCGACACCTCTGCACAGACCAACGCTAGAGGTGGAGCAATAGGGTGGGGAAGACAATACAAACACAGAGAAAAGGAAAGGATCCAAAGAAATAATAATGAGTGCAGATTTAAAGTCTAAAACTAACCAAGGGATATCCTCATAATAATTTTATTCCTGGACTCCCTTAATTAGGGTTAAAAAGGTATCTCCCTACCTAAGGATGGTGGTGAGGTAAGTGTATCTAAGCACCCATCACCCCTCTGTTCTGCATTAAGTTCAACATGTTTCAGCCGGATTGCGTTACTCCCCCGGCTTTCATCAGGACTGTCGGATCCCTGTACTCAATCCCTTTCTGTTTTTATACGAATTGTATATCTAATTACTCCACCTGTTAATTTTAAGTATGGTGGGTTCTGTATCCATACTCCTGATAGGATTTGCAAGTGAAGAGAATAAAGATACAAGTGAAGAAAGTCCTTGTATAGGGTCTCAAAAGTACGTAAATGTGATGAAAAGTGATAAAAACTCTATTTACTATATTTGCTACCTTTATCTCATATAACTACCCATTTGGTGCGTAGCGGTCTTCATAATTCTTATTTTATCACCGCTAGTGTGGAGGCAATGCCCCCTATTGCTTGTGAATTTCACCTTTGCAAATTATTAAAACCATTTGTGCCTATTTATAGCAATTTTTGTGCGAACACACCAATCAATACTATATCAAACAATGTTATGTTATGTTATGTTATCGTGTCTTGTAGAGCGCAACGGCTGCCCCAGCGAAGGGGCGTCCTGGCGCTAATGCAGGAAAGACTGACGGAAACATACGAAACGGCAAGCACTAAGATGCAGAGAAAAGATAGGTCTTAATGGCCTTTCTGAATGATAAGTAATTAACAAGGCCACAAATCTGCCCTGGGGGTGAGTTCCAGAGAGTGGCGGCTCTGAAGCGAAAAGAGCGGCCACCAGCCTTAACTCTGCGTGTCCGAGGAACCACCACCAAATGCTGACCCTGTGAGCGGAGGAGTCGAGTAGGGGCATATGGCAGCAAAAGATCAGCCAGAATAGGGGCGTGGCCAATTTTAAAATCTTGAAAGAGATACATAGGGTTTTGAATTCAATGCGTCTGGCCACGGGTAACCAGTGGAGACGTCGAATGGCGTTTGACACAGAGCAAGATTTACGCAGACCTAGGAGTGTTCTTGCTGCTGCATTCTGTGCCTTTTGCAGCCTCGAGACCTCCGCTTTATTGGACCCTAGATAGAGCGAACAGGCATAATCAAGTCTCGACATAACCGTCGATTGAATAATGACCTGACGTGTAGATGCGTCAAAAAAACCCAGCAAGGGTCTGAGCCCTCTTAAGAGACCAAAACAGGTCCCTGCCATCTTTTTTGTTTGGACTCGATAGTTTAAAGAAGAGTCCAGCCAAACCCCTAAGTTTTTTACTGCCTGCTTTGGAGAAGGGGGGGTACCTAGGCTGGCTGGCCACCAGCGCTCACTCCACCGACCATGGTCCTTTCCTACTAGCAGTACCTCTGACTTGTTGGAATTCAGTTGATCATGCTTTTAATGTAGACATGCAAAGACCCTCGCATAAAGATGTTCGGGTGCTAATGCCAGGACACCGGGTACATCTTACCGAGTTTCACTTAATTTGCCGCCTGAATCGGCATGACGGGAGAGACCTTCACCCTGTAGCCACACACTAGTTGGAAGAATGTGATTATATGCACTGGATTAGACAAAGACATATCACCCCATTGGACTTATCTATAACCATGATAACTTTAGTATTCCCCTGTTCTGGTCATTAAAGCATGAACGTCCAATGAAAAAGAGATGTCGGTACTGATCTGCCCCTCTATTGTTTCAATGAGACAGTAATAGTTTCTGCTTAGCTGCATCTCCAAAACGGATCTCTCAACGGAGTAACACGTCCGTTGGCTTTGCTCATAATTGGACCTCGCCCTGACATAGCCCAGACCTCTCCTTACTTCATCAAGGGTGGTGCGCCTCCATACAGTTGTCTCTCCTGGTGCCGCGTAGGTACCGGGACACTGCCATCAGCGTGTGGATTTTATCCCTCTGCTTCCCGTCACGTGTGTCGGGTGTGACGGGGGCAGAGGCGTGTGACATCATCACGTCTGCGCGTACACCTCCGTAAGAACTGCTGGAGCGCTGACCTGATCGGTCACTCGATGACAGATGTGAGAACACCGACCAACGTGGTTGCCTAGCAACTAGCCTGCAAGTGTTATTTCACGATCCGTAGTGTGGATTTTTCATGATTAAGAAGGGGAGTGCCGCATTCACTCCCTTCGTATTAATCCATGTGAGGGTGTAATAATTTACATGTGGTAACTATTTTAAAATAGTGTAATGCTGTGGCATATTCTCAATAGTATATGTACACAATGGTTGGGTTAACACAGTGAATGATGATATGCAGTTAGGGTTTTGTGCCCACCGTACTCTGGATGTCGAGGCACTGTGGACCCCACTAGTAGTCCTCCACTGTGAGTATTAGCAAGGAGTTGCTAAGTGTAAGTACTAATGAGCAGATGACACGTAATAATATGAATAGACCAAAGTACAGGTACGTATTCAATTTATCCAGCCAGCTGCTACTATTAGCTAAAATTATTTTAGCTAAGATGTTATCGTTGAGTGCTACAGTACGGTATTTGCACATTCATGGTCTTCCTAAAGTGGTCTAAGAGATCTCATCATTAAGGCCACACTCATGGCTGCGTAATCTGTAGACCCATTTCTGTTCTTGCAAAATCAAGGCCCTATTAGGGTCCCTCTTGTTGGGTGCGATGTAGGGTTTGTCTAGTACTGTCCAGTACAGATCGTCCACCGCGTGTCTCATTTGTGCATAGTGTGTTGTGAAGCGTGTCATTGTCTTTTTTTACGTACATCTTAGATGGAGAGATAAGTATACCCTCCATCCCTTCACGAAGGGACAGCTATCTGTTCCTTCAACATACAAATATATAGGAAAACTCCTTAACTAAATCCAGGGAAGGAATTTTTTGTTTTGCCCTGAAGAAAGCCCAGGACCGAGCAGGCCATTAAAAAGGGCTGAAACATGTTGGCAGATTCTTAGGGTCATAGGACCATCACCTCCAAAAAGACCTGCTTTTTAATATCCGCTACATCCCCGTTAATAAAGGGATACCTGGGGAACGGAGTAGGATTTTTATCTTTAGACCCCCCTGGCCTACATCTCCTAAGCGCTCCCTGAAATACGGTTGAGCCCACCCTGACCTTTAGGAGTCAGGGTGAACCCGATGATGAAGCATGATACCAATAGGGTGTGTGAGGGTTAAATAACAAAAAGGTGTTGTCTCCTTTCTGCACCCAGTGGTGTACGCCACGTAAGTTTTATTTTCAAGCTTGATGGTTCTGGATACCTTATGGTAGTTTTGGAACAATTCCTCCTCAGGCGTAAAAATTGTCCCACAGGGAGATTTTCCCTGAGAGATTTCGGGTGAAAACTCTTGAATAGTAGAAGACCGTTTCTATCTCTGGGCTTGTGAAAAACCTGTGTGGTTAGTTTACCTCCCTGTAGGATAATTTCCAGATCGAGGACTGATAAGCATTCTTTTGTGATGGTGGAGGTAAAATGTAGATAGGGATTTTGGCTATTGAGCCATTGTAGAAAGTTCTTAACTGACTGTTCATCACCCTTCCAAATGAGGATGACATCATCTATAAAACGCCTCCACATCCTGATGTTAGGAGTCCATGGCCTCCCGGTAATAGAGATGTGCATTTGTTCGAAGCCTGCTAGGCTAGGCGCAAAGGCGCTGCCCATTGATGTCCCGTGTGTTTGTAAGTAGTATTTACCTTGGTACTCAAAAAAGTTTATTGTGAGCGCTATCTCAGCCAAATGGATGATGAATGATCTGGGGGTGCAGTATTGCCACTCCTGTGCATAAAGGATCTCCTCGACTACCCTGAGTGTTTCCATCTGGGGAATGTTGGTGTATAAGGATTCAATATCCAACCCCACCAGGAATTCCTCTTCAGGGTTAAAGTCCATCTCTTTGAATAAATTAAGGCCATCGGTGGTGTCCTTAAGGTACGCCTCCCTGCTCTGTACGAAGGGTTTCAAGAAGTAATCGCAAAATTGCGACAGTGGTTCCAGTATGGATCCGATACCTGCAACAATCGGCCTGCCAGGTGGTGATCTCATAGCTTTGTGTGCCTTCGGCAGCGTGTAAAAGTACGGTACTACCGGATCTCTTTGTGACAGGAAATTACCTTCTTGCTCCTAAATCCAGTCATTACTGGTGGCCTCCTCTATCACACTGGTGATTTCCAGTTTTAATTCTGGAGTAGGGTCTCTGGGGAGGACTCTGTAATTCCTACAATCACTGAGTAGTCTAGTGCACTCTTGGTCATATGCTACTCTCGTCAGGAGGACTATGGCTCCTCCCTTGTCTGCAGGCTTTATGAGGGCAGTTTTTACAAAGCATTGCACTTTGCTACACTTTGTGTCTTATCTAACTAATTGCGATTTCATAATTCCTTACTTCTTTATGTGTCATTAGGTCTACCCTGAGGAGGTCGAAGTAAGGTCAAATCCTCCTCCCCCTTTTATTTTGGGTCAAGTTCACCAATTTGAATGCAATGTCATCATCATTAGTCTGCAATTCTACTCCCTTGGGCGTGCAAAAGATGGTATAATTCAACTTACACAGGAGGTCACATCCCCACAAACAGACTGGACTCGAATCACACACCACAAACTGGTGTCGATCCTGGAATGTTCCTATTCTCACTGGTACTTCATCTGTTAAAGGGTTTGTCATTCTCCTATTGGCAACTCCTACAACTTGGATTGATTGTCCTGAGAGGGGTAGATTTAGGACTACTGTGGATCTCACAGTAGAACGGGTAGCACCAATATCAATCAAGAATGTAATGGGATGACCATCTACATCTGCCTCCACATACGGTCCACTCTGGTCTACCTCTAAGACTGCTCCAAGGGTACAGTCTTCCTCCCCCCTCAGGCACCGTCATTGTAACAGATCTGGATCTAACCCATCCAGAGTCTCCATAAAGGGCATTTAAAGATACGCTCAGTTACTCTGTAAAATTATCTGAGGTTGGGGTACTTGCACTGACTGATTCGGACCCCCCATTTACAGATCTAGGTCTCATCTTGGTATTTATAACATCAGGCACCTGCATAATCTCCTTATCCTAAAACTGATTTGCTGGATTTGCTCGACATTCGCTCTTCCAATGCCCGATTTTGTGACAATAATGACAAGCAGTGGTTTTCTTCAAAGTACCAATGTCTACTCCTAACTTGGGATCTATTCCTTTCCCTTTTCCCTGTCCCGTGTGATTTGCCACATTTTGGACCCCTCCTTGACTATTTCCCTGATTCCGACCCAAAGTTCCTCCGTTCGTCTGTGTCTGCTCTACTCTATTCGCATTCTTCATCTGGACCAACATTAGCTTGTCCTTCATTTTCCTGTGTTGGAATCCACCTCATCATTACAATATCTAGCATACCATAGGATCTCGTCCACAGACTTATTTTGCCAGCAGCTCAAATGCTGCTGAATCATGACACTAATCTCTGGACTCAATCCTAGCGCAAACTTGGAAACAAACTGTCCCATATCTTTCGGATGTAAAGTGTCCAACCCACTTTACTGCTTGAAGGCTTGCAAAAGCCGTTCATAGTAGGCATGTACCGATTCCTTCGGCTCTTGGGTTGTCCAATCTATCTTAACCCAATTGATATCTTGTGGGGAAATCTTAGACTGTAACCATGTAATTACCTGTTAAATCTTTTTCATAACCAAAGGTGAAGGACCATGTGTTATGGGGGCTCTATCTGGTTTAGTAGAAGGCCAATCAATAGCAATTTTACAAGCAAACCATAAATCACTAGGAACCACAAAATTAAACAATGTGTTCAAATCAATCCACAACACCTTTGAAATCTTTACAAAGCGTTCAACTTGCTTATACCATTCAGCAGGTTTCTCCCTCAGCCGAGGAAAGTTGTTTTGTAAACGCTCCCAAATCATCCCTGCTCCAAGGTACATGCACATACCCTCCACTTGGTACCTCTCGCAATGGGTAAGCCTCAACCCCTGGCATGCCCCCTCCCAGCGGAGGCGTATCTCCCATCACCTTCCTCACACTGTTTTTCTTTGACCATCTTTCCTCCCATTTATCGAGAATGCTCCATGTGCGTATCCCTATGACCAGTTCCCGAATGTGTGTTTTCAAACCTATGGCTCTTTTCTCTTCTAATTCCTGATCACTGTAATTTAACCTGTGATTTCCCTGTAACATCTTCGTTTTGGACAGATCTACGTCATATTTGTGAGCCAATTCTGTAAGTTTCTCATGTGCTCACGTTGCCTTACGAGTGACATTCTTCGCCACAAACAACAACTCGTTTTGTTTGTAAAGTTCTGTCCTCTCCAAAGGCAAGCTCCAACTGATTATCTCATCCACTTCTGCTTTCATTTTCACTACATTTAGCAATTTCAGCTTTACTGCAGCTTTGATCATTCCCTGACTTGACACACTACTCTTCCCTTTCACTTCTCTGATTCCTCTGCCAGTTTTCTGACTCTGGGGTCTGCAAGACATGCTGATCTCCAGAGGCTCCCTGATCTGTACCTCCCTCTGGTATCCTTCCCATGGGTCCTTTAACTAGAGCTTCCCACATCCTCAAATCGAATTTGCCAATGACACTGGGGCCGATTCACAGAACTAATCTGAGATAAAATCCTAAACTTACTACTTTTGGTATTCACAGAAGGCATTTAGTAGTAGTAAAGTTAGGACTCCTAACTTTACTACTACTAAACTGAGATAAAAACCGAAACTTACTACTTTTGGTATTCACAGAAGGCATTTAGTAGTAGTAAAGTTAGGACTCCTAACTTTACTACTACTAAATGCCTTCTGTGAATACCAAAAGCAGTAAGTTTAGGATTTTATCTCAGATTAGTTCTGTGAATCGGCAACACTGATTGCATTGTACTAGACCCAGCACGCACCCTCGAAGGATCTGCAGTTGCTGGCAATGGGATACTAGCTTAGACAGGCACCAAAAATGGGCTGTTTCCATTAACCATCACATTCCCCCCTGGCTTGACCCTTTCTCCCAATCCTGACTGCTGTTTACTAACGTGTTCCCCCAGACTCGAGTCATACACAGAAACTACAGGTCCAATGGTGACCAGTACCATAAGGGCTTCTGGTAACCGTATAGCAGCATTGACTCCACTTGACTCTGCACCTCCAAATACTGGTATCCCTGTCCCTTCTGCTCCTGTTGAAATCTTTCCCACTACTCCTACACTATGGCCTGTCTGTGGCGTCACCATTTATTCCATACTTACTGCATTTGCCAGTTCTCACCTTCCTTCCTCTGAATGTGGATTGTATGGTGGAGGACACTCTGCTAATAGTCTGTCTAACAAGCTGTCATCGGTGTCACTCCCATCATCTCCATCTCCACTCCTACTCAGAGCGTCTCCTTCTTTCACTAATAGTGGATACAGTCTCTCTCCCTCAATGGGGTCTACTCTCCACCTCTTCAACTGTGTGTCCCATCGCGCATCCTGATATGCTTTCATTGACTTTTTAATCTTCCCGTGACATTTTTCCCCGTTCTTTGCTTGAGCTGCTTGCCTCCAAGCATCCAATGCCTCAAACTGTGTTGGTCTAGGTGGAGGCCGCAATGAAGACATCACTCCTCTCAACTGATACAATACCTCTAATCGAAAGGAACCATAACATGGAAAACCCAAATCTCCCTCTTTTTCAGTGATCTTGTGCCAATTTTGAAGTTAAACTATGGTATGGAGTCCTACGTTTGTTGCCATGCAGTGTGCTGGAGTATCCTCAGGTGGTGCTTCCTCCCCCACTCGAGTTACCACTCCCCTGTCTCCCCTGCAGAGATCACGTAATACCTTAAAGCATCACATGATTAAATCAAATATACCTTTGAACTGACAAGATTTCCTCACTTCAACTTCCTGATGACCACCAACCAATCCCAGTGCAGCATTACACCGACTGACCTATCGCAGCGCGGCACACTCTGACATCACCCTTTCCTACTCACAGCGGTTCACCCTTCTTCACAATCTCACCATACACATTCACTCCCGCAATCATCAAAACAACTAAATGTCTGCCTTTCTAAAAGATCGATAGAAGTCAATCACTCAAGAAAATTCACACACAGCGACCCTCGACCTGCTCTGGTCACCTGAAGTGATATAGTCCACCCCTGTACACAAGGCTTCCCACACAATCCTGACAAGTCCCCTCACACAAAGTTCCCTGTCTCAAGTGGGTTGCCGATAGTGCTTCACGACGACCTTATAAACCAACTGTCAGACAATTACAACAAATCAGTGTTTTCTACACCACAAATAGATCTTAGGCTACTCTTGCCTGATAGCCAAAACAAAACAAAACTCTTGGACTGCTTCTGGCCCGAAAACCACATTCACTCAACTCTCATTCCGGCTCCGTAAGACATTGCTCAATCAACACACTCCACAATCCAACACATGATGCACCCCTATTAATACTCACTCCTCCGTTCATCGCTGCTCTTGCTGCACCATCAATCTCGGTCTGTCCCTGCCAAAGTCCGTCGTTCTCCGCTCTCGATCATTGGGCTCTATTTTAGGCTGCATTGGGTCAAAATATTTTCTAGAGTTTTCTAGATTTTCCCTTCACTTCAAGATACAACCATCCTCTGCTACCAACTGAAGGAGCCGGGTTCCACATTCTAGATTTACTCTGGAACCCCTGGCCGATGTCTCTTTTTGACTGCTTGTAAGTGAGGAGGAGAGATAAATCATTAGCCCATTATGCATTCGTATTCCTATGAACCATGACTCCGAAGGGTCACAGACTCCAGATCCAAAGGTTAGTAGGTTTATTACAAAGCCAAGAACAGTTGGCCATACATACACCTCAATACGACGGTGTAAAAATACATTGGAACTAATACAAAATCAAACCTATGGGTAAAATTAAGACGGTGCAGAATGCACAGAATAACCAATTCCAGAAACAAGACATAAAAGATGACTGTTCCGATATCAAGAGTCCCCTTCATTGGAGGTTCGTATGTGAAAAGCATTAATCTGTCCCTATACTACTACTAACGTGACATCTCTACTTAGCATTCCCCTGACAAGTTCTGTAAAGGTGTCAGCTCATGAAGGCTTCCTAGGAAGACCATTCATGTTGTCTGGGTCAAGTAGCATAAAGCTACAGAGCTCATTCTAAGATGCTTTCTTTCTCATTGCAAGAACCGAAGTTCTCAGACTCTGTCCCTAACTCTAATAGATGAACCTGTAAAAGATGTTCCACAATGCTACGCAACATCGCCCCATCCACGCAAGCCCCCTCCTTGTAGGTAACTTTCCGTGTGGCAACGATGCTCCCAGGCCTTGGCTCGATGACCTTGATTACCATGCTCTCTCCGGTGAGAAAGAACACCATCCCACCTTATCAGCATTGCCGCTCACATGTTTCTTCTCCTCCCTTAGCCTAACTCCCAAAACAAAGGCATTATTATAACTAACAAGGATGAATTTCTCCACCTGCAACAGAAACGTGAGAAAGACAAATTCCACATACACATGAATTTTACTATCAAATCTTAACGTGAGAGCAACCAGGGAGAAATACACGTTAGGCCTACAGAATTCAGCCAACATAAGAGACAGCACATTTACTTCATAAGGCACACGCATAAGTGGACATCATTACAGTGCACTTTAAAATCAATACATTACATAAACACACTAATCATGGAAATTCTCATTAGCCACATGTACAGTTCTACAAATTAATGTTTCTGTCGAGTCACATATAATTTCAACGTTGATTTCTTCGAGTTTTACACTGAAATACCTCTAACGCTTCACTTTCACATCATTACAGTACACAATCTAATGACACAAATGTTACGGAAATAAAGGATTATATGCGGGCGCGAACTACTCATGATTATAATGCACCCCCACAAGCGGCAGAGCAATTTGCGCTCTATCAGTTTATTCTGTCTAAGTCCAAAAAAAAGAAATCTTGGCAAGGCGAAGACACGCCAGTATCTGGCCAATGGGCATAACTCCCTGGCACAAAAGTTTCACTTTTACAGTTTAGAGATTTTCCCACCAAAGCCAACAGATTCAATGGGGCCTCTTCCAACAGTTATACTGCTTCAAAGGGCTTCCTTAGGAACATTCGGCAACCTTCCTCCTCTGGAGGATTTCGACTTCCATTTCAGAGACTAAGTCAGAAGGTAAAATCTTTGGCTGGGATGAACCTGCTTGGTGTATCCAATCCAGACTCCATCATATCATGCTCGAAAAGAAATTGTGCCTCAGTACCTTCAATTAGCGCTTTATTTTTTTCTTGGAGTTTCTTTTCTGAAATTTGTTAAAATTCATATTTCCAGTTTCATTAATAGAGTTCTTTGTCCTTCTGGTGACATTTTGCTTATTAAATTCATCTCTATTTCATAAATTGATGTGGAAGTTTTATTGTATTGCGTTTTTGAATTTTTAACTATTTGAGAACTTGTAAATGTTTTACACCTTTTCTTTAAGTTTTGCCTGACTGCAGTGTGCTATAGGTAGCAGGGGCTGTCTTCAGGTTTAAATTATAAAAGCCTATGCCTGGACCTAACAGGTTAGTAACTTTATTACTTTCAGTGGACAGCCATGCACCCCACTTAATAATTCACTTTCTTACAATGTGCAAATAGGTCATAATTGTGGGCTCAGCTTCACCCAATCTAAGCACAGAGAGCACTCATGTATTGCATGGCTATGTTTTAGTTTGATAATCAGTGCCTAAAAAGTCATGGGTGAGCAAGAGAGACAGTTGCATCTAGCTAGCAGGTGAGTTCCTAGGACATGCAGTCCTCATGACCAGCAGGTTTACACAGCACATGCCTACAGCTAGATTTTAGGTTTGAATCGCCACCCTTAATCGGGGATGTGGTGAGCCAAGGTGCTAGCAGGCAGGTGGATCAGAGTAAATGCAGTGCTTTAAATGGGCCGGTACTCACCGGTACTCAGTACCGGCACTTCCGATTTTTTTTGCCGTCAGTACCGGCACTTCTCTGTAGCCAGGGAGAGTACCGGTACCCTGATGCACAGCACGGCAGGCGCAGGCTAGGTTTCTCCTCCAGTGCGGGGCAGATTCCTCTCTGCTTCTGAGGAGCATGTAGTTAACCGAGCCGTGAAGTACCCTTTTACAGAGTTGCTGGTGAAGATTCCAGCAGCGCCCATTTGAATGTCCCCAAACTGCAGGGGTTTGAGAGGGCTTGTGTCACCTGGTGATTAACAGGACAGGGTCTCTAGACAGACCCTGCACTGTCAATCAGGTGCGCAGCGACCATTCGGGTGAAAGTGCCATCATGGCTTTCAATATGTGTAATGAGTTAATCTGTTTTATTGACAAACGCATTTCTCGTGTGTTTTGATATGTAATGCAACTGGTACAGAAGTCATTATGTATGAACATTTCTCGCACTTAGCCCCGCCCACACCTCTATTTTAATGAGTACCTGCACTTATTTTTTCCCATTTAAAGCACTGAGTAAATGTAATTTCACCACAGCCAACAGGCTAATACTGCACATGATTTTTGACAGGTTTCATTCTTCAAATCCTGCCTCTGTTAGGCTGCATGATGGGCAAATGAGGCAGCGAGTGGAACCGTATTATCAGAACACAGATCCCTGATCCCAAGAAGCACACTCTGTATGTGGTTAAAAATGCAATTGAATCCTTAAGACAAATTTCTAATGAGTGACAGTGACAGGCAAAGGAGGGAGGAGATCACCTGGGGTTAAAATAAATCTTAGGACACACCATTATCACATTAAAATATAATATTGCTTTCAAACATGTAATAAATCTTAATGCCCTACTTACACAAAAATTAAATAGGTGTTAAACGTATTAAATATTAAAGAAAAAACAGGACATTTTTTTTTTTTTTAAAGTAAATCATTTGAAACTAAAAAGCAGAAAATGTAAGTGGGATAAACTATGTTCTCTTGAGGGGCTATTTCCCTCTGAAAACGTAAGGGACATAATTATTATTTTTATAAACTCAGTAGAATCGTGGGTTTCTTTCCGTATCGGCTACGTGCACTAACTTATTAGCTCGAACGTCGACTTCACGAAAGCCAATAGGAATCGGAGAAGGCGTTGCCGCGAGCTCAAGGTTTCCGCTGCCAGCTCTACAGTAGGTTGCGCAAAACCACAGGCGTAGCACTTACTGTATTGCTTAAGTGATGCGTTCCTGACAGGCCGGATAAATGGGTTGTCAGTAGAAAAAAAATGTGCATGCAAATGCAGTTCCAACACGTCTTTGAAGAAAACAAATAAGTGACATTTCAAACACTGCAGTCATTAAGTGAGTTTCAAGCTATGTATAAATAGGTATTCAAAGACATAATTACCCAACATATGGCGGGCTTCAAATATAATGAGAACGCAGCCATGCGCCTTTAGCTTCAGAACTATGAGGCGGCAGCTGATAAAGACAGAAAACAAGCAAAACCTATCCTTGGAATCGTGGCTTTTCTCTGTCCCTTACACCTCTGTAGTCAGGACTCTTTGTCATTGGAAACTGTGTCAGCTGCAACAAACAGAGGTGCCTTTTCTCTGCCTTAATTCACTGCGTCATGACTTACAGTCCTAGCCCGTCAGACACAAAAGACACAATGGCTCCACTTTAATGACTTCTTCTTGGTGTTTGAATATATAATCCAATCAATTCCTGCTGTGCAGTCGTCTTCCATTAGCCATTTTACCAAACTCGTCTAGTATTCTGTCAACACCCGATAATACAACCCACCGACAAGGCAGAAATGCAACGCAGGCCAAGACCCAGACACATTAGACAACATGCTGCTTTAGTTTGAATTAGGTTCATTATCCTGACATATACCGTGTACAAGCAGATCTAAACATGTCAAAATACTCATCTCTCCGGTAACTGCCTCACTTCTGAAGAGAGGCATCCATTATTTATGAAGTTATTTGAAAAGTAAATTTATTTTCTTTAAACCCACGTCTGCCAGTAGAGAAATGTGATGGCTTTTCCTTCCACCCACCAAAACAAGATTGATTTTCTAATCATGGTGACGTGAAATAATATCTGTAAAAGCTGCTATATGCCTTCTAGGATCTTTATGCCTTCACACACTGAATATGGTGATATTCTCACTTCCTGTTTTTATAGTGTAAGGCTGATATTTTCTGTTATTGCCGTGTTTGTTAGAAATACGCCGCCTTCGTGCCATCTCACTGCTGAATGACATTTGTCCTCCTGCACTGCACCCCTCATACAAACAAAGCGGTGGAGGCAGTTGCCGAAATGCTATGGCAGGGTGGAGGGAAATAGCAGGGGCACAGGTGGGAAGTCGAGATAAGGAGAAGAAGAAGCAGGGGCACAGTGGGCACCAAATAAAAACAAGCATTTGCAATGCAATAGGTCTCGCATTCATGCGAGTTGGAGCTGTTGGCATTGTAAATGACCATGCCTTTTATTTATGTTTTGGGTTTTAAAACATAAATAAAAGACATTGTCATTTACAATATTAATAGCTTAAACTTTCACAAATGCGAGACCTATTGCATTGCAATAAAGGGCCTTCTCGACCACTTGTTAGATTTCAAATATCAGAGGAAGAGACCGGCCTGCGATGTCTTCAAAGTAGTGATAAATAGTGCAGTGAAGAAGATGTGTAAGTGTTGTAAATTACACAGACACAAAGTGTGAAGTGAGAGTTACATTATGATCCGAGCTATAAACACTAACAAAGCGCTCCAATACCTTTCACTCTGTGATTACACTGTCGTGGCTCAGGAGGAAGAGCGGGAGGATGGGTGCTATTTCCTGCCCTCTCCGTGATTTGAGTGTGCAGTCTGGCATTGCGTAATGCCATTGCTATCTTTGGCCTAATAAAAAACACTCCAGCTGTAGTAGGGCCCTGGATTCACCTCCTGGTGCCGGGTGGGTTGTGCTTTATGGCAGGCATGGAGGGAGGGAGGGAGGGATGGTCTCGGCTGCAGCTCCAGCCTCGTACAGTGCCCCTGCTATTACTAGTGAGCGAGAGGCGCTGAGGTGGTGGTATTGGTATTGGTGGTGGTAGTATTGGTATTGGTGGCGGTGGTATTGGTGGTACTGGTGGTGGTGGTGGTATTAGTAGTGTTGGTATTGATGGTGGTGGTATTGTTGGTGCTGGTATTGGTGGTATTGGTTGTGGTATTGGTGGTGGTGGCGTTGGTGGTATTGGTGGTGGTGGTATTGGTGGTGGTAGTGGTATTGGTGGTGGTGGTATTGGTATTGGCGGTGGTGGTATTGGTATTGGTGGTGTTGGTGGTATTGGTATTGGTGGTGGTATTGGTATTGGTGGTACTGGTATTGGTGGTGGTGGTATCGGTGGTGGCAGTATTCGTGGTGGTGGTATTGGTATTGGTGGTGGTGGTATTGGTCTGGTGGTGGTATTGGTATTGGTGGTGGTGGTACTGGCATTGGTGGTGGTGGTATTGGTGGTGGTATTGGTGGTGGTGGTATTGTTTGGGGTATTGGTGGTATTGGTGGTGGTGGTGGTATTAGTGGTGGTGGTGGCATTGGTAGTGGGGCAATGGTGGTGGTGGTGGTATTGGTGGTCGTGGTATTGGTGGTGGTAGTGGTATTGGTGGTGGTGGTATCAGTGGTGGTGGTGGTACTGGCAGTGGTGGTGGTATTGGTGGTGGTATTGGTATTGGTGGTATTGGTGGTGGTGGTATTGGTGGTGGTGGTGGTATTGGTGGTATTGGTGGTGGTGGTGGTATTGGTGGTGGTATTTGTGGTGGTGGTATTGGTGGTGGGGATGGTATTGGTGGTGGTGGTATTGGTGGTGGTGGTACTTGGTGGTGGTGGTGGTTTTGATGGTGGTATTGGTAGTGGTATTGGTGGTGGTGGTACTGGTGGTGGTAGTGGTGGTGGTGGTATTGGTGGTGGCATTGTGGTGGTAATGGTGGTAATGGTGGTGATGGTTTTGGTGGTATTGGTGGTGGTGGTGGTGGTATTGGTGGTATTAGTGGTGGTATTGGTGGTGGTGGTATTGGTATTGGTGGTGGTGGTATTGGTGGTGGTGGTATGGTATTGGTGGTGGGGGTATTGATGGTGGTATTGGTGGTGGTGGTATTAGTGGTGGTCGTGGTATTGGTGGTGGTGGCATTGGTGATGGTGGTATTGGTGGTGTTGGTGGTGGTATTGGTATTGTCGGTGGTATCGGTGGTGGTATTAAATTGGTGGTGGTAGTTTTGGTGGTGGTGGTATTGGTGGTGGTGGTATTGATGGTGGTGGTGGTATTGGTGGTGGTAGCGGTATTGGTGGTGGTATTGGTGTTGTTGGTATTGGTGGTGGTATTGGTGGTGGTGGTATTGGTGGTAGTGGTATTGGTGGTGGTATTGGTGGTGGTATTGGTGGTGGTGGAGGTGGTGGTATTGATGGTGGTGGTATTGGTGGTGGTGGTGGTATTGGTGGTAGTATTGGTGGTGGTATTGGCGGTGGTGGTATTGGTGGTGGTGGTGGTATTGGTGGTATTGGTGGTGGTGGTGGTGGTATTGGTGGTGGTATTTGTGGTGGTGGTATTGGTGGTGGGGATGGTATTGGTGGTGGTGGTATTGGTGGTGGTGGTACTTGGTGGTGGTGGTGGTTTTGATGGTGGTATTGGTATTGGTGGTGGTGGTACTGGTGGTGGTAGTGGTGGTGGTGGTATTGGTGGTGGCATTGTGGTGGTAATGGTGGTAATGGTGGTGATGGTTTTGGTGGTATTGGTGGTGGTGGTGGTGGTATTGGTGGTATTAGTGGTGGTATTGGTGGTGGTGGTATTGGTATTGGTGGTGGTGGTATTGGTGGTGGTGGTATGGTATTGGTGGTGGGGGTATTGATGGTGGTATTGGTGGTGGTGGTATTAGTGGTGGTCGTGGTATTGGTGGTGGTGGCATTGGTGATGGTGGTATTGGTGGTGTTGGTGGTGGTATTGGTATTGTCGGTGGTATCGGTGGTGGTATTAAATTGGTGGTGGTAGTTTTGGTGGTGGTGGTATTGGTGGTGGTGGTATTGATGGTGGTGGTGGTATTGGTGGTGGTAGCGGTATTGGTGGTGGTATTGGTGTTGTTGGTATTGGTGGTGGTATTGGTGGTGGTGGTATTGGTGGTAGTGGTATTGGTGGTGGTATTGGTGGTGGTATTGGTGGTGGTATTGGTGGTGGTGGAGGTGGTGGTATTGATGGTGGTGGTATTGGTGGTGGTGGTGGTATTGGTGGTAGTATTGGTGGTGGTATTGGCGGTGGTGGTATTGGTGGTGGTAGTGGTGGTATTGGTGGTAGTGGGATTGGCTGTAGTGGTATTGGTGGTTGTGGTGGTATTGGTGGTGGTGATGGTGGTGGTATTGGTGGTGGTGGTATTGGTGGTGGTGTTGGTGGTGGTGGTGGTATTGGTGGTGGTGGTGGTATTGGTGGTGGTATTGGTGGTGGTAGTGGTGGAGGTCGTATTGGTGGTGGTGATATTTGTGGTGGAGGTGGTATAGGTGGCACTGGTGGTTGTATTAGTGGTGGTATTGGTGGTGGTATTGATATTGGTGGTGGTGGTATTGGTGGTGGTGGTATTGGTGGTGGTGGTGGTATTGGTGGTGGTAGTGGTATTGATGGTGGTATTTGTGGTGGTATTGGTGGTGGTGATATTGGTGTGGTGGTATTGGTGGTGGTATTGGTGGTGGTGGTATTGGTGGTGTTGGTATTGGTGGTGATGGTATTGGTGGTGGTGGTGGTATTGGTGATTTAGGTGGTAGTATTGTTGGTGGTGGTATTGGTGGTGGTGGTGGTATTGGTGGTGGTGGTGGTGGTGGTGGTGCTGGTATTGGTGGTGGTGGAGGTGGTGGTATTGATGGTGGTGGTGGTATTGGTGGTGGTGGTATTGGTGGTATTGGTGGTAGTGGTATTGGTGGTGGTGCTATTGGTGGTGGTGGTATTGTGGTGGTGGTGGTATTGGTAGTGGTATTGGTGGTGGTATTGGTGGTGGTGGTATTACTGGTGGTATTGGTGGTGGTATTGGTGTTAATGGTATTAGTGGTGGTGGTAATGGTGGTGGTGGTGGTATTGGTGGTGGTGGTATTGGTGGTGGTATTGGTTGTGGTGGTGGTATTGGTATTGGTGGTGGTGGTATTGGTGGTGGTGGTGGTATTGGTGGTGGTATTGGTGGTGGTATTGGTGATGGTGGTATTGGTGTTGGGGGTGGTGGTATTGATGGTGGTATTGGTGGTGGTGGTATTGGTGGTGGTATTGGTAGTGGTGGTATTGGTGGTAGTGGTATTGGTGGCAGTGGTATTGGTGGTGGTGGTGGCATTGGTGGTGGTGGTATTGGTGGTATTGGTGGTAATAGTGGTATTGTTGGTGGTATTGGTGGGGTTGATGGTGGTGGTGTTGGTGGTGCTATTGGTGGTGGTATTGGTGGTGGTAGTGGTATTGGTGGTGGTATTGGTGGTGTTGATGGTGGTGGTGTTTGTGGTGGTGGTATTGGTGGTGGTATTGGTGGTGGTGGTATTGGTGGTGGTGGTGGTATTGGTGGTAGTGGTATTGGTGGTGGTGGTGGTGGTGGTGTTGTTGTTAATAAAACAGGCTTTTGAAAACAACCTGTCAGGTGGCTTTAGTACAGATGACATGTAACACAGATGTGATGTTGTCAGCTTCAGCCCATTAGCACAAGATTATGTGCTACATGGAATTCACATGACTTAATTTGCAAATCATTTTTAAATCCATTTTACTTGGGGGCTTGAAACAGACACAAGATAATGCCGGGTTAAAGTGATTGAAAGCAGGTGCCCGTGTTACGGGGGGCGGCCGTGCTGCTTAAAAAAACACAATCGGTTTTAGCTGAAGTAACGCATGTCCGGCCTGCAGTAAGAGAAACTCAATTAAGTAAATAGTGCTTACTAACTAAATAACAGGTCCCGTGTAACAACTGAAGTAAAAGGGCTAGTCACCATGGGAGGGTACAAATGAAGACAAGGCCGTACTAAGGAGGGACTATCAAGTCTAATAACGAATCCGAAGGCAGCATTTACGAAAGACAATGACACAAGCCAATGAAAAATATGGGAGGAGAGTGGGCGCTGCTTCTCTCCCATACTCTACTACAGCAGTCTCGCGGAGCATGCGCGCTGCCGTTAGGCTCGACCTAAAAAACAGGCAGACCGTGACCCAGATGTGGCTGTGCTTTACACAGTCTGCCTCAACAAAAATCCTCCAGCAGCAGCTCTTCCACAGCAATAGGTAAGAGTGGAAAAAAAAAGGTAAAGGTGCACAGAGAAAGAGAGACAGTAAGGAGGGGGGCAATAAAAATGCAAAAACACCGAAGGACAAACACATGTGCCAAGAGTCCATTGGTGTATGCCTCTCAGTAAAAAAAAAGAAAATACAAATCTTTGGTGAATGTGGATTACGTAACAGTTGAGTACCAAATTATGCAGCAGAGTTGACTAAGATATCTAGAAAGAGGGGGCAAATTAAGCAGCATTATGCAGCACATTCAGTGTCAATATTACCTTGCTATTTTGTCCTATCAGTACACATTGATAAAAAAAGGATCACAAACGCTGTGCTAAACACAAAGGGGCAGATTTACAAGCCCCTTACGCCACTTTTGCGCCGCCGTTGCGTCACTTTTGTGACGCAGCGGCGGTGCAAATCATGCGCCATGCTGCGGGGATTTACAACTTGACGCATCTAGGGAGATGCGTCACGTTGTAAGCCCTGCGCCACATGAAACCTGTGTCAGGTTTCCTGTGGGCGTGCGGCGCAGGAGGGCGTTCCTGCGCAGGAAGCCCCGTAAAAGTGACGCAGTGAAATCTACAAGATTTCACAGAGTCACTTTTACGTCCTGCTGCGTCAAATCCTTACGCCTGCTTCAAGCAGGCGTGAGGAGTGACGCAGCATGTTAGGTATAGGGCACCCCTGAGCAGTACTGGAGTTACGTCGCACTTGCAACACGACTCCAGTACTGCGCCACCCTCCGCCGACAGATGCGTCACGCATCTGTTTATCCTTGCGCCATGATGCGCCGCATTGTAAATGCGGCGCATCTGTGGTGGCGCAAGGGTAAACTTGCGTCACGCATCTTCCTAGCGCA
This sequence comes from Calotriton arnoldi, assembly GCA_963921515.1. Lineage (NCBI taxonomy): Eukaryota > Metazoa > Chordata > Amphibia > Caudata > Salamandridae > Calotriton > Calotriton arnoldi. Next base: position 506,337 of record CAWUFW010003333.1, read on the forward strand.
TCCTTGCTGATTTGCAGGGATGCGCCAGGGAACGTAAATCTGCCCCAAAGGTTTCTTAATAAAAAAAAGATATTATTGAATCTATTAGTCACCAACAAATAAAGATTCTGTCTTGCCTGAAAGCAAAAAAAACGCTGTTTTATAAACATCATCCCTTCTAACAAGGCCATTACTTACTAATGTTTGCACAATGCAGCGCTCGTTGGATGTCTGCAGCACTGCGTTGTGTGAATGTTAAAGATTTGTGCAGGTCCAAATTTACTTTCCTTCATGTTCTGATGATGACTTTAGCTGTACAGGTGTGTTATGTATTACAATACATAACACTAATAACACAAGCAAGCAGGAAACTGATCAGAGCTGAAAATGTCCCAGGAAACCATCTCAGGAACCCAGAAACTGACAGACAATTCAGGGTGTCAAGAGAAGGAGAAAACCCCTGTGAGACAGTACTCCCAAAAGACCACACAAGAGATTAAAAGGAAGCTAATAATTAAAGGGGAAAAGATTGAGCCCCTTTTAAGGGAGATGTTCAACCATCAGCAGGAAACAGAAACATTTAAACTTCGCTATGCAAAAATATAGAATAGCCCTATAGAAAGGGGTCCTGAACTTAATAAAAACCATTGCCTCCACTAGGTGTTCTGTGGATGGAAAACAAATGCTGACATAATAATAAGATGCTCAGTAAGGAGAAATTTGCGTAGACGATGAAGAAGAGATGCACTTGCTTCAGGTAGCTGTCCTGACACACAAGGCCTGCCCACTGCCAGAGTGAATATGGGTGAAATTGCCATTGCAGCAGAGTTGGGCAGAGGCAGCAAAGTTTGTCAGGGAAACTGAAGGCCAGGACACTGTCGATCTTGAGGATGCTGGAATCCAAGCTAGGGAAAATGTACCAGAGTCTAGATAAAAACCCATAGAGCCACATGTCCAAATTATCATGTACTTGTCTTAAATGTGCAGCCTTCAACATGCTGGCAAAAAGTACCCAAAATGTAAAACACATCCACTGCAGTAAAGGAACTTAAGACTGTTAAAGGGGAGGGAGTACTTTTAACAAACTGTGGCATCCTGCCAATGGGTTCTTGGGGGGGCCTTCTCAGGGAAAGGCGATTGGCAACAGGGCCCAGCTAAAGAGATGGATGCATCACAGCACTACGGGCTGTGATTTAGGAAGGAGCACAGTGTAAATCCTCACAACAAAGGAGAGGAGAGATTGGCATGTTCAGATAGCTAACACCGACTGCACTGAGGCCTGTACTGAGGCTGGGTAGGGATGGAGCTCATCAAGAGAACATTGGAGGGTAAAAAAAACCTTCTTTTGCGTTGGGCCTATGTCCCTTAGCAGACCTTCCCCTTGGTGCACCCAGGATGCCATTTCTTAACACTTCTTTTCAGCAAAGAATTAATAGAAAGTTACATTTAAAAAATCTCACAACTAGGCATCACTAAGGAAATACATTTTTGAAAATGAATACAATAAAATCTATTAGCGTCCACTACACCCACAACAATAAACCTGCCCCTCCCTAAATATTACAATTGATATTCATAAGCAGGAATAGGACACTTTACTCCGCATGCATTTACAACGCGTGCCATTACCCTGCATTTTTTACTCCGCAAAATATTTTACAACGCAGGGCTTTACAACGCAATCAATTACAACGCATTCCCCATTACAATACAATTTACTATTCTAACTCCACCAGGGCGTTGCTTTGAGGAATGCGTTGTAATGGTTTGCGGTGTAAAGCCCTGCGTTGTAAAAGATTTTGCGGAGTAAAGGAGTAAAACATGCGGGGTAATGGCATGTGTTGTAACACATTCGTCGTAAAGGATGTTTACCCATAAGCACAGTATAAGACACATTCCCGGTTACTTACTGGTAATCTTCACATGAGCAGTTCTCCTTCTCCTCAGAACCTATTACCTAGTTGAGGTCAAAACATTTCTCTCAGTATGACGCCAACTACCCAGGATGCATAAAGGGGGAAGTACGTCACAAAGACAGCCTATGAATACCAAAAAACTCATAAGAAAGAAAACAATCACCAGACACAGAATCCTGGGAGCAAGGGATGGACTCAGGAATGGAACGGGAAGACCTGTACTCGGAGTAATGAAGATTACCTGTAAGAAACTGGGCATTACCTCCTCGTCTGTCTGCCCCTCCCATTCCTTACACATGAGCCTGTACGCAAGCGCATTGATTCACACAGAAACCAAGGACAATGCAACACTCTTGAAATGTTTAATGCAAAAAAACAGGATAAATCACAGATTATGTACAGCTAACAAATTACGAGCACCAAAGTTTGATGACGCAGCCATCCCCAACTGAAGCCGGTAATGGAAAACAAAGGTGTTGAGAGAAACCCATGTAGCAGCATTAAAAATGTCACAGAAAGACGTCCCCTAAACATAGCCTAGGATGAGAAACACACCGTGTTGACCGCCCCAGGACTGAAGATGGAAGAAAAAGATGAGCAGCCTCATATGACAAAACAATAGCACACTACACCCACCAAGTCAAAGTGGACAAGGAAGGTTTGAGACCCTTCCCAGGGTGACCATAGGTGACAAATAACGAATCCACCTGCCTAAATAAACAGGTACGGTCCAGATAGAAGAGAAAGGCTCTCAAAACATCCAGGGAATTGAGTTTTTCCTTCTTCGGCGAAGAAGGGTGTGGGCAAAAAAACAGAAGTACAATATCCTCCTGACAGTGAAAATCTTAAAGCCCAAAAAATTGACTAGGACGCAAGATCACCTTGTCGGGACAAAGATGTATTAAAAGGGGGAGAAGCCAATTTCACCAACCCTGCGACAAGAAGAAACCGCCACTAAAAACATAACCTTAGCTGAAAGATACTTAAGGTCAATAGAAGTAAGAGGTTCAAACGGAGGACCTTTCAATGCCTGAAGCACCAAGAGAAATTCCCAGGGGGGGCCAGAGAGCGGGAGACAGGTCGCTGAAGCAGAAAACTCCTCAAAAGCTGTGTCACCAAAAGAGAAACGGGACAAATCTGAACCCCTGAAAACAAGAATGGCGGTCCACTGGGCACAGAGTGCAGAGACTGCTAGGCCCACCCTAAAACCATCCCTTAAAAAATCTAAAGTACTGACAGGATCACTTGAAGCCAGGAACACACCCTTTTCCTTGCACCAAGGTGTCAAAGTTCTTCCAATGACGACTGTAAGTTTTAAGGGTGGAAGGCCTACGAGACAACTGAATGCTCTGAATCACCTCAAGTGAACAACTCTGAGCCAACAATATCAACCTCTCAGGTGCCATACCCCCAGCCTAAGATGCAGGAAAGAGGACGCGCTGAGAAGAGGCACTCGCAATAGAGATGGATGAATGGGAATCCTCCAATAGGTGCTCTCTGCCAAACCCCGGAGAAGGGGAAACCAAGGCTTTCTGGACCATTCTGGGATGACTACAAGAACCTGCTATCAATCCATCTGAATTTTCCTGAGAACCCTGGGAATCAAGGGAAACAGGGGGAAGGCAAACAGGTGGCCCTGGGACCATGGGATGGAGAAAGCATCTATCGCCCAGGCTGTCCTGGCGAGGGCCATGTTGCAAAACTGAGGAAGAAGGACAGTCTGCTCTGAGGCAAAAAGATTCGGGCAAGGCAGGCTGATTCTGTAGAGAATCTTCTGAAAATATCGGTTGACAGAGACATGCTCACAGATGAGGGAAACACCATTCTGAGGGAGTCTGCATGCCTATTCTCCTTCCTCGGAAGCTAGACTGCTGAGACAGAATGGCGATTCCTCTTGGCCCAGAGGCCAGTCTTCTGTGTAAGGAGAAACAGGGCCCGCCGCATACCCCTTTACTGGTTGATATAGCCACGCAAAACCTGATTGTCTGTCTGTACACAGACTGCCTTTGTTCCAAAGAAGATGAACAAGTCAAAGAAGTGCCTGCCAAACCGCCTTCAACTCGCTCAAATTTGAGGACTGAAGTTCCTTGAGGCGGGGCCATTTGGCCTGGACCTTGGAACCACCCAGAATCGCCCTTGCATCACTCATCAGGACCACTGAGGAAGGAGGATTGAGATTGAAATCCCTGGAGAAATTGTAAGGCAACAACCTCCACTGGAGAGACTGTTGAATATCTGGGATAACTGGAATTAGAGAATCGCATTCCTGAGAAGCCGGATCCCAGTGGCAAAGAAGGTGATGCATGAGAGGATACAAATTGAGATGGGCCCAGGGGAGAATTTGCAGTGGGGAGGCCATCTCCCCCTGACTCCACAGCCAGAGATGGGCAGAAACCTGAGGTTGGGACAGAACCCAAGAGAGATGTCGGAATTGAGTCAGTTGTCTCTCGGGGAAAGGAAAACCTTCCCCAGATCCATCCTGAGAAGGGCCTCGATGAACTTTAGGGACTTAGAGGGTCGCAGAGAGGACTTTTTGTGGTTGATGAGAAAACCAAAAGCTTCCAGAAGGCGGAAGACCTGTAGCACGTCCTCAGTTGCATTATAAGAAGAAGGAGAGATAATTAGCCAATCATCCAGGTAAGGGTAGACTTGAGTACCTTGAGATTGAAGAAGACCTACTAGGGGGGCCAAGAGTTTTTTAAAAACCCTTGGCACCAATGAAAGACTGAAAGGAAGCACCTGGAATTGGTAATACCTTACACCCACTGAAAAGCAAAGAAACTCCTGATCCACAAAATGGATGGGAACGTGCAGTTATGACTACATCAGATCTAGGGATGCCAGGAGGCTCCCCTAATGAACAAAATGAAGGATTGAATGTAAGGTCACCATCTTGAATTTTCTGTGTGGAATGTCCATATTTGCCCCTTTGAGATCTAAGACTGGACAGAAGTCGCCCAAGGCATTCTGCACAAGAAACAGTATTGAGTAATAACCCAGTCCCCTTTCCTGGGGAAGGAATCTCGACTGACGGGGTTCTGAGGCAGTGGAGTCTCCTTGAAAACCTGAGCCAGGCGAGATGAAAATTTGATCCGTAAATCCGAGGCTACCGTCTGAACTGCCCAGGCATCCAATATTCCCAACCACTGGTGACAGAAGAAGCAAAGGGGACCTCCTACCGGAAGGAATGGATAGTCAATGCTTTGGAGAAGGAATAGTTGTGGCAACAGCTGACTGGGACACAGGACTTGTCTCCTCCAGGGGCCCTCCAGTCACGACCCCTGCCTCAAAAGGGCTGGCTAGCACCTCTAGCCTGAGGATGAGCAAAATCTCTACCCCTGGAGGGAGTGCGAACGGGAGCAACAAGCTTCCTATTTTTTGCTGACTGCTTCTCCATCTCCCCAAGTTGGGGCCCAAAAATCTTTGAACCCTTGAAAGGCAATTTCAAGGGGACAGACTTTTGCGCAGCATCTGTATTCCAAGCCCACATTCAGATATGGTGCCGCGCAGCAATAGAAGCCTCTGATGCTGCTGCCGCTGAACATAAATTATCAAAAGAGATGTCTGACAAGTAGCTGACTTGGACCTTCATCAAAGTCAGCAGAGAGGTCCTATCAAACCCTCTCACTCATCTGCTGTGCCGCAGCCTGAAAATCCTTCAATAGGGATTGGACCATGTAAGTAGTATAGGTATTTGCCCTGATGGAGAAATTGGAAGCGGAATAAGACCTCTTCACTTCTCCCTCCACTTCCTATGCACAGGGTTGGAGGGAAGGGTATCATCCAAAAGCACCATGCCCTGTGAAGAAAGGCCAGCCATCATGTTATCTACCTTGATGGAATGCGGGAATTCTTCCGAAAACCCCTCTAAGGCATAACGCTTACTCAAAAACCAAGGAAATGCAGATTTATCAATGTCCCTCTATTCATTTGAAAGTACTTTGCAGACCTTACTAGGCAATGAGTCAGAGTCAGGCGCTGGTATTGTGTAAAACAATCTTCCTCCAACTCCTGCTCTACAGGAGTAGGAAATCCCAAATTGCCCCTGACATGGCTGAAGAAATTGAAGAGCTCAGCTCCCTGCACAAAACGACTTGCCTTCCTTCCTCCTCATCTGTGTCCTCCATGTCATCAATGGGATTAGGCTGTGACACCTTTGCAGGAAGACCTTCTGACTCCCTAGGCTTCAACGCTTCCTCAACGGTGTCATTGATTAAGAAGCGCCCAAATCAATAGTATGCACGAGGCAGACTCTGTTGTACAAATGCCAACACAAGCGCTTCCTGCATCGTTCCCATTTCTCTCACAGCTCTTGCGAACTTGCAGGAGCCATCGACATGCAGGAAGCACTCATGAGCAAACAACAACTGCCGCAAGCGCATGGCCACTCACCCGAGGCAAACCATCTCACAACATACATCATAGGAGCTGCACACTACCCCTTCCAACCATCCGAGGGAATGCAGATCGCGGTGGCCCCATCAAAGCAATGAAACTGCAGCCTGTGAGGGACGAGAACGGGTGAAAGGGTGCTCAGCGTCGCAGCCCGAAAAAACGTGGACCGACGCCTGCTACGCAGGGTTCTTCGGCCACCTAAACGAAAGACCACTCATGCAAGTCCCGTAATGGAACATAAACACAAAAAATAATGAATAATGCATGATCAATCCTATCTCTGACCTCGCTCGTGCAATAAACAGACCACGCTGATGTTTTAAGCGTAAAAGGCCATTTATTAGGACCAGGCTGCACAACATGATCAATAACCAAATAACAACAAATAACCAATAACAAACCCCCAACATCAACTCTTCATCCATTCACTCCCTTCACCCACTCCAAACTCACCTCTCATTCCACTCCATGACCCGTTCCGTTCTTCATCCATTTCTTCACTTCTCTTCTAGCATCCTCCCCAGTATCACCTGGCATTACACTCATGCCTCCAGCCCCCCATCATTCACTCTTCCCCCCCGAGGGATGGCTGCTCCCGCCAGTGACTCCCCTACCCCTCCCAAGTACCGCCAACCCTGCAGCCCGTCCTAAACTGGCACGCTCCGCCAACCCTACTCCTGAGCCCTAATATCAGCAGGGTGGGTGGGTGGCCTTTTCTAACTTTTCCCTCCCGATGGTGCCCAGAATGCAGGAAGAGAAAGTCGCCTTCCTCACCTGCATTCTTATACCCACCCCCAAACCCCACCCCCTGACCCCAGCCTGGCCCTCCTGCGCGAAAGACCCCGGGGGAAGACTAGTCTGCGACTCTGCTTCCCCCGGGGCCCACCATCTCGCAATAAACAGACCACGCTGATGTTTTAAGCGTAAAAGGCCATTTATTAGGACCAGGCTGCACAACATGATCAATAACCAAATAACAACAAATAACCAATAACAAACCCCCAACATCAACTCTTCATCCATTCACTCCCTTCACCCACTCCAAACTCACCTCTCATTCCACTCCATGACCCGTTCCGTTCTTCATCCATTTCTTCACTTCTCTTCTAGCATCCTCCCGGTATCACCTGGCATTACACTCATGCCTCCAGCCCCCCATCATTCACTCTTCCCCCCGAGGGATGGGTGCGCCCGCCAGTGAGTCCCCACCCCTCCCAAGTACCGCCAACCAGGGAACCCCCTTTAGGGCGGTTACCTGCCCCCCCCTCCCGAGTTCAACTGTGCATCTTTCGCCCCATGCACTCAAGCATCTCTCCTACACCAAATAGCCTCATTCCACAACTTGCTGACCACATCTCGCATCTCCATCATGTAATATGCGTTCCCCAGCCTCGAAAGATGCACACCGTCATCCCTGAAAAGTAGCGGTTCCTCCAGTCACAGTCCAGTATGAGGAATCACTTTAATGTCCTTCTCCCCACAAAAAACCCTCATCGCTCTGTTGAGCTTTCTCCGTGCTTTCTCAACAGCCCCATGTTTGATTGCCCCTCTCCAGACTCTCCGAGGAACAAATTCTGTCCACGCAATGCAGGTCCCTGCTAATCTTTGTTTCAGTATCTCCAAGTCTCTTTGCATCAGCTGTAAGAGCGCCAAACCCGACAGCCGAATTAGATCGTTCTCACCCAAATGCAGTATTAACAAGTCAGGGCATCCTTTCTGTGGGACCATCTTCGCGAGCCATGGCAATAGTGCCCCCCATCGCATTCCCCCTTTTCCCCACCAATGCACCTCATGATGTTGTCCTTTGAGTCCCAGGTTACGGCCGTACACCTGTTGCTCTGCATACTTGGAGGCCCAATGCACAAACGAATGCCCAACGATCCATGTGACTGTCTTGGCCCCCGGGCCCCCCACGCAACCTACGGTGAGAAAAGAGAATTAGTAACATGTCCAGAAAATCTCACAACACCCCTCCGACAGGCAATGCCCCAACCACGACCCCTTATTTACGCACATAGCGCTCGCAGCACCTAGATTTCCACCTCCCAATCTGCCGAATCCTGTCCCAAGCCCATCCCAGGCGCGCTGCCGCCGTCGCCGCCCCGATACGAAAATAATGCGTCCCAAAACCTGCCGGGTTCAAACCCAAATGTCTCAAGGCCATGCGCAAAACCACCAACAACTGCACCGCCGTCACCTTTGCCCCAGACGCGTGACAAAAAATGTCTCCATTCGTGGCCCTTGCTGACAATAGAAAATTCCTCCATTCAGCCACTGGACACACACCCCCGCAACCATTCTCACACAACCAAACCCAGGTCCCCCTCCCCAACTGATCCGTCTTAGACTGCCCCAACCAAATCCCCAGGCGACCTGCATCCAACCTGATCTCCTCATATCTCCTGCCGCTCCTCTGTTTCGTCCCCAACAACTCCGACACCCTAAAGGCCCCAAAAAACATCCATACCATGCATAAACGGAAAACCCCAACCTCAAAACTGTCATAACAACACTGAGGCAAGGCCTCAACCAGTTTGACCAGTAAGTCAAACGTAATTGCTTCCCTTAAAACCCCGCTCCCCCCACTCCCCCCTCTCTCCCTGCCCTAACCTCTAAGAACCCTACCAATAATCACATCCTTTGTAGGATCGAATCCAAAAAACAAACAACAATAAAACGACACTCTCGCCAACTTCCCCGCAATCGTCGCGGAAGATAGCCCTTTGTCAATGCAATGCAACACAAACTGCAACACTCCCTCTCCACAGTTGAACGGTCTCCAAACGACGACTCCCCACACCATCCCATAAAGGATCCGAACTCCGCCCATGCCAGTCTGTAGGTCCGTCTCGTGGTATCAGCTATAGATTTCTCCACCAGGCCTATCACCCTCACTCCCCCCAGGCCCAGTTGCCGTCTGGCAGCTCGGTCTTGAACTGATCCGCTCCTGGTGCCAACCGCCGGAACCGTTGCCATTGCGAAGGAGACAAAGCATCCGCAATGTCACTATTCGCCCAAGGTACATGCTTAGCTCTTTTAAGAAGCGCAGACAAGTTAAATTAAGTAGGAACTTTATTAGTTCATAAGCACAACCCCCAGATGTGTCCTCTCTCTGCAACTGTCAGCTCTCCTTCCACCAGGTCCACTCAGAACCTGTCCTCCTGGTTACCATGGAAGGAATGCTGACCGCGTTGCCTAGATACATGTTAAGATGCAACACATCTCCTTTCCTTAAACAACCCCAACAAAATTATATACAAAAATAACATCACAAGAAAATCATACATATGAAGCAGAATATGAATGGTGACATAAATGGATTCAGCAACACTTTGCGATATGTTATACAACAAATATGTCAATAGATTACATAGCAAATATGTTAATAAGTTACATAGTCATTGTGCCATTTTGGAATCATCCTGATACGTTTGTCCAAGTTCGCAACACCCGATCTCTTTTCCACATGATTGTGGCCTTCCTTTTCCAACCAGGTGTTGACTTCCAATTTGTTGCACAAGGTTACACTGCGAATATTCCACACCTTGCCATCACTCAACAAAACACTATTACCCATGACCTTAGTTATACGTTTGGGTATAGACCATTTTGATAGACCTCTTTTTGTAATCCCACACTGTACGTTCTTACCCAATCTCCAGCTGCAAAAACACGACTGTTCTTTTTCAACCTGTCATTATGTCTGTGCACATACTTGTCCTGATACATCTTTACTCTGCTCTCTAAACTCTTATTACACACCGGTCGTGAGAAGTCTTTGAACATCCAACCCGGAGCAGCTTTCGTGCCAGGCTGCCTACCTTTGAGAAGTTTAAAAGGAGACTCTTTTGTAACTGAATGTGGTGTATTACGGTAGCTCCATAACATCTCCTTCACTGCCTCTTTACAATTTCCACCACACTGTTCAGATAGTTGTATACATTCTTTTAATGCCCTGTTAAACCTTTCTACAAGACCATTTTCCCTAGGATTATAGACAGCAGTGGTGTGGTGGATAACACCCATTGTGGTGAGGTATGTCTTAAATTCATTAGATATAAACTGTGGACCATTGTCCGTAGTTAATATGTCTGGATATCCTTCTCTGCGAAAAATTCTGTCGCAAAATTCAATAACATTATATGCTTTGATATCTCCAGTAAATGCCACTTCTGGCCACTTCGAGTGATAATCAATGAGCACTAATGCATACTTGTTACCTAGTCCCTTGACCGAAAATGGACCACAAATATCCATGGCAACCTTTTCCCATGGTCTGCTAGGAAAATTAGTTGAAGCAATAGGTGATTCCTCTACCTTATGAGTTTTGTCACTGCACATACATTCCATGCATTCACGCACATGTTCTTCTATATTTTTGTCCATCCCTGGCCACCAAAATGTTTCTCTAGCTTTTCTCTTCATTGCTGACATACCGCCATGTCCTTCATGCAATAATTTCAATAGTCTCTTCTGCAAACTCTCCGGAACTACCAATCTACCACTCCTACGTAGCACACCGTCCACTACAGAAAGTTCTGTCCATACCGTCCAAAACTCTCCAAATTTTTCTTGAGCAAACCATTCGAACTAGATGGATTGGACAGATCCATAATTAGTTCCTTGAAAGTGGTGTCGTTATTTACGGCTTCCTTCCACTCATCACACGATATAGCACCTTCACATGACTCGACTACACTTGCTACTACACAATCGTCGTTAGAGTCAACTTCATCATCGTCACATTCTAAGGGTAAACGGGATAAACAATCGGCATTTACGTTACGAATCCCGGGAACATACTGAAGTGAAAAGTCATAACCTTGTAACCTGAATATCCATTTAGCAATTCTAGGTGTTGCTTTGGCAGCACCTTTAGTGGTAAACAATTCTATGAGTGGTTTATGGTCAGATCTTATCTCAAACCGTGTGCCCCATACGTAATTCTTGAAGTAATTTACTCCCCACCAGCATGCAAGTGCTTCTTTCTCAATGACTGAATAAGTAGCTTCCGCACCCTTCAAGGTACGGGATGCAAATGCTACTACTCTTTCGTAACCCAAATGCCTTTGCATCAGTACTGCTCCTAATCCATACGCACTGGCATCCACAACAATTATGCTCTGATGGGAAGGATTGAATGGTTTGAGCGAAACAGCCTTAACAATTTGTTCCTTTATAGAAATAAAATCACTTTGACAGTCGTCCGACCATTCAAACTTAACACCTTTTTTCATCAATACTCTGAGCCTGTGCACCTTGTCAGCAAAATGTTGCACGAATTTGGAATAAAATTCCGCAAGCCCCAGAAAAGAACGTAATTGTTCTTTGTCTTGAGGAGATGGAGCATTTGTGATGGCATCTAGTAATTTCTTTTTCGGTTTAACTCCATCTCTGGATAAAGTGTGCCCCAAATAGTCAATTTGTTGGACACCAAATTTACACTTCTTGACTCCCACTGTTAATCCTGCATTTTGCAACTTCCCTAATGTTTTAGTTAATGTTGTATCGTGTTCAATGCGGTTGGACCCCCATACCAATACGTCATCTTGGAACACCAAGACATTAGGTAATCCCACTAATATTCTACTCATCACTCTTTGGAAAACTGCCGAAGCAGATGCTAGACCAAATGGCATTCTAATGAATTGGAAGGCTCCTTCCGGCGTGATAAAGGAAGTAAGATGTCTGGAAGAGGAATGCAATTTTATCTGATGATATGCATTAGACAAATCGATCAGTGAAAAGTATTTGCCATTATTTACAGAGGATATCATCTCATTAATGTGGGGTAATGGGTATCTGTCAACTAGAATGTTACGGTTGAGATCCCTTAAATCAATACACATGCGTAAATTGCCGTCCGGTTTCTGTGCCAAAACCACCGGACTAAGCCATTCGGACGACTCAATGGGTTCAATAACCTGCGCCTTGCATAACCTTTGTAATTCTGTTTTCAACTTTTCTCTAAGTGTAAAAGGTACACTTCTTGCTTTATGCACACATGGCACGTTATTGTGCTTAAGTACAATACGGTGTTCAAATTTCACTAAACAACCTAACTTTTCTTCAAATAATTTTGGGAATTTTGTGCTCCAATTAATAGTCTCAGCATCCTCAGTGACTAATACTTGTTGTGGATGGTTGGGGTCTAGTGTAATACCCAGCATTTTCTGTTCACACCACCCAAGCAATGCTTTTCCCTTTTCTTCAACATATACCTTGCTGGTAGCTACTTTCCCTTTGTGAGACAATGAACATTTGAAAAACCCTAACAATGGAAGTTTTACCCCACAGTACCCTACTGGTTCAACATCAGGCAAACTTAGTTTGAGACTACCCACTCTTTCCCATGTGCTTTTGTCTATAATGGTATAAGGAGAGCATGAATCAGCCCACACAGTTATTTTGGTACCATTGATGCCTAAGTTACACTTGGGTGGGTTGTAACCTTCAGATACCTCATTAATGACGTTGTCACAAATAACCATTACCTCAACCTCCCCATCATTATCTGAATTCTCATCATCAGAATTCTCTCTAATGGTATTGACAGGGTGTCTCCATCTTGTGGTGGGTAGCGAACCCGCCTTACACATGCGTGCCAAATGCCCAATCCTTTTACATTTATAACACTTCTCTTTAGTTGCATAACATTTGTGTGAATCAGCAGTGTGTCTGGTGCTGCCACACCTGTAGCATACTTTGTTGTATTTGGGGATAGTGGTTTTGGTATTATTCTCTTTCTTTTTGGGAGGAATTTTTTCTACAGCACACACTTTGGTGACATTGGTCTTTTCCAAACTTAATTCTTTAAGGTATTTGGAAGTGTTTTCAACTCGTCTTGCCATATGAATGGTTCTCTGCAATGAAGGGTCTTTCATTTCTAGCAATCTTTCTTGAATTTTGGCGTTGTTAGTTCTATTTATGAATTGATCTCTTATGATTTCTTCATGCAGGTCTCTGAATTTGCAAGTAGAAGCAAGAGTTCTCAACACGGAAATGTATTGCTCGACTGATTCCCCAGATAATTGGGATCGCGAGAAAAACTTATGTCTTTCTACTACTATACTAACTCTTTTTCCGTAATTTTCTTCCAGTGCTTTAACTACTTCCATATATTCATCACTAAAAATTACCTCCTCATACTGTTGGCTTACATCAACCTCTTCTTTTTTACTCCCCTCTTCACTCTCTTCTTTACTTTCACCGTCGCTGATATTCTCTTTGATGATTATCTGTTTCTTATCAGTGCCAATAGGTAAAGTTTTCAAGACTTTTCTACCCTCAATACCCAAATTATGTTTAAGCAATGCCACCTTCCGAGAAGATATGAAATCCTCTCCACCAATGGCCTCTAAATATGTTTCAAATGATTCAATCCAATCTTCCCATGGTAAGGTAGGTTCTCCGGGGTTTTGTAAAAACTTAGGTGGCGCTGTAATAGATGACATATCCATGTTATAGATTCCCCAGTTGCACAATGGACATTAATAAGAGGAGCAATGTGCCAGCTATAACCCACACTCAAAAAAATTAACACAATTAGAATAGTTGCAATCAGTACCTGAAAGAATAAATTAATAGGAGGATAACCAAGCTAACCAATCAAATTGGTCACCGTAGTCTCTTCGCACTTGCAGAGTGCAGGATTTCTCGCTGTTGCCCTTGACTTCAGAATCTTCTCTGCTATATGTATGATGTTTCCAGGTAGCAGAGTAATTACTTCACCTTTACTAGAATTCTCTCTGTTGCCCTTGCCTTGAGAATCTCCTCTGCTATTATTATAATATTACCAGTTGCTCACGGTGGCAGAGCAACTCCTTCACCTTCACTTGGCAGCTTAAATTTTTTTTTTTCTTTGCTATCGTGTTGAAGCGATCGCGTCAGGTTGCCGTGGCAACTACACGCTGAACACAGAAGGAATCGGCGGTGGTGCGTCACTACACACAACGACTCCCACAGTGCAGTGCGTTAGAGGTGAGTTCCGTGGATGGAAGTTCCACTAGAATGGCGCACATCAACAATGCCGGGACAGGAGTCGCGAGCACCCGGTGAGTAGGATTTCAAACACTAACAAAATGCTATGCAACGTGAGCAGCACAGCTCTGGATCCAACGGCGACACGAACCCGCGACTGAGAAGGGGAATCGGTCTCCGTTCAGGATCTTGACATCACCATGTTCCCCTCGGTCAGCGCGCTCCCTCACATTCGCCAATGTACATGCTGGACAAACACTCGCATGCGTTAAATGTAAGGGTGCAGAGTCCGTGCGCACGTCTGCACAATGCACTCGTAGTAAGAGCCCGAAAGTCTATGGCCAAATTACACACATAATGTCCGTTGCCAGGCAAGGTATTTCGTCTTTCTTACCCGAGCCAAGGAGATCGGTGCTCAGTTTCCTTTTCTTGGAAGTGGTCCCCCTTTACTCAGTCTTCTTCTTCTGTGTAAGCACCAAAATTAGATGGGTTTCCAGATATGCCGCTCGTCCTATTCTCCTCGAAGAGAGTGCGTAACAGGACAGCAATAGGGCTCCTTGGGGGGTTAAATCATTTCGCCGTCTGGGGGTTGAATCGATCGTGTAATCAACATTACACACAAGTCTGCCTTCACAGGGAAATACATCCCATCCTCGTCGCCACTTTTAAGAAGCGCAGACAAGTTAAATTAAGTAGGAACTTTATTAGTTCATAAGCACAACCCCCAGATGTGTCCTCTCTCTGCAACTGTCAGCTCTCCTTCCACCAGGTCCACTCAGAACCTGGCCTCCTGGTTACCATGGAAGGAATGCTGACCGCGTTGCCTAGATACATGTTAAGATGCAACACACTCGAAACACCAAATTCAATCTCAGGCATTTTAGCATGAAGCTTCGCAGAAAACGCAGCACCCTGAAATCCCTTGCCCTCTGTCGGTTGACCAACTCGACCACAGTCATGTTATCAACATGGAACAACACTGACCTGTTCTGAAACTCAGACCCCCACACTTCCAGTGCCACCAACAATAGAAAAAATTCAAGAAACGCAATGCTCCTCCCTTGCTTTACCCAATGGGCCGGCCATTCTTCAGCGCACCACCTGCCATCCCAGAAAACCCCAAAGCCCGCTGCCCCGGCCGCATCAGAGTAAATATGCACTTGCCAAACCATCCTTTCGTCCTCAAAATCCAGTGACACCCCATTGAAATCAGTCAAGAAAGTCAGCCATGTCCTCAGATCCGCCCGGACCCCCATGGAAATCCGGACCCTGTGGTGTGGTAAGACTGCACCCGACATGGCCATGCCGAGCCATCTGCAGAACGTCCGTCCCGCCCTCACCACACTGCACGCGAAGTTCAGGAAACCCAACAGTTGTTGCACAGCCTTCAATGCGATCCTCTTCTCCCCAATCGCCTACAAGAGGCACGCCTGTATTTCCGTCACCTTCGCGTCAGGGAGTCGAGCCAACCACCGAATGGAGTCCAGCTCAATGCCCAGGAACGTCAATCTACATCTGGGCCCAGCCGTTTTCTCAGGCGCCAAAGGTACTCCAAACCGCTGTGCCATCTCCTGAAATTGTGACAGGGCCCTGCCACAATCCCCTGAATGCGCCTTTCCCAAAAAGAGAAAGTCATCCAAGTAGTGCGAAACCTCCCGATGCCCGCTGATCTGTGTAAAGGCCCACTGCAAGAATGTGCTGAACATCTCGAACAGCGCGCAGGAAATCGCACACCCCATGGGCAGCACCTTGTCCACGTATATGGCCCCTGCGAATTGCAGACCCAGGAGAGAGAAATCCGCAGGTTGTATAGGCAGGAGATGGAAGGCAGATTTCACATCACACTTCGCCATTTCCGCCCCCGGCCCACACACCCTCACTAGGCGGACCGCATCATCCACCGAGGCATAGAGCACCCGCAAGTCTGCTTCAGCGATGAAATCATTCACAGACTGCCCTTCTGGCCACAAGAGGTGAGGTATCAAACGAAACTCACCCCGCTCCTTCTTGGGTACCACTCCCAGTGGGGAGATGATGAAGTCGTCCACTGGCAAGTCGACAAACGGGCCCGCTATCCTACCTTCGTCCACCTCCTTCTGCAGCTTGACCACCACCACCCCTGGCAATTCCTTGGCTGATTTCAGATTGTCCGCCCATCTCCTCACCCTAGGTCCCTGATAGCCCACCCGAAAGCCCTCTGTGAAGCCCCACTGAATCTTCAATGCCGCCTCCCTGTCCGGGTAACACGAGAGCCACGGGCCATCGCCTCAACTTTAACTGGTGTAGGCGCCCTTTTGCCCAGCCTGCCCCCTTCCTTTCGTGGCTCGCCACTGCTCTGAGGGCGTGGCCAAGGTGAAACATTGAGTAAGGGCATGCCGTCCTCCACATTTGGAGCATTCATGCTTGAATTTCCATGGGTACCGCGAGCAATAGCCTCTGTTGTAACTCCAACACGCACCGGTGGTGCTGGTGCCTGGCTTAGGGGGTGGACCTGCACTTCCTGCACTGGCAGTAATCCCTCCCACCCCACCATGGGTGGGACGCGGCGGAAAGGACCGATAAGTGACCGGCAGACCGCTGGCTGTGTGAGTAGATGCCGACGAGTGCGTGGATGCCATCCACTGCATCCATAACTCCTGATCCACCTCCCCCCAAGGCTTGTCAGGGTTAACGCTAATCCTGGCCCGGAACTCCTCATCATAGCTCAGCCAGGCAAAACCCCCAAAATGCATTTGGGCTTTCCTAATGATATCCATATACTTCAAGAGAGATATGGCCCTCTCCAAGTGTTTCTCGCAGTAAATACTAGCATAAATGAGAAATGCAGACATCCAGTTTTCCATGTTCACCGGAACCCTGGGTCTTCTCGTTAGCTCCCATTCTTCCTCCTTAGACCCCTCTTTTGCTTGTACTTCCCTGTGTAACAATTTAAACACGTCCACATATTCGTGTTTCCAAATTCTGTTCCTAGTCTTTTCCGACAAATGTGACCCCAGTGGCATAGCCAATCCCATGTACGGTAATTTTTTATGATGTTTATCCTCGCCTTTCTCCCCTTTAGCATCTGCCCCTTCTGTCTTGTCAGTTTGAACTCCAGCCGTGGACGTCGTCTTACCTACCCCCTCTGGTTTGTCACCCCCTTTTGATCCGCCCTGCAGTTGCACCACAGCATCCCTCACAGACCCATCACCCACACCCACCGACTGGCAGGCTTTCTTCCTTACCCCTTTTGGCCCACCGTCCCAAGCTGCCCACCATGCCCCCTCACCTGTCAAGGCCGTCCACGCCTCTCCCAACCGTCCTTTGGTGCTGCTGGCTTTCGTGGTCTCAGCTTTCGCCTTGCCCTTCGTATTCTTCGGACCCTGTAAGACACCAACTCCACTGTTGCTCTTTACTCCCCCCATCCTGTCCTCATCATCCCGCACCTCCCTGTCTTCCAGCTCCTCACTCTCCGTGTCATAATCCAACTCCAATTCAGGCTCAACCTCAAGAGGCATCCACAACACCTACCGAACCGCTCTCTTCACACCCTTACTCGTCTTCACACTCAGACCGCTCCCACTCGCCACACCCGGTGCCGTGGCCCGCTCCCGCGCTGGAGGGAAGGCCGCCGCAGACCCCCTGCTGCTTCAAGCCGGCATCCTGAGGCCGTCTTGCGCCCCGCCGTGCCACCCAATGCTCTGTCGACCTCCGCCGGCTTGGATCCCCCCTACCCCCAGGTCGCTCCAACCTGGGTGGGCCCCGGCACCATCGGGCCTCAAAGCCGTCCTGGCTGTCCCTGACTTAAACTGGGGCCCCCCCTGCTACCTGCTCCCTCCCACCTGCCCCTGGCCTCCCTGTCCCTGTCCTCCTGCTCAGCTCACCTATCCTCCTCCGAGGTAGGTGTGGGGGGCCCCACTGCCTCCTCCTCCCATACCGCCCCACCCCTGACCGCGTTCAATTCCACCCATCGCGCCTCCATCAACTGCACATGAAGACGCTGGTCCCAGATCCTGTCTTCCAAAGGCATCGACTCCCACCGGGGGTGGAGGGGGGGCAATACCCCCGCAGCCCCACATCCTGAATCTGCACCCAGGGCACCACCCCTCCAAACTGACTGGGGGCCCCCCACCCCCGGCCTCATCCACCACCCTGGGGAGCTCCACGGCACCCCCCACAAGCGCGGGAGTGCTTGCACGTGACCCCCAGGAGAGGTCAATGGGAGCATCCTCCCATTGCCCCCCTTCATCCACAATCAAAAGGGGGCCCACCCTTGTGTCAGCCACTCGAGAATCCCCCACTAGGCCCACCCCCCTCCCCTGCCACATCGTCCTGCTTCCCTGTGGAAAACGAGGCCTCCAGGCCTGACTGGGGCCCAGCAGCCTCCCCTCCTCCCAACCCAACAGAAACTGGCTTGCCAAGCAGCCCCAGCGATTCCCCCAGAGACGCTGCCCCTTTCGCAAGCCCTCCCACCCCCGGCTCACTAAGCTCCAGGCGCACAGGCAGGCTCTTGCGCCGGCCTCCGCGCGCCGCCTCCTTCTTTACCACGCCCCTCCCCCTCCCATGCGCATTCCTCCCGGGCGGTGGTGGCTCTTCCATACACGCCACCACCGCCGCAGCCACACCCGCGGCGCCCGTGACAGCCCCACCCACGCCTCCTCAAGGACACCGGGCCGGAGGAGATCCTCCAGCCCGGCGCGGCCCAGCACCCTCAGGGCCTCCCTCACATGGTCGGCAGACACGTCTGCCATCGTATTATCGCCCGCACCGACCAGCGCATGCTCTCCGCCTCCAGGCCCCACTGACCAGTGAGTCCGCCGCAACCGTCGCCCTCCTGCCATTCCGTCACCACCTAGGCCCTAAAGCTCCCTACTATTCCTTTTCTAACTTTCCCCCCTTTTCTAACTTTCCCCTCCCGATGGTGCCCAGAATGCAGGAAGAGGAAGTCGCCTTCCTCCCCTGCTTTCTTTTTACCCACCCCCAAACCCCACCCCCTGACCCCAGCCTGGCCCTCCTGCGCGAAAGACCCCGGGGGAAGACTAGTCTGCGACTCTGCTTCCCCCGGGGCCCACCATTGGCACCGTTTTGCAGCACCAGAGTGAAAAGAACAGGCTAACTTTGTGGCTTACTTCCCCCTTTCTGCATGCTGGGCAGTTGACGCCATATTGGGGGAAGTGTTTTGACCTCAGCTAGGTAATAGGTTCTGTGGAGCAGGAGAACTGCTCATGTGTGAGGAATGAGATGATAAAACAGACGAGGAGGTAATACCCCTTTACACAGCACATCCCATTCACACCTCATACAACAACAGGCACCCAACACCCCCAACTTTCCCTTTAAAACAACAACATGTATAAAAATTTTCAAATTAAAAAAGCCTAGGCTGGCCATGGAAGAATAAAGACATTTTTCAAGTACCTTGCCTTTGTGAGATAACACCCAGTCCAAGTTTCTAATGTCTTTCCCCGGGAGGAGCCGGGTGGGTGTTGTGTTTGGTAGTGACCTGTGTCAGCTGTGGTGGCCATGGCAAGTTGCAGGCTGGTGGGCGTGGTGCTGGGCCGTGGTGCTGCTGACTGTTCTTCCTGTTTTAACTCTTCATCTACTAGCCGGCATTGGGCACCTTCTTGCACATTTTTGCTCCAGCCCCTTTGAGGATTTTTAAAAGCACTGCATTTCTCAAAATAATAAAATAAAATTTGTGTGAAATTGGAAAAATCCGTATAAATAACTTTTTTTGCACCTTCATGAGGCCTAACTTTAATAATGTGTTATATAATTCCTGTGTCAGAGACAGTCTAGGTAGGTTTACTCTAGGGGTCAGTTTGTATTATAGCATACATTTTTGTATGGGAAGCTGTTATATGTTTAGGGTTGGTGTAATGACAATATTTGGAGTACGTTAAAGTCCTATTTTTGTTCATAATGTTGTATTGATATTCACCGATTATGCAGTCACAATAAGGTTACTTATAGCACATCTGCTCTTCAGATATGAGATAAATAACCCGATTTTTATAATGAGATCTGATAAACTATATGACGTGAATACAAATTGCGACTGCACCGAAGGACCTTACTCCTCTCATTACCCTTACCTCAAATGTGCTTTAGGAACTCGGGCTCCATCACTGCTATTCACTTATTTTCAATTTTGCCTACGTATGACTATTTTCGTTTTTGATCTTACAATGCTTAAATTTAAATTTGCAGCTGTGCGGGGAGACATGTTTATTCCTATTTGAGAGATTCTACAGTTTGATGCTTGCATCATTACTGCCTGGCAAAGCATTTGAGCTAAGGATATATTTTGGGCAATTTTTTAGTGCTACGATTGACATTCAAAACATGGTACACAACCTGCTCTCAAGGAAAGTAAAAGATCATTTCTTTTGTAAAACAATTTAGACAATATTACTCTACTTCCATTCATAATAAAAGCACAATAGCATGTGTCTACAGTCATGTCATTTTTATGATACATACAAAGTGCCCGAGTATCGTGTTTCAATGGTAATTAAATAAACAGTTATAGTTTGAAAGTATTGCAAGGGCAAGTTAAATAACACATCTCCCACTTCATTAGGGGGCACAGGGAAGGGAAACACTGCCCAAAAGCGATCTCTAGCTTTAATTTGATGCACAATGGTGGGCCTTATTTTTGAGAAGTGTTGCATCGCTGCGACAAAGCAGCGATGCAACACTCTCAGTGTGCCCTTCCTTGCAACACCATCGATCCGTCATATTTACTGTATGACGCATCATGTTGCAAGAAATGACAGATACGTCAGTATTACTGACTTATCTGTTGGCGCAAAACTGACGCATTGCTGGAGTTGTGTCGGAAGTGTGACACAACTCCAGCAATGCAAGTGGGAGAGGTATGATTATAGCACTGCGTCACCCTTATGCCTGCTATGAGGCAGGTTTAAGGATTTGACGCAGTGGCGTCCTAGAAGTGGCGCACTGAAATCTTATAGATTTCAATGCGCCCCTTCTACGAGGCTTTGATGCATGGGAACGCCCACCCTGCATACATTATACCTGACGCAGGTATAATGTAGCGCAGGACTATACAAAGTGACACATCTACCAAGATGCATTAGACCTGGCATTCTTGGCGTGGTTTTCCCTGACTTTTTGCCTCTACCTCCAGTGTTGTTGATGCTGTGCTGGATTTCGTTTTTGCTGGCTTAGATGCTTTGGGCACTTTGCCACTGCTGATCAGTGTCAAAGTGCAAGTGCTCCTTGTGTAAATTGGTATTGTGATTGGTTCTCCCTGATTGGTATATTTGATTTACCAGTAGATCCCTAGTAAAGCGCACTGAGTGTGCCAGGGCTGGTAAATCAAATGCTACTAGTGGGCCTGCAGCACTGATTGTGCCACCCACATGAGTAGCCCTGAAAAGATGTCTCAGGCCTGCCACCGCGGTGCCTGTGCGCAGTTTATTAACTGCCATGTCGACTTGGCAAGTGCACCCACTTGCCAGGCCCTACCCTTCCCTTTTCTTACACATAGGATACCCCTATGGTAGGCCTAAGGTACCCCCTGGGCAGGGTGCAGTGTATGTGAAAGGTGGGACATGTACTGGTGTGTGTAGCATGTCCTGATAGTGTAATACTGCCAATTTCGTTTTTACTATTGAAAGGCTATCTTGCCCCATAGGACAGAATGGGGAATGCTTTGTAACATTTTACAAGCATATCTTCCCATAAGGATAAGATGGAAAAATGGAGTTTGGTATCCCTGAACTCAGGATTTAATAACACATCTTTTAGTAAAGATGGTTTTTAAATTATGTGTTTGAAAATAGCACTTTTAGAAAGTGGCTATTTTCTTGTTCAACCATCCTGTGTACCTCTGCCTGTTTGTGGATTGACTGTCTGGTTTCAGTGTGATAGAGACAGAGGATGTGCATTCCCTGTAGACAACCTCTGGGGGGGTTGAGGTGTGCCTGGCCCTACCTGGATGACTCAGGACTGAGCTGAATAGACCCTGGTTGCATATAGAGTGGTGGGAGGAGATTTACCTTGCACCTGAATGGAGCCTGTCTCCCTTGCACAATGCGGTCTCCACCTCCTCTGGTAATGCTGCCCCAGTGAAGGCAGAACTGGTTTGAACTCCAGAAGTATTAAACAAACAATAACTGCTCCAATCTCTATATTATTCTTCATTTACCTAAATAAGCATAAAACATTAAACTGTTCCTACTCTACCAATAAGGTGACATCCCTACTTAACGAATTTCCCCAGGCAAGAGTAAAAGAAAAGGTGTCAGCTGTGAAGACTTCCTAAGAAGTGCACTCACTTAGCATTTCGAGCTCGTTCTAAGATGCTCCTTCCTAATAGATCTCTCTCTTTGCCCTTCTCTCAGGTCTCCTCTACCTCCTCTCTGCTCTCCCCCCTCGGGCACTGTCCCTAATACAAAATCCACATACAATTGAACACGCTCTTGTCACGCCTCTCCGGCCAGGTCTTCCTTCTCATACTTTTCCATCGAAACTCTTACTTCATCCAGGACGGTTACAGCGACCTTGAGTCCCAGGCAGGAATATATGCGGGTGCAGACTAAAGGTGATTATGATGCACCCCTACAAATTTCACGAGAACATGGCGCTCTATCAGTTCCCCCCTTTGATGACTCCTGTCATCACACCTTTACAATTCCCTTGGAGAAAGAACCGACCTAAACAGAACTTGTTGCCATTCTCCCCTGTCGGAATCTCTCCAAACTCTTAATATTTCGATAGCGACTGTCCTGCAGTCTAGCCATTCTCGTCTCATTTTCTCTCAAAGCTCTCTCAGCTCTGCCTGCTCTATACCACTTGTATGCTCTGATCAGACCCCACAGACAAACCACACAAACCACCACAATGATGAGAGGTCTCAGAACATAGCCAAGGAATCCCTTTCCCAAATTCGCAAACCAGCTTCCCACTTGACCAAATCCTTTGCCAACTTTCTCCCAAACTCCCTCTTCAGTCAAATCCGCTATCTTCGTATGGATCGTAGTGATGTTACTTATATATTTCTCCAGATCCTTGCTGTGGTCTGGTATATAAGTGCAGCACTCTTGAACCTTCAACATTTTACAGACTCTGCCCTCTTTTGCCAATAAGACATCCAAAGCAAGACGATTCTGCAAAACCGTTGTCCTTATCGACAACATCTCTCCATCCACAAGTATCAACGACTTTGCTGTATTCATTGATAACTCATCAACCACAGTCGCCAATCTCCGGATCTTCACATCATTCAAGATCACTCCCAAACTTGGTATCATCGCTCCAAAGATATCTCCTACTACAGCTCCTGCACTCGTACTTCTCTTCACTCTCGAATGCTTTCCACCTTCCAGAAGCTCCAAATCCTCTGCATGGTAGATCTTTGGAAATATTATTCCCAAGTAACACATACCATACCAGTTCGCTGGCAACCTCACATAAGCATTCCTTCCACATACAAAATACACCATACGTATCACTTGTACAGGACCTTGCAGAAAATTCTTTGCTGAATCCTCCATAGTGAAAACATGATCACACTCGCTCTGTCCCACAGAGACCTTATCATAATAAGTCTGCACACGTCTCACACACAACTTTCCCTTTGGCCCATATCCAATGCTATAGGACCATAACTTCCTTTTGTTCGGTGCAATCTCTCCTCGTCTGTCCAATCTACAGGACTATCTCCAGTGTGACGTGTTTGTGTTAGCTTTCTATATCTATCTTCTACCTGATCTACAAATTTCTTCTCTACTTCTGTTAATGCACATGTTAAATTATGTCTATGGGCATAAGCTGTATCTAAGTCGAAGTCGGTATGAAGTACTTTCCAAGTCTATCTTCCGCCTTGTAATAATCATACTTGTTCAAATGTTTATGGGCAGAATCTTTTTACCTGCTGAATAGTGTGAAGGGAAGAAATCCAATTCGGTTATGCAACGATCTAGAATCCAGTTACCTTCAATAATCACGGACTCCGAATTCAGATTTGTTGGTTTATTACAGCCAAGAATAACTGCACATGCAAGCACCTCAACACGAGGTTAAAGAAATAGATGGGCCCTAATACAAACATCATCCTACGCAGGAGTCTCATCCGACTCAGAATAAGAAGAATCGTTAGCGCCAGAAGTATTAAACAAACAATAACTGCTCCAATCTCTATATTATTCTTCATTTACCTAAATAAGTATAAAACATTAAACTGTCCCTACTCTACCAATAAGGTGACATCCCTACTTAACGAATTTCCCCAGGCAAGAGTAAAAGAAAAGGTGTCAGCTGTGAAGACTTCCTAAGAAGTGCACTCACTTAGCATTTCGAGCTCGTTCTAAGATGCTCCTTCCTAATATATCTCTCTCTTTGCCCTTCTCTCAGGTCTCCTCTACCTCCTCTCTGCTCTCCCCCCTCAAGGCACTGTCCCTAATACAAAATCCACATACAATTGAACACGCCCTTGTCACGCCTCTCCGGCCAGTTCTTCCTTCTCGTACTTTTCCATCGAAACTCTTACTTCATCCAGGACGGTTACAGCGACCTTGAGTCCCAGGCACCTTCTCCGCTGAAAGTATCATCCCTACATTCCAGTATACTCCCATCTCAATGCCTCCCACCACCCTAACTCCTAAAACAAAGAGCCAGTCTTTCGCTAACGAGGCATGTGTCCTTGCACCTGCAACAGAAGATACATTTCAACAGACTTTCCCTCTGTACGAATCTACCAACTGTGCCCAGAGAGCCTTTCCAAGAGAACACCTTCTCTGCCTAAAATAAGCTAACATAAGAACGAACAGGCCTTCCCTTGACGTATATGCAGTCAGGCCTTTACACATTTTAAACACACAATTCTTAATTACTTCTTTAAACATAGGCTCATACATTGCATATGCAAAAATAAACTACACGTGCAACTTAATATCATACACGTTAACTACTGCATCTTTAACTACACATGAACTAAATCATCTATGCATCATTTTAAACATATTTCGATTAAGCATTACATTTACTTAATTCTAATAACACAACTACTCTCTTATTCACTCTAATAATGCGATTTAGAACTACATTTTACTGGCTATTCATTAATACACAACTGAATATATGCGGGTGCAGACTAAAGGTGATTATGATGCACCCCTACAAATTCCACGAGAACATGGCGCTCTATCATTCTTCTACCAGCTGTTTTCATGAGGCATCTCCACGGCGCAAGAAGAATTTCCACGCATCGCCGCTGCAGAAAACCCCGCAGCGCCTGTCGCCGCTGCAAGAATTGACGCATCGAGGGATCGTAGCTGAAGAGGACCGACACAGCGCCGCTCGATGCCGCCGCATTGATCGCCGCCGCATCCCGGATTTCCACGCATAGTACCTGTGCGGCAAGTTCATCCGATGCATCACCTGCGGACCAGAACCGTCATGAAGAATAAATGCATCACTCCCCATACAGACTGGATTCTACGCAACCCTTCCTCTGCGTGCAGCGGGACTGTCGCATCGCCTCCCCAAGGTCTCAGCAGTGTCGCATCTCTTTGTTTTCCGACTCCGACTCCGCGGCTGTTTGGCTTTTGGAACTCTGACGCATCTACAGGTACTTTGGTGAAAAGTCACGCATCCGTAGTTTTCTATGGTACAAGTTCTTGAAACCTTTTGAAAGTAATATTTTTAACTGTGTATGTTGGAATTTTGTCGTTTTGGTCTTGTTTAGTTTAGATAAAGGTATTTTATTTTTCTAAACTGGTGTGGTACCCTTTTGTGGTGTTTTCACTGTGTTACTGTGAGTGTTGGTACAAATACTTTACACATTGCCTTTGGGATAAGCCTGTCTACTCGTGCCAAGCTGCCAAGGGGGTGAGCAGGTGTTATCTAGAGTGTGTATTCCCCTTACCCTGGCTAGAAGTAATGGTCCCTATTTGGACAAAGGTACCTACCTCTGCCAAATAGAGACCCCCATTTCTAACAATGCGCCACTTTGTAAATATGGAGCAACGTGGTGCAGTATTTACGCTGCCTCAGTGTCACAAAAAGTGACGCAACGGCGGCGTAAATGTGACGCAAGGGCTCAGAAATAAGCCCCTGTATGTTTTATTTAAAATTGTCGTAATCGTAGGTTTACATTTGTGAATATTGAGTGACTAATTCAAGAGTAGCATTAGCATTTTATTTTATTTTCATGATTGGCGTATGCCAGAAAGATCAGCTAAGGTGTTCCGCCACTAAGGTATTGTTTGGTGAGGCATTCTACCATAAGTGGTTAGGACCAGCCTTTCGTGACTTGATAATAAATACATTTTCTGATAGTATTTAGTTCCAAGACACATAGTTTATGTGTTCATTTAATCACCACTTTCTTTTTATAGCTGAGGCAAATTAAATGTCATGTTCCACAGAAAACGCATTCAGATTTCCAGTGATTGGAATGCCTGATCTGCTAAAAATAGCTCTTATATTTCCAGCACTTCAACACAATGACTACGAAAGGAAAGAGCGCCTTCAGAAATGTGCTTTGTGGAATATTGCAGTAGGAGAGCTGATCCCATAATTATTGAGACCCTTCTCTCTCGTGCTGATAAGAATAAGAAAGCTGTTCTAAAAAGAGTTTACTTGCGAAGATGTATTCCTAATTGGAACAGAAAGTATGCACATATACAGTGCTTAATTTGAGATGGTGGTTGCAGGTGTGGCCACATCACTCAATCTGGTGACCAGCACTTATGTTTTTTCCACATCAGACATTTACGAACTTAAGAGAGGAAAAAACACACAAAATGTAAAGCTAGAGAAGAGTAAGACCTAAAAACTGTGGCAACAAGAGAAATCAGGAATGTGCAAGAGTGAGATAAAGGGGAAGGGTGTGTCTGGTTGTCAGAACCCTTTCAGAGGGCCACTGGACATGCAGGGGCTACTGGGCCCTATCGTAGTGGTTGAGGCCTTTTACACCTGATACCAGGGGCCAAGCCTACTATGGGTCCTGAGCAACTGGGCAAATTTCCCTTTCTGCACTTGACTCTCAGTGGTAGCTGTGGTCGAGCAATCAAGTCTCCATCGGGGGAGAGGGGAGAAAGATGTAGATACAGGTCAGTGAACATAACTCATAACTCAAATTGCAAACAGTAAACGCAAAAAAATCAATGTTCAGTTCAATACTCGCTTTTATAGAAAAAAACAAGTATTTTATTTCTAACTCTACACATGGAAAGGTATGCAACATTCAGAAGCAATAGCAGCAATCCCCCTTGGGGTCAGGCCTCTTTTGGTTATCAAGCAAATCCCAGCCCCACCCTCCTTCGTGTAACATTTGTGGGATTATTCTCCATTCACTGGTGGCCATATGCAGGGAATGCAAACTACTAGGCCATATTCAAGAGTTCTCCTTTGGCTCTTTTGGAATTAGTAAAAAGTGTCTACGTTGTGTGCACAGGGGCCCCAAAGGCCCAGTTCCAGTCTTGCCGAGTCCGGCGGCATGGCCATATTCAGTGCTGCAGCGAGTTCCTCTCCTCAGGTGCTTACGAGTCGGGATCCTTTATGGGCATGTCGGTCTGCTTGCAATGGATGTGGGAGCACCCAGCGGCACAGCCTCTCTCTGTTAAGCAGTGCTGCCGGTCTGTTCCAGTGAACAGAGTTGCTCCCACTTGACAGACACAAAAGGTATGTTGCTCTTCCCCTAGCAAAGGGGGGGTGCTGGTGTGATCCTCCAGCCAAGGACCAGAGCTCCAATCAGGATACAACGTCCTTGGTGGTGTCTTGGTGAACCTCAGGGACTTCATCAGGTGCATATCAAAGCATACAGGCTTAACCCGCTGGTTGCAGCGGTATTCCTTGGGGCCAGGCAACATCCCGGACCCTAGGACAAAGTGGTACAGCAGCCCCTCCTGACATACAGCGTTGCAGCAGTAATCACGATCCAGGTGCAGATTCTCCTCATGCAATCACACTCACTATGGCAGCCCCTCCTGGCATATTGGTTGCTGATTTCGGCAGTTGCAAGTCTAGCGATCCTGACCCAAAATCAGTTTACCGTTGACTCCCTCTGCGATGTGGCTGTGCGGCCTGGTGCTTTCCGCACAGTGCTTCCGATATGGCTCAGAACAACGCAGCCCTCTCCTGGCTTTTGAGTGTCCCTGAGTCCATACTGCACATGGGCAAGATCTGATCAGTGCACGGCCTCAGACTTCGCTCAGGGAATCCTCGTGCAGGGCTCCCCATTGTACCTTGCTCCCTCCAACACTCTCCTCTCCCTCACAGGGCACACTGTTCGTGGCAAGCAGGCAGGAGATGGTGCTCGAGGCTCCAGGGTAGGTGATCCTGTGCCCTGGATGATGTTCCCTAACTCAGCAGGGAGACAAGCCGTCCTTGGCCTCCAGTCCTGGACACAGGCAGAAGTCTTGCAGAGCTTTCTGTTCTCACATAGCCCGTCTGATTTCTTGGCAGATGACACATTTTTGGGGACTCAAACTCCCTTCTTATAGTCCTTTCTAGACATCAAATGGGATTTAGAGTCTGAGTCTTTGAAGGTTCATGTTGGGGTTCTGCTTCTTTTAAAGTGGACACTTCTCTCTTTCTTCTTTCCTCATGAAGCATGTCTGTCACGGCAGGCACTTCTCTGAAGCTAATTGTCCCACAACACAATTCATGGGATTGACTAGATTTCACACCTGGATGTCAGCCAAAGTGATATTATGCATCAAAGGTTAATCCCAGCTCCCAGCCCTACTCTTTCAGATACTCTTTGTCAGCCTCATCTCCCTTCCTCAGATTTGTCCAGGCCCCTTCCTTGTGTTCTAGCACTGAATCAAAGAGCAGTCTTTTGAAGTGTAAAGGGAATCACTTCCTTTTCTCTCTAGTGTGTGTCCCATCCAGCTCACAGGAATGCAGCAATACACAGATCTGTCTGTGTGGATTCCTCTCCTCCCTCATGTCTTCATCAGACAGGCGTGGGCTTCCTAAAATGGAACCAATGGTTCTCCATATAATGTACCACTACAGCCACTCTTACTCGGTGCACATTCAAAGCACACTTTTGGTGCAGCCCTGTTATCACTATGCATTGTACCATTACATGTACACATGTATTCAGTACACACACTCAATCTGTGTGCACTGCTCAGCACTGAAACTTTTCTATCTTTAACTAGGGTGTGTTATTTACAAACACACATACTGCCAGTACCAATATTCACTATGTTAGGTGCTACACAACACTTCACCTTTTATGTACTGAACTTCACGCAAGCACACATACACTCAGCACATGCTTTCATTGTGCACACACTGTGCAGCAGTACATATGTCATGTCATGTATTCCTCACAGGCATACATATACTCATCATATGCACTAATCTCACATGTACTACACAGTACTGCTCCATCCCTTTACTCTAACCTGCCCAGACACACATACAGTCACACAGAGTCACTACTCCTGTGCTATTCAGCACTCCACATCTACCTGATATAGGCTAAGGGCGGGTTGAGCACAAAGCAGCATAAGTTTTAAAAGTTGAGGGAGACTGTAGGCCTCACTCCAGTGACAAAGGGTAAAAATGTCTCATTCAATGCCATTGTTCACTACTACTGATCACTACACGGTATGCTGACACCACCGCACTCGCACTCCTTAACTCTTGATGAAGGCGTCAGCCTTCCACCTCTAGGAGGGTAGCTCTTTGAGAGTCCTGCCCAGTCCAACAAGACTGCAATACATGAGACAGGCCTATGTCATGGTGCACACACATGATCCATGTTCTCCTATGACAAAAAAATCAGTGTTAGGAATCAAGACAACAGTACAGTTGGCCACTCAGGGCAGGATTACGTCTTTACCATGCAGATGATGTTTCCGTCCAAACTCTGGTGGGTGGATTAAAGAGGCATGAGGTGGATTTAGGACTAGGCTGCCTTGGTGTTTGGTGCACCGGCCTTCAGTTGCACTTGTCACAGGCGGCTTCTGAGCAAAGCCCTGGGCACCGGCACGCTTCTTTTACAAGTTAAGCACTGCACATATACACTAGATTTTCTGTGTGTAAAGGTTCATAGAAGTAAACTGTACATTGACAGTTATATGTTATATGTAGTTAATAATCCAGCTGTTTTTATTTCAGACTATGCCATCTGTTAATACTACATCAGGATTTTGGCCAAAAACCCGACTCATGAATATATATGTTATCAACCAGTTTGCAACTTGCATTCTTTCCGGGCCTCAAAAACATTGTGATGTGTGTAGAGTGTCTCGGAGCGTTTATACAATGTAGTTGTTTGGTGTTCGCCTCAGATTCAGAAGCTCTTTGTTTCTGTTTAGTTAATAATTCTCTTTACTTATTTACAGTGCTAAGCTTCTAGTATATACCACAAAATTACTTTGAAGAATTTTCTTTATATCATTATATGTATAGGCCAGTGCTTAATTTGATCTGGTTGTTGCCATTGGAGGGCACAGGTGCTTATTTTTGGGGACCAACACTTATTTTGCCTCATCAGACATTTCCCAAGAGCAAAAGAGGGAAAAACACACAAAAAGGAAAAGAGGAGGAGGAGAAAGCAGTGATCGGCAAGAGTGAGATGAATGGGCAGGGAGTGTCTGGCAGTGAATTAAAGAGGCCTGAGGTGGATTCAGGTCTATGCAGCCTTGGTATTCAGGGGCATATTTAACAAACTTTCACGCAGCATTCCCAGGTCTAACACTCCTGGTAAATCTGGGAATTCATCAAAGTACATGGGTGGATACATGGCAACACCCACGCTCCATTATTTTAAAAAGGAAGGGGCCCCTGCAAACAAATAACATGCCAAGAGCAGGGAAATAAAGTCTACACATTTGAAAACATACTTGAGCAAGAAGTTATTCATATAAGTCTATGGACATATAGAAATTGTGACCAACATTCAATATTGCTATTAAGTCAGCAATGTACTCATAACAAAACAGAGAAGTGTAATCATAAACAAATATGCACTTTAATTTTTTTGATTTTTTGTATACAATATTAAAAGCTAAAAAGTCTGAAGAATATATTAAACATCTATTCAAAAGGTGTCCTTAGCATTCATACATACAAAAGCCAGTAGATATGACATAGACAAAGAATCATTTCGAATGAGTGGTACATAAAAAGATACTGTTCACTCAGCAATTATTTTGTCATATACAGTTGTGAATAAACAGTCAAATTTTAGTCATTACACAATGATACCAAAATGTGTGTCCTATTGTGGATGGCTTGACAGTGTAGAATCTACACACATTTTGACAAAAATGCCTTCGTCAGGAAGCCGTCACATCAATGTCTGGTAAAGGACACAGAAACAAATGAGCCACATAAACAATATGCCCACCTCTAGATCAATTTTCAGTAGTCAATGGTCAGACCAACCTTTAAAAACCAGACAGTGTGTTGTCCCAAAATTAACTTCCATCAGTCAATCACCGTGCTATATCAAAACAGATAGAAAATGTGCTCTTGTGTGACGAAAGAAGAGAGACCGATAAAATCCAGACTGAAAAGACTGTACAGATACTGTCATCGTAAAAGACCCAAATGCATTTCAGGCATGCTTTTACTGAGAGTGGAAGGCACAGAGAGGAGGCATGCGAAGCAATACAGAAACTTAAGATAGTGCCTAAAGATTTCTTCTGATGCATGCAGATAGTACAGATAGGGCTAAGTAGTTACCTATGAAGTAATAAATGTCGCCACAGCTCAGTGGCTGAGGTTATGGAGAGAGGCCCTCCAGCCAGGAGGACTTACTCTGTTGTAAAACTTGGCTCACATGGACAGCTGCACAGGTGGATACCGCAAGGTAACAATGATGGTATTACTGTCCTATAGGAAGTTTGAGAACAGAATTGGAAGAAAGTACAAACGAAATTTAGGTGACCCTGATTGGATGGGGCATGTACCTCTGCAAATATACTGTGGTGGTACTGTATCTTACCAAACATATGGTACTCTGTCACTCTACAAGTCGCGCTCACGTTTAATAATAAAGTCGGGACCACTAGAGGTAGAAGGATGTTCTGTTACCGACCCAGGGCTGTGTGAGGCTTATGTGCCTAATGTCTCCATTTCCTAGAAATGGAGGAGAATTAAGGTACAGTTATGGGTAAAGTCTGCTATGTATACTGTAGAAAACACTGTCAAGCCATCCACAATATGACACACATTTTTGTATAATTATGTAATGACTAACATTTGACTGTTTGGTCACAGCTGTATATGACAAAATAATTGCTGAGTGAATAGTATGTTTTTATGTACCACTCATTCGAAATGATTCTATGTCTATGTCATATCTACTGATTTTTGTATATATGAATGCCAAGGACACCTTTTGAATAGATGCTTCATATATTTTCAAGACTTTTTAGCTTTTAATATTGTATACAAAAAAAATTAAAGTACATATTTGTTTATGATATCACTTCTCTGTTTTGTTATGAGTTAATTGCTGACTTAATAGCAATATTGAATGTTGGTCACACTTTCTATACGATTATAACACAAGAACTCCTCAGGTCTATACTAGCGCGAAGACAGTCTAAAAATGAAGGATTGATGTCTCACAAAATCCCCAAAGGGGGCAGATCCCTTTTAGGACGAATACCCTCACCCACCATAGGTGGCATGCTTCATCATATGGGTTTCTCCTCCCAGTGGGAAGACCTAGTCCCACTGAGGGCTACAACTCCCTCACTGTGAGGCAGGAGCTCTGGGAAGTTTTTCGGATGATAATACCCTGTTAAGGATGATAAAATCCCATATGCGAGTTTCTGGTGTAGTGAGGACGCAGCGCAAAGAGGTAGATAAGTGAGTTGATATAGTGAAATTAAAACTACCTAGTGGGGGCAAAAACAAAACTCTTTATTCACTTGCTCGCACTGGTAGGATTAAAAAGCAGTGCAATAAGCAGTATGGATTTAAACTGCTAGATAACAGGAACGGTCGACATGTTTCAGCCTGAGCGATCTAAATAAGTATCTAGGCTTTCTTCAGGACCAGAAAGAAATTGAAGCTGCTGCTGGTGCAAAGTGAAAGATAAAATAATACACAACCAGTAATCCTATGTTTTGTTGATGAGTATTACTGGAGCTATCTGTAGAAGTGAGACAAAACAAAAAGTGCAACAAATCAAACATCAATCCATCATTTACAATATGGTACGTGCTGCTCTGGAAGGATTAATAATATATCCTTTTAAGCAGCTGCCCAAACGTATTTAAAGAAATACACTTACCCAAGAATATTGGATAAGTAGCCACACCTCAACCTGGCAACAGCTCAGGGAAAGGGGCCCGCTCTGTAAGAAACAAGATCATGTGTCACACATTAAGGCTCTGAATGTGGGCACTGGTCTATAAGCGAGTGTGTTGGTGATGAACAAACAATTTCAGAAAAACAGTGTAAGGGAAACTTAGATCCAAAGACTTTGATTAAGTCCAATACAGGAGTGCGCTAAGCTACAATCCCAAACTGTGGAAAGTGAGCCTCAACACCCTAATGGAACATAGTGGCTTGGTTGGTGTCAAGGTGGCTAATTATCACAATGCTGTACTAGATGGAATAGTTATAGATCTAGTCTAAAAACAGCTGATGTAAATCAGGGAACAGCATGCATAGTGCATAAGGGCTTGTCATCAGCACTCTGTCAGAACTACTCTATATATGTTATCCTATGTCCCAAGATATGTTCAAAATAATACTGCCCCATGTCGCTGTTGGTAATAACCTCTGGAGTTTTTTGCGGTGATCTCAAAAGCGTATGGTGTGTAAATAACCATTATGTGCTCGAGTGTGATTACTGTGAGGTAAAAGCATGGTTACTGGAGGGTACACAAGAATCAAACCGCTAGCAGTTGTGAGTTGCTGTCAGTAAAAGTACAGACCAAAATGCGGTGAAAAGCAACAGACAGCTTGTTCCAACAAAAAGTGACCCAAGGGCTCATTAACTAAGTTGAGAGCGGCACCCCCCGACAACAAAACCCCACACTTACCTCTCCGTCGGTACCCCGTCGTGGTACACAAGCTGCGGCCGGAGGTACGCCCATAGACCTATAAGAATAACTTCTTGCTCAAATACGTTTTCAAATGTGTACACACCCACACTCCACCCATGTAATTTCCTCACCATGCAGTGTAACACAAGGCAGGGACTTGTGCTCCCTTGCTTTATACTAGATTTACCAAGCCATGCAGGGCCACGCAGGGTGGTCTTGTGTGGCTTTATAAATCTATTGTAGGTTTTGCGCCACCCTGCGTCACCTTGTGTGGCACAGGGCGATGCAAAACCTATAATAAATATGTCCTTCAGTGCTCTGACGTTTAATTGCGCCAGTCGTGGTCTTTTTGGAACCACTTTGGGCACCGGCACTCATTATTTTTCAAATTAAGCACTGGTATATGCCCAAAATTACTAAAGTTTAGCACAAGCTCTCGAGCTACACAAAGGAATTCTAAGTGACGCAAATTGAAGCAACAACAGCATCAATTAAGTGTCACATACAAAAGGTTTCTTGTATTGAAACTTTTGAATCAGAAACAGAAATCTTTTATTTCCAAGAAATACATTCTCACAGAAATATGACACACTTTTACCTTAACCAAATACAACAAATAGAAATGTCATAAAATTATCAATAAATAAGTATAAAAGTACTTCAATGCATCTACAATATTCATGAAAAAGAACAAAGGGAAAAATATTTTGTTTCTAAAAAATCATCTAAAATAATTACATCTCATTCCAATCGACACACAATTATGACCAGCCCATCATTTTATTGCATGATCCCTCAATTAGGTCCATGAAATTACAGAGCTTGATGCTATCATTACATAATGGAAAGTTTAATAGCAGGACCAGTCTAGCTCAGATACTATGAACCATCTAAATTGCAACACATAAAAATGGTTTCTTAAATACCTCCTTGGTCACATTATCAGAGCTTATATCAAATTATGTAACCCCCAATTGGCCCTGTCAAAATATAATCCACAGAATATCACAGTAATGGTAATTAAAATATATGAAACAAAGGGGCATATTTACAAGCTCCTAGTGCCACCGGAGCATCACTTTTTTTGATGCTCCGGTGACAAGCCTGCATTTACCAGGCCTCGCTAAGCCACTTTTACGTGGCTCCCCACCGCCTTGCAAAAATGGCCCTCTGCAATGCAGCTTTCTGCAGAAAAGGGGCATGGAATGGGTGTGGCTGTGGGCGTTCATAGCAACACCCATGGCTTTTTGACACTGCTCCAGATTTACAAGGATCTGTAAATCTAAGGCAGCGCCAAAAATTAACACCTTTCAAAAAGAGGCATTAATGTGGCGCAACGAGGAGGAATAATTTTATTTCTCCTCCTTTTTGCTCTTCTGTGTGTGCTGCATTCTGCAACACACATTGATGGAGCAACATGCCATTAATGATTGTTTTTGTGCAGGAAGGTGTCCCTTCCTGCACAAGCACAATCATCCCTGCAATGCAGGCACCTGCCTGCTTTGGCGCTAGACAGCTTTTTTAGCGCTAGCACAGGGGTATGCACTGTATTCTTGTTAATATGGCGCATCGTGAAAATGACCAGGCTCAACGCAGCAAAATTGCTTGCTGCACTGCGCTGCTCTATTTTCATGTACATATATCCCTAAGTGCGTTGTGCAAAGAAAGTATCACTGGCGCCTTCATTAACCCACCACTTGAAGGCCCTAATTGACCTCTTTGTATCATACTCCATAGGTTCTCCTATTAAGGTCTGCAGCATATAACAAATAGAGCTGATAAAGTGCATAGTGCAAAGTGCAAGGTGCAAAAACAGTGCTAGGAAAATTTTCATTTCACAAGCCGTTTATGAAAGGACCTGGATGCCCACTTTATTTCATAAACCAAGCATTACTCCCAATAAGGTTAACAACAATCTGATAAAGCAGAAAACAAATCTGACCAACAGGATGGGAAAAATACTAGTCTGGAGCATCATTTGCTGGAGAAATCCTGCCTGAGATGATACAATTTTGTGCAGCAATTGACATACAGCAATGGTGGTCACATCCCGATGTCCCAACCCGCGCAACACATTTAACCTCATGACTTTCAAACTTATCCCATACTTTAAAAAAGCTGGTTTCAGGATTCTATTCCTTTCCTCTAGGAAGAATACACAGTCCACCAATAAATGGAGGACTTAGGGCCATATGTATCAAAATGACAAGTTGCGATTCTCAAATTGCGAAAATTTGCGAATCGCAATTTGAAAATCGCAAACCGCGATGTATCAAAATATTCGGTAATGTTTTGCGATTCGCCAAATATCGCAAAACCGGAAAGCGAATACCTAAATAGCGATTTCTTAATTGCGAAATCGCAATTAAGAAATCGCAATATTAGCGAATCGGCAAATCTTGATGACATCACAACCAGGAAGTGTGACTGCCCATGCTGCACCTGATTGCCAACAGCTGAGTGAGAGGCTGGGAGGAGAGGGAAAGTACTGTGCAGTGCCATTCAGAGAAGGAGCAATGGATCCCCAGGAGAAGGAGGAGAGGGAGGAGAATGCAAGGAAAAGGAAAATCAAATACAGTGAAAGGGAGCTGGAGGTGCTCATACAGGAAATGGCTGAAAGTCATGAACTACTTTTGGGAAGAAATCACTGCGTGTGCCTGAGGCACGCAAGAGGAAAATTTGGGCAGGCATACAAGAAAAGGTAAATGCCATTGGCGTCTCCCACCGCACCGTAGAAGAACTCAGGAAGCGGTGGTATGATATGCGAAAGAGGTCCAAAGAAAAGTTGGCTACCAAGCTGGCTGAGGCACGTAAGACCGGTGGTGGGACATCCACCGCAACAGATCCCACCCCTCTGGAGGAGTTGGTGGAGAGCACCCTGCTGCAGGAGAGTGTGAGTGGCGTGGCTGACTTGGACAGCTCGGAGCCCCCAGGCACCAGACAAGGTAAGAAGCATGCTAACATTCCCCTGACACCCCACCACACCACCCACACACCCAGGAAAGACACAGGCACCAAACATCATTGCTACTCCAGTGCATGCAGGCCAGCACACCCAGCAATGCATTCTGGGACCTGTAGTCACATCTAACAAGCAATGGAGCAGTGACACCCAGCAAGGCACATTTAGAACGTGTGCATCATGAGAGGCAACAAACAGACAGATAGGACAGATGTAACTCCCAAATGAAATATTTATTGCAAAGAAAATGTGAGGCAGGATAGCAAATTAATATGTGCATTTGCATCCACAGCAGCTCCAGTGACACAGGAACACATGGCAGAAGGGGAGGAGGAATCCCAACCAGGACAACAGTCAGGGCCAGAGGAGCATGATGAGGGCTCACCAGTGATCGCCGTGTTGTACCACCACTTACAACATTGGAGGCAGATGCAGATGACACAAGTGGCGATGAGCAGCCTGTCCAGGGCCAGCATGGTCCAACACGCACAGCACAGTCCCCTGCACGTCACACAACAGGAATCCTGTTCTGGCGCAGGGCCCATCCATCCACCAGCACCGCTGACGCAGGCGAAGGAACAGTATTTGCTGGCCTCGAGGCCAACATGCTTCACGTACAGCACCTGCAAGCAAAGGCAATGAAATCAATGCAGCGCAAACTAGCAGCACAGAACACTAATCTGACCCAAATTAGGGATGGTGTCATGGCCATGGCTAGCACAATGGAAGCGATGTGCGCGGAGATGCGGCGAGACCGTGCAGACAGGTGCAGAGAGAGACAGCGCTACTACAAGTGGCAGGACCTTTACACCAAGGCAGTGAACCGTATGTCCACAGCCACATCTGTGCTGGCACGTCGTTGTGTCAGCATGCAGCATGAGCTGGCACACTGCAACCAGGATGTCGCAAGGGGCTTGTGCAGGTCACGCATGCTGTGGATCAGCTGCGGGCAGCAGCCATGGGTGGGACAGGACCCCTCAGCTCACTGGAAGAGGGTGGGCAGTCCAGCAGGAGCAGCATCACTCCCCCTCCCACAAGACAGACGTCGCAGCGCGCATCAGGGGAGATCACACGATGGCACAGGGGGACGGTGTGAACCCTGCGGGAGGAGCAACAAGCCGTGCACGCCGGCGCTGAAGTGGCATGAGTGGGACATAGCACTGGGTGAGGCAACCCATTGCATATTGACTCATATTATGTTGGAAGACTTGCACTGTGGTGTGAACAAGTGCTACCTACTGTTGACTGACATAGTGTGCACATCAGGTTGTGTGAAGTTAACTTTCCTGCTGTGAAGGGAATAAACACAGTTGTGCACCAATACCTTGCATTGTGTCATTATTGCTCACCTAGAAATAGTTGCGCGTAATCTCATGCCGTCTATGGCGTCCGGCAGCTGCCCGAACACCACCTGCTGGTCCTGCACGGGGAGCTGGTCCCTCCTCGTCCGACGACTCTGAGTCGGTCAGCTCCACTGGGGTGCCCTTCTTTGTTGCTACGTTGTGCAGCATTGCACAAGCCACCACGATTTTGCAGCAGGTCTGCGGGCTGTATTGTAGGGCACCACCACTCTTGTGGAGGCACCGGAAGCGGCTTTTCAGGATGCCAAATGTGCGTTCGATGACACCACGTGTGGACCTGTGGGCGTTGTTGAATCGCCGTTCGGCAGCAGTTGTAGGATTGAGATAGGGCATCAGGATGTACTCCCTCACCGCATACGCACTGTCACCTGCAGGGTGGGAAAAACATGTGTCACACACTGCCCTCCCTGTCCTGTCCTTCATCCCATGTATGGATGTGAGCCATGGATTTACCCAGTAAGTAGCCATCTCCGAACTCGCCAGCCACGAGCCGACGGTGTAGCCCACTCTGGCGGAAGATGTAGGAATCGTGTGTGCTCCCTGGATACTTGGCCACGATGTCTGTGATTACATGGGCAGCATTGCAGACTACCTGAATATTCAGGGAGTGATAGCATTTCCGATTCCTATACACATACTCAGTCTGGGATGGTGGGGAGAGGGCGACATGGGTGCCATCG
This sequence comes from Calotriton arnoldi, assembly GCA_963921515.1. Lineage (NCBI taxonomy): Eukaryota > Metazoa > Chordata > Amphibia > Caudata > Salamandridae > Calotriton > Calotriton arnoldi. Next base: position 545,592 of record CAWUFW010003333.1, read on the forward strand.
ATGCAGCCGATGACATGGGGGAAGCGGGCGATCTGGTAGAACCCCTGCTTGGTTTGGTCGAGTGCCTGCTGCGTGTTTGGGAACTGGATGTGGAGATGCATCCGCAGCATCATGGCATCCAGGAACGCATGAAAGAAGCGCGAAAGGCTACTCTGTGTGACCCCTCCTGCTGCTGCTTTGACCCCCTGGAAGCTCCCAGACACAAGCAAATGCAGTGAGCAGAGGACCTGCACATGGGTGGGGATGGTGCGTGTCCTGCGTGTGGGGTGCTCTAGCATGGGCTTCAACTCCTCAATGAGATCCAGGATGCTGTCTGGGTGCAGCCTGTATTTCTCCTGTATCTCCTCTGGAGTTTGCATTAACAAGGTGATGCGTGCCCTGAATATCCTCTCCTGGCGCCTCCTTCCCTGGGCAGCAGCTCTGTTCCTCAGCCTCCTCGCAATGACGTACAGTGCAGCCATTGTGACAAACCACTGTGGCATTCTGGGCCAGTTTATATAGGTTGCACCTGGTTACCACCTGCTCTGAGTTGGTGGTAATTGCGAGGTGCGAAATAGCGAATTTCGTAAAATCGCAATTTGCCATTTTTTCATACATTTCGCTGCGAATTGGCTAAATGCGATTTCTTAATTTGTGATATTCGCAAGGTAAAATGATGCAAAATGCGAATTCGCAATTTTATTCGCATAAACTCCTTCACAGATAAATGCGAATCGCTATTATTGCGATTGGCATTTTTGCACTGCGATCATGCTTCATACATCGCAGTGGGCATTTATGCGATCGCAAATGCTGTATTTTTGCGAATCGCAGCGTTTGCGATCGCAATAATGCTTGATACATATGGCCCTTAGTATCCTTTATACCTCTTACATGGGCACTGCCTGTGGTTCTTTGTAATCTGCGCCTTTAACCCATCACCTGCCACCCCGGATCTATCCCCACCCTCACATGCAAGATTTCACTGTGCAAGGTCCTATCTGGAATGCTATATAACTATGGAAAAAGGTCTGGTCCTCCTCAGAAGCCAGGAAAGGCACAACTGCTCTCTTATTCCCCAAGTACTGAGAATCCTCACTCCTGGTTGTTTCCTCTGTACAATGTCTAAGGGTGCTCTTAAGTTGACAATTTCTTTCCTCTTTCCTCCCAACTTCATACATATCCGGCACACCTAATCTTTAAATTACACGAACAGCGCAACCATGTGGCAGCTCTCATCAGTGCAGGGTCTGGCAATTAAGTGCAGGTGCCGAGCACCGGAAACCACTGCCTCAAATTAAGCCCCGATAGTAAGTATATAATGAGTCTATAATCGGTCCATGATTATCTTGACTGGGTTCCTCCTATCGGAAAAAGTTGAGAGAACCTCTGGAAAACTTAAAGCCAAACGTTTTTCACCCAGGGATCCCTTGTTGATTGTAAAATAAAATTGTAGGGCCCTTTTATCATCCGCAGCACTCCATACTACTGAATGCTACCCCCGCCTTATTGCTTGGATCGTAGCATCTTTTGGTAAATCAAGCACAGATTTCACTATGGTAGCTTTGAGTCCTTCCCATGCAACCCATCTGTCCAATGCCAACACCTCTGCTCCATATAAGACCTGAGAAATTACCTTGCCCAAAATTACTTTACTTAGTGGCTCGAAGGAATAACTACCATATTTACGATCGAAATATATCAAACTACCTACTTCAGACAGCAATGTGAACCTTGGGCTGGCAAGATATTTGTCCCATCTCAGATCATCTGAGAAAATCATCCCCAGCTATTTGTTCTCTCACACCTGCTCTAACCGCATATTGTTCAGAAACCAAAAGAAGGTATTGTTTTGCTTACTGAAGAGCAGAGTTTTTTCTTCTCAGTGTTCATTTATTCTTGTGGCAATAGGAACTTAGCACATTTAATTTATGTTGCAGGCCGATAAGCATTAGATCCAAGACCACCAAATCATCTGCAAACATGAGGCAGCTGACATGCCTTCCCCCAATTTTTGGTGAAAAACTGAGTCAAGCCCAAAACTTGGGTAAGGTCGAGCTATGAACAGACTGAGCAACAAAGGCGCTAAAACGCATCCCTGGCATAAGCCATTTTCTACTGGGATTTTCTTCGACAAATTACCTGACCCATCCTGATTGACTTGGACCCAGTTATTACTGTGTAGTTTTACCTCGGAGATCCAACAGGGCCTCAGATATTTGCCACCTTTGGAGTTTGCGCCATAGTGTTCCTCTGTCCACCCTGTCAAATGCCGCCCGGAAGTCAATGAAGCAGCAACAAAGACCTCCTACCGTCTCCATTGACTCCATGTAACACCCCACAGGTTGAAACAGTGGTCCATTGTTTAATATTTTGGCCTAAATCCTCCCTGTTCCATCAGAATTAACCCAGTATCAAAAGCCCAAGCGGCAAGATGTTTTAATAAGGTTTGGGCGAATAATTTGGAGGTAATATCCAAAAGTGAAATAGTTAGCAAGTTGGTCTGTTTTACCTTTTTATGAATGGGTTTTACTCTGGCTGCCTTCCATGATTCTGGGAGAATACCTGAGTGTGTAACTCACTTGAAAAACCTGCTCAAAATAAAGCCCCATTTCTTCGGATCCTTCTTAAAAATAACAGAAGGAAGGCCATCTAGCCTCCGGCCCTGGAGGATTTCATAATGCAGATAATTTCAGATAGCACCTCTACAGTCTGACTGTTAGCTATGACCTTCACGTCAGATTGTCGGTTAGTTGAAAGGATCAAAGAATTTTCAAAGTGTCCACAACTGTCTAAAGAATTGATATAAGAAAAACAAACCTCCTCACTTATTTTGAGCCTCGAGGGAACATGGAGAAGGCAGAGTAACTGAGTTAACCAATCACCAAAAGTATTTACTATTCTTCTCTACTATAGCATTTAACATTCAATCCCAGTTTGCCTTCTAAAATTCCCTTTTTTGAGAGCACATATATTGCGATATGCTATTTGAACATCTCTGATACTTTCATTGGTTTAGTTTAGAATGACAACAAGTCTTATTCAACATTCTTCTTTCTACCCTACAATCATCATCAAACCAGTTCCTCATTCTTCTATCTACCCTGTAATCATCATCAAACCAATCATTCTCTTCTTCTCTATGACCACTGACCAGCTTAGGGCCAAATCTTGGTCGTTGAAAGTGGGCAACCAACTGCCTCGTCAATCGACTATACCAACCAATCCCGTCATTACCAATTTCCATATCTAAGGGCACAAACTTAATCGTGGATAGGGCCTCAAGAGAGTCGTCTGTGATCATAGCCCGGATTCTTCAATGGTAAACTACCTCTGGTACCATAGTTAAACTAACACAGAGGGGGATTTAAGCACAAAACTAAGTGCAAAATGATCACTAGGATCAAGATCAAGTACTCTGAGATTTTGTACCCAATGGAAATGGTAAAAACACATAATCAATTGGCATATAACTACTATCATGTTTAAAAGTTCTAGCTGCGGAAATATCAGCATTACACCTTCCATTTCCATTTATCAAACTCTGCGGCACTAAACAATGTAGGGTCTTCACGTCCTCTTCAAGGGAGTTTGGCATAAAGAAACAGGCATGATATTTAGGGCCAACTGCTGTTCCTTCAGGCAATCATCCACTATTTTAAAGGCAGATTTCAAATTTAAACCACCCTCTGCAATGAAAAGTAATAATCCAATCGCCGTTTTTGCACGTCAGTAGCTGGATTCTGCAATTCCTACTCAGACAAAGAGCTACTTGGCGAGATATAAATATTTTACACAAACTATTCACTTGTACCCCACACCATCGCTGAAAAAAATAATTAAACATGCAAGAACCCAGACACAGGAAGTTTGCAACTTAAACACTTTCCTCCCACAACTAACAGATACCAAAATTAATAATCCACCTACTGTTCTCCCTCTGGACGTGGCCTTGGCATTTCTCGATACAGAGACCAATCACTCCACCACTGGGCACTCTAAAATCCAGGTTTCCTGAAGGAACAATAAAGGGAAAATACTGAGAATCTCTCTATAGTTTACTGATTTCCTAAAGGATTTAAACCCATGTATGTTCCATATCAGGACCCAACCCAGGGGCAGATGCTGTGACTCCTACTAATCAATCTCATCTGCTCCCTGATCACACCGAGCCAAAGGCTGACAATCTTGCATAGATTTAAAAAAGGAGGTGCTACTCCCCCAGTACTATACCACTGGGGGATGGGTCTCTCTTCTCTCCAATGATTACAGGAATATCAACTCACATTAGGATAGCTGGGCAGGTCTCGAACACCCCTAGCATAGGCTCTGTTGTTTTGAAATGTCATGGTAACTATTCTCTCTTGCGAGCCATCTTATGTCCACCAACTCCTACCCTCTGCTATTCATGGTCCTATTAATCAAAACAGGGGGCACTGTTCCAGATGAGGGGTACAGGTAGTCACCCACTCGATAAAGAATAAGGTAGAGGTATAAGTGATCCTAGGCTTTATGAGGCCCATGTGTGAGAGGAAAGAGCAAGTCTTGTCTCCTAATGCCCTCACACACCCCGAAGGATGTCATGCTTCATCATTGGGCGTTTTCCTCCTCGTCGGGCCGGCGCTGCAATACCCTACGGGTCCCCCGAAGGGTCACTTTAGCGGAGATCTTTGAGACAAAACGCTGTATGGTGCATGCGGGTTTGTAGTGTGGGTCCTATAAAAGGGTGCAGTGGTGCGTGCAGAGTGAGTCTAAAACTGTCTAAGGGTTACCCAAAGAAAAGTTTTTAATAAAGAGGGGCACCCTTGGCAGACTAAAAACCCGTAGGTCAAGCTGTTACCTATATAGGCTAGATGGGCCCTAGGTAACTAAAGAGGTCGACATGTTTCGCGCCTGTGTGGTCCAAACAGATCCGTGGCGCTTCTTCAGGACCAAGAAAACAATTTAAATAAAGTGTGGTGTGGGTGAACAGTGAATCAAGGGTTAATACCCTCAGTGGGTATCCGGGCGTGCACAGTAACAATGTACCCTGCAGTCTAACTGCAACAACTAGTTAGATATTAGCCGCTCCAGGATACCACCTAAAAATGAAGGGGGAGTTTCTCCATAGGCTAGTAGGAGTCGAGCGCCCGCACCTTACCGGGAGTTTTGCTGGCTCTTGTGCACCTACCCCAACCGTGCTCCTGCCTGCAGGCAGGAGCACGGTTGGGGTAGGTGCACAAGAGCCAGCACCCGAGCAAAACTCCTGGAAAGTCAGACCAAACATAAGCTCGCCGCCAACAGGGAGGCAGCAACGGCGACTGGAGGTGGGAGTCCTGCGACACAGGAGGAGCTGGATGAGCTGGAGCAAATGGTGGCCACAGTCAGCAATGAGGAGACGGTGGCAGGATTGGGGGCCTGGACACAGCACGATACGACCTGACCCAACAGGGTCAGTAACGACTAGGGACAGGGGGACGGGGGAGATGGGCACAATGGCACACATGCACAATTACGCGTAGCACACAGCACACCCACAATGACCGTGGAACATGTCCCTGATTGCCTTGGCACACTGCAGCACACATAGAAACGCCAAGTAGGCCCCCATCCACAATGTGCACAGAGGGGCCCCCCTATCACCAATATCACAACCGACCCGTGCACATGTGCTGAATCCAGCAAAGCAGCAGCTCTGTGACCCACACTGACTATGCAAGTAACACTGCATGTCCGATAGCATGGCAGCTGCCCCAAAAAATGACATGGCTCACGAAGCGACATGGAGGTAGCCAAGTGCGGATCACATCCGTGAAGGAGCAGGTCCCACTCCGACATGTCCATGTGCACCCACAACCCATGCCTTACAATACACGCAGCAGACGAACAATGCACCAGGCCACAAAAACAGTCCGCGAGCACACATGACCCAAGTCAAAATCAAATCAGGCCCCGAAAAGCACACAATTCAAAGGCACCCCGCCTCAAAGGGAGAAGGCTACACGAAATCAGAGCTGCAGGGGCAACTCCCCACAATGCAGCACACACACATAGCAATCACAGAACATCAGCAATGACGGCAATGTGGTACAAAGTGCAACACCAGCACCACAGGACAGAGCTCACAACATGTTCTGCTCGTGCGTAGTAACTGTCCACTCACATCTCGCATTGCCTGACGCTGTGTGATGATAATGTATGGGTACTACCACACATCCGTCATGTAGTCGAAAAACACACTGACTGCCATCAAATAGCCAGCTCCCCCAAACAGTCACAATGTACATTGGCATGCAGTCTGAATGTAAACATCTGCAAATCATCACCATACATGTGAAACTCTGTTAACCTGCATCTCCCCTTTACATTGCAGAGGGACAAACAACACCCCCTGCAGAGCACACCACACATCCCACCATTGATGATGAAGAGGACAACCTGCACATATGTCAAGACACCCTCCAACAGATGCTGGACAGCCTCTGCACCCCACCACCAGAAGCAGGCCAGGCCAGCTGCCTCGAGGTGACCCCACCACCTGCACAGGCCACACAGCAGGAAACACACACCACCACGGCTGTCTCCCAGGACCCCCGACCAATACATGGAATTCCAACGGCGTGTGTTGGGTTGCCAGGTGGAGTTGGCTCATCAGCTGTGGGTGGGTTTCGAGCTCGTGGCAGCCAAACTCGATGCCATACGTGGGTGTCTGAGTCCCATCAGGGACCATGTACAGTCCCTATCGGACACCCCCTGTACGCACCATGCTCCGCCACAGACCTTGGCTAACCTCGCTGGTGCCATGAGTCTAATACAAGAACTGTCTGGTCAGACAGGCACCAGCCATGACAGCACAGAGTTGGCACAGATGCGGAGGGCAATGGAGACCATGGAGCAGATGCAGGCTGGAAGTATGTCTGCCACGGCTGGACACCAGCGAGTAGTGGCTGGGAACAGCAACGCCCTGCAGTACTCCAACTTGCCATTGCTGTCACTGAGCAATGATACATGTGTGCATAAAAACTAAATCAAATCACTGTTGTTGAAATCACCTGATATGACCTCTCTATCAACCCTGAATAAGAAATAAGTGGTCAGGCAGGCCCAGCGACCTAGGCCTGAGGCAACTGATTGACAGATCACAGGCGGGGTGCCACGTTACTAGCAGAAGAAACGTGTGAACAGGAAAAACCCATATTAATCCCACAGATAGGCAGCAACATCACAATGGTCCGGGAAGATTGGCCCCAACAAAGTGCACATGACCGGAGGAGTGCACGTTTCCAAAAACACCATAAAGTCAGATGCCACATGAAGTTAGGAACACTCAGCCAATTAGGACACACACACACAGCACACTCAGTGATCATACGATTCCCATGCCAGACATCTGACATGTTACCCACTGGCCCTCATTGTGTCCACGTAAGGTGGACACCCACCTGCATTTGATATCAGGTGGGTGTAATTTATGACTCCATGATTCGGCCCACATTGCTCTTCCTAGAAAGGATCTATGAATTGTTTTATGATGCTCCAAGAAATGTATATAATGACACTCAAATCGATTGTACTTTGAGACAGTCCTCAGACCCGCTTCTTTAGCTGTGCTCCCGGCCAAAGTGTTTAATTGAACCAACCATTCCTGTTTTGTCAAATGCCTCTTGTCTTGTTCAAGGTAAATTCACATTCGAGCAACACATATAACAAAAGCAAGTGTCAACATGAAATTCCATCAGCAAAGGGGATACATAAATGTCTGCCTTATGTGTTGTTGTGAATACAACAAAGATCTATGTGTGGTTGGGACACAATGTGTCACCCTTGGTGGTTGTTTAAGAGGCTTCAATTATCATGATTACAGCCCTCTGCCTTCTATTGGCCTTTGTAGGGAGGGAGGTGCCCTCAAATGCACTTCATTGCACCTATGCGTTTCAACCTTCTATAGGCCTAACAATTAGTCATGAAGATAATCAGGGCTTTCATGATTTCATAATGGAAACTACATATGTGAAAAAAACTATATGTCACATCTCTGAGAGCGACCCTCTTAGTTTTAAAATCTTTGAGTTAAGTCAGTAAGCCCTACTTGTTTACGTACTATTCTTGATGTGATATATTGCCATGGAGCACAGGATTTGAAAGGTGGCATCTCAAAAGGTAAATTAGGTGTCAACGTGTAGTCTTTAATTGGTGGGTTGGATCCGTCACTTTTGATTTGATTCTGAAGGGGGCCGAGTGAGGAACACAAACCACGTGATTAACTTTGTGCCTCTACTTATGTTAAAAAGTTGGTGAGTATTTGAGGAGTGCAAGGTGCCTTTGCTGTCTAACTTAATGGTGGCTTCTTTTTCCTCCATGCGGCTTGAGGCATTGAGACAGTCACAACGGACTGGTATGGATTTGCGCTGTAAAGGGTAAGGCATGTGCTTGATCAAAAAAACATGGCCTGGAAGTGGGGCACAGTTCACACATGCAGAGCTGCCTGGCTCAGTATCCTACCTTGTTAAATTAGCGTGGCAAACGATGTCGGGCTTGGAATCTCATGGTATATGATGTGGGGCTTGGAATCGGCCTCTGCATGGGGAGGGAAAATAGAAGAAGCTTACTATAATCCTAAATGGAGAGCATGTGTTTGCGCTGTCAATGAGGGCGCATTGCTAACTGACATACCTGCAAAGTAGATACTTCCTTGAATGTGGAGTCACTGGTGCTCAGATGATGCACTGGGTTGATGGACAGCAAGGTGTCTATTATCGAGGTCGTTTAAACATTGGTGGTCAGAGGCGGGAGTGCTGTGGTCACATGGGCTCATGGGAGATGTAGTTCTCTAGGTCCGGATTCTATGCGACTCTTCGATACTGCACAAACCATGGAGAACAACATCTATCATCAGCCTACGTGACCGCGAGCACTCCCACTTCCGGCCGCCAGCATTTAAATGTGCCCTCACATTTATGGAGGCTCCAGTGTCTAGGAGTTCCACTACTGTTAAACTACTGAAGTCGACAGTGCATTTTGGATGGAAGCACGGTTGATTTTCACAGGGGTCAATGGCATAGACCACATGGATGGCTACTTCAATGTCCTTGTCACCATTCAGGTCATTTCTATCTGATATGCGCAGTACCAGTTAAATAGTCTCTCAACCCTACACTTCTGTTCCCACACCAAGAGCACTGTAAATACGTATTGTACTATTATTTGATTGAGCAATTAGGTTGCCAACACTTAATTCTTTGACTAAAATTGCATTCAATGTCCAGTATCCATGAATAAAATGGATATATGCGTTTAAAGAAAAATAAGAGTGGTGAATGCTATATTATATATTTTTGTTGTGTTATAAGAGTTGCTACCGCGACCATTTATTTGATTGTACTGCAATACTTACCCAGGTCGGGTAGTTTTTTGTGGGTTACCCCTTTGATACTCGATTCTGCAAATCAGGCATAAAATTATCCACACATTCCATGCCCCTTGGTTGGGCTGGCAGAGTAAGAAAAGTTCATAGTCAGACTTCGCTAACTGGGCGAAGTGAGTATTTAAAGCTGCAATGATCCTGGCATAGGCATGCAGCGGCCATGCTTCTGTGAGAGTGCCCTCACAAGTCAGATGAAGCATCGGGGGTCTCTGGCAGTGATCAACAGTGTCTGTGGCTGCAAAGTTAGTTTCCAGGTGCTCCACCTTCACTTTTCACAAAGGTGCATGATAAGATCATTCTCTTAAGGGGATTAATGGCATGGTAGTGTTGTTGGAGGGCACCCTCTAAGCTCACGTGCACAATCAGGAGAAGCCACAAGTCTGCAGACAGTCTTTATCCCTGGTCTTTGTAAAGCTGGAGGATCAGAAAATTTAGAGTATGTCCACACAGAGGCATAATGTAGCCATGGCAAAGGTGAGGAGGTAAAACCAACAGATGCTGACAAGTGGTGATGTAAAGGTGAGAAGCTCTGGGAGAATAAAAGTCTGAAGCAAATGAATCAGCAGGCCTTGGATCTTGGCGAGGTGAAATAGTCAAAATAGGACCTTCAGTGAGCATTTGGATCATGAGGAGTTTCTAGTCTGAGGTGACCTCCAGAAGTGTATGTAGAGCACACCCGATTATCATGATGCAGGAGAGTGGAGACGGGCCTCTGCACAAGCACCACTTCAGTCAATGTCCACAGCCAAGAGGGAGTGTAGTGCGTGGCTTGACTGGTAGGGCAGGCATCATTCACTGGAGGGCAGATGATGACGAGGTGGCAGTCGTGTGCTTAGCAGGCCACCCCCATTGTATAGGCTTCATCGCCAGTGAAGCATTGGGGAGAAGGACTCTTAGGTAAATGAGCAAGATCCATATGCACTGCTTTTTGTCCCATTACGACCATGCCAAGCCAGAAACCACATTTTTAATTTATAGATTACACTGTATCACGTGCTAAAATAAAAATGTATACTTTTGAAGGGTTTTTCTGGAGAAACCACAACACACTGTGCATGTGTATATACTGCACACTCCCGCAGGTCCTCCACACAGAACAATGCAAGACTTAGAAACGGAAAAAGGTGAAATGAGACCCACGAATATGTTCAAGAAATCCCCAGGGGCAAAACACCCCAGAACAGAACACCATCATATGGGGATTAGTTCTAACAGCAGAGGTTGACATGAAATAATACGTGGAGGGCATGTGTTCTGAGAAAAAATACTTATAACTGTGTGGAACAAGAACACTGCAAGTAAACTCAGAGTTCCATAAATTGTAAATGCCCGCATCCCTTGATCGTGTATCCCGACATGGCTTTGGAAGACAGAAGAGGCTGGTAATGTCATTGCAAAATATTGATGGTGGTATAACAATATCCATGACATGTCAAAATAATAAAACAAATGATGATATAACCCAACATGACACAACATCCTCCTACATCTCTATTAGTTTTGGGTGAAGGACCACAGAACCAATTGCTACTTTACTAGAGTTATAAGTTCACCCTTGGATAATCTTCACAAAGCAAATTCATAAATGTGCGCACTAATATTATCATCTTATACAGTAATTTAAATCAGAATGCTGATATATTTCAGACAAGCAAAGGTGCCATGGTAACAGACGGGCAGAAAATATCCTCTGACAGCAGAGCCACAAACTTTTAAATGCAGTTTCCTGCCAACTTTGAAAAGTAGGTTTTTGTGTTGACAGAATTCTATATGGCCAGAGCAGATGCTAATGTCAGATAACATATAAATCCTCAGTTTCTGAACACGAGGCCCTTGAGAAAGAAGCCCACTGAGAAAACTCTTTTGCTGGGCAACGGGAGGGGAGCCAAGGTGAAATGTGGCATGAATCAGGTTGTGCAGCAAAGATTGAACATGTTAAAAGCTTAGCTTGAATTGTTTTGGGATGTGTGTCGGAGACAGCTCAATGAACTGAGATGTGCTCCGGGGCATTTCGATGAGGCTCTTATGCTAGTTGGATTCGAGTAGGAGGAATGTTATAACATAATCCATGTGCTAAAAGGAAATGCCCTGGGCATTCCATGAGATGTGCTCTGAGATAAATTATGAGCATTTTGTCCAGTATTTTTTTTGACATCAGCATCTGCAGATGTTTCTGCAAATGCAATTTTGCCAATTTGCATGCCTTTGACCTGAGAGCTGTGTGCAGGCACTGACTTTTGGTTTGGTGGCTTCTTTTGTCTAAGTACTCCATCACATATATCTTTCTCTTACTTGTAATTACTTGTAATGCCGACTATTTTTTTGAAATAATATTATAGCTGTTTTTCTATTTATTTGGTTGCATAACTGAGTCAAAACATCGCATGTTAAATAGTCAAATCTATCTATCTATCTATCTATCTATCTATCTATCTATCTGTCCACCCGCACGCCCGCACACACGTCCATCCGTCCGACTGTCTGTCTATCTATCTAGTAACCACCACTACTTTTTGTAGCATCACGATCATGCCAAGTCAGAAGCATCACTTTTAATTTATAGATTACATTGGGCTGTGTGCTAAAACAAAAAAGCATATGTTTGAGGTATTGTGCTAGAGGGACCAAAACACACTATGAATGTGTATATACTGCACACTCCCGCAGGTCTGCCACACAGAACAAAGCAAGACTTAAGAACGGAAAAAGATGAAATGCAATGAGAATATGTTAAATTAATCCCCAGGGGCAAAGAAATTCCAGAAAAGACAACCATCATATGGTTATCTATCCACTGAAAAAAACAGAGGTTAAAGGGCCATTATAGTTAGGTGAAAATAACAGTTAAAACATGCTTTTTTAAACGGACAAAACCACTAAACTTCACCAGTTATAGCTGTCTCAAGTAACTATAACTCGTGCCCTAATGTAACTATAACTCGCCCCCTGCATTGCACTGTGTTTTCATTAATGTTGTCATTTCAGATAGAGCCGGTTCTACTCATTGGATTTTTATGTGTTCAACATTTGAAATGACATCAATTTTTACATTGGTGGCAGTGATGGGATCAAAGACTTGCGTTTGTGCCATGTCAGTCATTGATTTTGTGCAAAACTAATATCCCATATAAATAATCTGACATCAGATTTATACTTTTATTAAATTTTACTTAGTTTTGATTTGGTCATTTTTTCTTTTTTCACAAATGTAAGTCTTGCCTCCCATCCTTTTTGCTACAATGGAGTTGGAGCTGAGCGACATAGACAACCTCAGCAAGAGCAAGTAGAGCTGCAGAGGCTCTCTGCAAGCAGCAAGGGCTCAATGTGGGAAAGAAGTCCACCAAAGTGGACCCCCAGATATCCCTCAGGGACTTTGAGGAGATCAGGAGGATGCAGGCCACACCAGATGAGCTAGAGGAGAAGGACCCTGAGGATGGGGAGGTGGACGTGGAGGATGAGGATGATGAAGAAAATAATCTGCTGAAAGGCTCTGAGCTGCAGCAGCATGATGAGGAGAGACACTTGTCCACAGGAGTGAGATCCACTGCCAGGGCATGGAGCAGTATGTCCTCCCACAACCTGTCCCCCAAGGAGCTGGAGGACAGGAGAGCTGAGAGGGAGGTTCAGCTGCAGCTGACCAAATTGAACTTGGCTTTAGAGCGCAAGAAACCTTTATTAGCTCATGAAGTGGTTCTGAAGGAGCAGGACCTCAAAGTCACGCAATGCACAGAGTCCAGCAATATCAGTGGCAGCAAAAATCCAATGTCTAGTGGAGACAGGAGCATCCACATCCCCAAATATCTGGTGCCTAACTTTGTTGTGGGGATGAAATCAAGTAAGTGGTTTGAGGCCCTAGAAATGCATGAGGCCCCTGAGGAGGATTGAGGAGCCAGTCTCTGGAGGCATACTCCCAACAAAGGGAGGGATTCACTACCACCCCTAGAGAAAGGGAACAGGATGAGGTATACCCTCTTAAAGGAAGCACTTATCAGGAAGATTGGCCTCACCCCTGAGAAGCAGAAGTTCAGGGACAGCCAGAAGCTGCCCCACCAGTCCTCGGTAGAATATGGGGATTACATCTGCAAGACTCTGAAATGTTGGGTGAAGGGCAGTGATATGAGTAATTATAATTGGCTGTACAGTTTGGTTTCCACAGAGCACATATTCAGTTGCTGTTTTCCAGAGCTGCACCAAAACCTAATAGACAGTAAACTCACTAGTCATAGAGCGCTTGCCAGGGAGGCAGACTACTGGCTCAGCACCAGGGTCCAGAAGAAATTACCTGAGAGTTACCCCAAGAAGGGTGGTTCAGGTTCACCTCGGCAGAGTGTGGGGCAGGTTCTGGGTGGCACAGACAAGTCCTAGAATAAGGGGGATTCCCATGCCCCTACTGAGAAACACAAGGGAGGTTCTGGTGTGCGGTGGCCCAGGTTGCCCTATTGCCAACCCTGTTGCATTGTGTGTTCTCAGTTAGGACTCAAACAGGGGGACTCTGTCTGTCCCAAGAACCCACCAACTGGTGGGAAGTAGTCCAGAAAAGCTGAGTGTAGACCATGCCCTAGTCTCCTTCAGTTGGTAGGTATACTCAGGAGGTAGGCTTGTGATCCCTGAAGGTGGGAATTTGCCACTTTCATCAGATCATTGTGAATGGGATCCCTGTCACTACTCTGAGAGATTTCGGTGCCAGCCATATCATTGTAGTGGAAAGGCTGGTATCTCCACATCAGTACCTGCCAGGACAGGTGTGTAGGTTGTGCTGGGCACTTGGGCCTGACTTTGTCCTCCCCATAGCTCTGGTACCCATGGAATGGGATGGGAAAGTTGCCCTGAGGAGGGTCATAGTTAGTCCCTAGATGTCCATTGACTGCATTCTGGGAAATGAGTTACCAATGGTGCTAGAAGAGCTGGGAGGGGCAGCTTCCCATGGCGTCATGAAAGCTCAGGTTTGAGCGTACTGCTGTGAAAAAGGAAAGTATGGAGGTTTGGAGGGTGGAGACAGTCCACTGTCAGGAAACCACACGCTCTACCCTGGGTGATTTGTCACCACCCATGAGGGGCATGCCTCAATCATATTGCAGTGTGTTCCCATTAGTGTTTTAATGCTTATTGACTGCTTGATGTGTTTGCATTTGCCAATGCTTGTTAGGTTGAGGCTCACTGTTTGTCAACACTTATTGCCTTGTGCCTGCTTGCGCTCTGTCTCCAGAGTCCAGAAGAATTGTTGTCACGTTGCCTGTCAGGCGCATTCCTCATGTGTTTTCAGGGTCACCTGTGCCGCGGCAACGGAGGGCTCCAATTGGCTATATAAAGCCATGCCCCGACCAACGCCTTGCTTGACTTTGTAGTTCCTGAATCCAGAGTAGGTCTTCGCTTTGGTTACAGCTCCTGCCTCTTGATTGGCTGCCACTTCCGTTCCTGATTGGCTCTTCTCGGCGAGCCCTTCATCTCCGATCCTCTAAAGCAGGAAGAGCCTTCCCAGCGATAACAACGCACTGTGATTGCTCAACACACGTCAGACTTTTGAGCCACGCATTCTTTGGACTTCACAGGGATCACGGAGCTGAACACCTTCACCTAAGTCTATGCGCTAGAGAAGAGCTTGTGTGCTTTTGTGTGACTTTTGGAAGAGATCATACACTATGCTCCAGAACAGTGGTCTTTGCCCATTTCCACAGACTTGTGATGCTTGTGTTGTGCAGTACAAAAATAAGGCAGTCCCAGGGGGACAATTCAAAAGAACACAATTATTTATGCAGCAGCATCCATTAAATTACTTACACTAAGAAATTCTGCTCAATATTATTTATTCATATTGAACATCGGTCTGAATGTTCAAAAACAGCAAAACATCTGGAGCTTATATATATACACAAAGTGCCCCAATTGTGTAGAATTGGCTCCCCTGTCAGACACAGAATACGCTTCAAAGCGCTGTGCACTGTTTTTAAAGCCCTAAATGGCAAAGGCCCGGACTACTTGCAACGAAAAATTCAGTGGTACATCCCAAGGAGAGCGCTACGATCAATAGGGGTGAAGAAAGTCACAATCAGCATTGCTAAAAAGGCAGGCTGGGGAGGCAGAAGCTTTATTAACAGTGCGTCCAAATCTTGGAACGAGCTTCCTTTTCAACTGAGGAACGCTACAGACCTCCTCTCCTTCAGGAAGGGGCTCAAAACCTGGCTTTTTAACCAATAAGCCTTCTGGTCACCTTTTTAGCAGGCAGTGCATAGCACCAGGACACCCTTGGGTAACAGCGCGCTTTACAAATTTGATTAACATAACATAACATAGAACGGAAAAGGAAAGGCTAGTGTGCAAAGTGAGTGTTAAATAAGGGCAGAAAGGGAGTGACAATATACACATCAATATTATTCACAAGACAAATAGTATGTCATACATGACAATTGTATACAGACAGAGTAATTCGCAGCCATTATGTCACTAAATAGGCACAATGAACAGAGCACTGTTGCCCACACTGGCGTGTATATACAACAATAAGTCGACGTTTCGACCCCTGACAAATGTAGGTGACCAGATATCATCAATGTAGCGATACCACTTGACCAGATGTTGTCTGTAGGGGTTATCACCTAAGACGAATTTCTCTTCGAACCTGGCCATGAAGAGGACTGCCATTTGCTCCAGAAAAGTGGTATCGCTACATTGATGATATCTGGTGCCTCTGGGAAGGTCCTGAATCAAGTTTACTTCTTTTCTTTGATTGGTTAAATACAAGACACCCTGATATCAAGTTTACTGTAACCAAGAGCAAGACCTCTCTTACATTTCTGGATGTAGAAGTTAGGCCCATAAATGAAGAACTGAGGACGACCCTTCATCGTAAACCAACTGATGGGAATACGATTCTACACTTTAAAAGCTCACATCCTAGGAACCTCCGTGATAATTTGCCGTATGGCCAGCTATTGAGGATCAGAAGGAACTACTCAAGGAATGAGGACTTTGAAGTCCATGCATCAGCCTTTGTGATCAACTGAAGGAAAGAGGCTATCCTAAAAGATTGCTGAAACAAACAAAAGGCGTGCGTGATTCACACCAAGAGAGTGCCTTCTCTCAAAGAGAGTGAAAGAACCTATGACTAAAATGGTGGGTGTGTCGACCTTCGGTCCACACACTAATATGTTTCGCCAAATGATCCTCAAAAACTGGCACCTACTCCAAGATCTGGAATGTCCATTTGAAAGGCCCCTCTTCGCCATGAAGAAAGAAATGAGTATAGGGCAACAACTGGTGAGAGCTGACTGCATTCCAGCACCTAAAAACATGACCTTCGCTCGCAATGGAATCTAAAACCAATTGAGGGCCATCACAAATGTGGGAATTGTGTGTCCTGTGAGACTACCTGTGAAGGTTCCATATTTGAACATAACACCATTAAATGGACTCATAAGTCCTTCTCGAATTGCAAAACGAAAAACGTGGTCTATGGAATCACCTGTCCGTGTGGCAAATTATATATAGGCAAAACCAACCAAGAAATTCGATTACGAATTGTTCAACACAGATCTAGAATTCGCACAAAAGTGATGAACGCGCCTTTGGTAAGCCATTTTACACAAGCTAATCACAGTGACAGAGACATTAAATGGACGGTCCTTTGTGTGGTCAAACAGACACCAAGAGGTGGAAATGTGGAAAGAACTCTTCTAGAAAAAGAGGCCTACCTCATTCTCAAATTTAATAGTGCCACATCAGGCTTAAATGAAATGTCAGAAATATCTAGGACGTAAATACAAATAATTGATGTACACGTCGGTTCATGACTGCATTTTGGTGCTTTAGTGAAACACTCATGCATTATGAGTACTTCATTCAAAATTCAATGCATTATACAAAGGCTTTAACATGGCCAGAAGTGATATCATTTACAGGAGACTACAAGTCCCAGCATTCATTTTTGGTACTCTCTCAAATTGTGGGCTTGGAACAGGAAGTCCGGTTTGCTTCTGAATAACCAAGCTCAACTGAACCAGCTCTATTTAGCAGACGGGAGCCATGCTGACTAAAAGAACAGCTGTTTGAGAAATAAACGTGAGTGTTTTCACTTGCTACAATGTATTTGGCTTTCCGAGCAAGGAGCATATTGAGAGATGACTCATCCAGCAATTGTTTTCAAAGATAATTACTGCACGCGCGCCACGCGCATGAAAATCATTTGACTTCACGGCCAAATTAATTAATCTTTGCTGCTGGGAGCAGGTTTCCTAATGTGAAGTAAGTTTTAACATTTGATATAATGAACAAACTAGAAATATGAAGCTGAACTCTTCCTAATCCTGAGCATTTTTTACAGAGCTAAACAAATGCTAAAATCACGGCTGACACAGAGAGAAGTTTCTCCAGTGCAGCCCCGAAAAAAGAAAGAAGATAACGAATGTTTAAACACTTGTGCCTTCTAAGGGGCATATTATCAAGAACGGCGTTAAAATTATCGAGAATTCACACCAGAACATGGGCTTCTATTGGAATTCTCAAGGGCATATTATCAAGCCCATTATCGCCGCTTTAGCGGCAGTTTTCTGCAGCTAAACAGGCGATAATTTTTAACACCGTTCTTGATAATATGCCCCATAGTAAGTGCGATTTGCCATTCTTTTTAGTTAGAACAAGACTGTTTTAAAACATATGCAAGGTTAGTGATGAAGTGTTGTTGCTTTTTTCAGACAACAAAACCTGCCTCATCCAATACTCCCCTAACTCTGCTCACATTATCAAGAGCCACAAGTAAGTCAGAACGGAGTATTCTGATGTCACATCAATTTATTTTTCATAAATTAATTTCATGTTTAGCTGTTTATTGCCCGTTCATGTTTTAGGCCTATGGTCAACAACGTGAAAAACCGGGCCCTCAACGAGCTTGACGTGATTTCTAGAAACAATAACAGGTACACACCTTCTAGCAGTTCCAAAACAGAGACGCTAAATATTGAGAAAAGGAAGGACTATCTCTAATTTCATTCCTTTTAAACAAGGTTTTTCTCTCTTTTTGGTTTTACAGAATCCAGTCACATCCCTGAGGAGAATCCCTTAAAATAGAAAGGGTTTCGAAACGCGTCAGCATAACTTTAACCAACAGAGGATCAGCCAGTGTTATAAATAGTATAACAATTGAGGGAAACACTTTTTCCAAACTATATATCCTCTTTTGCATGAAATGTAAATACCCCGGTTGGATGGTATCCCGAATGTGTTCCATTTAAACAGTGTTGATGGGTATATGGGTTACCTCATTATTGCTCTCTTTTTTGACTGGTAGTAGCTTTACAATTGATTTGTATGTGTTTCAGTCCCGATGTTTTCACTTTGTCACTTGTGAATTGTTATCCTGTGAAATCACTTGTTGATTGAGTTATAATTGTATTTGTTGTTTTGATCTCTTTTTGAGCCTAATTTTCACATTATGTAAATTATGAAGCGTTGTCCATCTCTACTCTGTGTAGTTCTTAAATGCTTAAGGATCTTTCAGAAAAAAGAATAATTAAATGATGTAGACCATCTTATTAGTGATTTTGGTCTCAGTCTGTTAAATAGTTGACAGCACAATAAACAGCCAGCTAGATATCGCTTTCTAAAAGTGGCATATTCAGAATTGTAATTAAAAATCCGACTTTACCATTGAAGAGGGTTTATCATTACAATTCCATAAGCACCAAACAAGACATATACCCCTCCTCTCAAGTCGGAATTACAGCTTATTAAATGTAATAAGGAATTCCCAATGTTATCCTATCGGAGGGGTAGGCCTCACAGTAGTGAAAAATGAATTTGGGAGTTTTTCACTATCAGCACATGGAAAACTTAATAGTACATGTCCTACATTTTAATTACACAGCACTCTGCTCTATGGGCTACCTAGGGCCTACCTTAGGGGTGACTTATATGTAATAAAATGGGAGTTTAAGGCTTGGCAATGGAGTTTAAATGCCAAGTTGACATGGCAGCATGACACTGTTCTCAGGCTGTAATGGCAAGTTTTAGAGTGCTACTTGAAGGGTGGCACATTAAGTGCTGCAGGCCCACTGGTAGCATTTAATTTACAGGCCCTGGGTATATGGTATACCACTCTACAAGGGACTTACAAGTAAATTTGATATACCAATTAGGTATATGTCACTCAAATTATGTTTAGGGGAGTGAGCAGGTTAGCAGTGGTAAAGTGCATGGAGTCCTAAGGCCAACTGAAGCAAAAATCCGGTAAAGAATTGGAGGCAAGTAGGCAAAATGTTTGATGGAATACCACCCTAAGGCTGCCAGCTCTAACATGAGTCTCCCGCAGCTGAAAGTGTGGAGAACTACCCAACCTCCTGGGAGTTCTCATCACTAAGGCGAAAGAACCTGGAGAGGCCATCTGCATTGGCGTGGTCTGACTCTGGTCTATATTCCACCGTAAAGTCCATTCCCTGTGGGCCACCTCAACAATTTTGGATTCTCACCCCTCATTTGCATTAGACTCCTGTCGTCTATCTGTACCTAGATGTGAGTCCCAAACAAGTATTGTCTCAGCTTCTTCAGTTCTCAGACCACAGCAAATGCTTCTCTCTCAATAGCACTCCACCTCTTTTCCCTGGGAAGTAACCTCCTAGAGTTGAAATCTACAGGTTGGTCTAGGCCCTCAATATTAAGTTGTGAAAGGACTGTCCCCATGTCACACTCTGAAGCATCTGTTTGTATTATGAATTCATTGGAAAAGTCAGGGGCCTTGAGCACTGGTTCTGTGCATTGGCCTTTTTAGGGACTCAGAGGCTTTCTGACAAGCTTCTGTCCATATCACCTTTCTGGGCTGCTTATTGGAAGTCAGCTCAGTCAAGGGTGCAACAATGGTGACATACCCCTTGACAAACCTCCTGTAATATCCTGTGAGGCCCAGGAAGGCCTTCACCTCAGTCTGAGTTTTGGGGGCTTCCAGGCCAGAATGGTCTCTATCTCGGCCTGGAGGGGCTGCACCTTACCCCTACCCTCCAGAGTTCCCAAGTACACCACTGATCCCTGCGCTCTCTGACACTTACTGGCCTTGATAGTCAAGCTTGCGTTCTGCGGGGCCTGAAGCATTCCCGACAAGTGAAAGAGGTGGTCTTTCCAGCTGCTAGTGAAGACAGCTATGCCATCCAGGTAAGCAGCACTGAAGGTCTCCATACCAGCCCAAACCCAGTTCACCAGCCTCTGGGAGGTGCCAGGAGCATTTTTCAGACCAAAGGGCATCACTTTAAACTGAAAGTGGCCCTCTGGAGTGGAAAAAGCTGACAAGTCAAAGGTACTCAGGATGTGGCAGCCCCTAACCTATTAATGAGCTCATTAGCTCTGGTGATGGGGGTGAGCATCAGTCTTGGTGACTGAGTTGAGCACCCTGTAGTCCACACAGAACCAGATTTCTAGGGCGGTGCCCTGTGGAGCAGCTTTTGGGACCAGCACCACTGGGGTGGACCAGGGGCTACTAGAGTGCTCAATCACCCCCAAATCTATCTTAGAGACTTCCTCCTCGATGCTGGCCCTCACTTTGTCAGACAGCCTATATATTTTGTTTTTTGACAGGGGGTTTGTCTCTTGTATCAATGACATGGGTACACAAGTGTGCAAGTCCAGGCATGAGGGAAAACAGAGAGGCAAACTGCCCCAACAATTGGTGACAGTCCCTCTGCTGCTCTAGGGTCAGGGTAGAGGAGAGGTAACACCCTCCACTGACCAAGCTTTGCTTTTTGATGTTAGGAAGTCATGGAGAGGTTCACTCTCTTCTTCTGCCATATCATCTGTCACCAACAGCATGGTGACCTTGGACCTCTCAAAGCGTGGCTAGAGTCAGTTGATATAGGGGGCCCTGAGGGAGTGTCTGGCGTTATTGAGGTCCACCAAGTAGATGGCCTCCCCTTCCTCTCAACTGTCTCATAAGGCCCAGTCCAACAGTTTTGGAACGCCCTGGGCTTCACTGGCGACATCATCCACCCATTCTGCCCAGGCTGGAATTCCACAGGGTAGCTGTCTGGTCATATCACTGCTTCATTACCTCCTGGCTAGCCTTCAAGTTCTCAGTGGCCTTCTTCCAGAACTTGGCCATCTGGTTCCAGAAGGCTAGCATGTAGCTAACCACTTCCTGGGGAGGCTTATTGAGAGCTTGCTCCCACCCCTCCTTAATCAGACTGAGAGGTCCCTTAATCAGGGTGCTCATACAGAAGCTCAAAGTGGCTAAACCCAGCCCGCTTCTGTGGTACCTCTCTGTAGGAAAAAAACAGGCATGGTAAGAGGGCATCCCACTTCTGCCTCTTCGACTCATGTAGGCCCATAATCATGCCCTTCGGGATCTTGTTGAATCTCTCAACAAGCTAATTTGTTTGTTAATAGTTGAGGGTGGAAAACGTATGAGTAAGTTCACACTCCTTCTACATGGACTGCATGTATGGAGACATGAAGTTGGTGCCCCTGTCAGACACCACTTCCTTGGGGAAACCCACTCTGGTGAAAATCCCCATCAGGAGCCTAGCCACTGCAGGTGCAGTTGCAGTACTCAGAGGCATGGCCTCTGGGTATCTAGTGGCATGGTCCATCAAAATCAGAATAAACCTGTTGCCAGAGCCAGTTTTGGGGTCCTGGGGGCCTACAATGTTGATGCCCACCCTTTTAAAGGGGGTGCCAATGACAGGTAAGGGATTCAGGGGAGGTTTCAGCCTTTTCCCTGTCTTTCCACTGGCCTGGCAGGTGAAGCTAGTCCTACAGACTGTATCTGGAGAGATCTTCATCCAGGGCCAGTAAAAGTGGGAGACAAGCCTGGCAAAGGTCTTGTCCTGCCTGGGCGTAAAATTCCGCTCCGCTCGCAGAGATTTTCCCCACTCTGTGTAGAGCATGGAGTTCCCAAAAACTCTGTATAGGGGCTCAGAGTTTTTCCTCTCTCACGGCTCACCAACGTTAAGCTGGCAAGTGAGGAAAATCCAACGCTAGACCACCTCCCGGCGAGATTTCTCAGCACTGGTGGTCGTGGCAGGTCGCTACTGATCACGTTGAGAAACCTGTCGCTCGCGTTGAAGAAGCTGCCGCTCGAGTAGAACATCTACTCAAGTGGCAGAAAGAAGCTGTGCCCTTGTGCGCTGCGCGTGGTGCTGTTCACCCTGATTTTACAAATCCCAGCACTAAAAATCAGCATGAGCAGCGCTACTTACCTCACTCCGCCACTTGCGGAGCTCCGCTGACCGCAGCAAAGTTTTTGTCACTACACAGAGCTCCGTGAACTCTGCTCAGGCCTAGTCCTGCCCCAGATGTCCTGCCAGGGGTATCTCATGACCCAGCTCCAGTAGGAAGGTTCTTTAGCATTGGGGAACCACCAGTGTCAGTGTTTCCCCATGCACAGGTGCCTTAGGCTCATTACATAGGAAGTCATTCTCCAGAGGTATCACCAGCTGCCTGGCCTTCAGCCTGTTGCATCATGCCCTCCAGGGTTGGGCACTGTCTCTGCGCCTTACAGAACTCATCCCTGGTGGGTCCCCCTTCTGCTTGCCAACCAACAAGCTAAGTTAGGTCCCCAAGGGAGGTAATGTTTTGTCCAGTGGCTACGGCGTGGCCTCCTCAGGTGCCCCATCCACCTCCTCTGTGGGTTTCCCATGTGCCTTACTCCTTTCCTCTCTGTGCAGCTGTCTGGGCCATTTTTCCAGGCTCCAGACCACCTTCACGCCCTTTATGGGCAGACATGGACCTAGTGGTCACCCAAAACCACTTAAGCAACACTAACATTTCCAGCTGTGACCTGAGCTCCACTTACTTCCAGGCACTGTGGTCAGATCATTCCCTAGCAACCAATACACAGGCATGGCAGGGCTCACAGCAACTTTCAGAAGACCTGATCCTGCCCCCACTCAATGGGAACTAGAGCCACAGGGTACTGGCTCTCATGATTGTCTGCTAATACAACCTGGTGGAATTTATTGGGAATCACTTGCTTGAGGACACCAGATGACACCTTACCATAGTTGTAGGAAGGTGTGTATTATGTAGTGATATTGTTTAGACTTCACCATGCAATGCTATTGCAAACCCCAAAAATGATTCTTGGATCCACACTAATAAATCCTTAGCTGAGTCCTGATAGAATGGCAAGAGCAGTCAGGCTTTACTTGAGGTACATGTGTTAAGCATTTCAGTGTACCAACATGGACGATAAGTAATTGACATGACTCGAGAGGAATCCAACACCAATTTATAAAAATAAAGTGTATTTTTATCTTAATTTAGACATCAAAATAAACAAAATAGCATACATATAACCAGAGTTATGGATTTTAGAAGAAATATAAAATCAATGCAAAATAATACAGTGAAACTTTATCATTGCGGTTAATGGGAAAAACCCCTAGTGACAATCGGTCACTTGCGGGTCGAGTTGCGTGGTACATTTGCAGGGTAAAGGTAATGCGGGACCCAGGACCAGCCCGGCTGCAGAGTTGTCCTGGCTGTCCCTGGTGCAGAACGGGAGCCGTGGGAGTGAAGCTTTAAACAACTTACACAATGCTGTGGGGAACACGATGCAAAAACACAAAAATGGGGTGGTTACTGACATCGGTCGAAGGTTGGAAGGAGTTCCCTCTAGGTACAGCATTGAGTGCAGGGGTCAGTTGCTGAACTGGTGACCAACAAGCCTTGGCAGTACTAAGCACAGTAGATGTATACTTTGACGTCCGGTGGTCCAAAGGAACATGATAGCTGCCTGAAACTTTGTGGAATGCACACGATCATCTGTCTTTGGACGTTAGACAATCTGGATTTGGGCAATCCCTCAGAGGGTCCCATGGCCAGCGGTTCTTTGGATGTGGAGCATTGTTCTACCTGCAGTTTGCAGAGGAATAGTGTCACTAGTCCATGGGAGTCTGTCAGTGCTTTAGGCTCTTTTAGGGGGCCCTCTGTCTGGGGTAACTGAGCTTTAGCCTAGGGTGAGTCTCGATCATGCAGTTCCAAGATCGTTGCCGCGGGGACAGTGTATGCCTCTTTTGGATTGCTTTAGGCAAAGTCCTGTTCTCACTCACACAGGTCATTTCTTTGTCCTTTTCAATGCAGTATGTTTCAGACCTAAGTTTCTGGTGTCAAAGTTGAAGGTTAAGGCCGACCCCAAAGGAGCACGGTTCAGTATACAAGAAGCGTATTAGGCCCATTCAACACTTACCTTGAGACTTAGAAAGTTTTTAAAGGAAAAATGTTTGAGAACGTAGAAGTTCAGTGGGGCAAGGCTGCAGGAGTGTCCGAGGAGGGAGCGTTGGTGACAGGTATCAGTGGAGCGAAGCCGCGGTGAACATTTTTTACCTTCGAACTTAGTCGCAGAAATGGAAGTCGAAAATCTCCAGTAGGAAAAAGCAGAAAGTTGTAGCCAAAGACAGTTCCACAAGGTCGGATACCCCTTTGGCGAAGGACCGCTGAAACAGATTTGCTGCTGCAGAGAAAAACGTAGCAGGAAAAGCCACAAAGTTAATCCGACCGTCCATGCACCTTTGGCGGATAGGCAAGAAGGTTGGGTCCGGTTTTCTCCTGGTTCTCAAATCACTGTTTGTTCAAATTTTGCCTGTCCGACATTTTGGAAAATGCCCACCTGGGCAGCTTTAGCACCACAACCAAGGGCCCAGGAGTGGATGAAGACCTCTTCAGGTTTCAGGACTCACTCAGGGTGGGTCCAGGTGCGGGTTCAAGATGGTGGGAGCCTGTTACGCCCCTTTCACTCTGAACAGAATCAAGCCGTTTGTGACAAGAAAAAAGCATTTTCTGATGTACCAAACCCTATTTGCGATTCGGTAACCTATTACCGAATCACAAATAGGGTTTGCGATTCGGTGTTAGGAAGAGGCCTGTTTAGGGCGTCCCTTCCTAATACCGAATCACAGGGGTATGTTCAAGTTGGTGGTAACCTTTCACAAATGGGAAGGGGTCCCCAAGGGTCCGCTTCCCCTTTGTGAATGGTAGTACAAACATTTTTTCAGAGCAGGCAGTGGTCCCACAGACCATTGGCTACTCTTAAAAAAATGAAAGGGAAAGTTTTCATTTTTTTTAATGCATCCTGTTTTACTTTAAGGAAAACGGGCTGCATTTCAAAAAAAGAAATTGCTTTATTGTAAAGCAATCACAGACATGGTGGTCTACTGACCCCAGCAGGCCACCATCCCTGTGTTGTTAGCAATTCCCAATGGGGCGTAAATTGCAAATTACCTCATGAATATTAATGAGGTAGGTCTATTGTGACCCCCATTAGGAATCGCTAAATGTGTGTGACACACATTTGTACATTGCCAGTTGCGATTTTCTAATTGCGAATCGCTAAAATTCGCAACTAGGTAATCGCAAATGGGATTCTTTGTACATCTAGCCCTTAGTGCTGCAGGCTAACTGGTAGCATTTAATATACAGGCTCTGGGTATATGGTATACCACTCTGCAAGGGGCATACAAGTAATTTATATATGCCAATTTGGTATATGACAATCAAACCATATTTAGGGGAATGAGAGCAAGCACTTTAGCACTGGTTAGCTGTGGTAAGGTGCACAGTGTCCTAAGGGCAACTGAAGCAAAACTGGAAGCAAGTATGTAAAATGTTTGAGGGAAGACCACCCTAAGGCTGGCAGGTCTAATAACCCTCTCCTGTTTTCTGAATTTGTTTTTGTTTGCATGATGAATCTGTGCACTTTACCACTGAGAACCAGTGTTAAAGTGCTTGAGCCCTCTCCTTAAAACATGGTATAATTTGCTTACATGTGATTGGCACATTTAATTTACTTGCAAGTCGCTAGTATATGGTGCTACATGTACCCAGGGCCAGTAAATTAAATGTTATTAGTTGGCCTGCAAAAACAGCACTTATTGTTCCACCCACTAAAGTAGCCCATTAAAACTTGTTGCAGGTCTGCCATAGTGGCCTTTTGCTAAGCCTAAATCTTCCTTGTTAATACATATAAGCCACCATTAAGGTAGGCCCTAAAAGCCCATAGGTCACGGTGCATTGTATTTAAAACGTAGGACATGTTGGTTGATGTTTTTCATGTCCTAGTAGTCAAAAACTTCAAAACTCGTTTTTCCCTACTGTACGGCCTATCTCTCCCATTGACTAACACTGGGATACCTTATTACATTTAATAAGTGCTAACTTTGGATTGGGGGCTGGTAGAAATGTCAAATGAATTGTAATGAAGTGAATATCAAATTAATTGTTATTTAAATTCCTCTTTAATGGTAAAGTTTGATTTTAAATTTCAATTCTGAAAAAGCCACTTTTAGAAAGTTTCCATATTCTTGTCCTAGCCATTTTTGCCTTCTGCCAGTGTTGTGGGTCACAAGACTGTGAATGGTTCTGTTGTTGGTCTTTGTGTATGCCTCCCAGACAGTGAGAAAAAAGGGGGATTAGGTGTTGGCAGGATGTGCCATCCTGGTAGAATGGCTGGGGGTGGCATGTTCCCTGACCCACTTACACTTCAATGGGCTTGCCTCCAGCACACACAACGGGCTCTGACACCAGCCTTTTATCACCCGGGCTTCTTGGAGCCTGGACAGGGAAAGGTACAAACTTTCCAGAACCAGAGGTGGGGGTAGCATAGGGATTCTACCACTTCAAAGGCCGGCACCAGGTATAAATATTGGACCCTCAGAACCCCTCTTCAGTACACTCCTGGACCTGTGGACATAACAAAATAAGGACTGTACTGTCGTCAGAGGACTGCCCTGCTGATACCAGAGGGCTGTCTGCTGAGTGAGGACTGCCCTGCTCTCTGAGAAGAAAGACTTGACCTGCTACCTTCATCCCAAGCTAACCTAAGTGACTCCAAAAGTCAGTTGGCCGACCTGTCTGAGCTACAGGGACAAAACAAGCTCAAGAGGTCTCCCTGCAACTGCCCAGGTGACCTGCTGATCTTGACCTGCCTGGACCTACAACTGCACCTGCCTTGGCACTGATGGCCTCTGCTGGAGTGAGTACCTGATCCCAAAGAGGTGCCTCCTCTTGGCAAGCATCAGTTGTGCTTCTCCTTAGAAGAAGGATGAAATCCTGATGTTTTGGTCTCCTCGCTATTGTGAACGAGCCCATTCACATCAAGGCTGTACCACCCACAACAACCATCAGCATGAAGCTTCAGTCAACCCATGCCACAGCGAATGACAGTAACGACAGCAAAGCATGATTTGCACTTCGCACTGCAGAAATGACTGTACATTATGTCCGAACGGCTCTTCATGCTACAGAAATGACAGCTCGCGCCACCCGGCCTGCTCTTCAGGTTACAATGACGAGCATTCAGGATGCTCTCCCTGCTCCTAGCTGCCTCCTCCACTAGCAAACAGAACTCTGCACTGGACTTTGAGAAGGCAACTTTTTCAGTAGGACTAACCTGGTCCCTGCATCCGGCCCATGCTCCATCGTGATCAGCTTTAACGTCTGGCATTCACCAGGTCTAGCACAATCTATTAGGCTCTATATGTTCGATAAAACTTTGAAATTGCATAACTCGGTTCTGGATTTTTGTTGTTCTGGTATAATTTTATTTATTAAAATTAACACAATTTTTGTAAATTGGTTTGGGATTTTTCTTGTATAGTGTTTTCACTTTATTGTTGTTTGTGTGCCTCATAAATGCTTTACACATTGCCTCTAAGTTAAGCCTGACTGCTTTGTGCCAAGCTACCAGAGGGTTAAGCACAAGTTAATTTAGCATACCAACTTAAGTGGTTCACCCTGACTAGGATTGTGGTTGTTGCCTGAGTGGGGCTTGACCCTCCTCAAATAATATTACAATATGTATCATAAATTATTGTAGACAGTTAGAAACAGAGAGAAAGAGATCGAGAGAGAGAGAGAGAATTAGTAAAAACAAATGTTGCCTTCTTCACTATTCTCACCATAAATGGAAATGTATGGCTGGAAGTATAGCTTATTTAGCTAACTGTTCAACTTTGGAAAAAAAGGCAACGATGGTCGAGCCGCGAGTCCGAATCGGTAAAGCTGTCTCAGACAGTCACCCTTCATCCGAAAATTCAGTAAACTGTTTAAATTGGCTAACAGTAACATCTGGTATTTATATCACTTTGAAACGTCAGAAGTGAGTTATATGAAAAAATTATCATTAGTCTGTGCCCATCGGGTTTTGTCTCACTGTGCTAAATTATGCACAGTGACTGTCTCACAACACTCATGCTAAAAGTGTGACTTTTTTAAAATATGTAATATGCCACAATAAACATTACATTGTATTTATAATGCCGTTGAACAATTCGATAAAATTAGGTTCGATAAAATTAGTTATACCCACATACATTAAAGATAGCAAATGCCACTAAATGCGTTTATTTAAATATGTTTAAAATAAAGTTTACTTTCACAGCCAGTTGTCTATTTTTAGGTCGAGCATTCGAGACCTATTGTAATTTCTTATGTTGGGTTAAAGCCACCCCCCAGCTTTTGATTTGTTTGTTTGTGTTCTTCAAAAATCCTTGCTTGACAGTGGTCAGTCCTGCCTCTTTGTCCCTCCTTTCTCTCTTCCGTTCCTCCCATGCAGCAGGGACTAAATACTGTCTCATCACACTACAGTTCTTTGTCTGTTCTCTAGGGAACTACTTTTTTTCTTGGTTTCCTGCTCTGTTTCTGTTTGCCTGTGTGTAGTTTCAGCACCATAGCTGATTACATTTAAATATAGTTTTTTTACCTCCCACCTCCTCCTATTTCCACAGTTGTATTGGGGGAACTCTTTGGCATGCCTCCTTCTTCGTTGGTTATATTTTTTAGGCTTTTAACAATTTTCGATGTCGACCGTCATTTGGGCTTTTTTTTAGTATGATGCTAGTTGGTTTTGGGCTTCCTTTTAAGGCGGATTGGGCTTGTTGTGGCCAAGCTGTTCTGCTTTGTACTTTTATTTCAATACTTTCACTTTCTATCTCTGTTCTCTCTTTTCGACTGGGAGCAGGCAGGAGGGTTCTCATCTCCGGAGACTGGAGAGACAGTCCAGCTATAACAGAGTTCTTGGGGACAGCAGCACGGGAGCCGTGCCGCCTCCGCCGTCTGCATCTGTTTGATTCTAAAACACCGGCGCTCGCAGGCAGCTCCCAGGAGCCTTGTGACCCGGCAAGGAGCTCGTCACACTCATCATGATCATTACGGCATCGCCACCCTCACAAGAAGAGGTCTTTGCTGCGAGAGGGCTCTGCTGCAGCTGCTATGGGGGCTCTTGGCATCTCTGGAGGAAGACAGGATAAGTAATCCTACTTACTTAGTTGTCGCGGGTGTTATAATAGTCGCGAGTGTTATAATACAAATTGTATAATTCTATTGGTCCTATTTATTACTCCTTTTATTGACCCCATTGTATCCTTAATGTTTTAGGGCTGTACTGATACAACTCGGAAGGAGTAAATAGTATTGCCAGTGCGTGTTATTATAGTCTAGTGTTCCTTATAAATTGCTCTTAACCTAAAGGCACCTATACCCTCTGCCTCGTTGCGGGTTCCAATCTGTCCGGCACCTGGGTTAATGGCCCCTTGTTAAACCCTCTCTTTACTTGAAAATATATATTTACATTGCTACACGGGTTTCTACTTTACATGCAACCTAGTCTAAACCCCCCTACAGGGACCTAATCCGTACATTAACCCCATTGTGCTTACCGTTCACTCGTGCATAGTCCCGTCCACACAATCGGGCATTCTATTTCCTTTTTGATGAGGAACGCATCATGCTGCCCGTCCTCCATTTATTCTACTGAGGGGCGTTACGCTTGTCGCACATATGCATCTGTGCTGGTTTTTATTTTTATTACTTTCAATAGTGTTAACTTTATTGGAAACATCGTGCTGGTTAAAAGGAATTATCCTCTTCACGGTGCACATATTGCCTAATGCTCCATTTGGTCAGTTCCATGTTACGCGAATGCATTATTAAAACATGATTAGAACATTACTCCTACCTTACCAACTCACAGTGATGCATATCAGTACCTATCAATCTAGGTACCCAGGGTCTCTTCTGTTACACACTGTGTGTCAACATCTCTATATGACCCTCCCACATGCGTAACTCTAATTAGGGAATTGCTTGATAGGTACTGATATGCATCACTGTGAGTTAGTAAGGTAGGAGTAATGTTCTAATAATGTTTTAATAATGCATTCGCGTAACATGCAACTGACCAGATTGAGCATTAGGCAATATGTGCACCGTGAAGAGGATAATTCCTTTTAACCAGGATGATGTTGCCAATAAAGTTAACACTATTGAAAGTAATACAAAAATAAAAACAAGCATTTGCAATGCAGTAGGTCTCGCATTTAGGCGAGTTTAAGCTATTGGCATTGTAAATGACAATGCCTTTTATTTATGTTTTAAAAACGAAAACAAAAATAAAAGGTATTGTCATTTGCAATGTCAATAGCTCAAACTCGCGTAAATGCGAGACCTATTGCATTGCAAATGCTTGTTTTTAAGTTGTTTTTGCAACGTGTAGAATATTTAACTAATGATGACAGTATTCATTCAAGGGTGAGATTTGAACAGTATGGTTAACTTTCAAAACCAGCCCCTTCTAATTTCATGTGAGAAATATTTTGTGAAAAGCGCAATGCACACATTAAAGGATGACAAAACGCAAAGACATAAGGTATTCATTTTAAAAATAATTTGCCATTTTTTCCTAAAACCTTAAGAAGGTCCTAGAAGTTTAATTATGAAGGACAAGTTCGATGTGAAGAGTATTAAAAGACAAATGGACGCTTAAGGTACACATCTAAAAATGTTCTGCTGTTCTGCATGCCGACTTATGATATATTAAGATGGCCTTCATAGCTTTAGTCAAGGTAATGTATTCATGTTGCTTGTAGTGTCATACTTGCAGATGGGAGCTTCAAGAAACAGGCAGATGTTCCCGCTTCTATCTATTATGAGGTTTGTTGCTTAGATAAACATTTTTGGCTACACCTAGTACTTCTGCCATCTGTGGCCGATATAATATAAGCAGACTGCGTCTTAAAAATAATATATAACAGTTCGGCATCTAACTAATGTACGTGGGTTGTAGTTATGTTCGAACCGTTATCGTAACTGACCTCATGATTACTTCTCCACATTCTAAGATTTAGGCCAATGAGCTGGCTTTTCAAAATGCCAAGATTAAGAAAACATAGGGCATATTTATCAAAAAGTCAAGCAGCGCAGCAGGCCATCTTGCTGCGCTACGTGACAGGGAAAGGGCAGGAATGTGCCTGTCTTTTTCCAGTGCCCGCACACAATGCGCTGTCTAGCGCTAACACAAGCACCATTGTGCAAGGGTGCCTGCATTCTAAGCAGGATCGTTTTTGTGCAGGAAGGGACACCTGCACAAAAACAATCCCCAGAGGCATTTTCCTCTTTCTATGGGGCATATTCACAAGAACGTGTGATAACCACCGCAAGTTTAGCTTAACGCAACTTTGCACATCGCAGTCCATCGTGGGAAAACAATGCCGTGTTAACGTAGCATTCTCAACCTGGCGTCACCATGCGATAGTCCCACGATAACGCGTCAAATGACCGCGTTAAAAATAACGCGACGCCGAAAAAATGCAAAACACCAACGCAAATAAAGTTGCGATGAGGCCAACCTCGAAAAAAAAACAGCGACAACCAGCGATAGTCCTGCAATACCCACGCGTCTCGCGGGAAAATGCACCATAAAAGCTGAACAAGAAAAACACACCATAAACAAATCAAACTTCGCAGCAACATGGATGCACCAGGAACCAGTGCCCAAGTCAACGCGAACCCCACAAGCCCCACAGACCACCAGCAAGGAACCTCGGGGTCGGGGAAGGCCAAGGAGAAGAGGAAGACTGGGTACAGTCCACAGGAAAACCCGATCGTCGTCACGGAGGTGACAGAGCACCAACAACAAGTGTCCGTCACCACCACCGTGTCATTGGCAATACAGACGGAAAAATGCCATCCCATCATGAATGCAGTCGGAGTGCCGAGGAGGCCAACATGCGCTGGCACGATGTCACAAGCCAAACCAAGCAGAAACCCGCTGCCAACAGGAAGGCGGCAACGGCGAATGGAGGTGGGAGTCCTGCACCACAGGAGGAGCTGGAGCAAATGGTGGCCACAGTCATTACTGTGGAGACGGTGCAAGAAGTCTGGAGTCCGGACCCTGCTCGCCATGACCTGACACAACATCAACAGGGTGAGTAACGAACAGGGACTGGGGGATGGGCACAATGGCACACATGCACAACCACGTGTAGCACACCCACAATGTCCCTGGGTCATGTCCCTGATCCCCGTGGCACACTGCAGCACACATACAAACATCAAGTAGGCCCCCGTACACCATGTGCCCGAAGGGGTCCCACCCCACACAACACCAATTCCACAACACACACATGCACCAGTGCGAAACACAGCAAAGATGCGTGATGCGAGAGCCACACTGACAACGCAAGTGACACCACATGACGAGCAGCATGGCCGGAGTACAATCACCATGACACTGTGCACGCCACAAGACTGAGGTGGCTGAGTGTGGACCACATCCGGAAAGAGCAGGTCACACTCTGACATATCCACGTGCACAGACAACCACTGACTTCAACAATACATCTGCAGACAAACAATGCACAAGAGTACAAAAACCTTCCAAGAGCACAAATGACCCAAGTCGCCAACATCACAGCACCTCAAAAGCACGAAAGCCAAAGGCACACCGCCTCCAAGGGATAAGCAAAATCACAGCTGCAGGTGCGACTCCCACACAATGCAGCACACACACATAGCAATCACAGCACATCCACATGGACGGCAATGTGAGACACAGTGCAACACTTACACTGCAGAACAGAGGACACAACTGGGTCCGCCTGTGTGTAGAAAATGGCCAATCACATCTGACATAGCAGGAAACTGTGAGATGAAAATGTACGTGTACAACATCACCCACCTCATGTAGTCCAAATGTCCACTATCATGCATCAAATAGTCCGCCCCTCCCAAACAGTCACAATGTACATTGTCATGCAGTCTGTATGTAAGCTCGAACAATGCGTCAACATACATGCCAACACAATGTCAACAAGCATCTCCCCTTCACATTGCAGAGGGACAAACAACACCTCCAGCAGAGCAGACCTGACAACCCATCAGTGATGCTGAAGAGGACCTCCACACTTCTGACACCGACGCCCCACAACAATCCATGGACATCCCAGGCAATAGAGCTCCAGGAGCTGGGCAGCCCTGCTGCATCGAGGATACACCACCCCTGCACGGACAACACAGCTGGAGGCACCCACCACCCCGGCTGGCTCCCAGTAGCCCACCTAAGCACACATCCCATTCCAAGGCCAGCTGTCAGACTGCCAGAAGGGTCTGGCCGAACAGGTGCGGGTGGGGTACTACCTCATGGAAGACAAACTAGATCACATACGTAGGTGTCCAAGTCCCATCAGGGACCACCTACACTCCCCAACGGAGACCCACACTGCAACAGAGACACATGCCTTTGCACATTTCCAGTACTGAAACACACCCAGAGCCAAGGGATAATCATCCACACCCCCACGCTGGACTGGCGTATACCGGCCCAGGTCACTCCTCTTACGTATTGAGTGGGGATGACAAAGCTACATGTGCAACGTCTCACCCGCTGCCTGCGGTGACAGGGCTGCGTCCTCTGTACACGGCACAATGTAATGTTGTAGGGCCCGGGGCCCTAATACATACATCATGAGCACATCGGACACACTCAGATAGTTCATTGAAAAGGCTACGGGCACGTGCGCTCGACACCTTTATTGGCATGGTCACATGTACAGTGACGCATGTGCTGGATGTGTGTGGGGTGAGTGTAAGCCAGCCCTCATGGAGTCGTTGATGCTGGCGACAACTTGAACAGTGATCACAATAAAAGCGGAAACAGAAAACACCAGCATAACAGAAACAACTTTGAAGCATCATGGTGGCAGCCGGAGAAAGTACAGTGTGCACCCAACATGCAAGCAGAATGGTCCATGATTTGTGGTGCATTGAGTCAGTGGCACCTGAAGAGCTGAGCAGGGTATCAAGCTGATGATGGCACCCACAACAGGTGTGAGGAACTTGGATGGGGCTGGCTGTGATACTCCTCCGACTTTGGCGGTTGTTGGTTGGGAGGTACCAGAGGCCAACAGGTGCAGCACAGCCAGCATCTTTGTCTGCGGAGGGATGTTGGTTGTCCGCTGTGTTGGTATCAAGCTGATGATGGCACCCACGACCGGTGTGAGCAACTCTGATAGTCCGACAGTAAGACACTTCCGACTCTGGCACCTGTTGTTTGGAGTTGGTCCTGGCGGTGGTGGCGTGTGCATCCTGCGGTGATGCGACGTCCGGGCAGGTCAGGATTCGATTTGATGTGTGAGCCCAGGTGGACCACAGTTGAGGCCGGAGGCAGCGGACAGCACAGGGCCACAGACACATGGCCTTGATGACCCCCAGTCCATGGACCCAGAGGCCATCAAATATGCTATCAGACAGGGGCCATGACTTGAGCTGCACAGAGTTAGTGGCCCCGGATGCACTGCGGCCGGCACAGGCACACCGCCACGGGACGGTGACTTGCAGTGCAGTGAGATAGGGCCACGTGAGGTGAGCGGGTCCTCTTCGATGTTGAAGATGAATGTAGCGGAGGTTTGCGTGGGACAGTGGAAGGTGTCCTCCAGGGCATGATGCAGGGGGCAGAAGCCGGCCGGAAGCGGCAAATGGAGGAGTGGAATGTTACAGCCTCGTTTTTGCCACAAAGTCAGTATCACCGACATGATGATGAAGACAGCCCCCAGTCCATAGACTCAGTCGCCACCAAAGTTCAACCAGAAAGTGTCCATGGATGTCGGGGAACAGACTTAGTGGCACCGGAGCTGAAAGGGGATGCAGTCTGCGATGAGGCCAGTACAATGATATCAAGTCTGCCATAAATGAATCATGACTGAATTCCCAATGTGTGACCTACTCGACCGCAGTGTAGGCCGAAGGCGTAGTCATCAAGGGCCCACAGACACATGTGGTTGGGATGCTATGCACATACTTTGTGTCACCACATCGAAGGGAGTATAGTGATTTATACTCAGCATTGATATGTGTACTCGGCCATTGTGTAATCAAGACTCGGTTCCAGATGTGTGACCTACTTGACCGCAGTGTAGGCCCGAGGCAGCGGTCAGCAGGGGCCCACAGCCACGTGTCGTTGGCCCGCGATGCACAGAGTTAGTGACACCAGAGCAGTTGTTGGCAGTGTTCGATCACCTCCGTAATGATGATCCTCTTCTCCTCTGGACTGAACCACGTCTTCCTCTTACTCGTGTCCTTGCGTACATTGATATGAACTCCGCCATGCAGAAATCAAGACTCCGTTCCACATGTGTGACCCACTCGACCGCAGTGTAGGGCGTAGGCAGTAGTCAGCAAGGGACCACAGACAGGTGTAAATCGAATGGTATGCACAGAGTTGGTGGCACCACATCGAAGGGAGAACAGTGATATAAACTCAGCCATAAGGTGTGTACTCTGCCATTGCATAATCAAGACTCAGTTCCAAATGTGTGACCTACTTGACCGTAGTGTAGGCCGAAGGCAGCGGTGGAGTACGTCAACGAGAAAGGAGTAAAGCGGGCATGTGTCGTGGAGGCCGTGATGGTCTGAGGAGGCTGCCAAGGTCACGGGCTTCGGGCTTGGAGCTTGCACCGGCACGTGGTGGGCCCTCTTCGACACCCGCCGGTGTCAGCAGGTGAGCAATGAGGCCTGGCTGCGCAGTGGCGGGCATGACGGGTTCGGGGTCCAGCGGCCCGGGGTGCAGCAGGCGCACAGGATCGCAGGCCACACCGCTCACGGCGACAGCATTGGACTCGTGGAGGGGTGGGAGGCGCCGCCTTGGCAGACACGTTGGGCATTCCGGAAGAGAACCACGCCCAGAGCTACGTGCTTTTTATTCACACCCCTACACTGGCCTGGCGTCCTCCGGGCCAGCCCACTCCGCACACACTTACAGGGGGGGACGTCACAAGCTACATTTCCGCGATCTTCCCCACTGGCTGGGGTGACATGGTTGCGTCCACTGTCCACTACACTCCGAACACCAGCAGTGCATGTAGACATGGCTATGTCTGTGGTCTGCATACTGCAGTCTGTCCAGCACATCTCCGCCACATTTGGCATTGTGTGCATTCTCATTCATGGGTCACTTGCCTCCTTCACACATACCTGGTTCCCACCTCTCCCCACATTCCGGTATTGTGTGGCTGAGGTGCCATGCCATTGATGGCTCATGTAGATGGCTGACCAAGGTTGCCACAGTAAGTTGTGCTGTCGTGTCTGGTGGGGGGCATGTTGTTTGGCATGTTGTATGTGATTTTGTGACGTGTGCAGTGCCAGAGTTGTGAGTTGCATGATTGTGGGGTTGAGGTGTGTGGTGTGTTCATTTGGTACTTGCCAACGAGCAGTGCATTCCCATGTGTGCCATCCTGGAAGCACTGGTTGATGTTGGACTGTCGGAAGATGAAGGGATCATGCACACTGCCTGGGTAGTTGGCTATGACATTGGTGAGGAGTCCCCTGTGGTCCACTATTGCCTGCACGTTGATGGGATGCATGTGCTTTCTGTTGCGTTAATTGTGTGCGGTGTTGGCAGGGGGCACAAGTGGGACAAGTGTGCAGTTGATTGCCCCCGACACGTGCGGGGATCCAGCTATGGCGTATAGTCCTTGCTTGGTCTCCAGCTGTTCCTGCGCATTGTGGGGGACGTATGGTGGCTGGGGTCCCTAGCTGGTGAGGGCATCCAGGACAGGTGTGAGGAACTTGGATGGGGCTGGCTGTGAGACTCCTCCGACTCGGGCGGTTGTTGTTTGGGAGCATACCAGAGGCCAACAGGTGCAGCACAGCCAGCAGCTTTGTCTGCGGAGGGATGTTGGTTGTCCGCTGTGTTGGTACCGTCAGCCTGTGGGCAATGATGTTCAGGATGCGGAGGATGGTTGTCCTTTTGGGCCTGTAGTGGGCATTGGCATTGTCTGGTGTTAGGTCTGTGGGGCTGGTGCATTTCCTCAAGGTCCGCTGTCTTTGTCTGCGCTGCCTCTGTGGTCAACACAGATCCTTTAAAAAAAAAAAACAATATTTGGGATTTGGGTTGCTGCCATATTTGGGCTTAACATATTTTTTCAATATGAGTAATGAAACACTCAGCTTGACTAGTATTCTTTAAGACACCTATTTCAAAGGGAAAACAAGCCTGGTACAAGCTATCACTTTGCCACAGAATAAAACCCTAGCATATAGAAATGAATTTGACAGACACTGTTCAAACTCTACTTACACAGAAATTATGTGTTTTTGGTTGAGGGAGCTGTTAGCCCTCATCAAGCAAGCACCACAATCCCTGTCAGGGTAAAAAACAAAAAGTCACTAAATTAACCTGTTCTTAACCCTCTAGTAGCTTGGCACAAAAGCAGTCAGGCTTAACATAGTAGCAATGTGTTAACTATTTATAGCCCACTCAAACAATAATACAAGGAAAACCCAGCACAAGAAAAATCCCACACCAATTTTGAATAACAGAGTAAACTTTAATAAACAATGTGAGATTAAACTACAAAAATCCAAGCAGTAAAACTGGAGATGTGCAATTTTTAAGTTGTAGGAAGGTGTAGTGCATAAAATCACAAAGCGCCACTCGTGGTCATCTGGTCATGCTAGACCCGGGAAAAGTCATAAGTTCAGGCCAACTGCCATGAAGCTCAAGCCAGATAGAGGGACAAGGTTAGTCACATTGAAAAAGTTACCTTCTCAAAGTCCGGTGCGAAGAGTCCTGTTCGTGGTGGAGGAGGCTGTGAGGAGAGAATCGGTTGTGGTTGTGGTTGTAGCATGAAGAGCAAGCCTGGTGTCACGGACAATCGGTGCTGTAGATCTGGTCAGGCATCACAGATGCTGGCTGAAGCTTTGTGTTGGCGGTCACTGTGGGCTGTCATTGCTGTAGCGTGAAGTACAGATCTTGTGTTGCCAGTCATCTCTGGCGGTCACTGTAGTGCAAAAAATTGGGCTCACTGGAGCTTCTCATTTGCGGGTGTCACAGACAGCAAGATCCTTGCGTGAGTGGGCTTGTTAGTGATTGTGAAGAGCCCAAAGCTTCAGGAGTTCTCCCTTTCTTCAGAGGAGGAGCTCAACTGATGCCAGCCTAGGGTACAGGACATGGGGAGGCACCTCTTGGGGATCAGGAACTCACTCCAGCAGAGGCCACCTGGGCTCCGGCAGGACCAGTTGCAGGTACAGGCAGGTCCAGTGCAGCAGGTCAGATAGGCAGTTGCAGAGAGGCCTCTGGAGCTCGTTGTGTACCTGTAGCTCAGAACAGGAGGTCAGACATCTGACACTTGGAATCACTCTGTGGGGCCAGGGATCAAGCAGCAAGGCCTGCTTCAAACAGCAGGGAAATCTTCTTGGGGTACAAGGCAAGCTTCAAGCAGCAGGCCAGTGCTCTGGTAGCAGCAAGGCAGCCCTTTGAGGTACAAGGAAGACCTCAAGCAGCAGG
The DNA here is from genome assembly GCA_963921515.1 of Calotriton arnoldi. Classification (NCBI taxonomy): domain Eukaryota; kingdom Metazoa; phylum Chordata; class Amphibia; order Caudata; family Salamandridae; genus Calotriton; species Calotriton arnoldi. The sequence goes on from CAWUFW010003333.1 coordinate 584,501, forward strand.
GCAGTCCTCTGAAGTCCAAGGCAGTCATTCTGGGGGTCCTCCTCAGGTCCAGGAATGAAATGAAGAGTTGGTCTTAGGGTTCAATATTTATACTTGGCGCCAGTCTTTAAAGTGGGGGAAACTTCTAGACTTCCCCCACATCTGGTTCTGGAATTTCCTTCATCCCCTACCAGGCTCTAAGGGGTCTAGGGGTACAAAGGACTGGTGTCAAGTTCTTTGTGAGTGTGCTAAGGCAGCCCTTTGAAATGTAAGTGGGGCAGGAAACAGTTATACCCCTCACATCCTGGAAGGATGGCCCATATAGCCCACACCTATTTCCCCCTATCTTACTGTCTAGGAGGAATACAAAAAAGCCAGCTGCCAACTACACCCAGTCATGCGATTCAGGACACAGGCTGCAGGCATCAAATGGTTAAGACAAGAAAATTCCAATTTTCTAAAAGTATACAAAACAGTGATGGATGGAAGATGAGAGAGGTAGGCCTTCCAGTAGTGTAAACATGAATTTGGGAGTTTTTCACTACCAGGACATGTAAACTTAAAGTACAGGTCCAACAATTTAAATACACTGGGCCTGATTCACAGAACTAACTTACGTCAAAATCCTAAACTTACAACATTTTTGGTATTCACAGAATGCACTTACACATTTGGGTATTCACAGAATGAACTTACACATTTGGGTATTCACAGATTGAACTTACACATATGGGTATTCACAGAATGAACTTACACATATGGGTATTCACAGAATGAACTTACACATATGGGTATTCACAGAATGAACTTACACATCCTAACTTTATGTCCGCACTCGGGCCGGAATTTCCGGCCCTCTGGCGGAGATTCCGGCACAAGAGCGGACTCTCCGCATCCGGCCCGGAATCTCCGTCTCCGGTCCGGAATCTCCGTCTCCGGTCCGGAATCTCCGTCTCCGGTCCGGAATCTCCGCCTCCGGGTCGGAATCTCCGCTCCCGGGCCGGAATCTCCGCTCCCGGGCCGGAATCTCCCCATATCGGCCGTTTGAGCATTACCTCAATGCCATACACCTGTCCAACTGCCTACCATCCCCCATGATGAATCATCTGACACACTGCAGCCAATCCCAGCCCTGCTGCACATATGAAAGCAGAGCAGACACACAGAAACACTTTCAACATGTCGCTGAATGTATTTGTTGCTTTGCCCCTTGCCATGCAGCAAGAAGACTTGAGGAGGAGGATGAGGAGAGAGAGGATCTTCAGACAGAGGATCAACATATTTGCGATGTCCACTGAAGAAGTAAGGGCCAGATACCGCTTCCTCCAGAAGTCATCTTGGAGATGGTATGTGATTGGGAGGAGGAACTTGACTCACATACTTGCTGCTCCCATGCAATCCCAGCCTATCTGAAGGTCCTTTCTGCCCTCCATTTTTTCGCTACGGGGTCATTCCAAAGGGTCACCAGTGATGTTGTGGGCATCTCCCAGGCTAGCCAGTCCCGGTGCCTGCATCAGATACTGCGCTGCATCAATTCTAGAGCCCACCTTCACATACGAATGCCCCATACACTGGCCAGCAGACAAAGGGCAGCTAGGGAATTTTTGGCATCTCCGGCTTCCCACGTGTGCTGGGTGCAATTGACTGTACCCATGTGGCCCTTCAGCCACCCCGCCACATTGCACACATATACTGCAACAGACACCGATGGTATTCCATCAATGTGCAGGCTGTCTGTGATGCCAGTGGGAGATTCTCAGATGTGCATGCAGCGTTTCCAGGCAGTACCCATGACAGCTTCGTATTCCGTATGTCACCTCTTGCCCGGCGGTTGGCTGCGGGAGAATATGGCAACATGTGGTTACTGGGTAAGTACCAAGTACTAAAAAAGAGTGATGTGTGCGTATGAAAGGGCTCAGTTACAATACCCTTGCGCTGCCAGTACGTCACTGTATCACATATGAAAAGTGACGCACTTGTGGCACAAGGGGCCTGTCAAGAAGCCCAGTAATGAATGAATGCCACCTCATATCAACAACCATTCTACAATAAGAATCACCAAGCCACATACACGGTCACAACAGACACTGCATGTACTAAGTAAAGATCATGTTCTGTTCAAATTTCATTTGGCAATGTAACCTATTGCCCTATCTTCCCTCCTTAGGTGATGCTGGCTATGCACTCTCCCCTCAACTCCTCACACCGTACAGACATCCAACCACTGTACCTCAGCGTAGGTACAATCGGGCACACATACGAACCCGAGCCATCATAGAGCGCACTTTTGGTCTGTTGAAGTCGCGTTTCAGATGTCTCAGCCGTACAGGGGTGTGCTGACGTACTCCCCTGAAGTTGTGTGCAAGATCATTATGGCCTGTTGTGTCTTGCACAATATTGCTTTAACACATGGCTTACAGATACCTCTTGAACCTCGGCTAGCTCTGAATCCGGGCAACCGGGCCATTGCACATAACCGAGGTCAGGGTATGCAAGTCCGTGATCAGCTGGTTGCCACGTTTTTCACGTGAGCAACCTGATGTGTCATGGACAAAATGTGGTTTGCTGTCTGTTGTCAATGATGAAAAATGGATATTTACCACTCTGTCCAAAAAATCCATCCTGAGACAACTTTGCAAACCACACTAACTGTATGTCAGCCACAACTGTTGACATGAGTCAAAATATTGACCGTGCTTCAGGTCATGTGCCAATGTCAGCAATCAGTGTAGTGGATTTCCCATGGAGTCTATTGACTCTCAGGATGAGATGTACTTGTTCGGAGAGACCCTCCTGTACCTTTTGACAATGGGAGTCTGTATGTAAAAAGTGCATGACTATAGGATTTTTGCTAGTTGGCCCCCAAATGATTAGCATACACCAATTATGTTGGTCCCACAACGTGAGTGATGATGTTGTGGCTGAATATACCACCATGTGTCTGGGAAGTACAGCACTGCTACCCCTAATACACTGCAACACAACAGACAACTCTTTTGTTGATCACTAAATATGGACTACATGTACCATAATGCAAAGCATTTGAGAAGTAAACTGGGGTGTGATGTTGTGCCAGCCCCCTCCCCCCTGTCCCAGCCCAAATCTCATTACATGGTCTGTTCTCCCTTTTGTTACATGTGTAAGAATTAATCTTACACAGTCATTACATTGTTATCTGCTACAGAATAATAGGATGGCAGTGGATTTGTTCTGTGGTTGTGGATGACTCAGAATGAACACAAAATGGCTGACAACTACTTCCTGTGATGTATTTCCTGTCTACTACTTCCTGACTGTAATTTCCTAAATGAAATTTGGGTTCTGGGTAGTTTTCGGAGTTTACGGCCCGAAAACGCAATTTCCGCATGCGCAGCGTACTCTGCGCATGCGCAGCGTAATCTGCGATAGCGTAGCGTACCCTGCGCATGCGCAGAGTACTTTGCGCTAGCGTAGCGTACTCTGCGCATGCGCAGAGTACTTTGCGATGGCGTAGCGTACTCTGCGCATGCGGAAAGTCCGTTTTCGGGCCGTAAACTCCGAAACTTTACCAGAAGCCTAATTTTCATATAGGAAATCACAGACAGGAAGTGGGGGACAGGAAATACATCACAAGAAGTTGATGACAGACATTTAGTGTTCATTCTGAGTCATCCTCTCTCACCGATAAGATCCTGTGACATCCTGCTGCTCTCATCAACCTCATTTCCCCCAAAATGGCTGAGGGTTATGAAGAGAAAGCACCCCCTTTCAGTGAAAGGGAATTGGACATGCTATCTGAGGGGGTTATAGAGAAATATCCTCAGCTATATGGGGGGCCAGAGGAACAGCTGAGCAATGCAGCGCGGACCAGATTGTGGGCCAGAATTGGTGAGCGCTGCAGTACAGTGGGCGTGCACACCAGGAACGCGAGGGCATGCCGCAAGCGCTGGGAGGACCTGAAACGCTGGGCCCGGATCAAGGCTGAAGAGCTACTGGGCCAGTCTTCCCAGCACCATGTGCATCGTCCTCGCCTCTCGCCACTGTACAGGAGGGTCCTGCGTGCAGCTCTTCCGACCCTCCATGCTCAGCTGGAGGAGCAAGAGCAGCAGAGACATGGTAAGTGCATTATAGGCTAAATGTGTCTGGAAGTATGATGCAAGTGCAGACAGAGCTGTACCATTCTGAGTCCCATGCCTCCAGTCTCCTAATCTGTGTGTATGCAGCACTCATCATGCAGCGAAAAGCTCAATGTAGCCCATTTTCTGGACTTGGCTGAGTGCATCCTGGGACTTGTGGTGTCATCATGACAATTGGGGATTTGAGACACACATTTGCATTACTGATGAAAGTTCCACTGCCAGCACCACTAACTGTGAAACAAGGGAATCATGACTGATGTGTGCATTGGATGATGTATGGTACAGACACTGTCCAGTGTGTGTTTGTGAGGCCAATGGGGATTGTATGCTGTGACTTACATTGCTGTTGCTGAGTTTGGGTTCTGATAGAGACAGATCATCATGTGCCATTGAGTCAAGACAGACTTTGAGAGCCTTGCCACACTCATAAGTGTTGCAAATCTAGACAAGTGTGTCCACAGACACACGTCGTACCCCCAGGAGCTTGAATGCCATTTCCCATGTACAGGTCGCTGTAACAACGAGCCACTACTGTTCATCAGTGCACAGCACTACCTGCTCAACCTCCAAAGGCAATATGTGGCAGTGAATTGTCAGCTTGTGAGAGAGGATATCAAAGGCTCAGACTCACAACTTAACAAACATATTTGCCCCAACCCTAAATGGATGTGTTCCCCCAATCGGCCTTACTGTTGTCCCATCCAATACTACACAGCAGATAACATATGTCCAGACGTGAAAGTGCAGACACTCCATATCACAGGCTTTTTCCAATTTCATCTGGACTCTCTCTGAGCTCCTTTAGTGGACAGTGTTGTAGAACCTGCACATGTCGCAGTGACATGACACACAGGTCACAACAATGCCATAACTGAGGGTAGGCAGTACAGACGTGCTAACCACCAATGATCTTGTGAGGTGTCCATGTCAGACTCAAATCAGGAGATGTCAGTGAACATGCACGTAATTTAAGTTTGTAAACACACACAACTCGATAGTGTGATCAGAGGAGAACAAAGTCTGACCTTGGCTCATCTTGATATGTGTTTGAAGTTGATTTTATTGTACAGTTAACTAACACCTTTACAATCATGCATCACATCATTTGGCATTATCTATGACTTAAAACAGATCAGTATCAAAACAACATAAAATGTCAATAATATGTGGCCCACAAGTGATGTAAAACAGCTGAAAAAGAAAAATATAAAGTGAAGTGCAGAGTGCAAGGCAGCAGTTGTTGCCTCTGCTTGATTCTTGTTAAAGTCAATAGTGTTCTACTTGTCTAACGGCAAACAAGGAATACTGGTCACTTGCTTGCTGAGGTTTTACTGTGTAGTAAAGCGATGTACGCGTAGGGCCATGGGCTGCTTGGGGGAGCTGAGAGCTGGGCGGCTATGGCTGTGAACTTGCTATGGAGAGAGACAAGGGAGCAGTGCATGCTTTAAAAGGCAGCGTAGGTTGCCTGGCTACGTTGGTCTAGTGCCAGGCAGCGAGTTAGAGTGGAGGGGTGGAGATGGATAAGTTGCTTCGTGCAGATAGAAAGTGCTAGGCATCTGCAATGTGTTGTTGAGGGACGTCAGTTTTCAGCTTAACTAGCAGCAGAGTAAAGTGCTGAGTGCTGGATGAGTGCTGAGAATACTGTTTTCCAGATATCTCACAGTAGGGTAGGAAACAGTGCGTTAATTGGAGATTGTTGGATAATAAATGCTATGATATATACAAGGACTTACAGTAGGATAATGGGACTTTGGGTGTTGGAGGAGGGTGATTTGAGCATCATAAAAGGGAGTTGAAGAGGGCTTTCTGCCTGGTGCAAAACCCTGAAAGTGCATGGTGTGCCAGTCTTTGACATTAATCAAGGTTCCCATTTGCTGCGCCTGCTCAGTTCTTTAAGATGCGTGAAGTACCAATCTTGACATGCTAAAATTCCCCTATAGGGCAGCAGCACAGGCAGTGACTAATAACAATTCCTTCAAAGAACCATAGTCCGTTCAGCTGTAGTGCAGTCTGCTAACTGGATGGCCTGCCTTTTTATGGTAGTTACTGCATCGGATAGGTATTTTACCAGCCGGCAGGGTAGTTGAACATCCTCGCCAGGAAAGGATGCTAACACTGCTTGTCTGCAAGTTCTAATGGATGTCGTATTGAAGAGGGGTCTTAGCAAGATCCGTCATTCCCCTTTTAGGGCCTTGCAAATAGTCAGCAGGTGCACTATATCCTCCTTCCCCTCCCCGCAGAGTCTGCAGATTGCTGGCATCTGTGGGCGTAGCCAGGGCGGCATGTGATATGCAGATGGTAGTATGCCTAGGTGGAATCTCAGGAATTTCTCTTTTGTTGCACTGGAAAAGCTGGTAAGAAGATAGGCTTGCGGTGCTGCCTTGCTGTAAGTCTGCAAGGTGACCCAGCCATGAGCGCGCTCTGTCAGGGCAGCGTTGTCCTGTATGAGTGATTCTTATGTGATCACATCATTTACTATTTTTTGTTAAGCTGAGGATGGTCGCTGGTAGCTACCAAAGTTCCTGCAGTCCAAGTTGGTTAAGTGAGTTGTCCAAGTAGCGTTGGGCTGGACATTCCACCTTACTGTTCAGTTCTTCACACAGATGCATGTTTAGTGTGTCAGGTGGACCCCTTTTGAATCTGATCCAACTTTTGATGAACGGCCCTTTGCTGGTAAGCTCTTGCCTTTGTATCCCGAGCTCCAGACTTCATTGTGTGGGGGATGTGTATCCTGGTAGGCCAAAATTGCATTTGAATTGCTCTTGTTATTGTACGATCCAGATGTTCAGTTTCTCTCCATCGCATAGCTTCGCTTACATAACTGATTGATGGTATAAGTTTTGCCTGATTCACTTTGCTTAAGGGGAGAAGATTTGGACCAGAGATATTAATCTTGAGGTTTCTTAGTGCCACAGCGGTCATTACGCTTTATATGTGTCTTAACCTGATGTGTACACCAACTACATAATGATTTGTCTCACATTTCAGTGGACTCAGCTGGCCAAGAGGACCGGGTTCGGAGCAGGACATCTGTGGTGCGCCGGCGGCTACGACCTCTTTCCAGTACTGAGGAAGAGGACGATGAGGCGGGACCCTCAACATCAGCAGGCATGGGGATTGCGCCCACCCAGACTGACCATGAGGACAACTCTGGTGCCACAGACCGGGTGGAGGCTGAGGACAGTGAAGGGGGGTGATGAACTGGACACCTCTGGCCAGGCTGGGGTGGAGAGCCACTCACCCATGGACCATGCCGAACATATTTATTCTGAGGTGTCCACAGGGCAGGCCACTATGCAACCTGGTCCTACCTTCAGCCCCTCCCCAACTCCTGAGGCCCCCATTCGATGGGGGCCTCCAGCTGCATCCTCTGCAATCTGTCCCCCTCATCATAGCTGCCAGGTCGACACCCACATTGACTCTGAACCTGAGGCACCACACCCCCCACGTGCGACCCAAAACCCTCCCTCTGTTGTTCCGTCTGCGGCTGTACCAGAGGACTTGATATGGGCATGTGAGGGTCAGCCAGACATGTCCTCTCGCATCTTGCTGCAACTGTGTCTAGAGGTGCGCATGATGCGAGAGGAAATATTACGCGCTCTGGCCACCCTCACTGCCGGTTTCACTTCCCTGAGTGCAGTCATGTCTTCTGTTGTGTCCCAACTCTCCTCCCACACCACCGTCAATGTCTCCCCCTGTCCGTTGCCCCACACTCTTTCTACCCCTACTCCTCATGTATCCCGACCCCGTGTGGTGCCTGTCCATGCACCGGCCAGCCCGGAGCAGGCATGTGATTCACAGGATCTGGACATTGTGGTCCTAGAGGATGACCAGAAGGACAATTGAACAGTTTGACAGACACTCTGTTTTTGGACAATGATTTACTTTTCCCCTTGTAAATAGACTGGTTTCCCTGACGTGTTATATTTATGTTGCTCCATCCTAATCCAAGTTCCCTTCTCCTACTGCAGTAAGGACATCATTTGTTTTCCTTTCTCCCTTCCAGACGGACTGTTGTTTTATTTCTATCCTTACATATTTGTTCTTTAAACCCTTATTTTTATTCATACATTGTCTATCTTGTTTTGCTTCATTGTGAATGTCTTGTACAAACAATGCCAAGGTATTTGGGTACTCATCTGCTCTGCACATGAGGGCTTGCTGCAATGATGGGGTTCAACTTGCAGATGTGTCACACACACACACACACACATACATCCTCTCATCTCTACGCCAACTCACTTGGTGAACATTAGTCTATCAGGACATGATACACAGAGATTTTACTTGGGATCTGATATTATTTTATTTAAACATATTCACACTGGACAACAAGTTCCTGGGATGTGGTCACTGGGGATTGTGCTTTTGACTTCGCAATTTCCGGGGTGATGATCGCTGTGAGGGATTAAGTCTGGGTTGACGCCGAGGTGCAGGTTGGTCTCCGGCATGTGCCTGTACAGGGTGAAGTCCATGTGCAGGGGCGGATTGTGTCTGTACACTTGGTGTATGTGCATGGACAGGGTGTTGTTGTGCAGGTGGTGGTAGTGCCTGTTCAGGGGGTGGTGGTGGATGTGCATGTGGGGGGGGGCTGGATGGGGGCGGTGGTGGATGTGTACCCATGCTTTGGTCCTGTGCAGTTTGTGGTACAGGTGTGTGGGTGTGATGTGATGTAGGCATATGTGATGGCTCCCCTCCCTGCGTTGCCCGTGAAGGTAGACTTTGGAACACTTTCATCATGCCGTCCATCATCTTCATGGCCAAGGCATGGTGTCTTAAACTCTCTTCCCTTTGGAAAGATATCATGTCTCTGATATTCTTGGACATGTCTTGCCAAGTTCTATCCAACCTATCCAAAACATGGGTCTGTCGGTCCACCACCTGAGGGAATTGGCGCAGGGCCTCAGACATGTCTGACAGGGTGGCCCCTATGGCACGTATGTCCTGCCTCACATCTGCCTGCTGTTGGAAGAAGTCCTGCTGCCACTGGCCACCACGGACATGTGCAGGCCCTCCATGCAGGGCCCGGCCATGGATGAGTCCACCAGGTCCAAGAGCAGGGGGATGTTGGCATGTGGAAGCCTGTGGACATGTGAATGGTGCCCAGGGGATGCCTGCACCACAGCAGGGTTGGTAATTCCCGCATATGGCGAAGATAATGCCTGGGATACACTGTCTGGGGAGGAGTGTGTAGGGTAACCACCATGTCTGTCCCGGATGTGAGGGCTGTGAGGGAGTGAGGTCTGTGTTGGGGCGGGGCTGAACTGTGGCTGGTTATCTCTATGCTGGGGACAGGCAACCTTTTTCATTGCACGAGGCTGACACACTTTGCTGGGGGAGGGTGTGAGACCTTGCTAAATGTAGGCGATCGGTGCAAATTACTGTCCATGGCATCAGATTCTCCATCCCCTGAGTGGATGCGCAGACACTCGCTATCGTCCGATACTTCATCCTCCTCAGGTAGTTCCTCCTCCTCCTCCTCCTCTTGCACATGACTTGCAGCTGACATCACTGCCTGGAGGAGCAGTGGATTCTCACCTCTAATTGCCCGTCGCCCAACACTGGTGGAAGGTCCTTCCTCCTCATCGTCATCATCACCTGGAACACAGAGGTAGCAACAGGATAAGTATTTGACCGAGTATGAGATATCGTGAAACACAAGGGTTGGTTCTACTGTACTTTGCATCGACAGATGATGCACATGTGACCTGGTTTTGGTACCCCTACAAGTGACAGCTCACACAATGGCATTGAGGTGTGAAACGTAGATGTACACTCAAAAAGCACACTTACCAGCTCCATCCACAACTTTGTGTCCTTTTCTGCTCCCCCTGTTGTAGGTTTTGTTGACAAAGTGGTCCCCGATCCAGCAGCTGTAGTGGGAAGTGACACCAATGTCAATCATCTGCATTACCAATTTACAAAGAGGCACATGTGACACTTATGATATGGATGGAACTTTGTTAATTACAACTGCAGGTTATCTGCCGAAGGGGATTTTCAGCTTTGTCATGGTTTACATAGGGTAACACTTCACACCACATTTACCTGATGTACATGTGCGAGCGGGTTTCACTGCTGCAGCCAGGATGTCATGCATTCCCCGGGATGATGTTGTACGCTGCACTGGCGTCATTCTCTCCAAAGCTGTGTTGAGACATACATATCCATATTTCAGTACACCAGATAATAGCTATGAGCTAACATGTATATGTCATTGTCAATGACCACTGATAGGATATTCCTGGACAATGTGCAGCATGTTTACCTCATGGACTTTACATGTGTGCCCCTGCTGACATGCAGCAGTTGCCAGCTGTTACATGCACACAGCACTGACATCAATGAGATGACACAACAACAGACAAACGTATATGAGAAGGTTACTGATATAGGAAGGGAGGGGAAAAATGATCTGGACGCCAACATATTGCAATGCTTACACCTTCACCGTTAAGACTAATATGTCTCATGAGTATGATGTGTGTTGACAAGTTGAAAGGAGTGTACATCCACAGGCTGAGCAGTTTCATATTTGCACATCAGTTCAAACATTGCATAGCAGAGTTCATATGTGAGATGTGCAATGATCACGTACATTTTGTGTGTCATTTGTGCTTCCCTACCAATGGATTCACAAAGCTCATTTTGGCTTGAGAGATCACACATTTGTTATGTCCAGCATTTGAGTGTCATCTGTTCCCATTATCCATTTCCTACATTATGGTTGAACTAAGCTGACAACGGATGATGTTTTGTACAGCAGACATCCTTACCTCACATACCATACACTCAATTATATAGGTGGACACAGTAGAAGAGGAGGCAAGCAGAGTGCAACAATTGATTAGGATAACACATTGTGGTTAAGTTGTGAATCTTTCATGGTTGACGCCTACACTGGATTTGGTTTTGGCCTTTCAGCCACGAGATCTTGGACTGTGACTTCCTGATGATTCACCTTGGCAGCCCATACATCCATCAAAAATGTACAGAACTGGCATCATTGCGAGCATCATCCACACCAATTTCAAAATGTTTTTGTCCTTTGGAATTCTGCTACGGAGTTATCATATCATTGATTTACAATCCAGTTGTGTCTAGTACACTTCATGTGACACTATATACTATTTTTATTTCCATTCTACACTCACTTGTCATATGTTTTGTGACATCCTTTCACTAGCCACCATGGTGTGCCCTGGTATATGTTTCAATGCCTTATGGAGGCATTTCAGGCCTGATTCACAGAACTAACTTACGTGACATACGTAAAGTTAGTATTTTTCGGTATTCACAGAATACACTTACCAATACTAACTTTATGTCCGCTCCCGGGCCGGAGATTCCGGCCCTGTGGCGGAATTTCCACTGGGCCGGAATCTCCGCCTCCGGGCCGGAATCTCCGCCTCCGGGCCGGAATCTCCGCCTCTGGGCCGGAATACCCTCATTTAGGCCGTTTGAGCATTGAAACGGCCTAAATGAGGGTATTCTGGTCCGGAGGCGGAGAATCCGGCCCAGAGGCGGAAATTGCGCCACAGGGCCGGAATCTCCGGCCCGGGAGCGGACATAAAGTTAGTATTGGTGGGCCTGATTCACAGAACTAACTTACGTCAAAAACGTAAAGTTAGTACTTTTGGTATTCACAGAATGAACTTACTCATTTCGGTATTCACAGAAGTTAGTAGTCCTAACTTTAGGACTCCTAAATGCCTTCTGTGAATACCGAAAGTCTTAAAGTTAGGATTTTTCTCAGTTTAGGAGTAGTAAAGTTAGGACTCCTAACTTCAGGACTCCTAAATGCCTTCTGTGAATACCAAAAGTCTTGAAGTTAGGATTTTTCTCAGTTTAGGAGTCGTAAAGTTAGGACTCCTAACTTTAGGACTCCTAAATGCCTTCTGTGAATACCGAAAGTCTTGAAGTTAGGATTTTTCTCAGTTTAGGAGTAGTAAAGTTAGGACTCCTAACTTCAGGACTCCTAAATGCCTTCTGTGAATACCAAAAGTCTTGAAGTTAGGATTTTTCTCAGTTTAGGAGTCGTAAAGTTAGGACTCCTAACTTTAGGACTCCTAAATGCCTTCTGTGAATACCGAAAGTCTTGAAGTTAGGATTTTTCTCAGTTTAGGAGTAGTAAAGTTAGGACTCCTAACTTCAGGACTCCTAAATGCCTTCTGTGAATACCAAAAGTCTTGAAGTTAGGATTTTTCTCAGTTTAGGAGTCGTAAAGTTAGGACTCCTAACTTTAGGACTCCTAAATGCCTTCTGTGACTACCGAAAGTCTTGAAGTTAGGATTTTCTCAGTTTAGGAGTAGTAAAGTTAGGACTCCTAACTTTACTACTCCTAAACTGAGAAAAATCTAACTTTAAGACTTTCGGTATTCACAGAAGGCATTTAGGAGTCCTAAAGTTAGGACTCCTAACTTCAGGACTCCTAAATGCCTTCTGTAAATACCAAAAGTCTTGAAGTTAGGATTTTTCTCAGTTAGGAGTCCTAACTTTACTACTCCTAAACTGAGAAAAATCCTAACTTTAAGACTTTCGGTATTCACAGAAGGCATTTAGGAGTCCTAAAGTTAGGACTACTAACTTCTGTGAATACCGAAATGAGTAAGTTCATTCTGTGAATACCAAAATGAGTAAGTGTATTCTGTGAATACCAAAAGTACTAACTTTACGTTTTTGACGTAAGTTAGTTCTGTGAATCAGGCCCGGTAAGTGTATTCTGTGAATACCGAACATTACTAACTTTACGTATTTCACGTAAGTTAGTTCTGTGAATCAGGCCCATTGTGATGCAGGAAAACAGTTATGTGATACACATACAACATACAGCAGATATTAGAGGCACATTCATGGGCAAGGGCATTCAGGTTCATTGTTCCTGAGTTTCCTTACCATGGCCCCGCACCTGCCTAGTGTGTGGTCCCCGACCAGATGTCACAGGCAACCTTGTAGCAGAAATCAATGTGTGTCTTGGACTCTGGGAGGACATCATTGGACCTACAATGCTAAGTGTGTTTGCAACTTTACATACCGGCTGCCACATGTGAAGCACTCAATTTGAGGCACAAAGGATGAGCACAAGCAGTGTGGGCACTACCGTTGCAGACGTGTCTACCACAAATTATAATGAGTGATCCCATATTCAACTTATTATGGCCCCACTGCCTAGTAGCAACGTCTATCAAATTGACACAACAACAGTTCCAGGCGTAAGGTCCACAATCATGTTTTGTTAATGGACCATAAGACATACCCTACAATTATGACATCTATGACCAGCTGGTTGGACTTGACAGATTCATGTATGGAAAAGGAACTATGTAAGTTGGACAGAGGACGCATACTCTATTACTGGTTTATGAATCTCACTTCTTGTTCATCATTGTCATATTTGTTCTCATTGGATTATTTAAATTTGGTCTACTGATATTTTTGCAATGTAGAGGTGGATACATTCAGAGTCGGTCTGGCACTCAATTCCACAATCGAGTTCCCAGTCCTGGAGCAGTTGGTGGAATACATGTGATGTTCATAACACACAATGACATGAAGAGCCTAGATATGTTATAATTTTTATTTTGCTATTCCCAGATCTATTTTGCTGAAGGTAAATGTCCTTTGAGGATTCCTATAGTTGTAAGGCTAGTTTTACCTCTCCAGTTGTCTTTGAGATGCAGACCACCATGGTCACTCCTAGGAGACTCATCCCTCCTGGCTGGCCCCTGACCCACTGGTTCTTCCACTGGGGACTCTCTCCCCCTCTCACCCCTCAATCTGGACTTCTGCACCCTCCACTTAGGAGTGGCACTGCCAGACACCAGAACTGATGGAGGCCTGCTTACAGACACTCCACGTTCTCCTGACACTAGGAGATCCCCCTCACATGGACTACTAGTACAGCTTAGGCTCCCATACCTGGTGTTCCCTTAAGGAACCATCCAGGCCCTGAGACGGAGGTTGGGTACTATCGGGACGCATCCCAGTCTCACTCCCTCTCCTCGAAGACAGGACGTGAGGCCCTACAACCCTCCCACTACAACGGGACCTAGCTGGGCTACTCTGACCCTCTTCCACCAATCTGGGCTGGAAGATACCCAAGCCACTCCTCTTAGGGTCACTCCCCAATGCCTCTTCAGAACCTCTAGTTACCACCCAGAGGTCTGCCTCCTGTGCAAGCTCCCTGGGATCAGAGAACTCACACTCCAACAGGTGTTGGCTCAACCCCAGAAAAACATTACTGAACATGTGCTCTCTGACAACCAGATTGAACAGCCCTTCACAATCATTTGCCGTGCTACCCATCACCCAATCCTCCAGTGCATCACAACACACATCCACAAACTCCCCCCCCCCCCCCAAGACTGGTGAGACAGTTTTCTACTGCCCCTGAACCTCAACCTGTACCCCTCTTCCTGGGAACTAGGCACCATACTCTGGGATCTGGGAGTGGGACTTCCTGCACTGGACTCCATATTGCTGCCACCACTGGACCCCACCCTCACTGGTGAATCCAGACAACTAAAACTGTACTCGGGGGATAATCTACCCTCCAGAGCTAGTTTCTCCCTGACGACGGCCCTCTCTGCCTCCGCCATCCTCTCCTGCGCTAAGACCCTCTCAGTCACTAGCTTTTTCTCTTCAAGGCCCAACGCCTTGAGACTCAACTCCTGGCCCAACAAGGCCTTTTCCTCCTCTAAGGCTAACTTCCTTTTCTCCAACTCCAATTTCTGAGCCTCCATATTCTCATGGCTCTCCTTCTGGAGCTTCTCTAAAGCCAGCTGATGCTCCCCTTCTTCCCTCCTATCCACCCACTCCTCTGGGGACAGAGAAAGGGATGTGGCACTCTCCCTGGCACCGGACCCAGCAAGGGACTCCCTATCTATGGGGTCCTCACTCTCTACTGGCGTCCCTGCCCTGTCATTTTCTTCCTCCTCTTCAGACTCTTCTGGCCCTATCTCCAAACCACCACTTTGGTATGCAGAGGGATAATCAGACAGGTCCCCGCCACACGCTAAGGGTTCTCCCCTAAGGAGTGCTTCATAAAGGAAAAGCTTTCTGAGGATGTTACCCACTATTGGTATCCCCCTCTCTCTGCAGAATTCCTCTAACTCCTCCCGGGTGTACTCCCAAAGGTCATCCTCATTATAGATTACTCCCATCTTGGCAGAATACACAACCACAGTGCAACACAAGAGACCTAGGCGTCTGAGCTGAAGCAGGAATACACAATTCAAAAATGACACTTTTAAGAAGAAATAAAACTTGTGATTTCTCTAAATGCAGAGTTTGTAGTGCAACCAGTTGTCGCTGTGGTACTGCGTAAACGCAAGTCCTATCCTCACCGCTCACAACTAATGTTAGAAATGGGATTTCCGGTTGGCTAGAGCTTGCGCCTAAGCC